>JARBWK010000018.1:10476147-11076147 GCA_030556195.1 Anolis apletophallus
AATTTTTAAACAAGGGTTTCATCCACTTGTTTGGGCAAGCAAGGCTCTCTCTTAAAGGTTCCAGGTGTCCTGTTGCTCCCAGGCTTGTAGGCTGCGAGGTCCTGTATTAAGCCCCAAAATCCACAGTCTATATTGAGAACAGATTCTCCTCTGTATTGCAGATCTGGTTGGAAGCGAAGGTAAGGCCTAGTAGGTGAACTTAATTGCTTTGTCTGCAAGCTTAAATTCCTGCCTTGCTATGCCCATGGAATCTCTAGAATGCGGCCAGAGAGGAAATGCTGCCTCTCATGTGACCTCTGGAAGAGGAGGAGTTAGAGGCGGTGACGCCAGGTATGGAGCCAAGACACAATCGCCCCTGGTGACTGCATGGCCAACAACAATGATGTCGAACAACGATTCTGGCTGACCCCACCAACCGCCTGCGGAGCCCAGTCAGAGAGGGTCTGTGAGTACCCTGGCGAGCAAGAGCTGACCTAGGTCCCTCAACCTTCCGTCCCCAGGTCAGATTATGCTCACCACGATGCAAGGTAGAAGCCACGAGAATTGTTTATTCTGCTCAGCTGAGAGGATGCGACCGAATACCCTGATTCACTGAAAGTCCGCATACATTGACATTCAAAACATGGGTTTTTAAAGGTTACAGAGCTGTCAAACATTTGAATTTCCCACCCGCCTCCTCCCGCCCGACTTGTCGATGATTGGTCGGAATGCTGGAACCAGCTGATGGGCGGGACGCAGGTCGGCTCCGGGGAGCCTATCAGCATCCTTTTCCATTTGCCTGTTCTGGCCAATCAGATGCCCCTCACCAAATATGGGGTTCCGGGATGAGGAAGGTTGGGTGAAAACTGTCATCAGGAGGGATTATGGAGAGTACACAAAGGAAGTCTTTTCAGGTGTTTGCCTGGGGCAGAAAGTCGGTTCTGGCTTTTGTTATCAGGAAGTGTACTTATGTCCCTTCCTCATGTTTGAGTGAGAAGAAAGGAGGGTCGATTAGGATGATCTAATCAGATGGCTGAAGTGACAAAAGTCCTATGGTGGGTCTTGCCTGGTTTCGAAGCCAAACAGAGGACCCGCTGTGCTTCATGATCCTCTTTTGTGTCCAATACCCAAGGGCTGGTCTAGGTAGACAAACTCAGAGATCAGACACCCTTTGGGATTGGTCAGGTGTAAAGACGGGGAAAAAAAAACCAATTTTTCATCACAAGGGCCTAAACCAAATGGCTATTGATCCATGCAAAATGATTTAAATGGTGGTGAGATAAAGGGGGAGATGCCCCTGTCCCTTTTTGGCAAAAAAAGGTAAAACATAATTTTTTAAAAATATTTTTATTTTTTTTTATCTTATCAACACAATATTATACAATGCCCCATTTACAGCAGATTTATTTTTTAATTTCATTTCTAGGTACAATACTTCAATCTTAGCATCTGCCATAATGTTTTTTTTTATACTTTTTTGTGTCCCCACAGCTGTGTCCCTCCCCTCCCCCCCCCCAAACCATTGCTTTTTAATATCATTAAATTTAAAATTCCCATTTCTTTTTGTGGAGGTAACCTTCCTTCTTTTTCCTTTTTCTAACCTTTCAATAAATTTTCTCCCAAAAATTTGTAAAAATCACTTTGTTTCCAATCCCCTTTTTACTTTTTTAAAAACATGTTAACCTTGTCTTTTATTCCATTTTCCCTACTTCCTTGTCCCCATTCCTCTATTTGTATATTTTTTTTTTTTCCAATTCCTTCTATAATAAAAAATCTTGCTATTGTTAATAGGTTTGAAAGTAATCTTTACCCTTTTTTTTCCCAATTTTGTATACTTTTTATATAATGATAATAAAGTTTATATTTAGGACTTTTTTTCATTTTAATATTCATTATTTTTCTTCATTTCTTTAAATACTTTCCCCCAAAATTTGTTTACATATTTACATTCCCACCACATATGTATGTATGTTCCTGTTTTTTGGCATCCTCTCCAACAGTTTTTAAAAAGTATTTTTTATTTATATTTCCCCATTTTACTGGTGTAAGGAAAATTTTCCCATATTAATTTAAAAATTTTTTTTTAATCCTTATTAAAAAATTTTTTAAGATGTCTTTGTCTCCACAATTGTTGCCACTTTTTTTTATTTTTATCCCAAGTCTTCTTCCCAGATCCCCTTTTTAAGGGTGTTATTTTTTTTTTCCCTTTTCCCTTTTATTTCAATTATTATCTTATATATTTTACTAGTTATTCCTTTCAAGTTTTCTTTGCTCTTCTAATCCCTCCCATTTTGTATTATTTGTTAAAATTTGGGTTTGGGACCTTATTTCCCTTTTTTTTTATTTTTTTTTAGCCAATTTTTAAAAACCACGTTCTAATTGAAACAAGGGAAACCCATGTAAATTTTATTTCTCTAAATTCTTCCATAATCATTTCCTTCTTCGTTCCTGCTTTTATCCAACCCCCCATTTTATCAAAAAAAATTTCCCAATTTTTTATCCATTATTTGTTTTAAATTTTTTGAAATTTCTTTCCATTACGATTGGGGTTATTACGGGATCCATCCGTTATTAAAATTCTCCTGATTTATTCCACACTTCTAATAAAATTACCCCAACATTGATTTCAAATTTTCCCCTAATTTCTTTCCTCGTGAATTTTTTAAAAAAAAATTTTATTTTTCCTTTTCCACTTTTCCTGAGAAATTTTTAGCCATTCTACCCCCTTTCCTTTTTAAATCATTCCTTCAATTTCAGCCCAATCTATTCCTTATAATATTTTTTGTTGGGGAGTGCAAAACCCTCCTTTTTTTTGCGATTTATACCATAACTGTTTGTTTAGTCATTTTTTTTACTACCATTGCAATATTTATTTATCATTTTTGCCATCTGTTTAGTTTTTTTCCTCTGAAATTTTTGAAGTGGCAACCGAAGTTTATCTTTGGGAGTTTTTCTTTTTTTACTAATGCTATTCTTCCAAACTAAGATAGATGTAAAACTGTCGTTTTTCCGTTAATTTTTTTAAACCCCTTTTTTCTCAATCCCACTACTTTTTCCCTCCTTTCCATTTTTTTTTAAATTTTTTTGTTTTTTTAACCCAAGGTATTTTAATTTGTTTTTTAATCAAATTTCCCCTTTTTTTCTTGTTCTGTAAAACCTTTTTCTTCTTTCTTTATAATTAAATACATATTTCTGACTTTTTCCCAATTAACTTGAGACCCGGTTTCCCCAAATTTTTTAGATTTTCCCTTTTTATTTTATCCATTTTACCTACTATTTTTTCAAATAAATAACAATGTATCATCTGAAAAATAGGCTCACCTTCGTTTTTCCCCTTTATTCCAAAACCCCCTTTTCTAAGTTTTTATCTTTCCCTAATGGCATTTAAAAAAGTTCTATCACCATCGAAAGAGAATTGGTGATAGAGGGCATCCTTGTCTTTTTCCCCTTGTCACTTTTATTTTTTTTTGTCACCCCATCATTTATATTAACAACTGCTGAATTTTTTGAATAAATTGTTCTAGTAAACCTTTTTTTTTACTTCCCATTCCAAATTTGTTCTTTCTGGCAAAGCCCCCCATTCCAAAATCAAAAGCTTTAAATATATCTAATGATAATACCCCTATTTTTAGAAATTTTCTCTTTTAAAAACCCTTTTGCCACTGCTTTATTTTGCCCCCAAATCCCCCCTTTTTATATTTTCCCCTTCCCCTTAAAAGTCCCAAGTTTTTTTGCCATTGGGATTTACTCTATCCACAATTTTTCTATGGTTCAAAATTTTTTTTTTTTAGTCCCCACCTCCCATTTTATCATAATCACATTTAAAAACAATCTAAATTGACCCCCAGAGTTTTATCTGAAATTTTTATGCTTCCAATATCTGCATTTAACAATTTATTAACATTTTTTTGGGGAAAAAAAAAATCCCCCATTTCGTATAAACTTTATGTACAGCCAGTATTTTTGTATTTTTTCATCCCCTTACCATTCTCCACACACCCTTTTTTAAAAGCCACTTATTCATCACTCTACTTAAATCCGTTTGTTTCACTATTTCTATTTTTGTCATTTTGTGTAGTTTTATCTTTTTTTTTTATCCATATAACAGTTGCAATCCCCTCAAATATTACATATTGTTGGTGATAATTCTCTATCTGACCCAGTACTTTTCATAAAATTCTTGCTGTTTTACATTTGTGCATATACGTTTACTAATACATATTTATCCTCCCTATTTCCCCATACATTATTATATATCTACCTTCATCATCTTTCAACACCTTATTTATTACAAAAATTACATTTCTTAGCAATTATTATGGCTACACCTCTTGATTTTGACTTGACCCAAAGGATTTTTCATAGCTTCTTATCCAACTCGATTTTAGTTCGTTCGAACCCGGTTTATTCTGGTGAGTTTCCTGTAGGAAGATAATGTCCGCTGCGTTTTTCTTCAGTAGAGTTTCAATCCTCCTTCTTTTAATTACTGTCCCTAAGCCTCTGGTGTTCAATGTTGAGATTCAGAGTTTAGTTGGACGTTATGATTTACATTAAAAGACTGTTTAAGGGACAAAAAGGGGTTCAAGGCGTTCAAGCCGTAAAACATAATTTCAAAAGCAACTTTTCACCTATTCTAGTGAAAGGAGGGGGAAGGTCTACATGGGGTCAAGGGAAAGACTTGTAGGGTAACATTCCTATAGCTAAAATGACGGGCGACAAACAGGAGTACATGTGTGCAAAATGATCCTTTCGGTCACGGGCCTGGAACCCGGTGCCTTCGATTTGCAGCTGTCAGTCCAGAGACACAGATGGGGCTCCAGCCTCCTAGGCCAAATTCATTTTATTATTTAAAAATAGCTCAGCCTCGAGCTTCTATATGCCCTTATGTCCTTATGAAAACATGTGGAAAATACAGGAATCCCTTGCTACCTGAGTGGCCCAGAGCTGTCAGATTGTCAGGCCTGGGCACCCAGCCGGGGGACACTTTCCTTCCTCCCCTCATGGGTCTCTCGACTAGGGCCGGTTCTATGACTCCAACCTTGCCCGTTGAGCCACCGCGGTTCCTCCGGGGGCAGTTTCTCCCGCGTATTTGAGGCGCCCACAAGTCAGAAAGGAGGAGAAAAATAATAATAAAATCCAGCAAAAATACAAAGTGTCGGGGTATCAAAAGGCTTTCTGGGGGGAAAGGGTCGCCCTAAAACTTTGTATGGGCCAGGAGGGAAGGTGTTGTGTCCGGGAACAGGCGTGTGTGGGGAATTGGGGACTGTTCACTCTAGGAACGGTCTGCTGCGGGGAAATAGTTCCTGGTTTGCGCGACGGGAGTTTCTGCTTTCGACTACAACAATAGAACAAAGACCCTTGCAGGTAAGGGCAGCAAAATACAAAATGCACATAAATTCAGCCCCTGTGGGCGTCCACGAAAGTACTCTACAAAACTAAAAAGTTCTGGTGGTGAACACTAGGTGGTGCTGGTGTTTTTACTTTCTGGTGTTGCTAAAGTTCTGGTGGTGAAACATTTCAGAACTCTTAACAAAACTACTGGTGATTTTTTAAGACAAGAACCAATTAGGAACTGCCATTTATAATCTAAATTTTCAAAGTTTTGTTAGAGTTCTGAACTGTTGACCGAAGGTTGCAAGTTCAACCAGGAGCGGCATGAGCTCCTGCTGTCAGCCCCAGCCTGCTAACCTAGCAGTTTGGAAAACATGCAAATGTGAGTAGATCAATCAGGTACCACTCCGATTGGGGAAGGTAACAGCGTCCCATACAGTCATGCCATGGAGGTGTCTATGGACAATGACCTTGGAGGTGTCTATGGACAATGCTGGCTCTTCAGCTTAGAAATGGAGATGAGCACCAACCCCCAGAGCCGGACACGACTGGACTTAATGTCTGGGGGAAACCTTTACCTTTTCTATACACATAATGTAATCTAGATTATCGCCATAGCAAATAGCAGTGGAACTTGAGAAGCTTGCTATTTCCAACATGGGCGGCCTTGGGCAAGTCCGACCATCTTGGCATCAGAGGAAGGCAAAACCAAACGGTCCACCGAACAAATCTTCACCTGAAAACCCCCATGATGAGTCCACCTCTGGGATCACCATAAGTTGCGAGCACCGCACACAACACACACAACAACAGCATTCCACTCTGCCATTCTGTCTCTGCCTCTTGAGCCAGCAGCTCTAGCAGGTCTGGTGTCTTGCTTTTTTGGAGAAAGAGGGACCAAGGAAGGATTTGCTCGAAGGACCAAGTGGTCCATCCAGGGTGTGTGGCACTGCATTTCCAGACAGTGAGATAGAAACAGACTTATCAGCTTTATGGAAACAGCTGACATAACTTTGGCTCTGTTCCTCTGAGGCCGAATCTTACTGCCTTTTGTAGTTGCCAAGCCTGATGCAATGCTCCCATACATGCACATAGAAAGAAGCTAGCATGCACGTCTGGCTTGAGTGCTGGTTTGGTCCTTCAAGAAACCATGATTCTAATTCCGCTCGGCAATGAAAACAATCTCCAAACCCCTGAATAAATCTTGCCAAGGATACTGTATGATAATATGGTAATAATTTTATTTCTTACCTGCCTCTCTTCATGATGGGTTACAGCATAATTAAAATACATAAACATTGTAAAAATTGTATAAATACACATTAAAATGTGTTTCTATAAAATACATATTAAAATACACAGAACATGGTGAGTCAGTCAACCGGAAGGCAAATAACAAGAGGTAGTATAGCAATTTCAGTGTTTGACTGGGACTCTGAAACCACTCATAATCTTCTTCTTGGCTGTTCTTCGCAAATGAAGATTCTTAGGAAGGACTCATCCGCGTTTTCTACAAGCATGTTGATGAAAAAGGCCAATCCGATAGGCAAGTCTGATTGCAGAAAGCACAGCAGAAAGTCTCCTTAGGTGATGTTGTTTCCAAGTTGCGGTTCTTTCTGCGTTGTCGTTTCTCTTCAAGACACTGGCGTGTCTTCTCGAAAGAGGCTGCAACATTGATAAAAGCGTCTCCATGCCTCCCGATGTGGGCCAGGTGGACCATTGTTGGTGATCAATCTGGCCGAGCCTGAGGTGTTGTTTCTCTTTTGGGGGGCGCCTCTCTTGCGCTGACCCATGGCAAGTTCACCATAGAGTAGTATCTTTGGGAGGTGGTGGTCCTCCATCCTAGACATGCCCAAGCGCGCAGCTGAGTTTTCAATAGCATGGCCTCAATGCTGGTGATCCCTGCTTGCTCAAGGACAGCAACATTCGTCACATAGTTGGTCCAGTGTATATTTAGGATTGTGCGAAGACAGCGCTGATGAAAGCGTTCGAGGAGTCGTAGGTGTTGGCGATAGGTGACCCATGTTTCAGACCCATAGAGGAGAATAGACAGTACGATAGCTCTGTACACACTGATTTTGGTGCTTTGCCTCAGGTGCTTGTTGCTCCAGACTCTTTTGTGAAGCCTATGCCTTTGCTAATCTGTGATCTATCTCTTTAACAATCTTGGCATCTGAAGAGATGATGCTTCCCAGGTAGGTGAACTGCTGGACAGACTTAAGCACAGATTTGCCTATGCTGACGTGAGGATAGTGGTGTTCTTCCTGTGGTGCGGGCTGGTAGAGGACTTCCGTTTTATTCAGGCTGACTTCCAGCCCAAACAGCTCTGCAGCTGTTACAAAGCAGGATGTGAGGCGCTGCAGAGCTGCTTCTGAATGGGCGACAAGGGCACCATCTTCAGCAAAAAGCAGCTCACGGACTAGATAGTTTAGAGTCTTAGTGCGAGCCCTCAGACGGCTTAAGTTGAACAAGCTACCATCAGTATGATAGTGTAAGTGTGTGTGTGTATATATATATATATATATATATATGTGTCTTCTTCTGCTTCTTCGAGATATGCCGCAGCCCTTTGGAGCATCATGCTAATAATAATAATAATATCCTAATAACATTTTATTTATATTCCGCCCTTCTCCCCGAGAGGATTCAGAGTGTATTACAGCATATACAAACAGGCAAGCATTAAATGACTTGTTACAGTAAAATACAATGAAACACACATACCCAGGCAAATGCTTCTCCTTTCATTTCCAGCTCTGGAAACCCCAGTCACACACATAAAACCACTTGATGGCCATTCTCTCAACTTCAGAGGAAAATATATTGGTTTACTTAGTAAGCTGAGATCCTACATTGAGCGGCAAAACATATCTTTACGACCATGGAATTACAGAGCACACGATTTTATTGCTGTGGATAAAGGGGGAGTGCTGTTGTAAAAAGGTACCAGATGCTCACTGGACACATATTAAAGAACAAGACTCTAGTCTATATGTCTTGGAACCATTCCTACCTTACCCATATGTCCATGAAAGCTTCTGTATCTGCTGCTTTTGGTAATTATTATGTTTGTACATAAGAACATAAGAACATAAGAAGAGCCATGCTGAATCGGGCCTCAGCCCATCTAGTCCAGCATTCTGTGTCACACAGTGGCCCACCAGTTGTACACAGGGATCTCTAGCAGAAAGGAGGGCAAAACCTCACCTGCTCCCGACCCCCACAACCAGTACCCGGGAAAATCCTGCCTGCCTCCATCAACACAGAGGTGGCACTTGGATGTCCATTTCAGTAGCTACTGATTCCCTTGGTATCCATGAATCTGTCTAATCCTGCCTTGAAGCTGTCCAGGCTGACCGCTGTCACAACCTCCTCTGGAAGTGAGTTCCATAACCCAATGACCCTCTGGGTGAAGAAATATTTCCCTTTATTAGTCCTAACTTTCCTACCTTGGAGCTTTAGGGAGTGCCCCCTAGTCCTAGTGTTGTGTGACAGAGAAAATATTTTTTCTTTATTCACCTTTTCTATCCCATGCAAGATTTTATACACTTCGATCAAGTCACCTCTTAAACGCCGTCTTTCAAGGCTGAAAAGACCAAGGCGTTGCAACCTGATTTCGTAAGGGAGCTGCTCCATCCCTTGGATCATTTTTGTTGCCCTTTTCTGTACCTTTCCAGTTCCGTTATATCCTTCTTGAGGTGCAGTGACCAGAATTGTACACAGTACTCCAGATGTGGCCTCACCATAGATTTGTAGAGAGGCAATACAACATTTGACGACCTATTTTCGATTCCTTCCTGATCATGCCAAGCATAGAATTTGCTTTTTTACTGCTGCTGCGCACTGGGTTGACATCTTCATTGAGCTGTCCACCAAAACCCCAAGATCCCTTTCCTGGTTTGTCTCGGAAAGCTTTGACCCCATCAATTGGTAGGTGTAGTTGGGGTTCTTTGCCCCGATGTGCATGACTTTACACTTGCTTAGGTTAAAATGCATTTGCCACTTTGTTGCCCATTTACTCAATTTCGAGAGATCTTTCTGGAGCTCTTTACAATCAGTTTCATTTTTAACTACCCTGAACAATTTAGTGTCGTCTGCAAACTTTGCTACCTCAGAATTTACTCCTACATCCAGGTCATTAATGAATAAATTTGTTGTCTATCTATAGCTGTGGTTCCCAACCTTTTTTTGAGATTGACCAGGGACCACTCCAACATTAGTACCAAAAGGGTTATGAATCAGTTTTTGGTCAACTTTAGATTCGGTTTGGTTATTTGGGGTGCTGATTCATAAAATTGCATTGGATAGACCACATCAGCTCTAGTTTCTGATACAGAACATATGCCATCCAGTAGTCGCCATCGTCTTGACATCTGCATTCAAACTGGGTTAAACACGGCTCTCGCCCCAGGTCTGACATGGGAGAGAAGGATATCCGCCTCCAAACTGGGTTAAACACAGCTCTCAACCCAGGTCTGACGCGGGAGAGAAGGAAATCTGCATCCAAACTGTGTTAAACACGGCTCTCGACCCAGGTCTGACGCAGGAGAGAAGGATATCCGCATCCAAACTGGGTTAAACATGGTTGTCGACCCAGGTCTGACGCAGAAGAGAAGGATATGCGCATCCAAACTGGGTTAAACACAGCTCTCGCCCCAGGTCTGACGCGGGAGAGAAGGATATCCGCATCCAAACTGTGTTAAACACGGCTCTCGACCCAGGTCTGATGTGGGAGAGAAGGATATCCACCTCCAAACTGGGTTAAACACAGCTCTCGCCCCAGGTCTGACACGGGAGAGAAGGATATCCGCATCCAAACTGTGTTAAACACGGCTCTTGACCCAGGTCTGACATGGGAGAGAAGGATATCCGCCTCCAAACTGGGTTAAACACGGCTCTCAACCCAGGTCTGAGGCGGGAGAGAAGGAAATCCGCATCCAAACTGGGCTAAACACGGCTCTCGACCCAGGTCTGACGTGGGAGAGAAGGATATCCGCATCCAAACTGGGCTAAACATGGCTCTCGACCCAAGTCTGACGTGGGAGAGAAGGATATCCGCCTCCAAACTGGGTTAAACACGGCTCTCAACCCAGGTCTGACGTGGGAGAGAAGGATATCCGCATCCAAACTGGGTTAAACACGGCTCTCGACCCAGGTCTGACGTGGGAGAGAAGGATATCTGCCTCCAAACTGGGCTAAACACGGCTCTCGACCCAGGTCTGACGTGGGAGAGAAGGATATCCGCATCCAAACTGGGTTAAACATGGCTCTCGACCCAAGTCTGACGTGGGAGAGAAGGATATCCGCCTCCAAACTGGGTTAAACACGGCTCTCAACCCAGGTCTGAGGTGGGAGAGAAGGAAATCCGCATCCAAACTGGGTTAAACACGGCTCTCGCCCCAGGTCTGACGTGGGAGAGAAGGATATCCGCATCCAAACTGGGTTAAACACGGCTCTCAACCCAGGTCTGAGGCGGGAGAGAAGGATATCCGCATCCAAACTGGGCTAAACACGGCTCTCGACCCAGGTCTGACGTGGGAGAGAAGGAAATCTGCATCTAAACTGTTTAAATACTGCTCTCGCCCCAGCTCTGACGCGGGAGAGAAAGGAAACAAAAGGAATCCATCCACACTGGTTTTAAAGCTGAATCATTTCCGACTCACTTACTGATTCGTAAGAGAAATGGTGGAAAAGCTTCGAGAAATGGCAAGGATATCGGGGTTCCCAAATCGCTCCGAAATCGCTTCAAAAAGGAATTTGATCTGAATTTATTCCGAATTAAGAAGATTCCGACCGAAACTAACCAGGCCTTCTGCAGAGATAATTTCCGGGGTACAGGAAGGCTGTGCAATAGACAATCCCCCTGGCCATTTCCCAAGCCAGGTAATCACTGGGTCCATTCTTTTTGAGAGAGAAACCATATCGAGACCTCACATCATCAGTATCCCCTCTTCCTTCTAAATGTTAAAAATGTCATCTCCTTTTCCACTTCTATGAAGCAATGGCAACTGCACCATACAAGGGAACCTGCAGGCATGAGCTGTGATGAGATAAACACGCAACCATTGAGTTATGAATGGCCTTTACAGCTGCTGAGGTTGCTGTGGAAATACTCTTATTCAGTCTTCTTACCACTGCTCAGCCAACACATTGCTATTAAAGGATGTGATTTATTAGTTGGGATATGGCAAAATGTGTTTGCAAGAATCCAGGTCTTGCTTAATATCTGGTTTGCACAATAGGACATCAATTTAACTTGAACTTCTTCCTCCTCCTCCTCTTCGTCGTCTTCTTTATTGTCTTCTTCTTCTTTTCCTACCCAAATTTCTAAAATGTACTCTGTCTAATATAAATTAAATATTGCCATCAGAGAATAGTAGGACCACAATGGTTTTCTGAGGTTGACAGACTATGACTCAGGCATGATCACCCAACTGAAACCCACAGCTAACCATCATAATTTTCAAAAACTGAAACTATATTAAACCATGTATTTGATCAAAACAAGAAAATTGAAAACAGATTAGGATATTTTTAAAGTTCCAATAGATCTCTGTTATTGACAAAGGAGATAAGCATAGAAACAGGTGTTCCCTCAAGTATCAAGGTCTTAAGCCATCTAGGACTTTATATGCTGCTACTTGCACCTTGTTTTCTGCTGCCCTGGAGACCAGGATGGAACAATGGCTTCAAACTACAAGAAAGGAGATTCTACCTGACCATTAGGAAGAACTTCCTGACTGTGAGAGTTGTTCAGCAGGTGTGTGAGAAGTGATGTCATGGGAGGGATTGAGGAATTCTCTGCCCCAGAGTGTGGTGGAGACTTCTTCTTTGGAAGCTTTGAAACAGAGACTGGATGGCCATCTGTCAGGGGTGCTTTGAATGTGATTTTCCTGCCTCTTGGCAGAATAGGATTGGACTGGATGGCCCACGAGGTCTCTTCCAACTCTATGATTCTATGAATACAGACCAGGGACATAGTCAGCCAGTGCAATTCCTTCATCACTGGAATTGACTACCTCATAAGATGGTGAACTCTCTTTCTCTTTCTTTTTTATCATATCAGAAGCAACTTGAGAAACTGCAAGTCATTTCTGGTGTGAGAGAATTGGCCGTCTGAGAGACGTTGCCCAGGGGACGCCTGGATATGTTACCATCTTGCCTCCAGTGTCATCAGTTGGGAGCCCCCCTCCAGCACCGACTGCTGATCTGAGATCAGAGTGAAGGGAGGGGCCAGGAAGGCAGTTCCATCTTGCCTCCTTCACTGTGCTTGTAATATAATATAATGTAATGTAATATAATATAATATATTGTGTGTGTATGTGTGTATAATATTGATAATAATATTATAATGTAATACAATATAATAATAATACTAATCTATATATATAAAAAGAGACATATCGTGGTGAGGGGCTTATCGAAAGCAAAACCACATTATGCAGAAAAACCAAATTAGGCCACTACAACCCCCCAAGGAACAAGGTACGTTTAGCACCAGGAACACTCAAAAAATACATAAACAACGGTTCTATGATTCTAGCTCTTGATCGGGGTCAAAGTTTCAATTTTAGCAGGTTACGAAGATAGATCCTGTGTTTGGCATTTCCATACTATAAATGGGAATGCAGTAAAGTGTTAGGATTCACTACCGCTCTACTGACTAACATCCCTAAAATGTTTTCTCCCTTTTTCTTTCTTTCTCACTCACTCTCTCTTTCTTTCTTTTTTTTGAAAGAGAAGAAGAACAGAACGGTTTTTACATGCCGTACATTCCGCAGGTTTGGGATCGTACAGAGTCTGAGGTTTGGCTTTTGGATAAAGAGGCACGTTTTTTGAATGACAGTGAGTGACTTTTCCCCGTACATTCTCTGCCTGATGGTTTGGGAACTCGAACAGTCGCCTCACATGACCTGACTCGAATCTGTTAGGTCTAAACCAAATGTTCTCAGTTTAGAGAACTTTTGGTTTCAAATATAAAAAGTGAGGTTAGGAATGGCAGAGAATTGTGTAGAGAAGTGTTTCCCAACCAGTGTGCCGTGGCACACTAGTGTGCCATGAGCGATCATCAGGTGTGCCGTGGGAAATTGAACCTCAATACCTTTTTCTTCCCCTCCTGCCGAACACTTTTTCTTCTCCACTCGGGCTCCCTTCTTCCCAGCCTCGCTCTGCTCGCTTTGCCTCGCTTTTCTCATGCTGCCGCCATTTTGATCCGAGAGGGCAGTGTGAGCATGTTCAGGAGGGAAGGACGGAGGGAGGAGGACGTGGGGCGAGTCTGCGCAGTAGCGCCCGCACAGGTCACGTCTTCCTTCCTCCTCCCTTCTCTTCTGAAGAAGGGAGCCCGAGTGGAGAAGAAAAAGTAAGTGTTCAGCAGGAGGGGGGAGAAAGGGCGCGAAGGGGGAGGAAGAGGTCTCTGTCGAAAGCTGGCATGGACAAACTTCCAGGTGTTTTGGACTCCAACTCCCACCATTCCTAGCAGCCTCAGGCCCTTTTCCTTTTCTCCCCTCAGCCACGTAAGCAGGAAAGGGCCTCAGGCTGTTAGGAATGGTGGGAGTTGGAGTCCAAAGCACCCAGAGGGCCGAAGTTTTCCCATGCCTGTTTTAGGGACCTTAAAGTGGTGAGCCTCCTTCCAACATTGGGATTCTGGATAGAAAACAAACAACAACATAACATAACATTGTTTGAGTCCACAGTGCTCTCTGGGTGTAAGTGAACTACAACTTCCAAACTCAAAGTCAATTCCCAAGCAAATCCTTTCAGTACTTTCTGTTGGTAATGAGAGTTCAATATGCCAAGTTTGGTTCAATTCCATTGTTGCAAGAGTTCAGGGTGCTCTTTGATTGTGTGTTAACTATAAATCCCAGAAACTGTAACTCCCAAATGTCAAGGTCTATTTTTCCCAAACTCCATCTGTGTTCACATTTGGGCATATTGAGTATTCATGCCAAGTTTGGTCCTGATCCAACATTGTTTGAGTCCACCGTGCTCTCTGGATATAGGTGAACTACAACTCCAAAACTCAAGGTCAATGCCCACCAAACTCTTATAGTATTTTCTCTTGGTTATGGGAGTTCTGTGTAGGAAGTTTGTGTCTTTCTGCCATTCCTGCCAGGGTATCTATGTTGTGTTCATCGAAACAGGCCCAGGTTTCACACTGAGTGTATAAATACATTTAAAAACATATTAACTATATGTATCACTGTGTTAGAGTGTCATTTTGTGTCATTTTGGTTGGTGGTGTGCCCCAGGAGTGTGTAAATGTAAAAAATGTACCGCGGCTATAAAAAAAAAGGTTGAAAGACACTGCCCTAGAGATTCAAATCCAATGGAATAACTTTCCAACTCTGATCCCTCCATCACTGTCAATAACTGGGTGCACTTGGCTTGCGGTGCATAAGGCCATTTTTTTCGAGGCTGGAAGATTACCACTTCATCACTTTGAAACTTTGGGATGAGATACCAAATATCTTGCATCACCGGAAAGGAATTGGTTTGTTTAGGCTCAAGGATATATACAAAGGGAGATTTTCTCTAATTTGGGGTTTTTCCACACACACAAAAATGTTGTGCAGTCTGGAAAGTTAGCCCTGGAAAAAGAAATGGAGAATAGCTACCATTTCATCCATCCGAAGGCCCAGTGGAAGGCCATCAAATGTGTCATCAAACTCAAACCCACCTCGAAGAAATGCATGTGAATTGATACCATATAATTATCTATTTCCAGAAATGTGTGGCGAAGTAGTTCTGTAGTAGGCTCTATCTCAGAGAAAGGTATTGGTGAAACAATCTCTGAGTATTATTGTCTTAGAACAGCATTTCCCAACTTGGGGGTCGGGACATCTGGGGGGAGTCGTGAGAAGTGTCAGAGGGGTTGCCAAAGACCATCAGAAAACACAAGATTTTCGATTGGTCATGGGGCTTCTGCACGGGAAGTTTGGCCCAATTTTATTGTTGGTTGGGTTCAGAATGCCGTTTAATTGTAGGTGAACTATAAATCCCAGCAACTAAAATTTCCTGATGTCAAGCTCTATTTTCCCCAAATTCCACCAGTGTTCACATTTGGGCACATTGAGTATTCGTGCCAAGTTTGGCCCAGATCAATCGCTGTTTGAGTCCACCCTGCTCTTTGGATGTAGGTGAACTACATCTCCAAAACTCAAGATCAATGCTCACCAAAGCCTTCCAGTGTTTTCTGTTGGTTAGGGGAGTTCTGTGTGCCAAGTTTGGTACAATTCCATCGTTGGTGGGGTTCAGAATGCTGTTTCGTTGTAGGTGAACTATAAATCCCAGCAACTACAACTCCCAAATGTCAAGGTCTATTTTTCTATTGATAGTGAAATACAACACCGCCTGAGCTCTGAAAGTGCAGCATTTTTCCGAATGAAGCAGAGAGTGTTTGAGGACTGGGACATCCGTAGAGATACCAAAGGTACTTGTTTATAAAGCTATTGTCCTCCCAACCCTGTTATATGCCTGCAAAACATGGACTGTCTACAGACGTCACACTCAACTCCTGGAACTATTCCATAAGCGTTGCCTCTGAAAAATCCTGCAAATCTCTTGGGAAGACAGGCGGACAAATGTCAGCGTGCGGGAAGAAGCAAAGACCACCAGCATGGAAGCGATGCTCCTATGCCATCAACTGTGCTGGACTAGCCACGTTGTCCAAATGCCCGAGCACCGTCTCCCAAAGCAGTTACTATACTTCCAACTCAAGACAGGAAAAGAGATTTAAAGATGGGCTTAAAGCCAACTTTAAAAACTGTGGCATAGACACCGAGAACTGGGAAGCCCTGGCCCTTGAGCACTCTCACTGGAGGTCAGCTGTGACCAGCAGTGCTGTGGAATTTGAAGAGGCACAAATGGAGGACAGAAGGGAGAAACGTGCCAAGTGGAAGAAGGCATGTCAAACCAACCCTGATAAGGACTATCTTCCACCTGGAAGCCAATGATCTCACTATGGAAGAACATGCGGATCAAGAATAGAGCTCCACAGCCACCTATGGACCCACCACAAAGACACTACACTTGGAGGACAATCATACTAGGGTTATGCGGAATCTTACTTACTTACTTACTTACTTACTTACTTACTTAGGTGATCCCTCATTGTCCGAGTAGGATTGTCCTCCAAGTTCGCTGTACTGGCGGTGGGTACGTAAGTGACTGTGGAGCCCTATTCTTGACCCGCATGTTCTTCCACAATGAGGGCATCGGTTTCCAGGTGGAAGGTTGTCCTGGAAGGGGTTGGCTTGGCGCACCTTCCTCTTGGCACGTTCCTCACCTATGTATCCACCTCCTAGACACTACTCTTGGAAGGCCATCATTTTCTGACAATGAGGATTGCCTAAGTAAGTATACTTATTAAGTAACAGAACAAAATATAGCCAACCTTAAAAACTGTGGCATATACACCGAGAACTGGGAAGCCCTAGCACTTGAGGTCAGCTGTGATCAGCAATGCTGCAGAATTCATAGAGGCACAAATGGAGGGAGAAAGGGAAAAACGTGCCAAGAGGAAGGTGCTTCAAGCCAACCCTGACCAGGACCACTTTCCACCTGGAAACCGATGTCCTCACTGTGGGAGAATGTGTGGATCAAGAATAGGGCTCCACGGCCACCTACGATCCACCACCAAGACACTGAACTGGGAGGACCATCATCATCAGGCTACAAGGGATCGCCTAAGTAAGTCTCTCTCCCTCTCTTCCCATTTTACAACGCCACGCGCCTTGGAAGGGACACATCACTCTCACTGAAAGCTTCAATAGGAGGCATGCAAAAGCCCTGCAAGACAGGTCCACATGAAGGCGAGCCCCAGAAAGAGCCCATCTGCATCCTAATTGGTTTGACCTGCAGCAGGGAGTTCCAACGTTCCTGCACATGTGGTCTGGCATCTCTAGCAGAAAAGGCTGGGATTTGGCATCAAAAGACCTCCAGCCATTTCTACCTCTCTGTTTTCTTGCCTCACTTAACCTGAAGCCATGGACTCTTTGTGCACGGAGTTGCATGCGGACAGGCCAACAGGGGCAAGCCCAGAGTGTGTTGGAGACATAGTTTTCCAAGGACTCCCATGTGTTTGGACTCTCGCCTGGCTATTGGCGGAAAAGGACTTTTCTCTTATAGTTTTCCCAAGGACACAGGTGGACTTTCCCCAAAGCATATGGATTTGATGCTTTTCAAGATCATATGGACTTTCTTTCCACCCCTTGCATATGAAATAATTATGAGATATTGGTGATATTCCCCTGAAACCCTCCTATGTAATTTTCCTGCATGTTTTCCCCCTCCCCATGTGTAAAATAATATGAGGAAGGCTACGTGACTCAGCTGTTGTTTTTCAAGATCAGGGTGACCACATTCCTGGCTGCACCCTTTAATCCAATCATTGAAACAATTTGCATGACAGAGGACTCTTTCTGGTTTGCAAAAGGTTCTCTCCCTTCTCCCCATTTTTGAAAGACTCCTTTTGTTTTATAAACACGGGACCCTCTGAGATTAGCCTCGTCCCGCGTTTATAGAACCTATGGCATAACTATATTTCATATTTCATAACCGGCTATCACTGTTGGCCTCGGAAACCAACACATAGCTGCAATCGTTTCATTTGTTTACCATCCAGAAGACTGAATTTCTTTTCTTTTTTTATTAATAATTTTTATTAAATTCTTTTGCAATATATAATAAAAGTAGTATAAGTAAATAGAAGAGGAAGGAAGGCTAAGTAAGAGGAGAAAGAAAAGAGAAAAAAGAAGAAGAAGAAAAGAAAAGAAAGAGAAATAAGTGAAAGAGAGAAGTAAAGAAGAGAAGAAAAGAACAAATTACAGTAAGTAAGTAGAATGCGGTTGATCCTCCAGTCAGGTCGACAGGGATTCTTTATTTGCTTGAAGATTTCGTTCTGTATTATTTTATCCTGTTCCATCCATTAATTGTTTTGATTTCTTATTCATTAATATCTATAAATTGTTAATTCTTTATTTTTTTTAAGTAGGATCTGACTGGCTGCCAGTCAATTCTATTTTTTAGGCTTTGGTCCTGTACAAAATTTTTCAGAGTATCTAAATCCATAAATTCATTTAATTTAATAGTCCATTCTTCTACTTCTGACAAATTCTCACTTTTCCAGTTCCTTGCTAAGACTGTTCTGGCTGCCGCGGCCATATAAAAAAACAATTTGTCCTTATTTTTATCAAGTTTTCCTTCCGTTAAGTTTATCAGATGATATATTCTGGTCTTAATTCTATATTACAATTCAATATTTTTTGTACGTGTACATGGATAGTCTTCCCAAAAAAATGACTTTTGCGCAGGTCCACCAGCTATGGAAAAATGACCCTGTCTGTTCCTTACACTTCCAGCACTTATTATTTATGTTCTTGTATATCTTAGCTAGTTTTTGTGGAGTTAGGTACCAGTGATAGAACATCTTGTGCCAGTTTTCGGCTACCGTAGTTGATCCTGAGTAGGCTGAATTTCTCATGGAAAATCTGCATATGGCCCTTTGTCAACAAGGAAGGGTCGTTAAGGACAATTCCTGTTTCTCACAAAGAACAAAAGAATTCCCTTGACTCGAAAGTTCAGGGTCTTGGACTCATTAACATATGGACAAATCTACTCAAGAAAACTCCAGCCGCTTTGTTTTGAAAACATTCCTGCTCCTGGCTCCCCATTCGCCAGAACAAGAAGTGGCACTGTTTCACTATTGGATCAAACTCCAGCTGCCCCACAGATTCCATCCAATCAACACAAAGCTGGTCTGGGGGCGGGAAGTGGGAAATTTGAATCTGTGACCTTATAAAATGGCATATCTTTTGAATGTAACTTTATGACTGCTTTGCAACAAGGAATCTGCAGTTGTCAGCTGACGGGAATAAAAACCTCAGTGGCATCTTCTTCCGGACTTCTTTGGTGAGATTATTTGGGGAAGGGATTTTTAGTTTGTTTTTAAAACTTCACCAGAGGTTCTGCTGAAATCCTCGTTTTAGGGGTACTTCGGGGCCTCTGCCCCCTATGGACCAGGCTATCCTAAAGTGTTCTGTAACACACATGTTGTCCACCTTATGTTTCTCACTCCTAATATCTGCAGAAGCAATTTGATATCTATGCTATGACGTTTACAGAGCCTTGGGGACCTATGTGAACATAAGCCTGTTTTTTTTTTAATTAAACAGATCACCACATTCCCTCAAACTCAGTATCACATGGTGGTGAGAAGATGCTCTTCTTAGCAACCGGGATGAAAAGGAAAGCCTTTGTTAGAATTAGTGGTGGATGTTAAAGCAAATGAATGTGATCCTTCCCTAGACAGTCTTTTGGATCAGAGGTTGGTTGGGTGCTGAGGTCCAAGCCTGCATCCAATAAGTCATCAATGTGGGGATTATATATGACATATTTTCCCAACAGCTCTGCAAGAGAAGGCCTCTGTCCCTCTCCCCTCCCCAGTGTTGTGCTTAACTGAGTGTTACCTGACTTTGAAGCTCTCCATACGGCCTTGGCATGTGGTCCTGTTTATGCCTCCTGACAGGGAGAGAACAGATCTGTTTAACATCCCCTGTGTTGCTCCCAAAAGGCTTTGAAAGGTTACATCACATGTCGCTTCTGCCACGAGGACCGGAGCCAGGCGAGAAGATCCGGAGACATTTCGCTGCCTGGAGGACAAAGATGGTGGCTTCTTCCCAGTGGCCTTACAGCCAACACTTGCGAGAGCTTGCCTGCATTCAGGAGCAAGTGTCAGAGGCTAGTTTAAAGGTCTTATGACAGCCACAAAGGCAGCTCTGTCCTTGAAAAAAAATAGCCAAGAGGAACTTTTGGGAGCTGCCCTTGCCAGCGCTCACCCTTCGCAACGTGGATACCCTCCAACTATCCCAGTTGGTAGGGACAGTCTTCATTAATTCGCTGTTGTCCCACTTTTCCAGCTGTTTTTCTCTCTGACCTACAACCTCCTCATCTTGTTTCCTTTGCTGCAAACTGGGTTTAAAGTGCCAAAGTAGTTTACATTCAATTAACAAGGGGGAAGGAGATGAAATTATCCCCTTCTCAGGCCAGTTAGGCCAGTGTTTTTCAACCTCTTTTGAGCCATGGCACATCTTTTACATTTACAAAATCCTGGGGCACACCACCAACCAAATTGACACAAAATGACACTCTAACACAGTAATACATATAGTTAATATGTTTTTAAATGTATTTATACACTCAGTGTGAAACCTGGGCCTGTTTCGATGAACACAACATGGCAGGAATGGCAGAAAGACACAAACTTCCCACGCAGAACTCTCATAACCAAAAGAAAACACTATAAGAGTTTGGTGGGCATTGACCTTGGGTTTTGGAGTTGTAGTTCACCTATATCCAGAGAGCACTGTGGACTGAAACAATGATGGATCAGGACCAAACTTGGCATGAATACTCAATATGCCCAAATATGAATGTAGTTGGAGTTCAGGAGAAATAGACCTTGAAATTTGGGAGTTGCAGTTGCTGGGATTTATAGTTTCCCTACAATCAAAGAGCATTCTGAACCCCACCAATGATAGAACTGGGCCAAACCTCCCACACAGAACCCCCCGGAGGCAAGAGCAGGTCTCTACTTGGGGAAAGGGAGACAGGCCTTCCCAATGCATGGAGAGTAAGAGACCAAGTAGACAACGGGTGGGGCGGGGGGTGTTTGTAATTGTGTGCCTTTATCGAGGTAGGTTTCTTAGGGTTTTTATACTTCAACACACTAGACTCTCCCCCCTCCCCTCCTGGAGGTTCCAATTTCTCACGGCACACCTGATGATCTCTCATGGCACACTAGTGTGCCCCGGCACACTGGTTGGGAAACACTGAGTTAGGCAACTGAAAACTGCCTCAGCCTCTCCCAGATTGTGTCCTTCGTAACTTTTGCTATCTGGGTCACATTCTGGCATTGCTTGGCTACACATGTCTCGGTTTTCACCTGCATGCATTGGCCACCTAAATGCCTGCCATAGGAACCTCCACTGTCCCAAAAAAATAATGGGCAGATTTGAGAAATGTGAATTTAATATGATGTGTGGGAATGACTGGAAGAATGGAAGATGAATGAATGAGTGGAGCTAATAATCTTGGAAACGCCAGTACAATATTAAGGCCTGCAATCAGGTCCGGATTACCCATAAGGCCAACCTAGGCCATGGCCTAGGGGCGCAAGCCGAGGGGGGCGCAGATCACGGACCAAAAAAAAGTTAAAACAAATAAAAACGCAATGCGCATGGAGATTAGGAGTGGGGCCTTGGAGACCAAGGGGCGGGGGGGGGGGGAGTCCAGGGCCCTCTCCTGCTTCTGGAATCGTCCTCGAGGTAGAAGAGATCCCGCGGGGCCTGCTGCTGCCACCGCCGCTTTCCTGCAGGAAAGGTCCACCCACCTCCTTGGCCTTGGTGAGGAGTGTTGTGACCCCGCATCCGTGCAGGGGGAGAAGGGGGAGGCCTGCCTAGAGCCCCCGCCCCCTCCTTCCTGCCCGGCTTAGGCCCTATCCCCCCCCCCCCCCACGCAGACCTGCATTCCATGTCCGCAATAATAAATGCAGCAGAATAATTTGACCCGCAGGCCAAAGCATGGGTGTTCTCCCTTCCCCCCCCCCCGCCTCCCTCCCTGCCCCCCTTGCTGTGACAACTGGGGTTTGCGAGGCACTTCTGGGCACTGGGCCCCTGGCCGGCCGGCCAGCCAGGGTCTTCCCTTCGAGGCTGCTTTGGGACGACCCCTGCCTGTGGGAGAGGGGCAGGCCATCACCGGTCAGCGAGACAGAGGCGGCACCTGGTCACCCGCGGCTGCCAAATTCCCTGCGCGGCGGCGACCTTTGCTCTCCTCGGTCATGGCCTTCCTTCCTGGCACAAAACCCCGCCCGCAGCAAGAAGGGTGCTCTCTTTTTCTTTGGGGGCAGGCCTCTTCCCTTTCAATGGCCGAAACCCATCAGCAGCACTTCTGCCTTGGTTTGCCCATTTCATTGGAAAGGGAGTCTCCTTCCAGCCCTCCAGTGGCTTGGATTTGGGCTCCTCTCGTAGAGGTCTGTCGGGGGCTTGGGCGCAGGTTCCCCTTGCGTTTTATAAGATTTTATTTTTAGTGTGGGTCTGAGTGAAGGGGGTGCGGTAGAGGTTGTCTTAAAGGGGGCGTAATTCCAAAGTGTGGCCTAGGGCGTAAAAAGGTGTTAATCCGGGCCTGCCTGCAATGATTATCTACCTGCTTGCTGGACTGTGATTAAAACCTGCTAATACGAACTGAAAATTAAACTCTGATAAGAATAGGGACAGTGATGATAGAAATGTTAAGAAGGAAATCAACATAAGATCAACACCAATCAAGAAGATCAACGTCTGGCTAGGAAACTGAGAATGAGCCAGGATGGAAGATGTCTATCATGAATTTACAACTTTGGAACTACATCAGCAGAATATTTCTATAAAAGACTCCGTCTAATAATACTGAAAGTGAGACTGACCTGAGGACTCTGGTACTTCTCCAAGGAGGGAGAAAATAATATTTGGGTGCATGAGAATGAATGCATGTGCATGTGTGTGAATGTTGAGTGAAAATGTTACTCCCCTTTGTCTGTTTGTTAGTCCAATGTAACTGTAAGTTGTACATCCAATATAGTTGCATAGAATCTGTGTGTCTGTATGTCTAAACGTTTTTCTGTAATCTGTTATACCCTCTCACACTGGAAATTGCAATAAAAAGAACCTATGCTTTAAAGTTATTGAAAAGTCATTCATGACACCACCACACTCTGCAGCAGAAAGTTCCACTGCTGAACAGCGCTGGCAGTTAGGAAGTTCTTCCTCATATTGAGGTGGAATCTCCTTTCTTGTAGTTTGAAGTCATTGTTCCATTGCGTCCTAGTTTCCAGGACAACAGAAAACAAGCTTGCTTGTTCTCTCCTTCCTATGACTTCCCCTCATCATGTCTCCTCTCAGCCACCTCTTCTGAAGGCTAAACATGCCCAGCTCTTTCAGCCTCTCCTCATAGGGCTTGTTCTCCAGACCCTTGATCCTTTGAGTCGCCCTGCTCTGGACACATTCCAGCTTAGAGTCAACATCTCCGTTCAATTGTGGTGCCCAGAATTGGACACAATTTTTCAGGTGTGGTCTGACCAAGGTGGAATAGAACAGTGTTTCCCAACCAGTGTGCCGTGGCACACTAGTGTGCCATGAGCGATCATCAGGTGTGCCGTGGGAAATTGGAACCTCCAATACCCTTTCTTCCCCCTCTTGCCGAACACTTTTTCCTCTCCACTCGGGCTCCCTTCTTCCCAGCCTTGCTCTGCTCGCTTTGCTCACACTGCCGCTTCTGCAGGAGGGGGGAGGGAGGAAGACGTGATCCATGCGGACGCTACTGCGCAGACTCGCCCCAGGTCTTCCTCCCTCCCCTCCACAGTGCTCTCTGGATATAGGTGAAGTACAACTCCAAAACTCAAGGTCAATGCCCACCAAACTCTTATAGTATTTTCTCTTGGTTATGAGAGTTCTGTGTGGGAAGTTTGATTCCATTCCATCATTGTTGGAGTTCAGAATGCTCTTTGATTGCGGGTGAACTATAACTCCCAGCTGTTCAGCAAGACCTTTGTGTGTGTCTTTCTGCCATTCCTGCCAGGATATCTATCTTGTGTTCATCGAAACAGGCCCAGGTTTCACACTGAGTGTATAAATACATTTAAAAACATGTTAACTATATGTATTACTGTGTCAGAGTGTCATTTTGTGTCATTTTGGTTGGTGGTGTGCCCCAGGATTTTGCAAATGTAAAAAATGTGCTGGGGCTCAAAAAAGGTTGAAAAACACTGGAATAGAGGATTAGCATAATTTCCCTGGATCTCTAGACTCCTATTGATGCAGACTGGTGTCACACAAACTTCTCACTTTCTACATCTCTGTTCTAAATTTGCGCAGATACCCATCAAGCCCCCATGAACAACAACCTCAGAAGTCCAGAGTTGCTTCACTTTTTTGTTACTTTTTGATCCCAAGGAAGTCCATTCCTTCTCCATCTACAGCCAGCATTTTCAATGGTCAGCGTGAGATTCTTGGAAGTCTCTCATCATCCATTACACACTGAGTTGAGCAACATGATAGGGATGAAAACTGGCTTGTGGGATCCATCGACAGGCCCACTCGCAGCTGAGTTCCTTCTGTCGGCATCCCAGAAGTCTGAAAGCAGAGTTGGAGAGCAACCTTGGATTCCTGAAGAATGAGCTCGCTTGCCTGCTGCACTCAAAATAGGACTTGGGAAACTACTGGTGCTTCTGGGTACATCAAATGAGTCACTGCATTGTCTATGGGAATCAGTGGAATATCTCTAACACATATACCCAAAGCATCGTCCTCAAGAATGAGCTGTGTATAAACCAACTCTCTGACTCGCATTTTGAAAGAAAAGATGCCAGGTTTTACAATGATTCAGCTGCTGTTGCATCAAAGACTATTTGCAGCATATGTTGGCCAGACGGCGTGTACAAGAACCAGACCAACGTTTAATTAAAAGCACTTGAGAGTGGTGTAGGATGCCTTTACCAAGTGAGCATTGCTTAGATCAGTGTTTCCCAACCAGTGTACTGTGGCACATTAGTGTGCCGTGAGCGATCATCAGGTGTGCCGTGGTAAATTGGAACATCTAACACCCTTTCTTCCCCCTCCTGCCGAACACTTTTTCTTCTCCATTCGGGCTCCCTTCCTCCCAGCCTCGCTCTGCTCGCTTGGCCTCGCTTTGCTCTGGGGAGAGTCTGCGCAGGGTCACGTCTTCCTTCCTCCCCCTCCCCTCCTGAACATGCTCACGCTGCTCCCTCTGATCAAAATGGTGGCAGAAGCGGCAGTGTAAGTGTTCGGCAGGAGAGGGAAGAAAGGGCATGAAGGGGGAGGGGGAGGAAGAGGTCTCTGTTGAAAGCTGGCATGGGCAAACTTGGACCTTCCAGGTGTTTTGGACTCCAACTCCCACCATTCCTAGCCTCAGGCCCTTTTCCTCCCCCTCAGCCACTTAAGCAGGAAAGGGCCTCAGGCTGTTAGGAATGGTGGGAGTTGAAGTCCAAAGCACCCAGAGGGCCGAAGTTTTCCCATGCCTGTTTTAGGGACCTTAGAAAACAACATAACATAACATTGCTTGTGTCCACAGTGCTCTCTGGGCGTAGGTGAACTACAACTTCCAAACTCAAGGTCAATTCCCAAGCAAACCCTTTCAGTACTTTCTGTTGGTAAGGAGAGTTCAATATGCCAAGTTTGTTTCAATTCCATTGTTGCAAGAGTTCAGGATGCTCTTTGATTGTGTGTTAACTATAAATCCCAGAAACTGTAACTCCCAAATGTCAAGGTCTATTTTCCCCAAACTCCATCTGTGTTCACATTTGGGCATATTGAGTATTCATGCCAAGTTTGGTCCTGATCCAACATTGTTTGAGTCCACAGTGCTCTCTGGATATAGGTGTCAGGCCTCAGCCAGAGCAGTTAAATAAACGGCTTGGCCTTGGCTGCCATGGCGACAGGGAGCCAGAAGAGGGGGATGGGCCTGAGTCTGAGAGGAGGGAGGGAGTTTACCAGAAGGGTTTTTCACTGAGCGTTTTGGCGGGAAAGCTCAGATTCCTCTTTGCTCTGCCCGGAGTAAGGCTGAATAAAGCTCAATTCCTCTTGTCAACTACTTGAGTGAGTGTGCCATTATTTACAGGCCTACCGGGCCTGACATAAAGAGGAATCTCAACAACATTGGGTTTATCCCAGTCTCAGTGCTGGTGAGAACCCAACCCGAATGGAGAAGGTCTGTGCTCCCAAGACGGAGAGGCACGACCTCCCCCTCAGAGAAGAGGGGTTTTGGCCGCGAAGAAGCCAGCGGCGACAGAGGCCTGCAAAGCCAAAGACCCTCAGTAAGGTGGATGTAGCCGAGGCGATGCGGCAAGCATTTGAAAACCTCCAGAGGCGGTTCCCGGATTTGGTGCGGCGGATGCAGGCGGGAGAATGGGACACTGACTCGTTCCCTGAGGATGAAGGAGAAGAGCCCTTCATTCCCCCTATCCCCTGTGAGGAATCCGCAGCTTGGTTGGAGCCAGCAGCCCTGAGGAGGAGTGAAAGTTCCGGCCCTTCCCCGGAGCCTTCACGTAAGCTCAAGCGCCGGCGGGGCAGGAGGGGAAGGAAAAGGCGAGTGCAGCCTTCAGAGGCGCTGAAGGGCAGTTTGCCTGACCCCATCCTGTGTGGCGACCTGAGCGAGGAGGAGGATGAGGGCCCCGGGCGAGGAGACCCCCTCGAAGCAATCCCAGCCACCTACGGCTGCGATGTGTGTAGGTTGGGGACGACGCATCCATGGGCAGTGATGTTCGCGGGCCATCTGGAGCATGGCCCCGGGTGTGAGAGAGGACACCCGGCTCCCCGGGGAGGAGAGGCGAAGATGGACCCTGGAAAGGCTGAGACAGAAGTTGGAGTGGAGAGTGAAAGCGCCTCCAACTGTGCTGACTCAAGGCCAGATCCAGTGATGGAGCTCTTGAAGGGCAAAGAGCTGGAGGAAGGAATTCAAACAGCATTGGAAGGGAGAGTGGAGAGGTTGCCGTGGAAATGGAAATTCCAGCAGCAAAGGGGTCGAGCCGGTCGCAACCCCTGGCTGGGGATGACGCAAAGGAAGGTGAAGAATGTTTAGCCTGCCCGCGGCTGCTGAGAGTACAAGGGGAAGCGAGGATATTCCGGTTTGCTCGAAGCTGCGGAGGACAAAGACCCAGGCTCTGTATGCAGTCGTGAGAAGGAGCCCCAGACGTTTGGAGCAATAGCGCAGAGTGAGCTGGCCACACCACTTTCACCCTGCTTCCCTCTTGGTGACACAGGAGAGATCCAAGCCTCTGCTGCCTGTGTTTTGAGGGATTTGGGAAGGGTGATTGTCTGGAGTGTTATTCTTCAGTCTTGGAGTCCCAGCTGTGCTGCGAAGCAAGGGAGTGCGGCTGAATCCTTGCCTGGGGATGAATCGGTTGAGCTGGCTACCGGTGAGTGGAAAGAAACCCAATCGCCTGATGTAAGCATGCTGTCTGAAGTCCCAGAGGAAAAGGCTGGTGCAGATGGGCCACGGCAGACAGGAGTGGCTGTCGAGAGAGTGGCTGCTTGTGAGCTTCCTTATGAAGTGGAGGAGGAAAACCTCGAGTGCCTGAATGACCTGGAAGAAGCAGGGGAGCCTGAGTGGCGGACGTGACGCCTCAGCTAGGAGCAGCAGCCGCACTCATGGAGGCAGTTTCGGGGACGCCGGGTCATGCAAGGAGGTATCGAGGCGGCAGATGAGTCTGCAGGGCTGCAAGAGAGTGCAGGCCATCCCATGCCAGATGGGGTTCTACCAAAGTTGCCACGATGGAAGGAGGCCGCCCAGGGAGTCGTTGTTCCAGAGGACGACCTGCGTGTAGCTGGGGGTCCCCAGAAGAATTCAGGTGAGCTGTGGGCCGAGCTGGAACCGGTGCTGGCGGCTGCAGCCTTTTGCTTGGTGTTATCTGGGAGTTGGGTACTGTTGAGCCGGGATACAGTCCCAGCAGCCCTTCTGCTCAGAAAACCGCTGTGCCGATTGAGTGGGCACCACTCACGGGTTGGGGACCTGTCCCCATGGGTCCATCATGACTGAACTTTGCTCACATCTCGATGGGGGCCCAGGAGAGGAATTTGTGTCAACACGAAAGACTGGACTTAGGGGCCTGCTTGGCGGGCTGCCACTTTTACAGGGAACTCTGAGGGCAGAGATTTCCAGAGTTGGCTCTACGAACTTTGGGTTTGGAACATTTGAAATGGTCCCCATCGAAAGAATTAGTTCTGAAAGGTTGGGGAGGTTTGGCCTGTGGGTGCACACTCTGTTGGTTGGGGCAAAGCCGCTTTTTTGTGGGTGGCCCTCTAATAAACCTTTACATGTGGTCGGCATAACATGAGAGAACCCAGGGGTTCATATGGGATGGTCTAAGAGGGTTATTGGAACTAGGACTGGATCAGCGTTTACTGCTTTGAATTGGGTTTCCCTGTATGGTTGACAGATGACTTGATCTTTTTGCAAGTGTGTATTATGTGTACCAATTTGAGGGGGGTTTGTTAATGCTTTGCAACTGATTTACATTGTTATATAATTCCTCAATGCTCTGCAATGCAGTGTGATGTTGGGGTCAGTTAGTTTTAATAGTTAAAAATGTATGCCAGTTATGAGATCAAGTATATTGTGTGTGTTATAATGTTAAATTCACTGCTATGTTATATAATAGTCTTGGGGGCGCCATTCCGAAGGGGGCATAATGTCAGGCCTCAGCCAGAGCAGTTAAATAAACGGCTTGGCCTTGGCTGCCATGGCGACAGGGAGCCAGCAGAGGGGGATGGGCCTGAGTCTGAGAGGAGGGAGGGAGTTTACCAGAAGGGTTTTTCACTGAGCGTTTTGGCGGGAAAGCTCAGATTCCTCTTTGCTCTGCCCGGAGTAAGGCTGAATAAAGCTCAATTCCTCTTGTCAACTACTTGAGTGAGTGTGCCATTATTTACAGGCCTACTACAACTCCAAAACCCAAGGTCAATGCCCACCAAACTCTTATAGCATTTTCTCTTGGTTATGGGAGTTCTGTGTGGGAAGTTTGTGTCTTTCTGCCATTCCTGCCAGAATGTTGTGTTCATTGAAACGGGTCCAGGTTTCACACTGAGTGTATAAATACATTTAAAAACATATTAACTATATGTATTACTGTGTTAGAGTGACATTTTGTGTCATTTTGGTTGGTGGTGTGCCCCAGGATTTTGTAAATGTAAAAAATGTGCCGCGGCTCAAAAAAGGTTGAAAAACACTGGCTTAGATCAGTGTTTCTCAACCTGGGTGTCTGTACCCCTGAAGGGAGGATTGGGAGGGGGTTTCAGAGGGGTCACGAAAGACCATCGGAAAACTGATATTTCTGATGGGTCTTAGGAACCCGTTTGGTAGAGAAGGCTGAAGATCTCTCCGCCTGTCCTTCTCTTCCTTTTTGGAAACAGACAGCCAATCCTCCCACCAAAAGCCCTTCTCTGCTGTGATTGGCCAGCCTCTCAGCCAAGGTGAGGGCTGTTTCTGAGACTCTAAGCTGGGAGGGGATAGCAAGCATGCTCAGCACATGGCAGCATGGTGTGTATGTGTGGGTGAATGAGAGCGTGTGAGGCTGGAGGGAGGTTCACACCAGTGAGTTCCTTCAAAGCATGGGGTCTCTGTGCGGGAAGTTTGGCCCAATTCTATCGTTGGTGGGGTTCAGATTGAACGTGAACTATAAATCCCGGCAACTACAACTCCAAAATGGCAAGGGCTATTTCCCCCAAACTCCACCAGTGTTCACATTTGGGTATTGAGTATTTGTCAGCAAACAACAGGAACACGGCTACACCGTATAGGATACAAAAGAGCAAATAGGGTAGCAGTAATCGAGTAAATATCAAACACAATTAGAAAAATAATTCATTTAGTTGTGTAGGTAGAGTCATTAAACACATCAATAGTTAAATACATTCAATTGCACTAATCACAAGTAATACAGTATTATACACAGAAGATGATATTACATTCAATTCAAGTCCTTCCACAAGAGGAGAGCCGCCACTCTAAGTATATAATTCAGTAATTGAGGCAATTGCCTATATGTGTCCAAATGCAAATTCCCCTAAGACGGGTGGAGTGGGTGTTGGAAACTGGCTCAATAAACAGACGATACACAATCAGGAGTACCTTCATAGGACTGTGGTTGGTGGAAGGCAGAATCTAGGAGATGATGGGAAGCCCAGTTCGGGAAAGTAAACAGTTTAAGGTATCCCGCCAATGGCGCGAGCAAGCGCCTGTGGTCCGCACCAGACTTCGCCCAATGGCGTGTCGCTAGGGGTTCTGGTCCTTGTAGTCAATGGTGGAGAGGCTAATGCCAGCGGGAACCCAACAATAAGGCCGGTAAGGGCTGTGTTACAGGGAACACAGTCTCCTCGAACGGAGCCCCAGAAGGGGCATTCCGTGAGGGATGCCTGACGGCGTGAGCTCTATCCGGGGCCGGCAACGGGCCGTTTCGTCAGAGACTTCCTCAGAGGCTGTGTAAATAATAACAAATTGGCGTCCTCGCTCTCAGATGAGCAATCATATAGTGTCTTCCAAATCACATGGAGGACGGACCATTTCTATTGAGTATTTGTGCCAAGCTTGGTCCAGATCCCTCATCAGAGTCTACAGTACTCTCTGGATGTACAAGGGTTAAATGGAAAGTAATGCCTCCACCTTGGTAACTCCTCAACAGATGGCAGTACTGGTATGTGGCAGGTACTGCCTTGCTCAGTAGACTCTCCTCTACAGTGCCATTTTGGGTGGAAGCCTTAACATTGAATGGTTGTGTTGTTAAAGTGCGAAGTATGGAACCCTGCGCAGACAGTCGGTGAATGCGACATAAGCAACGTGCAGTCATTGAATTCTTGACAGCAGAAGGTGTCGCCCCAAAGGAGATTCATCAGAGAATGCAAGCTGTTTATGTGGATTGTGTTGATGTGAAAACTGTGCGTCATTGGGCGAGTAAGTTTAAAGATGTTGAGGTGGGGACATCTGACTTGCGTGACAAACAAAGAGTTGGACACCCTGTGACAGCAACCACCGAGTTTCACAAGCAAAAGGTTGACAGATTGATTCAGGACGATCGTCGTATCAATCAGAGAGAAATTTCAAGCATAATCGGCATTTCTGTTCCCAATAATGAAAGAAGATCTGTGGGGACATAATTATGCATCTGATGAAGACGTTGAGAGAACTGTGAGACGCTGGTTGCAGAAACAGAGTGTCGACTTCTTCTGTGATGGATTCAGAAAACTTGTTCGTCGTTGGAAGAAATGTATCCAATTGTCTGATGATTATGTGGAAAAGTGAATAGTGGTATTTAAAGAGCACATTCTAAGGATTATTTCTGCATTTGGTTTACGAAAATATTTCCATCTAAACCCAAGTAACGAAGGTGGAGGCATTCCTTTTCATTCAACCTTCGTAGGTACACAACCAGGCCCGGATTACCCATAGGGCCAACATAGGCCATGGCCAAGGGCGCAAGCCGAGGGGGGCGCAGATCACGGACCAAAAAAAAGTTACAAAATAATTTTAAAATCGCACCGCGATTGGCTCCTGCCGCCTGGTACCCAAAAGGAGGCGGAGCCAAGGCCAAGCTCCACAGAGGCAGCACTCGTGCTCGCCACGTAAGCCTCAGCCCATCCATCTACGCCGCTACTTCTCAGCCAGTGCTTCTGCGCCGGACGGGTGGGGAGGGCCCTGGCCTGGCCTGGCCTGGCTCGGAGCGGCTTCCTTCGCAGGCTGCTGAGGGAAGAGGAGGGCAGCGTGCGGCGTGGAGGCCCGGAGAGGAGCCTGAGGCAGAGGAAGGCCCTGACTCTCTGCGGCCGCTGGGCCATGAGCCACACATGGGGCCGCCTCTGAAGCCGCTGCCCCGGATGAAGAGCATGCTCTAGACCCAGCCCAGCTTTCCCCATCCATTTGGTCCTCGGCTCTGCAGAACTCACTCGCCCTCCTCTGCCTCCTTCCCGAGGGGTAACGAACTCGCTCCCTGGCCCGCCACACAAAGGGGGCCGTTCCTTTCTCTTCAGTGGTTTAAAGGGGGCGTAATTCCAAAGTGTGGCCTAGGGCGCAAAAAGCTGTTAATCCGGGCCTGTACACAACAACTCCCAAAGTCAAGACCAATTCCCCCAATGAACATTTATATTGGATAGGGACAGCTATTCCAATATGTCACTGTAATAATTTCAGCATAGGAAAAAATGAGTTTGAGGAACAGTCGGAAGCGATGCTGAAGGTGGCCACAATCATGCAGGAATGTTCAGCTTCTAGTCTTTCCAAGAACAGGAAACCAGAAACATCTATTTAGCGTGGAGGGTGGGAAGACGAGATGATATGTTCCAATGTGTTGCACATCTGGCGACCATCTTCCAACCTCATCTATGTAGCCAAAGGGGTCTCTCTTCCTCCTTCCAGCCGATTACATATTTGTGTTTGAAGGCATAATTTGCTGTGATGCCTCCTCCTTGGATATTCCATCTAAGTCTTTTCCTTCCTTGTCTGGAGACCACCGAGGATCAGAATGCAAGGAGACTGGAGATATTGATGCAGTGTTTCTCAACCTGGTTCGACCCCTTCCAGTCCGGCTTCCGTTCGGGGCATGGGACGGAGACGGTGCTGGTCGCCATCACAGACAAGCTGCGTCGCCAACTAGATCAAGGTGGATCGGCGCTGCTCGTGTTATTGGACCTCACGGCAGCGTTCGATACTGTCGATTATGATCTTTTGACCCACCGACTGGCCGGGGCCGGGGTGAGGGGGTCAGCCCTTAGCTGGCTGTCCTCCTTCCTCCGGAACCGGTCCCAGTGAGTGAGAAGGGGTGAAGTTGTCTCCGGGGGCACCCCACTTCACTGTGGGGTGCCTCAGGGGGCAATTCTCTCCCCTTTATTATTTAACATCTATGTCCGACCACTTGCCCGGTTGGCACGCAGCTTCGGGCTGGAGTGTCACCAGTATGCAGATGACACCCAGCTCATTCTGGGGATGGAGGGCCAGCCTGACTCCGTACCCGATAATTTCCATCACTGCCTTGAGGCCGTCACTGGGTGGCTGCGAGCCAGTAGGTTGAAGGTGAATCCGGACAAGACGGAGATCCTGTGGCTGGGCCGTCCGGGCACGGGGGGGATCCGCCTTCCGACCCTGGACGGGGCAACACTCCACCTGTCCCTGTCGGTGAAGAGCCTAGGAGTCACGCTTGACTCTGAGCTGTCGATGGAGAAGCATATCTCCATCGTCAGCGGAGTGGCCTTCTACCACCTCCGACAGGCGAGGAGGCTGGCTCCCTACCTGTCCCGTCATGACCTAGCCACAGTGGTCCAAGCCACGGTCATCTCAAGACTAGACTACTGTAATGCCCTCTACATTGGCCTTCCTTTGTCGGTGATCCGGAAGCTCAAGCTGGTGCAGAACGCAGCAGCACGGCTGGTGGCAGGTTGTCCATCTCGCTGCCACATCACGCCTGTGCTGCGCGAACTGCACTGGCTTCCGATAGAGCACCGGATCACCTTAAAGATGTTGGTTTTAACCTTTAAGGCCTTGAATGGTCTGGGGCCAGTGTATCTAAGGGACCGCCTCTCCCATTACAGTCCTCCACGACCACTGCGATCCGAGTCCCAAAACCTCCTGGTGGTGCCTAGTCGGCGATCTGTTCATCTGACCTCAACGCAGAGGGAGGGCATTCAGTGCCGCCGCCGGTGCTGTGGAATGCTCTTCCCCCCACAGTCCGAGCGCAGGCCGATCTGCTAACGTTTCGCAGGGCCTGCAAGACCCTCCTCTTCACCCAGGCGTTCGGTGCTTAGGTTATGTATATAAAACCGCGCCCAAACCATGCTTGCGCGCTGGTTACAGCAATTTTACTATGCTCTGTTTTACCCTGATTTTACTTGTTCTGCGACTCCCATAATGTGAGTCGCCCTGAGCCTACGGGAAAGGGCGACTAATAAGTCGAAGAAATAAATAAATAAATAAATAAACCTTCCTAATGCCACAACCCCTTAATACAGTTCCTCATGTTGTGCTGACCCCCAACCATAACATTATTTTTGCTGCTACTTCATAACTTTCATTTTGCTACTGTTATCAATCACAATGTAAATTATCTTATATGCAGGATGTATTTTCATTCACTGGCCAAATTTGGCACAAATACCAGATACACCCAAATTGGAATACCGGTGGGATTGGGGGGGGGGGAGGATTAATTTTGTCATTTGCTGGGAATTATAGTTAACCTACCATCAAAGCGCATTTAGAATTACATCAAACATGGAATGAACCTAACTTGGCACACAGAACTCCCATGATCAAGAGAAAATACTGGAAGGGTTTGGTGGGCATTGACCTTGAGTTTGGGAGTTGTTGTGCACCTATGAAGGTTGAATGAAAAGTAATGCCTCCACCTTCATTACTTGGGTTTGGATGGGAATATTTCAGTAAATCAAATGCAGAAATAATCCTTAGAATGTGCTCTTTAACTACCACTATTCACTTTTCCACATAATCATCAGACAATTGGATACATTTCTGCCAACGATGAATATGCTTTCTGAAGCCGTCATGGAAGAAGTCGATACTCTGTTTCCGCAACCAGCATCTCACAGTTCTCTCAACGTCTTCATCAGAAGCAAAATGATGTCCCCACAGATCTTCTTTCATTATCGGGAACGGAAATGTCGATTATGCTTGAAATTCAATGACTGCATGTTGTTTAAGTCGCATTCATGGACTGTCTGCGCAGGGTTTCATACTTCGCACTTTAACAACACAACCATTCAATGCTAAGGCTTCCCACCAAAATTGAACTGTAGAGAAGAGTCTACTAAACAAGCCAGTACCTGCCGCATACCAGTACTGCCATCTGTTGAGGTGTTACGAAGGTGGAGGCATTACTTCTCATTCAACCCTCGTACATCCAGAGAGCATTGTAGACTTAATCAATGATTGAGCTGGACCAAACTTGGCACGAATACTCAATATGCCCAAATGTGAACACTGGTGGAGTTTGGGGAAAATAGACCTTGACATTTGGGAGTTGTAGTTGCTGTGATTTATAGTTCAACTACAATCAAATAGCATCCTGAACCCCACCAATGATAGAATTGGGCCAAACTTCCCACACAGAACCCTTCTGCCTTGAAGGGACTTGCTGGTGCGAGCCTCCCTCCAGCCTCACATGCTCTCCCTCGCCCACATATGTGCCACACTCTGCCATGCACTGAGCACGCCTACTCTTCCCTTCCTGCTTGGAGTCTCAGACACCTATAATCTTGAAACCCAAACTAGCCAGACTTTTCTGGTACATGAAGGATAAACGAATGAAGATGATGACAAAAGTTGAGCCTCTCTTCCCTCCCCGCATCTGCCACTGCACCATGCCTTTCTTTCCATGCAATAGTCTCTGGTCCATCTTACGGGAAGGTTTCCGTGCATAAAATCCAAACTTTACTGGAATCACCCCCCTTCCCCAGTCTTGCAGTGAGTTCCTTGAGTCTCCTTATTAAACTTGGCGGAAGCAGGTGTGAAGAATTCATCACTTCCCCTCCAGGGCTTGTTCAGACACACTGGATGGCTTGGATTGTGTAAGACGCCAACGGGCTTCTGTCTGGCAGTGTTGCCTCCCATCTGTTTCTAATTAATGAGACACAATCCTCGCCCGGCCCCCATTCGCCGCAAAGCAGTGATTACAGAAGGCAACCAACAACGGCGGGGTGCTGAGAAGAAGGAACTGCTACTCTTCCATTCCCATGTGCCTCAAGAACAACTAGTGTGGCTCCTGAGTTGATCACTTTCCAAACTTGGAATTTGGGGTAGAATATACTAATGGAGGAAGGCAGGCAGTTTCACGAGAAAAAACAACAACATATATTTCTGTTTTATTGACCCTTCTAAAGCCTTTGACTGTGTGGATCATAATAAATTGTGGCAAGTTCTTGGTATGAGGATACAAAGTCACTTTGTATGTCTCCTGAGGAATCTGTGAGCTGGGAAGCCCAGGCTCCACAGTCACCTACGTACCCACCGCCAGTACAGCGAACTTGGAGGACAATAATACTCAGACAATGAGGGATCACCTAAGTAAGTAAGTAAGTAAGATCCCTCATAACCCCAGGATGAGTGTCCTTCAAGTGTAGTGTCTTCGCGGTGGGTCCATAGGTGGCTGTGGAGATCTATTCTTGATCCGCATGTTCTCCCATTGTGAGAACAGGGCCATAGCCAAGATTTTGATTCGGGAGGGGCTGAGTTTGAATTTGATTTGCGGGGGGGGGGGGGGCGAGTCTGGGTGAGAGAGGATCTACCCTAGCGAACCTTTTGTATCGTTATCCCAATATCCCCGTGCATATGAGATATATTGAGCATGGTGATCAGATCACGATAACAATAAACATAACAGTTTAAATAATGTACCAGTAAGGCATTCTCGCGGACCACTCTGGGAATTTCGGGGGCTGAAGCCCCTCAACACCCCCCCCCCTTCCCGGCTACATCCCTGAGTGAGAATATTGGCTTCAGATGGAAGGCAGTCCCGGTCAGGATTGGTTTGACATGCCTTCTTCCACTTGACACGTTTCTCCCTTCTGGCCTCCATTCGTGCCTCTTCGAATTCCGCAGCACTGCTGGTCACAGCTGACCTCCAGTTAGAGCACTCAAGGGCCAGGGCTTCCCAGTTCTTGGTTTCTATGCCACAGTTTTTAAGGTTGGCTTTAAGCCCATCTTTAAATCCCTTTTCTTGTCCACCAACATTACGTTTCCCATTCTTGGGTTGAGGGCATAGTACAGAGGTGGGCAACCTATGGCCCGTGGGCTGGCCCGAGGAGAAGGGCGTCGGAGGCGGGGCCAAGAGGATGGGGTGCCGCTGCCGCCATCCCATCGCGGGCTCTGTAGGGCCTGTGTTGGCAGACAGGCTGAAGGAGTGGCGGCTTTGGAGTGCCTGACATCGCTGGATTATCCCTGGATGGAGTGCCTGACATCACTGGGTCAACTCCCACTATATATATATTTCCCTCCCTCTTTCTCTCCTTCCCTCCCTCTTTCCTTCCTTCCCTCTTTTTCTTTTCCTTCTTCTTTCCCTTTTTTTTCTTCCTTCTCTACCTGTTTCTTTCCTCCCTTTCTTTGCTCTTTGGTTCCATTCTTCCCTCTCTCTTCCCTTCCTTCCTTCCGTCCTTATTAATACATAAGAACACAGAGAGAGACTGACAGCTGTTGAGCAAGACCTTTGTGTGTGTCTTTCTGCCATCCCTGCCAGGATATCTATGTTGTGTTCATCGAAACAGGCCCAGGTTTCACATTGAGTGTATAAATACATTTAAAAGCATATTAACTATATTAACTATATGTATTAGAGTGCCATTTTGTGTCATTTTGGTTGGTGGTGTGCCCCAGGATTTTGTAAATGTAAAAATGTGCCGCGGCTCAAAAGGTTGAAAAGCACGGCCTTAGACCAGTGTTTCCCAACCTTTTTTGAGTCGCGGCACACTTTGTACATTTGCAAAATCCTGGGGCACACCACCAATCAAAATGACACTCTAACACAGTTCATATGTTTTTAAAATGTATTTATACACTCAGTGTGAAACCTGGACCTGTTTCGATGAACTCAACATAGATATCTTGGCAGAAAGACACAAACTTTCCACACAGAACTCCCATAACCAAGAGAAAATGCTATAAGAGTTTGGTGGGCATTGACCTTGAGTTTTGGAGTTGTAGTTCACCTATATCCAGAGAGCACTGTGGACTCAAACAATGTTGGATCAGGACCAAACTTGGCATGAATACTCAATATGCCCAAATATGAACGCAGATGGAGTTCAGGGGAAATAGACCTTGACATTTGGGAGTTGTAGTTGCTGGGATTTATAGTTCCCCTACAATCAAAGGGCATTCTGAACTCCACCAATGATAGAACTGGGCCAAACTTCCCACACAGAACCCCCAGGAGGCAAGAGGAGGTCTCTACTTGAGGATAGGGAGGCGGGCCTTCCCAATGCATGGAGAAGGAGAGACCAAGTAGACAACAGGTGGGGAGGGGGGTGTTTGTAATTTTGTGCCTTTATCGAGGTAGGTTTCTTAGGGTTTTTATACTTCAGCACACTAGACTCTCCTCCCCTCTTGAGGTTCCATTTCCCACTGCACACCTGATGATCGCTCACGGCACACTAGTGTGCCCTGGCACACTGGTTGGGAAACACTGCCTTACACCACAAGAAGATCCAACCAGTCCATCCTTCAGGAAATAAAGCCGACTGCTTACTGTAGGGAAGGATATTGAGGCAAAGGTGAAGTACTTTGGACACATCATGAGAAGACAGGAAAGCTTGGAGAAGAGAATGATGCTGGGGAAAATGGAAGGAAATAGGAAGAGTGGATACAGGAATGGCAGGATGTTGGTGTCTCCATATTTTTCCCCTTCGCAGCATGATAAATGCCAAGAACACATACCTAGGTGTGCGAGAGACATAAGGCAACCGAGCCGTAGCCTCCTGGAAAGGTTGGAGGATGCCAGCTGTCTTTAATAAAAAATAAATAAACAAACCCTTTGAGTTAGCCACAGAGAATGTAAGTCGAATCCCAGATGCTCGGAGGTTTCCCTTTGCTCCCGGGAGAAGATGCGGCAGGATATGAGCAGAGGTGTGCGTGGCCGTGCCGGAAATGCTGCCCTAGAAACCTGAGGAGTTATGCCTCCCCACGCTCTTTTTGTCTGAGGTTCAGGAATGAGCTCATCAGCTGTGGCCTCCCACCATGAGAGGAACTTGAGAACGAGACGAAGGCCAGGAAAGAAAAAGAAAAACATGAGATCTTGCATAATCATGGGTCTTTCCCTTGGCCCATGATAGCCAAACCTGGAGGAGAATTAATAGAGTGCTGCATCATAATTATGGAAGAATGTTATGGTCGCTACTTAGCATCCTGTGCGTTGTGGACTCAGGAAAGATGCAGATCTTCACTTATCTCATTCCCAATGTAAGAATGAATCATTTCCCCAATTTTACCACAGCAGCTTATTTGTTTACTTAGCGAATTGATAATACAATTATAATGTATAGTGAAAAACTTGGCATTATACTAAATGTCCTTTGACCAGAAACTGGCCACTTGGAGTGCATCTGGTGTGGCTGTAAGACGGTCCTCCATTGTGCTACCTCTCTGTTTTCTTGCCTCACTTGACCTGAGGCCATGGACTCTTTGTGCACGGAGTTGCATGCAGACAGGCCAACAGGGGCAAGCCCTGAGCGGTTTCAGAGACATAGTTTTCCAAGGATTTTCATGTATTTGGACTCTCCTCTGTCTATTAGCAAAAAGGACTCATCTCTTATAGTTTTCCCAAAGACACAGATGGACTTTTCTATTGTGGACTTCCCCAAAGTATATGGATTTGATGCTTTAAAGATCATATGGACTTTCTTTCTACTTCTTGCACATGAAATAATTATGAGATATTGGTAGTGGTATTTCCCTGATACCCTCCCTTTCCATGTAACCATTTTCCTGCACATTTTCCCCTCCCCATGTGTAAAATAATATGAAGAAATGCTACATGTTTGTGAAAGACCCAGCTGTTGTTTTGAGATCAGGATGAAACCACATTCCTGGCTGCCCCCTTTAATCCAATCATTGGAACAATTTGCATGACACAGGACGTTTTCTGGTTTGGAGAGGTTTTGCTTTCTTTCCCCTCTCCCCATTTTGAAAGACTCCTTTTGTTTCATAAACGCTGGACCCTCTGAGATTAGCCTCGTCCCACGTTTATAGAACCTATGGCATAATTATATTTCATATTTCATAACCGGCTGTCCCTGCTGGCCTCCGAAACCAGCACACGGCTACAGTTATTTCATTTATTTACCATCCAGAAGGCTGAAACTTCTCATGGATAGAATCTGCATATGGCTCTTTGTCAACAAAGGAAGGGTCGTTAAGGACAGTTCCTGTTTCTCACCAAGAACAAATGACTTGCTTTTGGCCCGAAAGGTCAAAGCCTTGGATCTTAATTAACATATAGACATGATCTAATCAAGAAAACTCCAGCTGCTGTTTGTTTTGAACACATTCCTGTCCCTCGCTTCCCATTCGCCAGGACAAAAGCGGTGCTGTTTCGCAATTGGTTCCCGCTACAGCTGGCTTCCAAGGTTCCAACCAATCATCATGAAGCCTACAGCATGCAGGGGCGGGAAAGTTTGGATTTGACAGTTCTGTAAAGTGTATAAAAATGCCATATGTTTCAATGTAACCTTATGACTGCTTTGCTTCAGTGGCATATTCTTCCAGACTTCTTTGGTGAGATCATTTGGGGAAGGGACTTTTAGGTTGTTTTTTTTTTAAAAAAAATCACCTGAGGTTTTTGCTGAAATCCTCGCTTTAGGGATACTTCTGGGCCTCTGCCCCCTATGGGCCAGGCTGTTCTAAATTATTCGGTAACAGCGTCATTAGGAAGGTTGAGAACCGCTGCTCCAGCATGTGCCTTCCTATTAGAAGTCAGAACTGTGAGTGAAATCAGCGCCCATCCACCCGTGAAGAGTTCTCTCCTCTTTCCCATTTGCCCTACATTGCAAAATGCTTCCCAGGACAGTTTAAAACGGATGCCTTTCAACGATTTATGATTACACTGTGATCCATCACAGAAGGAGAGCTAGCTCTTAAATTATGGCGGCCACATGGGGAGTTGTCAGGTTGCTGTGTCAGCAGGCAGAGCCTCGATGAAAGGAGCTTTGTAAGAAGAACCGCGGAATGAAAAGTTAAGTTTTCAACAAATGAGAGCTGAATCAAACTGGACACCCTCCCAAAATCACCGCCCTGCTTCCAGGATGAAAACGGGGAGTAGGAGGGGAAACACAAGCAGGAATGGTCCAGGTCCATTGTCAGTGGGGGTCACAGTGCACTGACTTGATGCAGCGCGAACTACAACTTCCATCAATCCCCCAAACTCCTCCAGTATGTTTACTTGCTGATTCGTTCTGCTCTGTCTGTTGCGCAGGCAAGAGTTGAAAAGAGTAGGGAAGAATTAAGGGAGAGGCAGTGAGTGGGATCATGCAAATTCCACACCAATCGAGAGAGTCAGGAACACTGGGATGTCTGTGGAAGAGGAAACACAGGGTCTGTGGTGGAAGAGAAACAGATAAAATCTAGGATGAAATTGGATGAATGAAAGCATTCCTTGGGTGGTGGGCAGTATGGTCTTTGGGAAGGACATTGGCAAGAGTTCGACTGCATGTTCATGGTGCTTGCTGTAACTTGAAATGTCATTGGAGGGAGGGCTTTTGGTGGCTCTTCAGCACTGTGGGTTAAAGCTATTTGTGGAAGAGGCAGCCTGTCTGTGGAAGTGGATAGATAGATAGATATTTGATAATATTGATAATTCCAAAAATGATGTACCTATTTCAGGCTCTCCCAGGAATTCCTCCGATGACAAAATTAAAGGAATGGGATAGGAAATTAAATAATTGGGTTGAAGGGGGAAAGACCAAGAGTAAGGAAAAATTGATAATTGCAAAAGAAATGAAAGGAGGTTGGGGATGTCCATGTCTAGAACTATATAGTGATGCCTTCCAAATTGAAAGAGTAATAGAACTACAAGTGACTAATAAAAAATGGGTGAGATTTGAAAAGGAAATGAATGGAGTAAGTTGTGAAGAAATAATTTTTAGAAAATGGGATAAAAGAAATATAGATAGATTAATAGGACCAATGAAAGGAACTATGCAAGTGTGGAAGAAATGGCAAGGGAAAATAAGTAGCTTAAAATCCAAAATGTCAACAGTATGGATAATTAACAAGGATAAGGAATCAAATATGAATAGAAATATCCAGATATTGAGGGAAAAGGGAATAGAGAGGGTAGAACAATTATATAACAAAGAGGGAATGGTAAGGGAGAATAGAATTAAACAATGGCTTGGACAAGAAAATTGGTTACAGATAAGAGCAATTTGTGCATACTGTAAAATAAAAGATAATATTAATATGGTTAAGAGTGAAGATACCGCCTTTGAAAAGATAATAAGAGACAAATGGGAAGGAATGAAGGCACAGGCCAGCAATATATATACAATGCTATTAGAGGCAGATGGAGGTACAATACGGGATTTGAAAAGTATGTGGGAAATGGAGCTACAAATTACGGAACAAGAGATGAGAAATGTGGTAGAGATTATAGGGATGAAAAGGTATACCAAAGTACGAGAAATGAGGAGGAAAATATTGCATAAATGGTATCGTACACCCTGTCAATTAGCATACTACTATAAAAAGGGGAGTAGTCAGTGCTGGCACGGATGCCATCAGAAAGGGCGATTTATGCACATGATGTGGGAATGTGAATATATACAACATTTTTGGCAGACTATACAAAATCAGGCAAAACAAATTCTAGGAAATGAGTGGATCATAACAAAGGAGATTGCGGTAATAGGAAAAATGGTGAAAACGGAAAATGATAGGGAAATAAAAGAAGCAATAATAGAATGTGCACAAGCAGTAATAGTATTAGGATGGAAAGATAAATCAAAATGGACAGTAAACAAATGGTATCATTATATGGTGGAACAAATGGAATTTGAAATTATGAATGGGAAATTAAATGCTTCAAAAATTAATGAAAATAGAATGAGAAAAATGGAAGAAAGATGGACAAGGGTAAAGAATTATATTATGAATCATTCTGGAGATCAAGCCATAAGAAATAGGATACAAATGTTATATAGTATATAGAATGGAAAGGTATAAAGATAAAGATATATATATAAAAAAAATGTCTCCATAAGAAATGAATATGTAAAAGGAATAATCCTCATGTTGGTGGTGGGAATTGTAAATGTTCTGTGAGTGTTTGGTATGGTTTTTTTTGTGTGTGATAAAATAAAATAAAAATTTGTAAAAAAAAAAAAGATAGATAGATATTTCTAAATATTAGATACATAGATAGAGAGAGAGAGAGAGAGAGAGAGAGAGAGAGATTTCTGAATCTCCATCTCTAAAGTTTCTTCTTGGCTTTTCTTCGCGAACGAAGATTCAGGAAGAACTCATCCCACACTTTCTAAAAGCGCGTTGATGACTAAAAAGGCCAATCTGAGATAGGCAAGTTCGGTTGCAGAAAGCACAGCAGAAAGTCTCCTTGGGTGATGTTGTTTCCAAGTTGCATTTCTTTCTGCGTTGTGGTTTCTCTTCGAGACTCATTCGGCGTAACTTCTCGAAAGAGGCCACAGCATTGTGGCTAGTGCGTCTCCATGCTTCCCGAAGTGATGCCAGGGTGGACCATTGTTGGTGATCAATCTGGCCGAGCCTGAGATGTCGTTTCAGGGAGTCCTTATATCTCTTTTTTGGGGCGCCTCTCTTGCACTGACCCATGGCGAGTTCACCATAGAGTAGTATCTTTGGGAGGCGGTGGTCCTCCATCCTAGAGACGTGCCCTGCCCAGCGCAGCTGTGTTCTCAATAGCATGGCCTCAATGCTGGTGATTCCTGCTTGCTCAAGGATAGCAACATTCGTCACATAGTCGGTCCAGTGTATATTTAGGATTGTGTGAAGACAGCGCTGATGAAAGTGTTTGAGGAGTCGTAGGTGTTGGCGATAGGTGATCCATGTTTCAGACCCATAGAGGAGAATAGACACTACGATAGCTCTGTACACACTAAATTTGGTGCTTTGCCTCAGGTGTTTGTTGCTCCAGACTCTTTTGTGAAGCCTTCCAAATGCACTCTATGCCTTTGCTAATCTGTGATCTATCTCTTTATCAATCTTGGCATCTGAAGAGATGATGCTTCCCAGGTAGGTGAACTGCTGAACCGACTTAAGCACAGATTTGCCTATGCTGACGTGAGGATGGTGATGTTCTTCCTGTGGTGCAGGCTGGTAGAGGACTTCCATTTCCTTCAGGCTGACTTCCAGCCCAAACAGCTCTGCAAAGCAGGGTGTTAGGCACTGCAGAGCTACTTCTGAATTTGACTAGCCACGGCCAACGGGCATCTTCTGATGCAGTCAAACAAAGACAAAGAAACAAAGGCACACACCTGCACGCAAAGGTGCAAATAGACTGACACTTGCATGCTGGAACATCAGAACCATGCAAGATTCTGCAGATAGTGGACGTCCTGAGCGTCGTTCTGCTCTAATAGCCCATGAACTATCACGACTTAATATTGACTTCGCTGCTCTTAGTGAAGTTTGTCTCCATGAGGAAGGCAGCCTTAAAGAACATGGTGCCGGCTAAACATTCTACTGGTCTGGCAAAGTCTAGAGCAGTGTTTCCCAACCTTTTATGAGCTGCGGCACACTTTTAACATTAAAAAAATCCGGGGGCACACCACCAACCAAAATGACACAAAATGACACCCTAACACAGTAAAGAATGGCTGGGGGATGGTGGCCTTCTGGGAGCAGCTGCTGGGAGAGCGGAAGCCAGGGGGAAGGGGTGGAGCCAGATGATGGGACTTGAAGTTCCAAAGACCAACCTTGGCACACAATGCCTTTCTCAGATAACCCAGGCACCGCCTGGTCCCCAAGCTAGTAAATAATAAATTCATTAAGTTCATGGGTGTGTTTACAATTTACACATGATGAAGAGAACTGACTACCAAAGAGATGCTAAAACTCCCCATGCACCGCGTGGCACTTCCCTCTCCCTTCTCCGCCATCCATCAATGACCAAGTCTGTGGTTTATTTCATCCTAGTGTTTTCTCACATTTCACGAGACGTCTCCTGGCAATATGATGTGTCAGACTTCAAGGACTACCTGCCTATCAAGGGATGTCTCAGAAGCCTGTTTCCTCTTCAACATTCCCGGGGATTAAAGGCTGGCAGGTTTCAAACAGTAACGCTTGGTGTTCTGTTCCACAAAACGAGTCTTTGCCTCACTTGTCAATTCAGCCAAAATGTGAAGATGGGGGAGATGATCGTGATTCCGACATCCTATAACACAGTGTTTTTCAACCTTTTTTGAGCTGCGGCACAATTTTTACATTTACAAAATCCTGGGGCACACCACCAACCAAAATGACACAAAATGACACTCTTAACCCAGTAATACATATAGTTAATATGTTTTTAAATGTATTTATACACTCAGTGTGAAACCTGGGCCTGTTTCGATGAACACAACATAGATATCCTGGTAGGAATGGCAGAAAGACACACACGAAGGTCTTGCTCAACAGCTGCCAGTCTCTCTCTGTGTTTAGTTTTTATGGCAGTCAAGCAAGAGAAGCTCATCTCACACAGATATGTGGTTGAAAACAGGAGCAATGTCAAAATAGGCCAACAGAAAATACTGGAAGGGTTTGGTGGGCATTGAGCTTGAGTTTGGGAGTTGTAGTTCACCTATACCCAGAGAGCATTGTGGACTCAAACAATGTTGGATCAGGATTAAACTTGGCATGAATACTCAATATGCTCAAATGTGAACACAGATGGAGTTTGGGGAAAATAGACCTTGACATTTGGGAGTTACAGTTTCTGGGATTTATAGTTAACACACAATCAAAGAGCATCCTGAACTCTTGCAACAATGGAATTGAACCAAACTTGGCATATTGAACTCTCATTACCAACAGAAAGTACTGAAAGGGTTTGCTTGGGAATTGACCTTGAGTTTGGAAGTTGTAGTTCACCTACACCCAGAGAGCACTGTGGACTCAAACAATATTATGTTATGTTGTTGTTTGTTTTCTATCCAGAATCACAATGTTGGAAGGAGGCTCACCACTTTAAGGTCCCTAAAACAGTCATGGGAAAACTTTGACCCTCTGGGTGCTTTTGGACTTCAACTCCCACCATTCCTAGCAGCCTGAGGCCCTTTCCTGCTTAAATGACTGGGAAAAGAGCCTGAGGCTGCTAGGAATCGAGTGGAGAAGAAAAAGTGTTCGGCAGGAGGGGGAAGAAAGGGTCTTGGAGGTTCCCATTTCCCACGGCACACCTGATGATCGCTCACGGCACACTGGGTGGGAAACACTGATCTATATCAATAAAAAAATAATGTTCATTTGTGGGATTAACATAACTCAAAAACCACTGGATGAATAGACACTAAATTTGGACACAATACACCTATCAGGCCAACAAGTGACCAAATTTTAGCCTGCCACTTTTGGACTCTCGCTTGCCGAGGTGTTTCTGCAAGAATCTCTGTAGATCTTAGGAAACTGTTTCTTAATTTAAGGCGTTGGCGTGCTGGCTGATATCTGAAGAGAGGATGGACTGGAGATGTCAATGCCTTGGTTCTTTCATTACTGGCTGCTACTTCCCGACAGCAAATAGAGGGAGAAAATGTGGAGGGAGTGACAGACTTTGTATTTCTAGGTGCAAACATTACTGCAGATGTCGACTGCAGCCAGGAAATCAGAAGACGTTTCTTTCTTGGGAGGACTCTCAGTAACCAAGAGTCCAAAAGTGGCAGGTTAAAACCCGGAATCTCAATCAGTGGCTGAGACCAGATGAGAAACTCCTTCCTGGGCACACAGTGGACGGAGCGAGTTGGAATGTGCTGAACAGATTGTGCTCTGATATCATGAGATGCAGAGCCAACCTTAAGAAATGGGGCCACAAAGTGGAGTCCACAACATGCAAGTGCGGAGAATAGCAAACCACAGACCAGTTACTACGATGCAGCCTGAGCCCTGTCACATGCATAATGGAAGACCTTCTTATAGGTTTTAGCCTGCCACTTTTGGACTCTTGCTTGCTGAGGTGTTCCTGCAAGTATCTTTGTAGATCTTAGGATACTATCTTGATTTAAGGCTTTGGCGTGCTGGCTGATATCTGAACAGAGGATGGGCCGGAGATGTCAATGCCTTGGTCTTTTCATTATTGGCTGCTACTTCCCAGCAGATGTCAAGTTGTGCAATACCAGCTAAACAGTGTAATTCCTCCAGTGGCCATGAAAGCCTTCGACAATACATTAATAAACTTTCCTCACATGTTTATGATAGAACCAATTAGGAAATGACACCAAGCTGATTTTCCTTGGGACTCATACAGCATACTCAGCATATGAGAAGGTTGAGTGACACTGAGGAGTCTCGAGCACATTCAAACAGTCAGGTGGCATTCAGAGGAAGGTTTTGTGCCTTCAACATAGGCCATCTGGCTGGGGTCTCGAGTGTCCTTACCTTGAGACCACAAAGAAAGAGAGGACTTGGAGAGCCATCCAGCTGAAGCTTCCTGGACCTAAGCAACTAAGAGACTGTAAAGTATTTTATCCTTTTGGGGAACAAAGTAAAGTGCCTGAGTGAAGTTAACTCATGTTACGAACACGTATAAAGAGAGCACGTCCTCGCCAGGCCCGGATTAACAACTTTTTGCGCCCTAGGCCACATTTTGGAATTACGCCCCCAGCCAACCTCTACCCCCCCCCCCCCACACACACACACACCCCACTCAGACCCACACTTGGCTGGCTTTCGCCATGGTGCCTCTGGAGCAGAAGAGAAAGGCGAGTAGGCACCATCCCGCCACCAAGGTCCCCATTCCTACCGGCTGGAAAGCTCCGCTGTGCTCTGAAGGTCTCCTCGGGAGTCGGGAGGCTTGGGGAGAGCGCAGCGGGTGCAAACTCGCTCCAAAGGCACGCATGAGAGGGAGCATGCGAGAGAGAGAGAGAGAGAGAGAGGGGGCGAGAGAGAGAGCAAGAGAGAGAGCAAGAGAGAGGGAGAGAGGGGGCGCGAGAGAGAGACGGTGCGCGTGAGAGAGGGGCTGAGAGGGGGTGCACGAGAGAGGGAGAGAGAGCGCGAGAGAGGGAGAGCGAGAGAGAGAGGGCGAGAGAGAGGGCGCGCGAGAGAGAGAGAGCTGTTCCCGAAGGCAGGAGAGAGAGGGTGCGCGAGAGAGTGAGAGAGCACGCGAGAGGGAGATAGGGGGCGCGCGAGGGGGGCACGAGAGAGAGAGTGCGAGAGAGAGAGAGCAAGAGAGAAGGGGCACGAGAGAGAGGGAGGGGGGAGAGAGAGAGAGAGAGAGAGAGAGAGCTGCTCCCGAAGGCAGAAGAGCCAGACCCTGGGGATGGAGCAGAGACTTTGCCGGGAGAAGGAGTGAGGAGGGGCATGAGAAAGGGGAAAGAGGGGCGCGGACCATGATCCGTGATCTGCGCCCCCCCCCCTCAGATTACGCCCCTAGGCCACGGCCTCATTGGCTTTATGGGTACTCCGGGCATGGTCCTCGCCTTCCCTGAATATATACAGACCGGGTGCGACGGCACGGCTTACTCCCCGCTCTCATAGATGCACCCTGATCTTCCTTTGTTTTCTGTGACACCCTGCTGTCACCAAAAGCATCCGATGCTGCTCAGGAATGTTGTAAAGTCCATTCACACCCGCACATGTGTGTGACAGCACACTTCACAAGTTCAAGGCCTGGAGCAATGGCTGCCGGAGGAATCTGGTGTGTTTCAGGGGTGTTTGTGGTAGCCGCAAGCAGCTCACCCACACACAAGTGATGCGCTGGCTGAACAATGCACTGTGCTGAAACCCTTGAGGGAAAGAAGAAAACTCTTCTCCCCCTTCTGAGTCATTGGCTGACTTCTTTTCTCACCCCCCTTTTCTCCCCAGTGAATATATATACATATTTTCACCCTCCTTTCACCATAAATTGCATGCAAATGTCTTTTGTCCCACTGCGCTTCTATAAATATGAGTGGCTTTTCCACTGGGGGAGCGCACACAACATCCAGAGGAAAGCGGTGCCTTTAATTGACCGGACCGAAAAAGTACAGCCAGCCCTGTGCCTCGAAGGCATCCCATTACACTGAAATGAGCTAAGGATCGGCGCTCGGCTATATAAACCAGCAGAAGGGGTTTGCTCTAACCACAGTTTGCCTTACACTGCCCAGCATCTCTCTCTCTCTCTCTCTCTCTCTCTCTGGCTCAGCCTGATGCCACTGAAAGGGAGAACTTTTCCCACTTTCGTTCCCAGAGGCAGAAGGAGCGCAAGGCGGAGACGGCTTTGTTCAGCATCCTCTCTGGGACAAAGCAGGATGAGATAAACACATATCCAACGGCAACGAGGTAAGCAAAAGGGATCTTTCTCAAGGGGAACATTGGGGGGAATGTTGCCTTAATTTTTGTGCATTTTTGTGTGCATGAGTTTCCACCTCGAGATGTGTTCAGTTTGGGATTCGTGCATCCCCGCTTGGAAGTTTTGTCTCGGTTCGGCGGTGTCAGATGGGGATCATTGCGTGCGTGTTTCCATGGTGCTTCGGCAGATGCATGAGTGAGTCCATGAATGGGAAGCCGAAAGCAGTAATCAAAAGGCGGGTTTGGATGGCAAACGTACACATGGACTTGCACACCAATGAAGGTGGGGAAAGAAAAGACACAATGGAGGTGGCACCGAAACGGCGTGCGTTTTCAGGCTCCACAAAACGTGGCGGTGCTCGCCGGGATCTCCGTGTCTGCGATCCAGGTGTCCCCATTAAGACAAATGGTAAACACTACCTGGAATGGCTGGGAATGCAAAAGGATAGCCCCATTCGTTGTAAAAGGTCCACAACTGCGATCCTGCTGCTCCCATCTTTGGCAAAGATGCCACTTTTTTTCCCGAGGTCCGGGAATATATGCATCTGTCTGCCTTCCAGACTGAAAGGTTACAAAGGGAGCTTTGAGACAAATGTATTTCACTGCTGCTATAGAAACCAGTGGGGGATCTCTGGCACAATGTGTCGGTGTGTATAATATATGCATGCACACAGATATATATGTTTTAATGTTTACTTGCAGCTTTAAGGCAAACCTATGTGAGTTTCCATGGCCAAGTGGAAAATTGAGCCCTGGTCTTGAGGGTTCACTGCTCAAATCAGTATACCATGCTCTCTATATACATCTATGTAGAAATACGTATAGAGAGAGCAGTGGATCCCAACCTTTTTGACCAGGGATCACTTTGACCAGGAACCACTTGAACAGGGACAACTTTGACCAGGGACCACATGAACAGGGTCCACTTGACCAGGGACAACTTTGAGCAGGGACCACATGAACAGGAAACAGTTGACCAGGGACCACTTTGAGCAGGGACCACATGAACAGGAACCACTTGACCAGGGACCACTTTGACCAGGGTCCACTTGACCAGGGACCACTTTGATCAGGGACCACTTGAACAGGGACCACTTTGACCAGGGGCCAGTTTGACCAGGGACAATGTGAACAGGAACCACTTGACCAGGGCCCATTTTGACCAAGGGACCACATGACCAGGGACCACATGAACAGAGACCACTTTGACCAGGGACCATTGACCCGGGGACCACTTTGAGCAGGGACCACATGAACAGGAAACACTTGACCAGGGACCACTTTGACCAGGGTCCACTTGACCAAAGACCACTTTGAGCAGGGACCACATGAACAGGAACCACTTGACCAGGGACCACTTTGACCAGGGTCCACTTGACCAGGGACCAATTTGAGCAGGGACCACTTGAACAGGGACCACTTTGACCAGGGGCCAGTTTGACCAGGGACAATGTGAACAGGAACCACTTGACCAGGGCCCATTTTGACCAAGGGACCACATGACCAGGTACCACATGAACAGAGGCCACTTTGACCAGGGACCATTTTAACCAGGGACCACTTTGAGCAGGGACCACATGAACAGGAACCACTTGACCAGGGACCACTTTGACCAGGGTCCACTTGACCAGGGACCAATTTGAGCAGGGACCACTTGAACAGGGACCACTTTGACCAGGGGCCAGTTTGACCAGGGACAATGTGAACAGGAACCACTTGACCAGGGCCCATTTTGACCAAGGGACCACATGACCAGGGACCACATGAACAGAGACCACTTTGACCAGGGACCATTTTAACCGGGGACCACTTTGAGCAGGGACCACATGAACAGGAACCACTTGACCAGGGACCACTTTGACCAGGGTCCACTTGACCAGGGACCAATTTGATCAGGGACCACTTGAACAGGGGCCAGTTTGACCAGGGACAATGTGAACAGGAACCACTTGACCAGGGCCCATTTTGACCAAGGGACCACATGACCAGGGACCACATGAACAGAGGCCACTTTGACCAGGGACCATTTTAACCAGGGACCACTATGACCAGGGACCACATCAACATGAAACACTTGACCAGGGACCACTTTGACCAGGGTCCACTTGACCAGGGACCACTTTGATCAGGGACCACATGAACAGGAACCACTTTGACCAGGGTCCACTTTGACCAGGAACCATTTTGACCAGGAACCACTTGACCAAGGGCTACTTTGACCAGGGACCACATGAACAGAGACCACTTTGACCAGGGACCATTTTAACCAGGAACCACTTTGACCAGGGACCACTTAACTAGGGACCGCGTTGACCACACCTTGACCAGGGACCACTTTGACCAGGGTCCACTTTGAGAAGGGACCACTTTGACTAAGGACCATTTTGACCAGGGGTCACTTACACAGGGACCACTTTACCTAGGGACCACTCTCCAACATTAGTACCAAGAGTTACAAATCAGTGTTTGGTCAACTTTAGATTCGGTTTGGTTCTTTAGGGTGCTGATTCAGAAAATTGCATTCGATAAACCACATCAGCTCTTGTTTCTGATACAGAACATATGCCATCCAGTACTTGCCATCTGCTCACCAACATAAAACCATATTTAATAATTGAGAACTGATGTTGTAGTGGGAATCTTTTGTGGGTAGTCATCCTCTGCCTTGCCGACATCCCAATTGCCTCGGAACTATGTCATTCTCGTTGCCACTTACAATGTAGATGCAACCTAAATCTGGTTTAATTTATGTGGTTTCGAGTCAAAATTCCGAATCAAAAGGCAGGATCTCAATAGAGACGATCATCACGGTGATGCTGAGCTAAACTACTTCAGAGGCGCCAATGAAATGTTGCATGAAGTGGCACTGGGTTGTCTTTGGCAGCTGCTCGCCCACATAAAACTGGTCAAGAACTTTAAAGGAAACTATAAAAGAGGGGTTTTTTGGATTGAGTTTTTATTTTCCCCATAGAGGAAGGAGTTTCCTCACATTCCTAGGTGAAACCACTCCTCAGCTCTGCAGAAATTCTAACTGGAACGGCACACACAGCATTTCCTGGACTCTTGCTTGTGAGGTGTTCCTATGAGATCTTAAGAAGCTATTTCTTGATTTAAGCTGTTGCTGTGCTGGCTGATATCTGAACAGAGGATGGGACAGAGATGTCAATGCCTTGACCTTTGCATTATTGGCTGGTACTTCAGCTGTCAGGTGGTGTGATACCAGCTAAACAGTATAATTTCTTCAGTGGTGTAAAGCAGTGTTTTTCAACCTTTTTTTGAGCCGCGGCACATTTTTTACATGTACAAAACCCTGGGGCACACCACCAACCAAAATGACACAAAATGACACTCTAACACACTAATACATACAGTTAATATGTTTTAAAATATATTTATACACTCAGTGTGAAACCTGGGCCTGTTTCGATGAACACAACATAGAAATCCTGGCAGGAATGGTAGAAAGACACAAACTTCCCACACAGAACTCCCATATCCAAGAGAAAATGCTATAAAAGTTTGGTGGGCATTGACCTTGAGTTCTGGAGTTGTAGTTCACCTATATCCAGAGAGCACTGTGGACTCAAACAATGTTGGATCAGGACCAAACTTGACATGAATACTCAATATGCCCAAATGTGAACACAGATGGAGTTTGGGGGAAATAGACCTTGACATTTGGGAGTTACAGTTTCTGGGATTTATAGTTAACACACAATCAAAGAGCATCCTGAACTCTTGCAACAATGGAATTGAACCAAACTTGGCATATTGAACTCTCATTACCAACAGAAAGTACTGAAAGGGTTTGCTTGGGAATTGACCTTGAGTTTGGAAGTTGTAGTTCACCTACACCCAGAGAGCACTGTGGACTCAAACAATGTTATGTTATGTTGTTGTTTGTTTTCTATCCAGAATCACAATGTTGGAAGGAGGCTCGCCACTTTAAGGTCCCTCAAACAGGCATGGGAAAACTTGGGCCCTCTGGGTGCTTTGGACTCCAACTTTCACCATTCCTAACAGCCTGAGGCCCTTTCCTGCTTAAGTGGCTGAGGGGGAAAGGAAAAGGGCCTGAGGCTGCTAGGAATGGTGGGAGTTGGAGTCCAAAACACCTGGAAGGTCCAAGTTTGCCCATGCCAGCTTTCGACAGAGACCTCTTCCTCCCCCTTCCCCTTCACACCCTTTCTTCCCCCTCCTGCCGAACACTTACTTTTTCTTCTCCACTGCCGCTTCTGCTGCCATTTTGATCTGAGGGGGCAGCGTGAGCGTGTTCAGGAGGGGGGGGGGGAGGGAGGAAGACGTGACCCATGTGGGCGCTACTACACAGACTCGCCCCAGAGCAAAGCGAGGCAAAGCGAGCAGAGTGAGGCTGGGAATCAGGGAGGCGGAGTGGAGAAGAAAAAGTGTTCGGCAGGAGGGGAAAGAAAGGGGATTGGAGGTTCCAATTTCCCATGGCACACTGATTGGGAAACACTGGTGTAGGGTGTAGACATCCTGTGATAATGCAACATGTCTCATTAAGACCCACATCCACTATTTTAGCGTGGTGAGATGTATTCCACACTGGGCATGCATATTCAGCAGCAGAGTAGCAAAGTGCAAGGGCAGATGTCTTCACTGGTTGTGATCCCCAGGTTTCGTCAGCAAGCTTTGATATGATATTATTTTTAGCACCCACTGTTTGCTTGATATTCAAGCAGTGCTTCTTGTAAGTCGGAGCACGGTCCATAATAGCTCCCAGGTATTTGCATGTGCTGCAATGCTCCAGTCGGATTCCTTCCCAGGTCATCCTCAAAGCTCAAGATGCTTTGTCTGTTCTTGAGATGGAAAGCACCCGTCTGCATTTTAGATAGATTAGGAATCAGCTGGTTTTCCCTGTAATAGACAGTAAGAGCACCTAAAGCTTCAGAGAGCTTCTGTTCAACTATTTCAAAGGTCCTTGCTTGAGCGGTGACGGCATGATCATCAGCATAGATGAAGCTCTGAGGTTTCATGTGTAGGGAGAGGCATTTACAATGGAATATTAGTATCTGGTGTCGAGGGAGAGGTATTTGCAATGGAATATTGGGATCTGGTGTCAAAGGAGAGGTATTTACAATGGAATATTGGGATCTGGTGTCAAGGGAGAGGTATTTACAATGGAATATTGGGATCTGGTGTCGAGGGAGAGGTATTTACAATAGAATATTCGGATCTGGTGTCGAGGGAGAGGTATTTACAATGGAATATTGGGATCTGGTGTCAAGGAAGAGGCATTTACAATGGAATATTGGGATCTGGTGTCGAGGGAGAGGTATTTACAATGGAATATTGGGATCTGGTGTCGAGGGAGAGGTATTTACAATGGAATATTGGGATCTGGTGTCAAGGAAGAGGCATTTACAATGGAATATTGGGATCTGGTGTCGAGGGAGAGGTATTTACACTGGAATATTGGGATCTGGTGTCGAGGGAGAGGTATTTACAATGGAATATTAGGATCTGGTATCAAGGGAGAGGCATTTACAATGGAATATTGGGATCTGGTGTCAAGGGAGAGGTATTTATAATGGAATATTGGGATCTGGTGTCGAGGGCGAGGCATTTATAATGGAATATTGGGATCTGGTGTCGAGGGAGAGGTTTTTACAATGGAATATTGGGATCTGGTGTCGAGGGAGAGGTATTTACAATGGAATATTGGGATCTGGTGTCGAGCGAGAGGTATTTATAATGGAATATTGGCATCTGGTGTCGAGGGAGAGGTATTTATAATGGAATACTGGGATCTGGTGTCGAGGGAGAGGTATTTACAATGGAATATTGGGATCTGGTGTTGAGGGAGAGGCATTTACAATGGAATATTGCGATCTGGTGTTGAGGGAGAGGCATTTACAATGGAATATTGCGATCTGGTGTTGAGGGAGAAGCATCATCTGCCAAGGATGTCTTGTAGTGTAAAAGCTAGTGTACAGGTCTCATTGTGAGGCCAAACAAAAGCACAGCCCTTGAATCAATGGCCATGTTGAGTTTTTGCAGCTTCTACATGTATCTGATTACGGCTGCTGTCATCCCCAGACAGAACCATGAACAAGCAGTGGCATAATGATGCTAAATAGGCTGGGAGTAATGGGAGATGGAGTGCCATGACAATAGACTTGAACAACAGCTTGTTCTGGCTAGGTTTTTACTCTGCAATGTCACTACGGGTGGCAAGGGGAGGTAGATCAATTGATCTTCACATGGTCCATAAATAAATTACTACTTGCCTGCCTCAAAGAAAGGCCACTGGAGGAGCTGGGCATGGTGAAATCAGACTCGGTAGAGAAATAGGAGCTGCAGCCAGAAGGCACATGTAGGCACCCATTCGTGCATGCAAATTGGAAAAGCAAACCTATTATCCACTAAGACGGGAGTTCTATTGAATCAAATGGGAATCTCTCCTCAATAGGAATGTCCAGGGTTCGAGTAAGAACTCTTGTCTGTTTTTGGCAAGTATGAATGTTCCAATTGGCCACTTTGATTAGCATTGAATGGCCTTGCAGTTTCAAAGCCTGGCTGCTTCCTGCCTGGGGGAATCCTTTGTTGGGAGGTGTTCGCTGGCCCCAATTGTTTCCTGTCGGGAGTTAGCCTGGTTTCTTAGTGTTGTTCTTTATTTAATTTCCTGATTTTAGGGTTTTACAATACCGGATTTTATTCATTTTCATGGTTTCCTCCTTTCTGTTGAAATTGTCCACATGCTTCTTGTGGATTTCAGTGGCTTCTCTGTGTCATCTGACATGGTGGTTGTGAGATTGGTCCACCATTTAAGTGTCCTCCAATAACATGCTGTTCCCAGGTTGGTTCACCAAGTGGTCTGCTATGGTTAACTTCTCAGGTTGAGTTAGTCTGCAGGGCCTTTCGTGGTCTGTGATTTGTGTCTGGGCAATGCTGCTGCATTAGGAGTTCCTATGGAGACTTGTCCACAGCTGCATGGTATACGGTAGACTCCTCTTTGAGTGCAGGTGAACTATAAATCCCAGCAACTACAACTCCCAAATGTCAAGATCTATTTTTCCCAAACTCCACCAGTGTTCACATTTGGGCAGACAAGTTTGCTCCAGTCCATCATTGTTTGGAGTCCATGATGCTCTCTGGATGTAAGCAAACTACAACTCCCAAACTCAAGGTCAATGCCCACCATTGGACGTTGACCTTGAGTTGGTCGTGATTGGTCATAATTACAGAGCCTTTGGCAATTTTCTGCACAGAAAATTACAATTACAATTTTCTACACAGAAAATTACAATTACAATTTTCTGCACAGAAAAGATGTTTTCTGCACAACATAGAATCTCTGTGCCAAGTTTGATTCAATTCCATCGTTGGTGGAATTCAGAATGCTTTCTGATTGTAGGTGAACTATAAATCCCAGCAACTAGAGTTCCCAAATGACAAAATCAATCCTCCCCCCCAATCTCATCAGTATTCAAATTAGGGCGGGTATTTGTTCCAAATTTGGTCCATTGGATTAAAACACATTTTGCATATCAGATATTTACATGGCGATTCATAACAGTAGCAAAATGACAGTTACGAAACCTCAGCGAAAATAATGTTATAGTTGGGCGTCAGCACAACCTGAGCAACTGTATTAAGGGGTCGCAGCATTAGGAAGTTTGAGAAACACTGCCCAAAGCCATAGATCCTGCAGATATTTACTCTGGATATATGGAGGGGTACCACATACCCAGAAACAGGACTAATGTTTGGAGCCACCAAAATGTGCGTTAGCCAGTTTGAGTTGTCTGTTTGGGTTTCCACCTGCTAATGGTGGTGGTAGAGCGGCGGAAAGGCAGCATGGAACATCCACCTCATGTTTAAAGATATCCCTTAATCTCAAGCACTCTTTGTCAGTGGCACCAATTCATTGCACATGTGGGGAAAGTTAAACCCTGGGCACCCATCCAGGAAACCCTACAATCCCCCTCCCCTCATGGGATGTAAATAAGGAAGAGAGAAGGGAGTCCCTTTCACGTACAAAGGGGATGTCTGTCTCCTTGCATGGGAGCTGAAAGCGGAAGGAAGGAAGGATGGAGGAGGAGGTTGTCTCCCCGCTCCCCAAATGGAAAGAAGTCTCAGCATCTCCCTACCGCCATAATGACTAGGGGAGAGCCAGAGCTGTCCATCTCATTAAGATGGAAATGTACATTTTGCGGGCACTCTTCGGAGAGTGTTTCTCCTTTCATTACAAATGGGTGGTGAGCTTTAAGCACTTCCATCTGTTGACTGGGAAAATACCCAAAGTATCCCCCGCCCCTGCCCAGGTATATGTACCAACCTTTACTATTTTCTGCACAGAAAATTACAATTGCAATTTTCTGCACAGAAAAGGAGGATTCTGTACAACACAGAATCATACAATCATAGAGTTGGAAGAGAACTTGTGGACCATCATCCAGTCGAACCCCCCTGCCAAGAAACAGGAAAATCACATTCAAAGCACACCTGATAGATGGCCATCCAGCTTCTGTTTCAAAGCCTCCAAAGGAGGAGCCTCCACACCACTCCAAGGCAGAGAGTTCCACTGCTGAACAGCTCTCACAGGCAGGCCCGGATTAACCAATTTTGGCGCCCTAGGCTACACTTTGGAATTATGCCCCCAAACCAACCTCTACCGCACCCCTCCCACACACACACACACACACTCCTCCTCCTCCTCGCGGCTCTGCACGCCTCCTTCTTCCTCTGCGCGCCCCGGGGGCGAGCCTTCCCTTCCTTCCTTCCTCCTCCTCGCCACGCGCCCGGCTTTTTTGAGTCAAGGAAACCGGGCGCATTGCGGGGGAGGAGGAAGGGAAGCCCCGCCCCCGGGGGCAAGCCTTCCTCTTCCTCCTCGCCACGCACCTGGCTTTTTAAAGTCAAGGAAGCCGGGCGCGTCGTGGAGGAGGAGGAAGGGAAGCCCCGCCCCCGGAAGCGCTCGAAGATTGACTTTTTAAAAAAATTGGGGGGTCCAGATCTGGCACCCCCCCTTTGCTGTGCCCCTAGGCCATGGCCTAGTGTGGCCTTATGGGTGATCCGGGCCTGCTCACAAGCAGTTCTTCCTAATGTTCAGGTGGAATCTCCTTTCTTTCCATTGTTCCGCATCCTATTCTCCAGGGAAGTAGAAAATAAGCCTGCTGCCTCCTCCCTATGACTTCCCCTCACATCTTGATCCATGGCCCTCGTCATGTCTCCTCTCGGCCTTCTCTTTCGCAAGCTAAACTGGACTTCCGCACAGCTGGTCAATCACCAGCCGTAATAGATCACACCAATCAAAAGGTTGGTAGTTTGAAGCTCGGGCCGAGTTGAGCACCCAACCTTAAGCCCGGCTCACTGTCCACCTATGCAGTTCGAAAACAGCTGTGAGCTATGATTAGAGAAATTAGACAGCACCTAAGCAGGGAGGCATTTTGCAGCACCATAAAAAAGGAAATACCAGAAAATGCCAGTGATCAAAGGAAGACGGAAGTCTGTGATCAAGGGCTCTTCGTCATAGAGGATGAAGTGACAACACCCCCCTGCGGCCAGAATCAAGCACAACCTCCAAGACGCCGAAATTAGGGGGAAACGCCAGCATATACCTCTATCTGTTTTCTGTCCTGTCTGTTTAACGGCATTGAATGTTTGCCGTGTATGTGTTCTGTGACCCGCTCTGGTGGAGTTAGAATGGTATTTGATTCTAGGTGAACTATAAATCCCAGCAAATGACAAAATCTACCCCAAAAATCTCACCAGTATTCAAATTTGGGTGGGTGTTTGTTCCAAATTTGGTCCATTGGATGAAAACACATCTTGCATATCAGATATTTACATGATGATTCATAACAGTAGCAAAATGACAGTTACGAAGTTTCAACGAAAATAATGTTATGGTTGGGCGTCACCACAACATGAGGACCTGTATTAAAGGGTCACGGCATTATAAAGGTTAAGAAACGCTGCTTTAGTATGTTACTACTAGGCCTGGTTGGTCAATTAAAAAAATGGTTCAAAACTCATTCCGGATGTAGGGGGCGCTGGTGTTTCGAATCTGAATAATTTCTGAAATTTTCCAGAAAAAAAATCGAAATTTGTTCCGAAAAATTCAGAAATTTCGGAATGGCTTCGTTAATGACGTCCGTGATTGTACAATGCGTGAAAACCTGTAAAAAAACTCAAACTGATGCGGGAGGGAAGAAATCCGCTTCCAAACGGGGTTTAACACGGCTCCTGGCCCAGGACCTTCTTTCCTGTGAGAAGGACCTGGGGCAGGAGCCATATTTAACCCAGTTTGGAAGCAGGTTTCTTCCCTCCCGGTTCACACTGACACGGGAAGGAAGGACCAGGGGCAGGAGCAGTGTTTAACCCAGTTTGGAAACGGATTTCTTCCCTCCCGGTTCACACTGACACGGGAAGGAAGGACCAGGGGCAGGAGCAGTGTTTAACCCAGTTTGGAAACTGATTTCTTCCTCCCGGTTCACACTGACACAGGAAGGAAGGACCAGGGGCAAGAGCAGTGTTTAACCCAGTTTGGAAACGGATTTCTTCCCTCCCGGTTCACACTGACACGGGAAGGAAGGACCAGGGGCAGGAGCCATATTTAACCCAGTTTGGAAGCAGGTTTCTTCCCTCCCGGTTCACACTGACACGGGAAGGAAGGACCAGGGGCAGGAGCAGTGTTTAACCCAGTTTGGAAACGGATTTCTTCCCTCCCGGTTCACACTGACACGGGAGGGAAGGACCAGGGGCAGGAGCAGTGTTTAACCCAGTTTGGAAGCAGGTTTCTTCCCTCCCGGTTCACACTGACAGGGGAAGGAAGGACCAGGGGCAGGAGCAGTGTTTAACCCAGTTTGGAAACGGATTTCTTCCCTCCCGGTTCACACTGACACGGGAAGGAAGGACCAGGGGCAGGAGCAGTGTTTAACCCAGTTTGGAAATGGATTTCTTCCCTCCCGGTTCACACTCACACGGGAAGGAAGGACCAGGGGCAGGAGCAGTGTTTAACCCAGTTTGGAAGCAGGTTTCTTCCTCCCGGTTCACACTGACATGGGAAGGAAGGACCAGGGGCAGGAGCAGTGTTTAACCCAGTTTGGAAACGGATTTCTTCCCTCCCGGTTCACACTGACACGGGAAGGAAGGACCAGGGGCAGGAGCAGTGTTTAACCCAGTTTGGAAGCAGGTTTCTTCCCTCCCGGGTCACACTGACACGGGAAGGAAGGACCAGGGGCAGGAGCAGTGTTTAACCCAGTTTGGAAACGGATTTCTTCCTTCCCACGTCAGCCGATTCCTTTCCGAAAATGGCGGTGGTGGCATCGAAATGACAAATTCGCTTCCGGGTTGCTTACATCGCTTCAAAACCACTTCAAAAGTTAATTTAATCCAAATTCTAGTTACTAGTTACTACCAAGGACAGAGGGATTCTTGAAGTAGGGAGAAATGTAATACCAGCAGAGTAACCTAGGAATTATTTAATAAGACAAGCCTATGTAGACATATTTGGTTCACCACCATATAAGAAGAAAGGGGGGGGGGGTGTTCAGAATGGTTTTTAAAAACCCCTGGGCTTCCGATAACATGCATTCAAGGAAGGACATCAAAAATAACATCGCTTGAGCTGGATGTACCAAGAAAATAATTAATTCACAAGGACCCCCACCGCCACTCAACATCCCATGCTGAGCATTGGCTGGTGCAGTGGTGCTACCTTATTGCTCACTTCTAGTTCAATGCACAAGTGTGCTAATTGTCCAACTCGGTTGCAGTTGAGTGTAGAAGGATCAAAAGCCCCCGAAGCTTCCTGTCAAAATATCTCTCAGGGCGAAACTCCACACTCTGTGAAAGACGCATCTCTATTCTTCCTTACTCTCATGTGAGCACATCACAGCTCACGACAGCTCAGGAATACAAAAGAAGCATTGCGGGATGCTTCCGTGGCAAAGAAATGGCCACGTTTGCGTCTCATGCGCTATTGTAAGAAAAGGTATGCCTCACTGTGAAGATTCATGTGTGAAGTAGTCCGTTCTGTGCAGAAAACTATTATTGTTGTGTTTAATAATAATGTAGGTAAAGGTTTTCCTCTGACAACAAGTCCAGTTGTGTCCGGCTCTGGGGGTTGGTGCTCATCTCCATTTCTATGCTGAAGAGCCAGCGTTGTCCACAGACACCTCCAAGGTCATGTGGCCAGCAGGACTGCACGGAGCACCGTTACCTTCCCGCCAGAGCAGTACCTATTGATCTACTCACTTTTGCACGTTTTCAAACTGGTAGGTTAGCAGAAGCTGTGGCTAACAGTGGGAGCAAACCCGTTGCCCGGATTTGAACCACCGACCTTTCAGTCAACAAGTTCAGCAGCTCAGCAGTTTTACCCACGGCCCAACCAGGGGGCCCTTGGGACACTATAATAACTCTTTGCAACAAAATAATAAGTAAAGGTAAAGGTTGTCTGTGGCATTAAGTCTAGTCATGTCCGACTCTGGGGGTTGGTGCTTCTTGTAAGTCAGAGCAGGGTTCAGTGCGACTCCCAGGAAGCATTGCGGATTGTTAACAAAATATAGGGCAGTGTTTCTCAACCTGGGGGCTGGGACCCCTAGAGGGGTCGCGAGGGGGTGTCAAAGGGGGTCGCCAAAGACCATCAGAAAACACAGTATTTTCTGTTGGTCGGGGGGGGGGGTCTGTGTGGGAAGTTTGGCCCAGATCTATCATTTGTAGGGTTCAGAATGCTCTTTTGACTGTAGGTAAACTGTAAATCCCAGCAACTACAACTCTCAAATGTCAGGGTCTATTTTCCCCAAACTCCACCAGTGTTTACATTTGGGCAGATTGAGTATTCCTGCCAAGTTTGGTCTGGATCCATCACTGTTTGAGTCCACAGTGCTCTCTGGATGTAGATGAACTACAACTCCCAAACTCAAAGTCAATGACCACCAAACCCTTCCAGTATTTTCTGTTGGTTGTAGGAGTTTTGTGTGCCAAGTCTGGTTCAATTCCATCATTGGTGGAGTTCAGAATGCTCTTTGATTGTAGGTGAACTATAAATCCCAGCAACTACAATTCCCAAATTACAAAATCAACCCCCAGCAACCCCTCCAGTATTCAAATTTGGGTGTACCAGGTATCTGTACCCAACTTGGTCCAGTGAATGAAAATACATCCTGCATATCAGATATTTACATGAAGATTCATAACAGTAGCAAAATTACAATTGTGAAGTAGAAACAAAAATAATTTTATGGATGGGGGTCACCACAACATGAGGAACTGTATTAAGGGGTCACGGCATTAGGAAGGTTGAGAACCACTGATTTAGGGGATTACCTGAATTCTGGGATTAATGGCTGAAAAAAGAAGAAAAAGCAAAGCCCACTTTTCCAGAAGGGGCCGTTCTGAATGTATGGCTCAGTGTTTGGTTGGAAGAAACCTTAAAGATCTTGGAAATGAAACAGCAGATCTATGTTCGAAATTTACATTACTTGCTGTGATTTATTCAGGGGAGGTGGGGTGGGGTGAATTACAAGCCCTGGAAGTATCAAACGGAGCCTGCAAAGGGGTTTGGCATAATACAAAGTGAAGTCATTGAAGGAAAAAAAAGGTCTCCCGTCCATGTGTAACTTGGCAAAGGAACTTTCCAGCAACAATTTTAGAAAGGCTGTATAGGTACGTATATCTTTGCCAGCTAGGCATATGTCTCTTCTAAAGGCAAGGGTAGGGGGAAACAGGGCAGTGATGCTGAGAAACTGCAGATATAGTTGGAATATGTGGCGGAAATTATGGGTTACAGGCTTGTCCAGCCTGTAATTTTTCACACGTGTTGGACTACAACTCCCATTTATTGAAGTCTGCCTGGTTGGCACAGCAATCAATGACAGGGCAACTAGCCTGAACACATCTGGAGGGTGTCATGTTGGAGAAATCATCTGTGGTGCACGTTTGTCTTAGAACAGTGGTTCTCAACCTTCCTAATGACGCAACCCCTTAATACTTATGGAACACCTTATGGACAAATACAAAAAGCTTGTGGAACTCTTTACCAATTTCAGCGATCTTCTGAGGGGGCTGGGCATCCTTCCCCCTCAGGATCCTGACATGATTCCTGGACCCACTACTACGGAACATCTCCAGCAAGACCCCCTCGCAGTCCCTGAATTAGACTGGGATCAGTCCTGGGACTTCCTAGAAGGGGATCACGAATTCAACACAGAGTCCCTGGAGCCTGAAGTGGAGCCTGGACCGCCCACTGCCGATGGCACCACTGGAAGAATAATCGAGGGAGCTGACTCTGAACGGAGGCTTACCACCGGTGAGTCACCCCCCGGACACCTACCTATGCCTGACAGACCCGGCCTTTCGCCAATGGATGACCCCGACGGTCCCCGCACCCATAGTTCGGTGCCGTAGCTGGATGTCACGGGGGTTCTGTCCCGTGCCCGTGTCCGTCCCCCCCCCCCCCCGCCACTGTGGCCCGGGGGGTGGGGTGGATAGACCGGAGACAGTTGAAGATGGCGGACGGCCTTGGGGACGGCCTTGGGGATGCTGAGGTTGGCCGGATGTCATTTTCCATCGAAGACCGGGGGAGTCCTCAGCGGAGGCGGAAACAACATCGGAGACGACGTCAGAACAAGAATTGCGGCCAAGAGCGGACTTCTGGCCCCACTGAGGAGCACCGGAAGTCTTCCCAGCCCAGCCAGTCTAGGAGCAGGCTGGCGACCCATGGAGCATCCTACAGGACTCATAGAGCCCAAAGGACCACTGGGTATACAACCGGACCCCCTGAATGGGAGAAGACCAGGACCTTCAAGGCCAGGTCACTTAAGAGGTTCCCTACCAGGACCTTTTGGAACACCATCCATAGGCGCCGAGAACAGTCCTCAATGAGCTTCCAGCCCCGGTAGGACATGCTGACGACCAAGAGACCTGTGCCAGAATCTATGGACCCAAAGGCTAGGGACGACCGGATGTATTTTCATTCACTGGACTAAATTTGGCACAAATACTGGATATGCCCAAATTTGAATAATGGTGGGGCTGGTGGAGGGGTTGATTTTGTCATTTGGGATTTGTAGTTGCTGGGATTTATAGTTCACCTCCAATCAAAGAGCATTCTGAACTCCACCAACAATGGAATTGAGCCAAACTTGGCACACAAAACTCTCATGATCTACAGAAAATACTGGAAAGGTTTGGTGGGCAACGCTCAGTTCCAAAACTTCCAAAATGCCAAAATGCATCCTTTTCCCTGAGAACATTGCTAAGGTTCAGGTCTTTGTTTGTCCTACAGTGGAAACCAACTCCCTGCAAACATATCATGACTCGAAAATCACACTCCTTTCTCTTCCCTGGAGAAAAAGAGCGAGTGACCAGAGTCCTGCTTTCCATTGCAGATCTGCCACTCCCAAATACACACACCATCTCTCTCCTTCCCATGAGTCAGAGCATGGCGGGTGATCTGCCACACTTTTGAAATAGTAGAAGGTCTCTTGCATCGCAATATTTCTCCTGATGTTTTTCCAAAGTTGTAAATGAATGAAAGATGTATTTCCAGCCTGAAACATCCTGGCTTCCATGTTCCTGGCAGATGTTGATTCCTTTATTGGTGTTTGTAAACGTAAGGAGCCTTGTGTTGACTTCCTCCCTAATGTAAGGAACCTTGTAAACATTTCCTTAACATAAAGAGCCACTGACTGATAATGTAAACACATTGTTTTCCACCAAAAGGTCAACAGTTAATCCTTTCTCTGGTCATTAATGCCAGCAGTTCAGCAACATCTAATTATAGTACCATATTTTCCGGCGTATAAGACGACTGGGCATATAAGACCCCCAACTTTTCCAGTTAAAATCTAGAGTTTGGGATATACTCGCCGTATAAGAATACCCCTCTTCCAAAGCACACCAAATAAAAAATTTAAAAGCATCAGATTTGATTTCAATATGGTAATTTTCTTCTTACTGTACCTCGTTCTCTGCCTCTTGCACATGCGCACCTGCACCGCTGCACTGCAGTCTTCAGGAACGAGATCTGAGCAGGCCCGGTTTAACAACTCTTTGCGCCCTAGGCCACACTTTGGAATTATGCCCCCTCTACTACTAGCACTGAAAGTTGTTGTTTGGGATCCAGGAAGGGAGGGTGGGACCCAAGCCGTGCCTGCCTTTCCTTCCTTCCTTCCTCACCCGGGGGGCTTGGGGGCCGTGGTGGGGTGGCCATCTGCCGGGGCTGATTAGGATCCCCATGTCCCAGGGAGGGAGAGTAGTGGGGAGAGGCCTGGGGACCTTTCTTCATTCCTTCGGGGGGGGGGGGCTCCCTGGAGATAGAGAGACACCCACCCCTCTCAGTCCCCTTCAGGGCTGCTGCTCCTCCTCGGTTGCAATCTGTGGCTCAGGGAGAACCCCCCTCGGTGGACTTCCACCTCCAAGCAGGCCCTTGCTTTCCTGTTGGCCGAGTCTGCGGAGCCACGCCCGCCCGGGAGGGAGGGAGGCTCCCCGATTGGCCAGCTGTCGCTCTTCAGCTTTGATCGATGGGTGTCACAAGGTGGGAGGCGGGGCCAGGAGGCGAGCTTGGAGGACTCACTCCTGACCCCTCCCACTCCTTGCCTCCCAGAGAGGGAGGGAGGGACGGAGTGACGTCACCCTGGGAGCAAACAAGGAAGGCGGGCCTGGCGGAGGAGGAGGGAGGGAGTGATGTCACCCTGGGAGGCCCCGTCCCCAGCTGAGTAGGGGGGAAAAGGGAGGGAGGAAGGGAGGGAAGCTGCTGCTGCTGCTGCTCCTCGCCCTGCATGTCCTGCCTTGAGACCAGGCTCGGCCCTCCCTCCGGGGCCTTTGTGCTTCAACTCCCGCCATTCCCAAGGGCTGGCCACTGAGGGGTTTTTTTAATTAACTTTTTTTTGGTCCGTGAATTGCGCCCCCTTCGGCTTGCGCCCCTAGGCCATGGCCTAGGTTGGCCTTATGGGTAATCCGGGCCTGGATCTGAGAGGCAGAAGAGGATGTACGGTAATAGGATACAAGGGCGGGCTACACAGGTAAAAGAGGTGTTTTTTTCTGGGCCCAGAGCCACTCTATCTCTGTTTTCCATACCCCAGGCACCCTTGACGCCTGCAGCTTGCTCCGCCCTTCACTTGCACCTTCCCAGTGAGGCACCTCTTCACCTCACCATCGGGACTGCATTAAGTCCATGAAACCTGATGAATTGCTTTTCTTCTACCGTACTTGGTTCGTGATCTGCACCCCCCCCCCTCGGTTTTTGCCCCTAGGCCATGGCCTAGGTTGGTCTTATGGGTAATCCGGGCCTGCTTGTACAGCATCACCCTTAATGCTTCCATACAGTCGGCCACTGCCATTTTTGAGCTCTCCCCACCATATGCGGCAACCACAGATTCTCCAATCTGAATTGGAAGTTTCAGTACCCGCTCTATAAGATGACTCCTGGTGTATAAATCGACTCCCACGTATAAGACGACCCCTGACTTTTGAGAAGATTTTCTTGGGTTAAAAAGTAGTCTTATACCCCAGAAAATACGATACATGAATTCTTCACCTCCTTCTTGTCATTTTCCAGGCTTCAATCTTAGGATGGCATCTCTATATAGACCCCAACCATACATCATTCATACAATTCCATTCAAACCATACATCACATTTAATTTCAGAGCTATGGCTTCTTTTGACTTGGTAGCTATGCTTCTGTTAATGCGTTTGCCTTCTTTGCTACAGGATCACTCTCAAGCCTGCTTCAAGGCAGGTTTAGACAGATTCATGGATACCAAGGGAATCAGTAGCTACTGAAATGGACATCCAAGTGCCACCTCTGTGTTGATGGAGGCAGGCAGGATTTTCCCCGGGTACTGGTTGTGGGGGGTCAGGAGCAGGTGAGGGTTTTGCCCTCCTTTCTGCTAGAGATCCCTGTGTACAACTAGTGGGCCACTGTGTGACACAGAATGCTGGACTAGATGGGCTGAGGCCCGATTCAGCATGGCTCTTCTTATGTTCTTATGTTCTAAGCCTCACATTCAACTCATAACGTAGTCCAACAACAACAACCAATCTTGGTGTCTTGGTTGTTACGCCTATCCCTGGGGTTATTTGGGTCACTGATTCAGAAAATTGCATTGGATTGACTGCATCAGTTTTTCTTTCTTAGATATGATTATCACGCTTTTTTATGGGCGAGCAGATGAATACCAGTATATGGAATGTTTTCTTTAACTCAAAAACTAGAGCTGATTGGGGGAAACCGGTGGCAGTTTTGGAATCGGCAGGTCAAATATACCCAGAACATAGGAGGCAAAAAAATATGTGTGTTGGCTAGTGATCCCCAACTCAAATGTGTGGAAACCTCTATGATAGGGCCACCAAACGTTAGAGTTGAACTGTAGATGCATAACCAACACTACAGGAGCCCCAGTGGCACAGTGGGTTAAACCACTGAGCTGAACTTGCTGATCGAAAGGTCACAGGTCTGAATCCAGAGAGTGGGGTGAGCTCCCGCTGTTAGCCCCAGCTTCTGCCAACCTAGCAGTTCGAAACATGCAAATAATAATAATAATAATCTTTATTTCTAACCTGTATCCATCTCCCCGAAGGGGACTCGGAGCGGCTTACATGGGGCCATGCCCAAACAACAAATCACAAAATAATATCAACACATCAGAAAAACAATGAACACAGTAAAAGCAATAAACACAATAAAATACAGCTATGAAAACACAAGAACGCAGCTGAATCTAAAACAAAACGACAAGGTGGGCCACATGCACATATAAAATGTTTAAAACTCGGGGGAGATAACTGGACCTTTCACATGGGGGGAAAGGTCCAAAAAACGGGAGCATTAAGGGAATCTAATCTCCAAAGGCCTGGTGGAAAAACCAGGTTTTCAGTTGTTTTTTAAAGGATTCCAGTGAGGGGGCATTCCTAATCTCTCCCGGGAGGGAATTCCAAAGTCGGGGGGCCACAGAGGAGAAGGCTTTCTCCCTAGTGCTCACAATCCGGGTCTGTGAGACTGGCATGGGCGAAAGGAGGGCCTCCCCTGAGGAGCGAAGGGCTCGAGCTGGTTCATGGGAGGAGAGCCGGTCATGAAGGTAGGCGGGTCCCAAACCGTTTAGGGCTTTATAGGTAATCACCTGCACCTTGAATTGGGCCCGGAAAATAAACGGCAGCCAGTGGAGCTCTTTAAACAGGGGGGTCGACCGCTCCCTGTAACCTGCCCCAGTTATTAATCTGGCAGCCCAGCGTTGGACAAGTTGAAGTTTCCGGGCCGTCTTCAAGGGAAGCCCCACGTTGAGCGCATTGCAGTAATCCAATCTAGAGGTAACCAAGGCGTGGACCACCATGGTCAAGTCAGGCTTCATGAAGTATGGTCGCAGTTGGCGCACGAGTTTTAACTGTGCGAAGGCTCTCCCAGCCACCGCCGACACCTGAGCATCAAGCATCAGTGCTGAATCTAAGAGAACCCCCAAACTGCGAACCTTTGACTTCAGGGGGAGTGTAACCCCGTCCAGCAGAGGTTGCCACCCAATACCCCGATCAGATGAGCGATTGACCTGGAGGACCTCTGTCTTATCGGGATTGATCCTCAGCTTGTTCCTCCTCATCCAAGCCGTCACAGCGGCCAGGCACTGGTCCAATATCCGAGGGGCTTCCTTGGAATCTGATTGAAAAGAGTAGTGGAGTTGGGTGTCATCTGCGCAGACACCTCCAAGTGGCAAATGTGAGTAGATCAATAGGTACCGCTCTGGCAAGCAGGTAACGGTGCTCCATGCAGTCATCAGTGGCCACATGACCTTGGAGGTGAATAGATCAATGGGTACCGCTCTGGCGGGAAGCTAACAGAAGCCATGTAGTCATGCCAGCATGACCTTGGAGGTGTCTACGGACAACGCCGGCTCTTCGGCTTAGAAATGGAAATGAGCACCAAACCCCAGAGTCGGACATGACTGGACTTAACCAACACAACAAATGATAAAATGTAGAGGCTACTTTGGGGTGTTTTCATTGAGGAGAGAGTATCAAATGATGGGAGGAAAAGGCTCAAGGATGCTGAATGAACATTGAGTCATCTCCATTGAGCCTGCAGAGGTTGAAAGAACCAGGGAGGCCAAACATGCTGAGAAAAGGAACTGCTGTTGGAGGGAGCAGCTCTTTTACTTTCCAGGGAGTCATTTGGAGTGGCCTACTTCTTCAGCGCTCCTTTCCATTTTTAGAACAGAGCAATGCATGCATTTTCTGCCTTTGGGCTCTTTGTTGCTGTGCATTGTGGCAAGGCGAGCTACTGTTTCCAGTCTGCGTCTTTTGTCCAAACGGGATCTGCCCTGGGCCCTCTCTTCGGACCGGCTCTGGAAACTGGAAAAAAGCTTTGAGCGAGGACGTACTCACCAGCAGACGATGTGCATTAGCACTTTCCCAATCCCCACCTTTTCAAATCTTTAACATTCCCTCACAAATCACATGTGTCACTTGCATGGGCTTTGCATCCCACTGAGTTCTGATGGGCAAATCAAGCCCCCAAAGCATTCCGCTGGCTTTGTTTTGTCCTGAGCCGGTTACAACAAGGTCCCCCACAATCTTCTGGCAAACAAACTAGTCAAAGTGTTGTCGAAGGCTTTCGTGGCCAGAATCACTGGGTTGCTGTGAGTTTTCTGGGCTGTCTGGCCTTGTTCAGGAAGCATTCTCTCCTGAAGTTTCACCCACATCTATGGCAGGCATCCTCAGAGGTTGTGAGGTGTGTTGGAAACTAGAAAAATGGGGTTTATATACCTGTGGAACAATGTCCCGGGTGGGAGAAAGGACTCTTGTCTGCTTGAAGCAAGTGTGAATGTTGCAATTGGCCACCTTGATTAGCATTTGGTGGCCTTGCAGCTTCAAAGCCTGGCTGCTTCCTATTATATACCACCCCGTAATCATAATAATATAAAATTATTATGCATTCTTTATATGAATAATAATATAAAATAATAATAATAGTAAGGGGGCAGTAGGCCAAAAAAGTTTGGAAACCACTGGTCTACCTATATTTTTCCTTAATACATATGTCAATCTGTCCATATTCCTTATCTCATGGAGTTTCTCTAACCATCGTCCTTTTTGTGGGATTTGGTCCGATTTCCAAAGTTTTGCATATAAAATACGTGCGGCTGTCGTCATATGTGTAAAAAGAATATCCTCGTTTCTATTTAGTTTTGAGTCTTTATCAGTCAGTCCTAATAGGAAAAGTTCTGATTTAATCGGAAACTTTCTTTTTAAAGTCTTTTGGATTTCTTTATGAATTATTCGCCAATATCTGTGTTTTCTGATGGTCTTTGGTGACCCCTCTGACACCCTCTTGCGACCCCCCCCCCCCACACACACACACACAGGTGTAGCGACCCCCAGGTTGAGAAACGCTGCCATACATCTTAACACTGGTGCTGGCTCATACATTGGCTCCATCCCCAAGAAGTAGTTGGGTTTTTGTTTTTTTGTTCTTTACAGCTGAAATCCATCTACTGTAACCACAAGGCTCTTTGACTTCTCTGGCATATGTCAAGATAAATGTGGAATGCTTTATAAACACAGCGGCTTTGACTAAGAAGCACTAAGGAGTTTCTTATGTAATAGCTATATTTAGCAGGCCAGATTTTGGAAAACGCATGCCCCTCTAAATACAAGCACCTATAGGCTCCCAACAATTCATTACTGGAAATGAGACAATAAATTTCCATCTGTTTGAATAAGCAACTGGAACACATAATTCGGAATTAGTCACTTTGTGTTCACATCTCAAAGTTTAATCTCAGGGAATTTCAGTTAACTGAGCATAATTAGCACCAACTCCATGAGGCATCTGAGCTAAAAAAAATACTCTACGACTAGGAAAGAAAAATGTCCAAGCCAATTCCCCTCAAAACCCACCGGTATTCAAATGCCTTTGTGTCTCATATCATGATTGGCACAGGCTGCCAAATCCCTCTCCTCTTTTTATATAAAACTAGCTTGGATACCCGGTATTGCCCAGGTTATTTTAAAAAGTCAATTTTAATGGAACAGAATGCATAAAGTTGTGGGTGAACTACAACTCACATCATGCCGGGTTCACCCCGAAAAACTCCACCAGTACTTCAAATTTGTTATGTTGGGGAAGTTTGCTCTAGAACAGACCTGGGCAACCTACGGCCCGCGGGCCAGATGTGGCCCCCGGGCCGATTATGTCCGGCCTGAGGAGAAGGGTGTCGGGGATGGGGCCAAGAGGAAGGGGTGCCGCTGCCGCCATCCCATCGCGGGTTGTAGGGCCTGCGTCGGTAGACAGCCCGCCGCTCCGGAGAACAATTGGAGGAGCGGAGGCTTTGGAGTGCCTGCCATCCCGGGAGGCGATCCAGGCCTGCAGCGGGAGCAGTCGGCAACCTGCGGCGGCTGATCGCCCTGGCGACCTGGAAGACTTGATCGTCTGACTGCTCCCGCTGCATGCCCGGATCGCCTCCCGGGATGGCAAGCACTCCAAAGCCGGGATGGCAGGCACTCCATGGCAGGGCGATCAGCTGGGGAATGGCTGGGGGCGAGAGCGGGTGGAGGCCTGCAGCCTCCGATCGTCTGCTGCTCTGCTCTCCTCTGCTGCGGTGGCTGGGTCCGCTTTGCCATCCTCTGGGAGGGTCCATTGGGCCATTCCATCTTGGGATCGTTCCTCTCTTGAGGATGTCAGCCTCTATCTTGGTTCGCACCTTGTCTTCTTGATTTTCATTTTATTTTATTTTAGTGGTTTTTATTATTATTTTATAATAATTTTATTATAATATAATAATATAATATAATATTACATTATATTATAATATCAATATATTATAATGTCTATATATATACTATAATATAATAATTATGGTATTAATGCTAATAATATATGAATATTTCTTTATATATTAATATGTTATTATTAATTATGTATAATATATAGTAAATAAATAAATAAATAAATAAATAAAGTAGATTAGAATGTAGTTCAGCCTTTAGGTGCGGCCCTCCATAATATTTTTTGGCTCTCGTGTGGCCCCTTGGAAAAAAATAATTGCCCACCCCTGCTCTAGATGCATCATTGGTGGGGTTCAGTGTGCTCTTTTGCTGTAGGGTACACTACAACTCCCACTTTGGTGAGTCAGTCCCCACCAACCCCTCCAGTAGGTTGAGTTAGTCATGGGGGTTCTGTGTGCCAAGTTTGGTCCAGATCCATCATCGGTGGAGGTCACAGTTTCTCTGGTTGTGTGTGAACTACAACCCCCAGAAAGGAAGGTCAGTTCCCCCAACACCCCCCCCCCCCCAGTAATCAAATTTCAACATACCACATATGTATGCCAAGTTTGGTCCAGATCCATAGGTGTTTGGGTTCACGGGGCTTGCTGAATGTAGGTGAACTACAACTCCCCCAAATCAAGGTGAATTTTCCCCAGAGACCTCCAGTATCTTTTGATTGTCATGGGGGTTCTGTGTGCCAAGTTTGGTCCAATTCCATCTTTGGTGGAGTTCAGAGTGCTCTTAGATTGCAGGTGAACTATACATCCCGGTACCTACAACTCCTATAAATCATGGTGAATTCTCCCCAAACCTCTCTGTCCAGTTGCTAATGAAATCCTCTGTTTGCTGTGTGCCATGGAAAATAATAGGAAAGGGTTAAGGGAGAGGCGGTACGCGGGGTCATGTAAATTCCACACCAATTGAGAGAGTCAGAAACACTGGGATGCCTGTGGTGGAGGAAAAACAGACAACCTAGGATGAAAATGTCCCCATATGAAAGCCTTCACTTGCATGGTGGGCAGTATTGTGTTTGCGGAGGACATTGGCAGGGCTCTTGTACATGTTCATGGCACTCACTATAACCTGTAATGTCATTGGTGGGATGGCCATTGGTGTCTCCTGAGTGGTGGGAGTTATAGATATTTGTACAGGCAGGAGCTTGGGCATTCTAGCCACACACACACAGGTATTTTCACTTTAATTATGTGCATAGATATAGAGCCCCAGTGGCACAGCGAGTTAAACTGCTGGGCTGTTGAACTTGCTGACCAAAAGGTCGACAGTTCAAATCCAGTGAGTGGGGTGAGCTCCCACTAGTAGCCCCAGCTTCTGCCAAGCTAGCAGTTCAAAAACATGCAAAATGTGAGTGGATCAATAGGTACCGCTCCAGCGGGAAGGTAACAGCGCTACGTGCAGTCATGCTGGCCACATGACCTTGGAGATGTCTACGTACAACACCGGCCCTTCAGCTTAGACATGAAGATGAGCACCACCCCCCAGAGTCGGACACGACTAGACTAAATGTCAAGGGGAAGCTTTTACCTTATAGATTAGAGCAGGGGTGCCCAGACCTTTTCAGCATGCGAGCTACTTAAAATAAAACCAAGTCAGAAAGATCTACCTTCCGCGCGTGCGCCTCCCGCGCTGCGCACCGTCCACGTTTGCTTCCAAATGAGAGAGAAGCAGGATGGAGCATGGGGGAGGGGCTTGGCACCGCCTGGCTCCGCTCCCCCCTCTGGCTTCAGCTCTAGCAGCAGCTGCTCCAGCCTTGAGGAGGACAGGGCCAAGCCAGTGGAGGCATAGCTAGCACCAGGCTGGCTTGGCTCTGCCCTCCTCAAGGCTGGAGCAGCTGCTGGGAGTGCCGAAGCCAGCGGAGGGGCGGGGCTTGGTGCGACCTGGCTCCGCCCCCCTCGGGCTTCAGCTCTACCAGCAGCTTCTCCAGGCTTGAGGAGGGCAGTGCCAAGCCAGTGGTGGCATAGCTGGCACTAGGCTGGCTTGGCCATACCCTCCTCTAGGCTGGAGCAGCTGCTGGGAGTGCCAAAGCCAGCGGAGGGGGCGGGGCTTGGTGCGGCCTGGCTCTGCTCCCCTCTGGCTTCAGCTCTACCAGCAGCTTCTCCAGGCTTGAGGGTGGCAGTGCCAAGCCAGTGGTGGCATAGCTAGCACAAGGCTGGCTTGGACCAGCTCTCCTCAAGGCTGGAGCAGCTGCTGGGAGTGCCAAAGCCAGAGGAGGGGGCAGGGCTTGGCACCACCTGGCTCCACCCCCCTCTGGCTTCAACTCTAGCAGCAGCTGCTCCAACCTTGAGGAGGGCAGGGCCAAGCCAGTGGTGGCATAGCTAGCACAAGGCTGGCTTGGCCTTGTCCTCCTCAAGGCTGCAGCAGCTGCTGGGAGTGCCAAAGCCAGTGGAGGGGGCGTGGCTTGGTGCCACCTGGCTCCACCCCCCTCTGGCTTCAACTCTAGCAGCAGCTGCTCCAGCCTTGAGGAGGGCAGGGCCAAGCCAGTGGTGGCATAGCTAGCACAAGGCTGGCTTGGCCCTGCCCTCTTCAGTGCTGAAGCCGGGAGAGGGGGCAGGGCTTGGCGCGGCCTGGCTCCGACCCCTCTGAGAAGCGCCCCATTTGGCTGCAATCGACCTCCTGCGGTCCCGCGATTGACTGGTCGATCGCGATTGACCTCCTGGGCAGCTCTGGATTAGAGACTTACTTCCATTCTCATAAATGGTTTCTCAGTATTGGGATCACCAATAGCATTGCTAGTTTTGCGTCTGCTATGTCTTTTTCAGCCTATTGCTAGAAGGAGTAGCAATAACAGCAACTACATTGGTAGTCTATTTGCCATTTTGCACCAGATTTGGCATCGTTCCAGGATGGTCTGGGACTTGATGTACACTACCTAATTTTTTCAAATTCATGTAGCTTAGTTCCTTGGGAACCGAAACAGGAGAAACCCCAGTTCAGCATTTCCAATGATTCCAGTTCAGAACCATTGCTTGACTGACGAGGGGTTGGGAACACAGACAAATTACAGCAGCTTGGCTTTGTTTGCCTCGTCTTCAATGTGGCGACAGAATTGGGGCTTCATATATTGTTGCCACTTCAAATCGAGCTCCTTATTTATTTATTTAAAGGCAGGGTCATCTTTCCCTTTTGTGAGGCTCTCATGCTGTGAGCGTCTTTTGAAACTTTATCCAAGCCTGCCCATCATTACTTCATGTCAACAAAGGGATTCGTTTCCATTCATCCTCAAACAACCTTGGCAAAGGGTACAAGCCAAAGGCAGCTCACCCTGCCACCTCAAACCCTTGTGTAGGGCCAAGAAAGCCATAGGCTTTTTGATGCTCACTATACTTTCCTTTGATTACACTATAACAACTTTATAATGATACTTTATACTTCTATCCCACCACTATCTCCCCAAAGGGAAATGTTTACAAGGTTCCTTACGTTAAGAAGGAAGTCAACACAGGGGACCTAAAAAAAACCATAAAATTTAATTGCAATTAAATTAATTTAATTTTAATTCCTTCTTAACGTAAGGAACCTTGTAAACATTTCCCTTTGGGGAGATAGTGGTGGGATAGAAGTATAAAGTATCATTATAAAGTTGTTATAGTGTAATCAAAGAAAAGTATAGTGAGCATTAAATTAAATTAAATTAAATTAATTGCAATTAAATAAAACAAAATGCAATTAAATAAAACATATAAACATATAGAACAATAACTAACACTGAATTAAAAACAGTACTCCAGCCAATATACATGGCCAGGCAGTAAACAATCAAACTGGGAATGGGTTAAGTCCAAAGCTGTTACCCTGGGAAGACGGCATGGGATAAAGTTCAAGGCTGCATAACAATTGAATAGATCAGTGTTTCCCAACCAGTGTGCCGTGGCACACTAGTGTGCCATGAGTGATCATCAGGTGTACCGTGGGAAATTGAAGATAGAAGAGAGAGAAAAAAAATAGAGCCCTACTGTCCTACCGGGAAGCCCTAGCCGGGGCTCGATCGCTTGCCTGAGTCCCGCAAACACAGCCTCCTTTTGGGAAGCCTTGTGCCCCCGGACACACCACTTGCCTTCTTGTGCTTCCTCCTCCCCTCCGCTCCTTCCTCGGCCTCGAAAGGGTTTGAGCCGAAAGGCGGGGACTGCGTCAGGCGGAAAGAGAGAGAGGAGATCCTGAGATAGGACTTCCCCGGGTCCCCCGGCTGCCTGGGGGTGGATCTACACCGTAGCATTCATGCAGTGAGGCACCCCTTGGTCTTCCAGGGCTCAAGGCTGGGGAATCCCGGGATTTGTAGTTTGAGGAGGCTCAGGATGGTGTCAAACTACGACTCCCATGATCCCCTCGCACTCAGCCAAGGCAGGTCAAAGGGCGTTCGGGGCACAGGGTTGAGGCATGTGAAGACACGCCTGGGGTCTTTGGCTTAGAATAGGAACAAGGATGTGACATCTCTTCCCAGGGGACTTCTTCTTGCCTTCCCATAGAGAACTGGAACTCCCAAGGACCAAACCAGTCACTTTAGATAACTCAAACAGGCTTTATTGTTCACAAAAGGAGTTATCTTATAGAGGTACTAAACTTGGTTCTCCAAACAGGGGTAAAATAAAATATACATTACAGTTCTTTAGTTGTTTGGGTCCAGGAAGCTTTCAGCCGGATGGCTTTCCAAATTCTCTCTCTCTCAATGGCTTTGAGGCGAGAACTCTCTTAGCCCCAGTCAAATGGTCTATATCAGGGCCGCCCAACTGGCGGCCCGGGGGCCATACACGCCCCCCCAGCCTGTTGGACACGGCCCCCGCTATGCCCCCGCCCGCCATTTTTTTTTAAAAAATTCTAATTTTTTTTAAAAAATGGCGGCCGGGGGGAGGGGGAGGCGGGGCAGGGAGGAGGAAGTGCGCTGGCTCCACCTCCTTCGCCCTTCCTCCTTCCTCTCCCTGCACCGTGGCTCGCGAGTGGAGCTGCGGGCGTCGCTGGAGGAGGAGGGGCGAAGGAGGAGGAAGTCAGCTGGCTGCCTTCTTCCTCCTTCACCCCTCCTCCTTCCCCTCCCGCGCCGGCGCTCGGGATCGGGCAAGGGCGGGTGGGGAAAGATGAGGACGAAGGAGAAGGCCGTCAGCTGACAGCCTTCTCCTTCGTCCTCTTTCCCCGCGCGCCCGGCGCCCGGCATCCGGCAAAAGCGTGGGCGGGAAAAAGAGGAGGAGGAGGAGGGAGTTCTCCCTCCTCCTCCTCCTCCTCTTTCCCGGGCGCGTTGCTGTTCCGTGCGCCGCGGCGCCCGGAAAAAAAGGAGGAGGAGGGAGAGTTCTCCTCCTCCTCCTCCCTCTTCCACCGGCGCTGCGGCAGGGGGAAGGCAGCGACGCCCGGAAAGATGTCGGGCGCCGGCGCGCGCGGGGAAAGAGGGACGAAGGAGAAGGCAGTCAGCTGATTGCCTTCTCCTTGTCCCTCTTTCCCCGCGCGGGGATCCCGGGTGCCGGCGCGCGGGCGGGGAAAGAGGGACAAGGAGAAGGCAGTCAGCTGATAACCTTCTCCTTGTCCCTCTTTCCCAGCAGCGGCGCGCCCAGGATCCGGGCAAGGGCGCGGGCGGGGAAAAGAGGAGGAGGAGGAGGGAGAGTTCCAGGCTTCGGGAGGGTTTTCGCCTGGCTCCCGTGTCCCTCTGAGCAGAGGGACACGGGGCTGGGTGAAACTCCCCGCCAGCCTGGATGGCTGGCGGGGGAAGCGAGAAGGCACTCGCTTCCCCGCCAGCCATCCAGGCTGGTGGGGGAGTTCACCAGCTCCCGTGTCCCTCTGCTCAGAGGGACACGGAGCCAGGCGAGAACCCCCTCGAAAGCCTGAAGGCTGGCGGGGAAGCGGCGGCGCTCGCTTCCCCCGCCAGCCATCCAGGCCTGCGGGAGGGTTCCCTGGGTGACGTTAGGCTGGGTGACGTCAGGCGTCACCCAGCCTAACGTCACCCAGGGAAACCCTCCTGAAAATGGGCGGGCCGCGCAGGAGGCCGGCCACGCCCCCGGGAGCGGCCACGACCCTAGGAGCGGCCACGCCCGGAGCGGCCACGACCCCCACTCACTGATCACCTGCGGCCCCAGTCACTTTAGATAACTCAAACAGGCTTTATTGTTCACAAAAGGAGTTATCTTATAGCGGTACTAAACTTGGTTCTCCAAACAGGGGTAAAATAAAATATACATTACAGTTCTTTAGTTGTTTGGGTCCAGGAAGCTTTCAGCCAGATGGCTTTCCAAATTTCTCTCTCTCAATGGCTTTGAGGCGAGAACTCTCTTAGCCCCAGTCAAATGGTCTATATCAGGGCCGCCCAACTGGCGGCCCGGGGGCCATACACGCCCCCCCAGCCTGTTGGACACGGCCCCCTCCCCCCGGCCGCCATTTTTTAAAAAAATTAGAATTTTTTAAAAAATGGCGGTCGGGGAGGGGGAGGCAGGGAGGAGGAAGTGAGCTGGCCCCTCCTCCTTCGCCCTTCCTCCTTCCTCTCCCTGCACCGCGGCTCGCGATTGAGCTGCGGCGCGTCCCATGAGGGGAGGAGGAGGCGAAGGAGGAGGAAGTCAGCTGGCTGCCTTCTTCCTCCTTCACCCCTCCTCCTTCCCTCCCGCGCCGGCGCTCGGGATCGGGGCAAGGGCGCGGGTGGGGGGAAAGATGAGGGACGAAGGAGAAGGCCGTCAGCTGACAGCCTTCTCCTTTGTCCCTCTTTCCCCCCCAAGGCGGCGCGCCGGCATCCGGGCAAAAGCGTGGGCGGGGAAAAGAGGAGGAGGAGGAGGAGGGAGAGTTCTCCCCCCTCCTCCTCCTCCTCTTTCCCGGGCGCGTTGCTGTTCCGTGCGCCGCGGCGCCCGGGAAAAAGGAGGAGGAGGGAGAGTTCTCCCTCCTCCTCCTCCTCTTCCACCGGCGCTGCGGCAGGGGAAGGCAGCGACGCCCGGAAAGATGTCGGGCGCCGGGCGAGGGGAAAGAGGGACGAAGGAGAAGGCAGTCAGCTGATTGCCTTCTCCTTGTCCCTCTTCCCCACTGGCTGCTGGGATCCCGGGTGCCGGTGCGCGGGCGGGAAAGAGGGACAAGGAGAAGGCAGTCAGCTGATAACCTTCTCCTTGTCCCTCTTTCCCAGCAGCGGCCGGCGCCCAGGATCCGGCAAGGGCGCGGGCGGGGAAAAGAGGAGGAGGAGGAGGGAGAGTTCCAGGCTTCGGGAGGGTTTCGCCTGGCTCCCGTGTCCCTCTGAGCAGAGGGACACGGGAGCTGGTGACTCCCCGCCAGCCTGGATGGCTGGCGGGGAAGCGAGAAGCGGCACTCGCTTCCCCCGCCAGCCATCCAGGCTGGCGGGAGTTTTCACCCCCGCCAGTGGGACACGGGAGGGACACTGGCGGGGACACGGGAGCCAGGCGAGAACCCTCCCCGAAGCCTGGAAGGCTGGCGGGGAAGCGGCGGCGCTCGCTTCCCCGCCAGCCATCCAGGCTTGCGGGAGGGGTTTCCCTGGTGACGTTAGGCTGGGTGACGTCAGGCGTCACCCAGCCTAACGTCACCCAGGGAAACCCTCCTGAAAATGGGAGGGTCGCGCAGGAGGCCGGCCACGCCCCCGGGAGCGGCCACGACCCTAGGAGCGGCCACGCCCCCGGGAGCGGCCACGACCCCCACTCACTGATCACCTGCGGCCCCCCAGGTGATCAGTGACACGAAGTTGGACAGCAATGTTATAACTTAAAGTCTTATACACAGCCACGCCTTCACAAGGCACCTTTAAGCAGGGGCTGAAAACTAACAGGGTTTGCTCACTTAAGTCAGGCATGTGCCAACTTGAGCCCTCCCTCCAGGTGTTTTGGCCTACAACTCCCACCATTCATACCTACCGTTCGGACATACCATATGTCCTCTACTAGTCAGAGAGCTTTCTCTGTCATAGCACCGACGCTCTGGAATGCCTTGCCTTCAGATGTTCGATCAATTAGAGAGCTGTCCTCCTTCCGTAGGGCTTGCCAAACCACCCTCTTTCGACAGGCATTCCAACTGTAAGGCCCTTTGTAATACTTTAAATTTTAACCCTGTAAAATGTTTTACTGTGGTATCTTTGATGTTTTATGTTTGTTGGTTTGTAAACCGCCCCGAGCCTGCGAGAAGGAGCGGTCTAGAAATCGAAATAATAATAATAAATATAAATGTTGTTCTGTAAAAGTTCGGATACCCTTCCTCACACTGGAAATAAAAACAGCCTATGCTTAAAAGTTTGAGCCCCCGGTGATGCAGTTGGTTAAACCACTGATCTGCTGAACTTGCTCATCAAAAGGTCAGCAGTTCAAATCCGGGGCATGACATGAGCTCCCACTGTTAGCCCCAAAATCTGGCTACCAGTATTAGGACAATAAATAGAGAGCAACACTCAAAAAACAGGGGAATTCCAGACATGAAACAATCAGGGCCAGCTAACACCTCCCAACAAAGGATTCCCCCAGGCAGGAAGCAGCCAGGGCTTGAAGCTGCAAGGCTTTGCAATGCTAATCAAGGTGATTAAGTGCAACATCCACACTTGCCTCAAACAGAGAAGAGTTCTTTCTCCCACCCGGGACATTATTCCACACACACACACACACACACCTTGAAACTGCTAGGCCATTGTATATTATTATATATTGTTATTAAGGGGTTGTATATATTATTATTATTATTATTATTATGGGAGGGTACAGAATAACTGCCCCCGGAGGCGCAGTGGATTAAAGCGCCGAGCTGTTGAGCTTGTTGACCGAAAGGTCGCAGGTTCGAATCTGGAGAGCAGTGCGAGCTTCTACTGTCAGCCCCAGCTTCTGCCAACCTAGCAGTTTGAAAACATGCAAATGTGAGTAGATCAATAGGTACCGCTCCATCAGGAAGGTAACGGTGCTCCATGCTGATCACATGACCTTGGAGATGTCTATGGACAATGCTGTCTCTTTGGCTTAGAAATGGAGATGAGCACCAACCTCCAGAGTCGGACACAACTGGACTTAATGTCAGGGGAAAACCTTAACCTTTTCCTTATGATTTAAAATTATTGAAAAGTTGATCATAACATTTGAAGTTTAATAAATTTTGCAATGTTTTTATGATAGATCAAATTAGAAAATAACATTTAAATGGAGAGTGGAGGGGTTGTCAGGCAGTGGGTGACCTTCTTGAGATAGCCACATTGTGCATGCACCAGGATTGCCTGAAGAAGCACCTTGCAAGGAGCAAACTGCCAGCTATACCAGACTATTTAGTAAGCCTGGGTTGGTTCGTCAGAATGCTCGTAAAATTGGAATGAATTTGAATCAAGTTCACTTTTGAAGCGGTTTCGAAGCGATGTAAGCAACCCGGAAGTGATTTTGCCATTTCGAAGCCGCCACCAACGGCATTTTCAGAAAGGAATTGGCATTAGATTCCCGCCCCTCCCGAGGTGCTTTCCCCTCATTGGCAGTTTAATCCAGTTTGGATGGTGATATCCTTCCTTCCGCCTCAGAACTGGGGTGACAGCCGCATCCAAACTGGGTCAAACACAGCTGTCGCCCCAGTTCTGACACGGAGGGAAGACATCCCCATCCAAACTGCGTTAAGCATGCGTGTCCGCCATTAACAAAGCCATTCCGAAATTTGAGAATTAATTTGGGGAATTCTGAAATTTTTCCGGGAAATTTTGGAAGTCATCCAGATTGACGCCAGCACCTACATCCGGAACGGGTTTTGTACCATTTTTTTGATCAAACAGGCCTACTATTTAGGGCAGGGCTGCCCATGAAGTCGATCGCACCTTCCACGCGGCGCTCCTTCCGCCTCGCGTTCCCTCGTTCTTGCAATGCCCCGTGGGAGGAGCCGGCGCACGGGAGGAGCGGTGTGTGGGAGGTGCGCACCCACGCAAGGTGCATGCGCGCAGGGCAGAAGCACCCCATCCAGCTGCCATCAACCTCCTTTAGACCCGCGATTGACTGGTTGATCGCGATCGACTTCGTGGGCAGCCCTGCCCTAAATAGTAGGCCTGTTTGATCAAAAAAATGGTACAAAACCCGTTCCGGATGTAGGGGGTGCTGGCGCTTCGAATCTGGATGACTTCCAAAATTTCCCGGAAAAATTTCAGAATTCCCCAAATTAATTCTCAAATTTCGGAATGGCTTTGTTAATGGCGGACACGCATGCTTAACGCAGTTTGGATGGGGATGTCTTCCATCCACGTCAGAACTGGGGCGACAGCTGTGTTTGACCCAGTTTGGATGCGGCTGTCACCCCAGTTCTGACGTGAAGGGAAGGATATCACCATCCAAACTGGATTAAACAGCCAATGAGGGAAGGTAGATCTTCTTGACTTGTTTTTTAAAAAAGTAGCTCGCATGCTGAAAAAGTGTGGGCACCCCTGATTTGGGGGGGGGGGGGTTCTGGCTTTGTCCCTTGATTCATGGCCAACTTCTCTATCCACTTTCCTTCTTTTGCATTTAGATGTCTTTCGGGAGCTTTTTGTAAGACCACCTGGCACCTCTGCATTCGTAAAGTGTGGTGTTTCTTCAAGTCATTTTGACCCTATCATCGGGTTTTCTTGGCCAGAGAAAGGATGGTATTGTCTGGGGGAAAGAGCTCAAGAAGGCATGGCATCCTTCTCTAGTTTGGAGGGGGCAGTGGCAGGACATCAAAACTCCTCTCCCCACTGCTGTGTCAGAAGCCATTCTCTCAACAGTTCTTTCTATAAAGGATAATAATAATAATCACCATATTATAGGCATCTCCCTCCCACCAAGTGCCAAAAGATGGCCCGCAGCCCAGGGTTTTTGGCAGCATGTACTGCGAGTGGAGTTTCTTTGAGCTGGAGGAGCTGTTTCAAGCTGTGCCTCTCCCCTCGCCTGCAAATCTACTCTGTCTGCCACTCTGGGTTTCTATTAACCTGCTCTAATGAGCTCTCTTCCATCTCGGCAGAGCGCACATGAATGCACTGATCTCACCAGCTCTACTGAGTTCCCACACCAAACTCTTAGGTGTCTTGAAATCTGTCAGCAAAGAGAAATCGGCAGGAGTCAGAGGAAGGAGCTGCGAAAGGGCCCCAGGAATGGCCAGAATGTGGCCCTGTAGGAAGTCTATATGAAGTCCATAGCAGGGTTATTCATTTTTATGTACCGCTCCTTCCAGCAGGCTCGGGGCAGTTTACATAAAATGAAGTTATAAAACATCAACATTTCAATTTAATAACAACAATATAAAACAGAGCATAAAAATACATCCAACCACCCCATTTCTCCCACACTGCCATATTACCACACATATTATCAGCCAGAAAGTAAGAAGAGAGGCTTTTGAACTGCAAGGCCATTTAATACTCAGCAAGGTAAACAAAGGGACATGCATAAATACATCCAACCACCCCATTTCTCCCACATTTCCATATTCCCCAACATATATTTCTCAAGGAACAAAGCAAGCAGAGAGGTTTGGGACCTAAAAGGCCATTTTTAAACATTAAAAATAAACAAAGAGACATGCCACAGAACAATCAAGCACCCACCCCAAAGTAAAAAGACCGACCTTTGAGATGTGGTAAGGAAATGACCCCAAAGTGTCCTTCTTCTTCTCCTCCGTCATTGCTCCTATTTCCACACCGCCAGCATGCGTGCCGCCTCCAAGAGCTCACTAGAAGTCTGAGAGGCAGAATGGGCACTTCTGCGCATGCGTGCGGGGCCAGCCATGCATCGCGTCATCTAGGCCCACCCCTTGGTCTCCCTACGACTCTGAGTGGCTGGCGAAGGACGGAGGGAGGAGGAGGAATCCAAAACAGGGGGCCCATTCTGCCTCTTGGACTCTGGAGCTTTTGGAGGCAGCGCGAGCAGGAGCGGGGAGGAGCAACGACGGAGGACTTCTTTGCAGCGTGCAGGGGCGCGTGAAGAGGACCAACAGCAAAAAAACCTGGTCAGGGGCCTGAAGATCACCAGGATGAGGCCCGAAGATCACCCTGGTGATCGCGATCACCATTCTGAGCACCCCTGCCATAGAGGGTTGGGAAAGAAAGAAATAAGGAGTGAGGAAGAGAAGAAAGGAAGAAAAAAAGGAAAATAAAAAAGGAAGGAGGAAAGGGAAGAAAAAGAAAGAAAGAAAAGAAAAGAAAGAGGGAAGGATTGAAAAAGAAAGGCAGAGCTACTCAACATCTTCTTTGCATCAATCTTCTCCCTATTTCCTTGGTCCTTCTGCCTTCCAAGCTTTAGGGTCTTCAAGCTGAACTGAAACACCCAGCACCATCCTTTTGACCATGCCCGGATTACCCATAAGGCCAACAAGGCCATGGCCTAGGGGCGAAAGCCAGGGGGGGCGCAGATCACGGACCAAAAAAACCTGGTCTGCACCCCTCTTTCCCCCTTTCTCATGCCCCTCCTCGCTCCTTCTCCCGGCAAAGTCTCTGCTCGGTCCCCTCCGTCTCTCACTCTCTCTTGCGCATGCGCTCTCTCTTGCGCATGCACTCTCTCACTCGCTTGCTCTCTCTCGCTCTCTTGCTCACTCGCTCTCTCTCACTCGCATGCGCTCTCTCGTGCATGTGCTTTTTCTCTCGCTCTCTTCCGCGCGTGTGCTCTCTCTCGCGTGCTCTCTCTCTCTCTTGCGCGCCTTTCGAGCGAGTTTGCACCCGCTGCACTCTCCCCAAGCCTCCCGACTCCCGAGGAGACCTTCAGAGCACAGTGGAGCTTTCCAGCCGGTGGGAATGGGGACCTTGGAGGTGACGGGAGGTTGGCTTAAAGGGGGCGTAATTTCAAAGTGTGGCCTAGGGCGCAAAAAAGTGTTAATCCAGGCCTGTTTTTGACTTCAAGAATTGTGGATCACAAGTTCCCTGACTAGAATGACATGGGATAACCACTAGGGCCCCTTCTACACCGTTGTAAAAAATTCCGATTATCTGCTTTGAACTGGATTATATAGCAGTGTAGACTCAGATAATCCAGTTCAAAGCAAATCGTGTGGATTATCTGCCTTGATATTTTTGATTATATCTCAGTGTAGAGCACTGATTCTCGAAGTGGGCGGTACGGCAATCCAAGAGGGTGGTGGGAGGCCCAGGAGAATTTGGGGGGCGGTGAATCCCCTTAAAGGGGGCTGTGAACAATTGGCCATTTAGGAGGGGTCACGTGACCCTCCTCTTTGGCCCCGCCCACTTCACTTTGACCTGCATATTAGATATTTGGATTAGAATTCATAAGAGTAGCAAAATTATTTATGAAGTAGCAACGAAAATATAGTTGGGGGTCACCACAACATGAGGAACCTTATTTAGGGGTCACGGCATTAGAAAGGTTGAGAACCACTGCATTAATACATATATCTTTCTGTTTAATTGCTATTAATTTTTAAAAATAATAATTTCTACAAGGGTGGTGAATAATTTTTTTTCTGGAAAGGGGGCAGTAGGCCAAAAAAGTTTGGGAACCACTGGTGTAGATGGACCCTAGGATGTCCTCGTGGCCTTCTTCCCAAGATCTCTGAAAGTAGGCTTTTTCTCAAGCTTTACGTATTCTAATTTATGAACAGCTGCTTCCATGTTTGGTAAGCTTGAGCGCTGATTCATTTTTAGTAATTTCTTTCAGCCAATCCAGCTTCTTCGGTTTGTTCAGGTGCCTGAAACAGCAAGGGCCCAGCGGTCATGGATTCCCGTCCATAACGAAACCACGTGGCAGCCGATCTCGGCTCTTTCTCCCCTATTCAGCATCACAGTTGAATCTTTTAGATTTTCTTGATTCTTTTTATTTTAGTGGGACTGACTGAGAGTTGGGGACATGCAGGACAGGCGGGTGGGGTGTGCGGGCGTATGGGAGCCTTATGGAGCGTCACCCGTTTCGCTTATTTTCCCCCCCCCCCCTTCCCTTCCTCTCCTTCAAATACGTCTAAAAGATTAATAATAATAATAATAATCCCAGCAAACAAAAATAAAACCCCCATTATCTGAAAACTACTACCATCTAGCTCAGTGTTTCCCAAGCTTTTTTGAGCCGCGGCACATTTTTTACATTTGCAAAATCCTGGGGCACACCACCAACCAAAATGACACTCTAACACAGTAATACATACAGTTAATATGCTTTTAAATGTATTTATACACTCAGTGTAAAACCTGGGCCTGTTTCGATGAACACAACATAGATATCCTGGCAGGAATGGCAGAAAGACACAAACTTCCCACACAGAACTCCCATAACCAAGAGAAAATGCTATAAGAGTTTGGTGGGCATTGACCTTGAGCTTTGGAGTTGTAGTTCACCTATATCCAGAGAGCACTGTGGACTCAAACAATGTTGGATCAGGACCAAACTTGGCATGAATACTCAAGATGCCCAAATGTGAACACAGATGGAGTGCAGGGGAAATAGACCTTGACATTTGGGAGTTGTAGTTGCTGGGATTTATAGTTCCCCTACAATCAAAGAGCATTCTGAACCCCACCAATGATAGAACTGGGCCAAACTTCCCACACAGAACCCACAGGTGGCTCCCTTCCTGAATGGCTCGCTCCCTCTTCCACGCCAGAAGGGAAGGCACTCTCTTGGCCCGCGGTTTCTGCCTTCCTTCCTTCTTCCCTGCGGTTTGAAAGAAGAAGCTGATGGGCCTGCCTTGGACTGTGCTCTTCATTTCCGCTTCCGTTCCCCGCCCTCCCTCGATTGGAGGCAGGCTGGCTGGGGAAACGGCCGAAGGAGACGGCGCCTCGGTCCCTTCTTCTTTGCCTCTGCTCGGCCCTTCCTCCTCCTCCCCCCCCCCCCAAGCAGGAGCAGGAGTTCGGCAGGAGGGGGAAGAAAGGGGGGAAGAGAGGTTTTCCTGCGGCACACCAGGTGATCGCTCACGGCACACTAGTGTGCCGCGGAACAGCGGTTGGGAAACGCTGATCTAGCTACCTCTCGTCTAGAGTAGAAAGGAGAAACTGTTTTAAGGAAGCATTAAACCCAAAGCAGAAAGTGGCCTGCAGTAGATGTAAAAAGAGGGGTTTTTTAAGGAAGCCCGGGGTAGATAGCTCCAGGTCTTGCTTCCCTGGGCCTCCTTAACATTTTTGGAAGGTTGTGTGCATGCTGCAGGGAGAGGGAGTGTGTGTGCCTGTTTGTAGCGCCTCTCCTCTAGAGTAGAAACAGCTTTAATGGAAGACTTCCTTATTTAAACAAAGGGAAGCAATATCAGCTGCCCTGGGTTTCGAAAGCATCAGATAAACAAAAGAAGAGTTTTATTTGTGAATTAGAAATCCTCCCTCAGACATTGCTGATGATTCTCTAAACATCGGAGGGGAAGAACATCCACACTACACAATTGTAGCCGTGCTTCGTCCTAGGGAATCCTGAGGTTCAGTAAGGCAGAAAACTCTATTTTTTTCTACCTAAACTGCAAATCCCAGGATTGCTTAGAATGGTGACAAGGAATTTTAAAATGCAATTATACTGTACTGAGGCCCTAATCCCAGGTGCTCCCTCCAAGCTCTGCCCAGCCACCCTTGGGATTATTTCAATAGTTTTCTCCTAAAGTCAAAGCTTGAACCAGGAGTAGGCATTATTTGCCTCTCCTCCTGGACTGCAGCTCGCAGCATTCTTCACCATTGGTTGTGCCATGAGGACCGTTAGAACAGTGTTTTTCAACCTTTTTTGAGCCGCGGCACATTTTTTACATTTACAAAATCCTGGGGCACACCACCAACCGAAATGACACAAAATGACACTCTAACACAGTAATACATATAGTTAATATGTTTTTAAATGTATTTATACACTCAGTGTAAAACCTGGGCCTGTTTCGATGAACACAACATAGATATCCTGGCAGGAATGGCAGAAATACACAAACTTCCCACACAGAACTCCCATAACCAAGAGAAAATACTATAAGAGTTTGGTGGACATTGACCTTGAGTTTTGGAGTTGCAGTTCACCTATATCCAGAGAGCACTGTGGACTCAAACAATGTTGGATCAGGACCAAACATGGCATGAATACTCAATATGCCCAAATGTGAACACACATGGAGTTTGGGGAAAATAGACCTTGACATTTGGGAGTTAAAGTTTCTGGGACTTATAGTTAACACACAATCAAAGAGCATCCTGAACTCTTGCAACAATGGAATTGAACCAAACTTGGCATATTGAACTCTCATTACCAACAGAAAGTACTGAAAAGGTTTGCTTGGGAATTGACCTTGAGTTTGGAAGTTGTAGTTCACCTACACCCAGAGAGCACTGTGGACTCAAACTATGTTATGTTGTTTTCTATGCAGAATCACAATGTTGGAAGGAGGCTCACCACTTTAAGGTCCGTCAAACAGGCATGGGAAAACTTAGGCCCTCTGGGTGCTTTGGAGTTCAACTCCCACCATTCCTAACAGCCTGAGGCCCTTTCCTGCTTAAGTGGCTGGGGGGGGGGGGAGGAAAAGAGCCTGAGGCTGCTAGGAATTGTGGGAGTTGGAGTCCAAAACACCTGGAAGGTCCAAGTTTGCCCATGCCAGCTTTCGACTGAGACCTCTTCCTCCCCCTTCCCCTTTGCGCCCTTTCTTCCCCCTCCTGCCAATCACTTACTTTTTCTTGCCACTTCAGCCGCCATTTTGATCCGAGGGGGCAGCTTGAGCATGTTCAGGAGGGGAGGGGGGAGGGAGGAAGACGTGGGGCGAGTCTGCACAGTAGCGTGAGCAAAGCGAGGCAAAGCGAGCAGAGTGAGGCTGGGAATAAGGAAGCCTGAGGGGAGAGGAAAAAGTGTTCGGCAGGAGGGGGAAGAAAGGGGATTGGAGGTTCCAATTTCCCATGGCACATCTGATGACTGTGCACGGCACACTAGTGTGCCATGGCACACTGGTTGGGAAACACTGCGTTAGAATATCCAATCAATGAAAATGTGCATTAATGAGTTTAACATATATTAAGAAGGCCTAAGAATATCTTCCTTCTCTGTTCATGGCCAATTATTGATCATTGGTGACTTCCTGCTCTCTAAAAGGTTGATCCAATCTTCTCACCAACCTCTTTGTTTTGGTCACCACACTGTCATGATATGGGTTGCTCGGGGAAATAACTAATCCCAATATAACATTAACTGTTACAGGATCATCAAGAGGACAGAGACCTGAACAGCAGGAGAACTTCTCTCTTTTGGACTGTGAACACAAGACAACGCCGAAGTTCTAAGAGGATCGTTGACAGATCTGCACATCAACATGGGCCTCCCAACTTGGGTTTTGGCCTTGGTAGCCATGTCTTTGTTCAATCAACATGTTAGCGGTGGACTCATCAAAAGAATCATTCGACAGAAACGGGAAACGGGGATCAACGCCACATTGCCCGAGGACAACCAGCCGGTGGTCTTCAACCACGTTTACAACATTAATGTCCCTGTGGGCTCCCTGTGCGCTGTGGACTTAGATCCATCAAGTGGGGACTCAGAACTCAAAGCTCAGACTGAGCCAAGCAAACACTATCAGGAGCATACGGTGAATGAGGATAACCAGATAGTCTTCACGCATCGGATAAACATCCCCCGACAAGCGTGTGGTTGTGCGGCAGCCCCTGATATTAAGGAACTCATAAGCCGGCTTGAAGAATTGGAGGGACTGGTGTCTTCTCTGAAGGACCAGTGCAACAGTGGAGTTGGGTGCTGTCCCAATGTCCAGACAGCAGAAGGTAGGATTGAAATATACATGATGAATCTGGTTTATATGTTTACATTTGTAAATGTGTTTGGAATACGGAACCTATTTCTCCTCAGTGGTTATGATGCCTATGACTGATGCAGTTTGACCACATCGGAAGGACCACATGCTTCCCAATCTTGATCTTCAGGACTTTCAGACTGGGAAGGGAAGGGGAGGGGAGGGGAAGAAGGAAGGGGAGAGAAGGAGGAAGAAAAGCAGGAAAGAAAGGGAAGGAAAGAAAGAAGGAAAGAAAGGGAAGGAAAAAAGCAGGAAAGAAAGCAGGAAAGAAAAAAGGAAAGAAAGGGAAGGAAAGAAAGCAGGAAAGAAAGGGAAGGAAAGAAAGAAGGAAAGAAAGAAAGGGAAGGAAAGAAAGAAAGAAAGAAAGGGAAGGAAGGAAAGAAAGAAGGAAAGAAAGAAAGGGAAGGAAAGAAAGCAGGAAAGAAAGAAAGGGAAGGAAAGAAAGCAGGAAAGAAAGAAAGGGAAGGAAAGAAAGAAGGAAAGAAAGAAAGAAAGGGAAGGAAAGAAAGAAGGAAAGAAAGGGAAGGGAAGGAAAGAAAGCAGGAAAGAAAGGGAAGGAAAGAAAGAAGGAAAGAAAGGGAAGGAAAGAAGAAGGAAAGAAAGAAAGGGAAGGAAAGAAAGAAAGAAGGAAAGAAAGAAAGGGAAGGAAAGAAAGAAGGAAAGAAAGAAAGGGAAGGAAAGAAAGAAGGAAAGAAAGGGAAGGAAAGAAAGCTGGAAAGTAAGGGAAGGGAAGAAAGCAGGGAAGAAAGGGAAGGGAAAGAAAGGGAAGAAAGAAGGAAAGAAAGGGAAGGAAAGAAAGCAGGAAAGAAAGGGAAGGGAAGAAAGGGAAGAAAGAAGGAAAGAAAGAAAGGGAAGGAAGAAAAGAAAGAAGGAAAGAAAGAAAGGGAAGGAAAGAAAGAAAGTGAAGGAAAGAAAGGGAAGGAAAGAAAGCAGGAAAGAAAGGGAAGGAAAGAAAGCAGGAAAGAAAGGGAAGGAAAGAAAGAAGGAAAGAAAGGGAAGGAAAGAAAGAAAGAAGGAAAGAAAGGGAAGGAAAGAAAGAAGGAAAGAAAGGGAAGGAAAAAAGCAGGAAAGAAAGGGAAGGAAAGAAAGAAGGAAAGAAAGGGAAGGAAAGAAAGCAGGAAAGAAAGGGAAGGAAAGAAAGAAGGAAAGAAAGGGAAGTAAGGAAAGAAAGAAAGAAAGAAAGAAAGGGAGAGAGCGAGGAAGGAAGGGAAGGGAAGGAGGAAGAGAATGAGCAAGAGGGGAGGAGGATGGTTAGAGAATGCCAAATGACAGATAATGTGTACCTAATGTATGTATTTTATGTATCAATTCTTGTTAATAATATATACCTCTACTTTTAAAGATATTTGTCAGAGAGCCTACCAAAACACTCAGAGCACAAAATGCATGAAACATTAAACGTTTGGAGGGGGGGGAAATCAATATTAAATCCCGCTAGGACTTTCTTAGAAAAGTATCCTAACTGGTATTTTGCTTGGCCTCAACAGTATAACAGGGAGCAGCAAAGGGATGCTGACTGTCCCAAGGCATGAAGCCAGCTGATGACAGTAAATGAGGCAGGTCTGGCTTGGAGGCTTTTTTAGATGGATGACTGAGACATATTTGTAAGAAATGAACCAATCAATACCATCTCAAACCAAAAATCTAACATCAAATGCATTATTATTATTATTATACACTTTATTTATATTCCGCTTCATCTCCCTAGAAGGACTCAGAGCGGATTGCAGTTTACATATATAAGGCAAACATTCAATGCCTTTTTACGCAGTGAACAACAACATACAATACACAGACATACAAAAAAGGCCTTCTCCTTACCATCTCCGGCGTCTGGAGGTGATGCTCAACTTCGGCCATGGGGAGGTGCTCTTGTTCCATTTTTCCGTGCCAAGGAGCCCATTGTCTATAGACTTTCTCCAATCATTACTGACATGTCTTCATGGGGCACCCTGATATCTCCCTGCCAAGGCGGTACCTACTGATCTACTCGCATTACATGCTTTCTAACTGCTATGTAGGTAGAAGCTAGGGCTGACAGCTGGACAGGCTCAGATTACCCATAAGGCCACCCGAGGCCATGGCCTCGGGCAGCAGATTTGGGGGGCGGCATTTCCAGGCCTGAAGGAAGGGGTGAAGGAAGGAGTGGCACCCGCCCGCGTGAGGGACAAGGAGCCGGGGGGAAGTCCCACCGCCCCTAGGGCGATTGACGCAACTTCTCCCGCCACCGCCCCACTCGCGCAGGCGGGCGCCACTCCTTCCTTCAGTGAAGGGAAGAGGGGCACCAGTGCGAGCGCGGCGGCAGCAGCGGGGGAAGCCGTGTGAGTCTCCCTAGGGGCGGGACTTCCGGCGTCGCCTTGTCCGTCACGACAGCCCCGCCACACGCAAGAGGCCCCGCCCCCAGGGGGACGGCATTTAGACAGGGGGGCCTTGGGCGGCACAGTCCGCTAATCCGGGCCTGCAGCTGGAGGCTCACCCTGACTCACAGTTTTGAACAGTTAATCCTCCAGTCAGCAGATTTTCTACAGCTAGTCAGCAGATTTCCTGCAGCTAGCAGTTTTAACTGCTGCACTACTGTGGCCCCATTATTATTATTTACTTAATTTTTATCCACCTTTCTCCTGATGTAGGGACTTGAGGTGGCTACAAACTGTACCTACAAAAATGCAGAGGCATATTTTTATTAACTTATTGGATACATGTGGTTCTCTCACTTTTTAAAATGCATTTTGTATGCTATTCAAACTTCCTTTAGAACCCAATTTCAACTTTGGGGGAAAATGGCAATCATAACCTTTTTGAAAAGGGAAAAAAATGATGCCATATCCGTTCGGCAAATGTGAATCTCCATGAACATCTGGAGACCATCTTTTGAAAACCACTAGTCAAGGAAAGGCATGACCTTGTTAGAAGTCAACTCTTTGCACAAGTGAGGTTCACAAGCGTTCATGTAATGGCACACAGGTACCTCAGCTATTAAACCATGTCTTTGAACTGCCAGGGACAAAGACATCCCACTGCGTAAAATATATTTGGCTAGCAGCACTTTAAAGATGTGTCTTTGAAGTTGCAGTTGCCCAAAACATATACTCTCCCTTGAAACCTCTTAGTTTAAAATATGCACTCAAGAGATAAAAACAAAGTCTTTTTTAAAAAACGACGTATCTTGTTTACTCACAAACATCTTGTATTAATTCACCATACAGGCACATACAGGGCAGTAGCAGATCAGCTGCAACAGTTCTTAAATGACACAGCTGGACTTGATCCCTTCCAGTCCGGCTTCCGTGTTGGGCATGGGACGGAGACCGTGCTTGTCTCCATTACAGACCAACTCCGTTGCCAGTTGGACCATGGCGGGTCAGCTCTGCTTGTGTTGTTAGATCTCACAACAGCTTTTGACACTGTAGATCACGCATTACTGACCCACCATTTAGCCGTGACGGGAGTTAGGGGGACTGCCCTTAAATGGGTGGCCTCCTTCCTCCAAGACTGGGGACAACGTGTGGAGAGGGGGAGGTGGCCTCTGGGAGACTCCCATTAAGTTGTGGGGTCCCCCAGGGAGCTATCCTTTCCCCTCTGTTATTTATCATCTATATGCATCCGCTCGCCCGACTGGTTCGTGAGTTTGGTCTGGAGCGCCATCAGTATGCTGATGACACCCAGCTGGTGCTGAGAATGGATGGCAGGCCAGATACCGTACCCAATTGTTTCCATCAATGCCTTGAAGCCGTGACTGGATGCCTGCGTTCCAGCCGGCTGAAGGTGAATCCATCGAAGATGGAGATCCTGTGGTTGGTTCGCCCTCGTATGGGTGAGTGCCGGTTGCCTACCCTGGATGGCGAGCAACTAAGCCTGTCATCCTTGGTAAAAAGCCTTGGGGTCCAGTTAGACCCACTGCTATCCATGGAGACCCAGGTCTCCACGGTTAGCAAAATAGCATTCTTCCATCTTCAACAGGCTAGGCGGCTGGCTCCTTACCTATCCAGGGATGACCTGGCCACGGTAATCCAGGCGACGGTCATCTCAAGGCTAGATTACTGTAACGCCCTCTACATTGGCCTTCCCTTGTCGACAATCCGGAAACTCAAGCTGGTGCAAAAAGCTGCTGCTCGATTACTAGTGGGAGCATCGGTAAGAGAGCATATCACTCCTATCTTGCAGCAATTGCACTGGGTACCAGTTGAACACCGGATTGTTTTCAAGGTGCTGGTTCTGACCTTTAAGGTCTTGTATGGTCTAGGGCCAGTGTACCTGAGGGACCGTCTCACCCCGTATGTTCCCCCGAGATCACTACGTTCAGAAGAACAAAACCTTCTGATAATTCTATCAGTCCGCTCTTACCACCTCTCTGTGACGAGACAACGAGCTTTCTCCGTGGTGGCTCCGACTCTATGGAATGCATTGCCAGACAATGTCCGTGCCATCACGGAGTTAGTTCCCTTCCAGAGGGCATGCAAGACAACCTTGTTTAAGCTCGCCTTTAAATAAGTGCTCCCGGATAATTCTGACCATGTCCTATTATTGATAACAAATGTTTTATATGTATTTTATGTATTTTATGTGTATTTTAATTATTGCTTGTGTAAACCGCCCCGAGCCTGCAGGGAGGAGCGGTATATACAATCGAATAATAAATAAATACATTTCTCATTGAAGTTCAATTATAGATAGGATGTGGTTTCTCTGTGTTGAGAACACAGGACATCATTCTTAATCGATAGTCCCTAGTCCAAACTATATAACTGTACTCGCTGCTTCTCATAGCAAACATATAGTAAACTGTTCCTGCATAAGTCCCAAATTACATCTGTTTCCATTGAAGTCCAAAAGCATACTGTAAACAAAATAGAGCCTTGAGTCTGAACCTGCTCAATACAATCACATGTCTGTAGCTCCTCCCACACCAAAGAGAACAGTCAAACTGGCAAATCAACATATATATACATACAATACAGGTTAGTAAATATATACATTTACAAACAAATAGTGAAGGCTTGGAAGGTTGCTATTTCCAAAAATAAGATTAAGAGGGGACATGGCAACTATGTTTAAAAATGTGTTAAAGATGGAGTCTTCTTGTTTTCTGCTGCTGCAAACTACTACTACACAAAGCAGTGGATTCAAACTACAGAAAACGGATTCCAACTACAGATTTATTTATTTTTTATTTATTTATTTAAAACATTTATATTCTGCCCTTCTCACCCCGAAGGGGACTCAGGGCAGAGCACAGCATATATACGGCAAACATTCAATGCCGGGACAAGACATCATACACGCATACATAAAACATTAAAAACATTTATCTCAATAATTAACACCATTTAAAACCCTCTCAATCATCCGTGTCTAATCTAATTGCCCTGGTCATCTTTCCTATTGCTGCTTTAGTGCCCTGTCCCGAAAGCTTGGTCCCACAGCCAAGTTTTTACCATCCTTCTGAAGGATAGGATGGAAGGGGGCCGATCTTATCTCACCAGGAAGGGAGTTTCATAGATGGGGGGGCAATCACCAAGAAGGCCCTGTCTCTCGTCCCCACCAATCACACCTGTGACAATGATGGGACAGAGAGCAGGGCTTCCCCGGAGGATCTTAATCTCTGCGATGGTTCATAGGGGGAGATGCGTTCTGATAGGTAAATTGGGCTGGGGATGTTTAGGGCTTTATAGATCAAAGCCAGCACTTTGAGTTGTGCCCGGTAGCAAACTGGCAGCTAGTGGAGCTGGTGTAACATGGGAGTTGTGTGTTCCCTGTATGCTGCCCCAGTTATCAACCTGGCTGCCTCTCATTGGACTATTTGAAGCTTTTGAGCAGTCTTCAAAGGCAACCCCATGTAGAAAGTATTGCAGTAGTCTATCCTGGATGTAACAAGAGTGTGGACCACCGTGGCCAAGTCTGACTTCCCAAGGCACAGGCGCAAGTTTTAATTGTGCGAAAGCTCCCCTGGCCACGGCTGTAACCTAGGATTCCAGGTTCAGTGATGAGTCCAGGAGAACTCCCAAGCTGCACACCAGATGTGCCTCTAGTCCAGGGGTGGGCAAAGTACGGCCCGAGGGCCGGATGCGGCCCTTTGGGCAATGCCATCCAGCCCACGGCAAGCAGAGAGCGAGGCAAGAGCAGTGCGGCTTCCTTGCTGCAGAGATGCTTTGTTTCCGGCAACAGCAACAAGGAAGGGAGGGAGGGAGCCGAATGCGTCCTCCTTTCCCTCACAACAGCTTCTTCCGCAGGAAGCTCCGCCTCCCGCGATGAGGTCACAGGCGGCATCGCGCGGGAGGCGGGCAAGCAGAGAGCGAGGTGAGAGTAGCGTGGCTTCCTTGCCGCAGAGATGCTTTGTTTCCAGCAACATCAACAAGGAAGGGAGGGAGGGAGGGAGCCGAATGCGTCCTCCTTTCCCTCGCAACAGCTCCTGCCGCAGGGAGCCCCGCCTCCCGCGATAAAGTCACAGGCGGCATCGCGCGGGAGGTGGGGCTTCCTGCAGAAGGACCTGTTGCGAGGGAAAGGAGGACGCATTTGGCTCCCTCTCTCCCTTCCTTGTTGCTGGAAACAAAGCACCACGTTGCTTTGTAGCTGCTCTCACCTCGCTCTCTGCGGCAAGGAAGCCACGGGTGAGAAATAGAAGAAGAGAAGAGGTAAATGCGGGTTGGGGTCTCTGTATTTTACTATTTATTTGAACTGCTGGGTTGGCAGAAGCTGGGGCTAACAGCGGGAGCTCCCCATTCCCATTCACTGGCCCATTCCTGAGAATGCACTGTGGAATATATTATATTTAATTCACTGTCCCATTCCTGAGAATGCACTGTGGAATATATTATGTTTAATTCACTGTCCCATGCCTGAGAATGCACTGTGGAATATATTATGTAGAACAGGCCTGGGCAAACTTCGGCCCTCCAGGTGTTTTGGACTCCAACTCCCACAATTCCTTACAGCCAGCAGGGAGTTGGAGTCCTAAACACCTGGAGGGCCGAAGTTTGCCCAGGCCTGATGTAGAATGTAGTTCAGCCTTTAGGTGCGTCCCTCCATAATATTTTTTGGCTCTCATGTGGCCCCTTCGAAAAAATAATTGCCCACCCCTGCTCTAGTCACTCCCGCACATTAGGACTAGCGTGCTTTCTTTTTTCTTTGGTACAGGTCTCCTTGATGCCAAACCCTACTGCAGTGGACGAGGAAACTACAGCAATGATATCTGTGGCTGCATCTGTGAACCTGGTTGGAAAGGACCCAACTGCTCTGAACCAGAATGCCCCTTGAATTGCAATGGCAGGGGGCTGTGCGTCAACGGCAAGTGTGTTTGTGATGAAGGCTACACTGGAGATGACTGCGGGCAGAGGACATGTCCAGGGGATTGCAACGACCAAGGGAAATGCGTTGATGGGCGGTGCATTTGCTTCGACAGCTATGCCGGTGAGGACTGTAGAATGGAGATCTGCCTGGTGCCCTGCAGTGAGCACGGGAAGTGTGTGAATGGACAGTGCATCTGTGATGAAGGCTTCAGTGGGGCAGACTGCAGCCATCCCCTGTGCCTCAACAACTGCAACAATCGGGGACGCTGTGTGGAAGAGGAGTGTGTGTGCGATGAAGGCTATACTGGTGATGACTGCAGCGAACTCATCTGCCCCAACGACTGTTACGACCGAGGGCGTTGCATCAATGGGACCTGCTTTTGCGAAATGGGGTTCACTGGAGAAGACTGTGGGGACATTGCCTGCCCCAACAACTGCAATGGCAATGGGCGCTGTGATAACGGGGTGTGCGTCTGCTATGAAGGCTTCACTGGAGATTACTGTAGCGACCGGAGATGTCCCAAGGATTGTAACAAGCGTGGTCGTTGTATTAACGGGCAGTGTGTCTGCAGTGAAGGGTTCTTGGGCCCCGACTGTAGTGAAGTGCGGTGTCCCAAGGACTGCAACAACCAGGGGCGTTGTGTCAACGGCCAATGCATATGTGATGAAAGGTTCATGGGGGAGGATTGCAGCGAGCTGAGATGCTGGAACGATTGCAACCATCGGGGCCGGTGTATCAATGGGCAGTGTGAATGCAACGAAGGTTTCATGGGGGACGACTGCGGTGAACTGAAATGCCCCAATGACTGCCACAACCGGGGGAGATGCATCAATGGGCAGTGTGTGTGCAACGAGGGCTTTGTGGGAGAGGACTGTGGGCAGTGGCGGTGTCCCAACGACTGCCACAATCGGGGACGCTGTGTAGACGGCAAATGCGTGTGTGATGAGGCCTTCATGGGCATCGATTGTGGTGAACTGAGGTGTCCTAACGACTGCAATGGCCACGGACTCTGTATTAACGGCCAGTGTGTTTGTGATGAAGGTTACACGGGCGAAGATTGTGCAGAACGGACCTGTCCCAATGACTGCAACCGGCGCGGCTTGTGCATCAATGGCACATGCGTGTGCAACCAAGGGTTTGTGGGTGTCGACTGCGGGGAACTGGCTTGTGTCAACAACTGCAGTAACCGAGGCCGTTGTGTGAATGGGCTGTGTGTGTGCAATGAAGGTTTCATCGGAGTAGACTGTAGCCAACGACAGTGTCCCAGAGACTGCAGCAACCGTGGTCTGTGTATCAACGGTGTGTGCATATGTGATGAAGGATACCAAGGGACTGACTGCAGTGAACAGTCTTGCCCCAACAACTGCAATGATCTGGGTCGCTGCATCAACGGACATTGTTTCTGTGATGAAGGCTATGTAGGGGACGACTGTTCTGACGGTAAGTTCTGCTCAAAATCTTATTGATATTGATAAGGGTCTAAAGCAGGGGTGGGCAATTATTTTTTCCAAGGGGCCACACGAGAACCAAAAAATATTATGGAGGGCCGCACCTAAAAACTGAGCTACATTCTAATCTACATTATTTTTATTTATTTATTTATTTATTTATTTACTATATTTACTATATATTACACATCATTAATATTAACATATTAATATATCAAGAAATATTCATATATTATTAGTATTAATATCATAATTATTATATTATAGTATATATAGACATTATAATATATTGAAATTATAATATAACATTAAATTATATTATTTATTATATTATTATTATAAAATTATTATAAAATAATAATAAAACCACTAAAATAAAATGAAATTCAAGAAGACAAGGTGCGAACCATAGAGGCTGACATCCTCAAGAGAGGAAGGATCCCAAGATGGAATGGCCCAATGGATCCAGCCAAGAAGATGACAAAGCGGACCCAGCTGCCGCCGCAGTAGAGCAGAGCAGCAGACGATCGGAGGCTGTAGGCCTTCGCTCGCTCTTGCCCCCAGCCATTCCCCAGCTGATCACCCTCCCATGGAGTGTCTGCCATCCCGACTTTAGAGTGCCTGCCATCCCGGGAGGCAATCCGGGCCTGCAGCGGGAGCAGTCAGTGACCTGAGGCGGCTGATCGCCCTGGCGACCCGGAAGACAATTGAGTCTTCCGGGTCGCCAGGGTGATCAGCCGCCTCAGGTCACTGACTGCTCCCGCTGCAGACCCGGATCGCCTCCCGGGATGGCAGGCACTCCAAAGCCGCCGCTCTTCCGATCATTCTCCAGAACGGAGGGCTGTCTGCCGATGCAGGCCCCACAGCCTGCGATGGGATGGCGGCAGTGGCAGCCCTTCCTCTTGTGGAAATGGCCCCACCCCCTATGCCCTTCTCCCCGGACGCCGAAGGATCCACGGACCGGTCTGAATCGGCCGCCGGGCCGCATCTGGCCCACGGGCCGTAAGATGCCCAGGTCTGGTCTAAAGAATGGATGAAATTCTACATCGTGGTCTACATCTCATAACTTTGCAAATCGGTAACTATTTATTTATTTTATTTATTTACGACATTTATATGCCGCCCTTCTCACCCGAAGGGACACCCGAGCGGCTTACAGGTAAAATGTAAATACAATATATATTATTGCCACAGCACAATATTAATATTATAATATTAGTAATATTATTAATATTATATATTACATTGTACTATAACATTATACTGTAATATTATTAGTAATATTACATGTAATATAAAATATATAATTATATTGTTGCGACAAGTAGTATTATATTGTATCTCCTGGTCATCCCAAATGTGAAGACTTGTCATCTGTCCACAACCCGCCGGCGGGCTTTCTCTGTCGCAGCTCCAACCCTGTGGAACGCACTGCCCGCCGGCATCTGTGCCACCCAGAGCCTTCTCCCGTTTAGGAAAGCAGTTAAGACTCTGCTGTTTCAGCAGGCCTTCGGGGTTGGCTAGACTATAGTTTTCCTTTTGCCCTGCCTAGCATGCAGCCCACTGTGATTTATCCGCTGTTTTAACTGTTTTAATTGTTGTTCTATTTTAATGGTGTTTTATTGTTGGTTTTATGAGATGTCTACTGAATTACTGTAGGCCGCCCCGAGCCATCTGGGGGGGGGGGGGGGGGGGGATAAGTATGAAGTAATAAATAAATAAATAATATTATCAATATTACATGTATGTACAATATATTATATTATTATATTATATATAAATAATTATATATTATTATATTATTATATTATATAAAGTATGCCACGGGAATGCATGCATTTCTGTCCAACTGCAATAATGTTATGCATATTGGCTGCGCCTGATGAACATCAGGCAGTTTCCATGCATCTTGGGCACTTGCAATGTGTATTGGGCACTTGTACTATGAGTACTTGTGTTGTGAGATCTGCCTAGGGTTGCCATTTTTTGATTTAAGAAATAAGGGACATTTACGGGATTTTTCACAAAAATAAGGGACACTTCATTAAACTCAAACATTAGGTAGAAATAGTTTTATTAACAGAATAAGATAATGATTGAAACTCACAAAAGAAACTGATTTACACCCTCTTAACAGGACATGGTATGTTTCTGCATGCTTTGTCATGCAGAAAAAAACATTATTAGAACTACCTAATTTTCTCCGTCTGTATTTAGTACTTGACTTTGCTGACTTTAAAAGTGCACTGTCTAAACATTAAAATAAAATAAATTTTATAAGACAGTACATATTCATGATTATTATGTCAATATTTAATGGTATAGTATAGGATACACACAGGCATGTAGCCAGGGGCCTAAGGGGGCTTCAGCTCCCCCCTCCCCCAAATTCTCAGGGTGGTCTGCAAGAAGGCCTTACTGGTACATTATTTGAACTGTTATGTTTATTCATATCATCATCTGATCACTATGCTCATTATATCCCACATTAATGGGGTTATTGGGATAACAATACAAAAGGTTTGCTAGGGTAGACCCTCTTTCACCCAGTCTCAGCCCGCCCCTCCCAAACCAAACTCACCCCCCCCCCCCCCGAATCAAAATCCTGGCTACGGCCCTGGATACACAGCATTGTATAGTATTGAGATGCACAGCTAGGCCTATTTTAAGAGTAACTCCCAAGCAAACAGAAACTATCTTTATCCAGCATGATCCAACATTCCCCTTGGGTAATGGTTAATTAGTCTACTGTATTTTGAAAAAGTCCTGTATCGCCTCTTCCTTCCAACGGGGACGCAGGAGTTGGAATCCCCGGGCAGGCATTGCCGTGGAAACCGCAGCGCGCACCTTCCTTTGGTCAACCCCGCCCAGTTCTGTCCTGCTAGTCAAAAATAAGGGACAGGGCCTGAAAATAAGGGACACAAATTTTAGGGCCAAAATAAGGGACGTCCCTTAGAATAAGGGACATATGGGAACCCTAGATCTGCCTGTAAGCCTGGAAATTATGGCCAAGGGGCACACCTTTCTGCACATAGGTTTCTCTATGCAGAAAATATGTGTGGTTTTCCTATACAGATAAAATGACTCCTTTGCGATTAGTTACTTCCAGGCCCTGATCATTGCATCTCATCCAAGTCTGACTTATCTTATCCTCTATGATTATAATAGCCTTTCAGAAGGTTTCAAGTTCCAGTCTCATATTTCACCGAAAATAATGGCAAGAATTCTGTTGGTGACATAACACACACCATATGTCAAATCACTTCATTGGAAAGTAGGTATGGACTGGGAATTTTAAACATTGATATATATCAAAACACACACAGAGAGACGAATGTAAGTTCATAGATACCGACTTCTATTGCATTAATAATAATATTATAATAATATACTTTATTTATATTCTGTTCTATCTCCCCGAGTGGACTCAGGGCGGATTACAGAACACATACAATATAGTACTAAAGTGTAGTGATACAATAATAATATTATTATAATATAATATTAAAATATTATAATAATAATGTACTTTATTTATATTCTGTTCTATCTCCCCGAGTGGACTCAGGGCAGATTACAGAACACATACAATATAGTACTAAAGTGTAGTGATACAATAATAATATTATTATAATATAATATTAAAATATTATAATAATAATATACTTTATTTATATTCTGTTCTATCTCCCGAAAGTGGACTCAGGGCGGATTACAGAACACATACAATATAGTACTAAAGTGTAGTGATACAATAATAATATTATTATAATATAATATTAAAATATTATAATATACTTTATTTATATTCTGTTCTATCTCCCCGAGTGGACTCAGGGCGGATTACAGAACACATACAATATAGTACTAAAGTGTAGTGATACAATAATAATATTATTATAATATAATATTAAAATATTATAATAATAATGTACTTTATTTATATTCTGTTCTATCTCCCCGAGTGGACTCAGGGCGGATTACAGAACACATACAATATAGTACTAAAGTGTAGTGATACAATAATAATATTATTATAATATAATATTAAAATATTATAATAATAATGTACTTTATTTATATTCTGTTCTATCTCCCCGAGTGGACTCAGGGCGGATTACAGAACACATACAATATAGTACTAAAGTGTAGTGATACAATAATAATATTATTATAATATAATATTAAAATATTATAATAATAATGTACTTTATTTATATTCTGTTCTATCTCCCCGAGTGGACTCAGGGCAGATTACAGAACACATACAATATAGTACTAAAGTGTAGTGATACAATAATAATATTATTATAATATAATATTAAAATATTATAATAATAATGTACTTTATTTATATTCTGTTCTATCTCCCCGAGTGGACTCAGGGCGGATTACAGAACACATACAATATAGTACTAAAGTGTAGTGATACAATAATAATATTATAATAATATAATATTAAAATATAATAATAATATACTTTATTTATATTCTGTTCTATCTCCCCGAGTGGACTCAGGGTGGATTACAGAACACATACAATATGTAGTAGTAAAGTGTAGTGATACAATAATAATAATATTATAATAATATAATATTAAAATATAATAATAATAATAAATCTGTTTGGAGTAGCCAGGTATTACCACCCTTCCTCTCTACCTTATAATTATAAATAATATAATATTATTTCAAAATAATATCATCATATTATTAAAATAATAATATAATAATCAATTTGAAGTAGCCAAGTATGAACGCTCTTCCTGTCTACCTATATTGTGTAGTCTTTCCCACCTATTATTATTTCCTTGATTGTGTGGGTTGTGTTTAATGATGTGCATTGGATAAGTTTCATTCATTCACTCAGATTTTGCTGATTTTCTGTTGCAAAGTTTTTAAAATCTTGAGTTTCACGTACATGCGTGTGTGTCCCTTTACTAGTATCGCCTCCAAAGGATCTGAAAGTTGTAGACGTGACAGATAAGACAATCAACTTGGAATGGAAGAATGAAAATGTTGTCACCGAATACCTCATCACATACGTCCCTACTGGCATTGGTGGCTTAGAAATGCAGTTCAGGGTACCTGGAAACAGATCATCAGCCACCATCCGAGGGCTGGAACCTGGTGTGGAATATTTCATCCAGGTCTTTGCCATCCTCAAGAATAAAAACAGCATCCCCATCAGTGCCCGGGTTGCCACTTGTGAGTATCTTGATTAAGGATGGAAATAGTATTCATTCTTATTCATAATCAGTTCAAAACATAGTTCTATGCTGTAACTCTTGCCGCATGCCCCTTCTTTGTGCTTGTGCACCTCAGATTTGCCTGCACCCGATGGCTTGAAGTTCAAATCTGTCAAAGAGACATCAGTAGATGTGGAGTGGGACCCCGTGGATTTTCCATTCAGTGGATGGTTGATTGAGTTCAACAACCTGGTAAGGATCCCAAACACGAGGTTTCCGCAGTGACACAAGAGGTCTTGGTTTCATACCCATGTCAACAAATCCCATTGATTTCTTTTTTTTAAAAAACCTTGCATTGCAGAAAGAAGAAGACAATGGAGCAATAAGAAGTAGTTTAGAAAGTCCAAGGACGTCCTACATGCAAATAGGCCTCGCTCCAGGACAGCAATATAATGTGTCGCTTTATGTTGTGAAGAATCAAACCAGGGGACCTGGTCTCTCCAAAATAGTGACAACAAGTAAGTCATCATTGGATATCACAATAATAACACTTTATTTATATTCCGTTCTTCTCCCCGTGGGGACTCAGAGTGGATTGCAGTGTAAACAGATACCGGAAAACATTCAATGCCTTGTTACAATACAATGAAACATGCAAACACAAACAAAGGCAAAGGCTTCTTCTTTAGGCCTGGGCAATCCATGGTTTTAAATGATTCTAAAGTACTTACAAAACTAAAGTTCTGGTGGTGAACACTAGGTGGCGCTGGTGCTTTGCTTCTACAGTATTGCTAGGGTTCTGCTGGTGAACATTTCAGAACTCTAACAAAACTTTCAAAATTTCGTTATAAATGGCAGTTCCTCATTGGTTCTGTCTTAAAAATTGCCAATAATGAAATAATAATGGAATTTTGAAAGTTTCGTTAGAGTTCTGAAATTTTCACCACCAGAACTTTAGCAACACTATAGAAGCAAAGCACCAGCGCCACCTCGTGTTCACCACCAGAACTTTAGCAACACTGTAGAAGCAAAGCACCAGCACCACCTAGTGTTCACCACCAGAACTTTAGCAACACTGTAGAAGCAAAGCACCAGCGCCACCTAGTGTTCACCACCAGAACTTTTTCAACACTGTAGAAGCAAAGCACCAGCGCCACCTAGTGTTCACCACCAGAACTTTAGCAACACTGTAGAAGCAAAGCACCAGCACCACCTAGTGTTCACCACCAGAACTTTAGCAACACTGTAGAAGCAAAGCACCAGCACCACCTAGTGTTCACCACCAGAACTTTAGCAACACTGTAGAAGCAAAGCACCAGCACCACCTAGTGTTCACCACCAGAACCTTAGCAACACTGTAGAAGCAAAGCACCAGCACCACCTAGTGTTCACCACCAGAACTTTAGCAACACTGTAGAAGCAAAGCACCAGCGCCACCTAGTGTTCACCACCAGAACTTTAGCAACACTGTAGAAGCAAAGCACCAGCACCACCTAGTGTTCACCACCAGAACTTTAGCAACACTATAGAAGCAAAGCACCAGCGCCACCTAGTGTTCACCACCAGAACTTTAGCAACATTGTAGAAGCAAAGCACCAGCGCCACCTAGTGTTCACCACCAGAACTTTAGCAACACTGTAGAAGCAAAGCACCAGCACCACCTAGTGTTCACCACCAGAACTTTAGCAACACTATAGAAGCAAAGCACCAGCGCCACCTAGTGTTCACCACCAGAACTTTAGCAACACTGTAGAAGCAAAGCACCAGCACCACCTAGTGTTCACCACCAGAACTTTAGCAACACTGTAGAAGCAAAGCACCAGCACCACCTAGTGTTCACCACCAGAACTTTAGCAACACTGTAGAAGCAAAGCACCAGCGCCACCTAGTGTTCACCACCAGAACTTTAGCAACACTGTAGAAGCAAAGCACCAGCGCCACCTAGTGTTCACTACCAGAACTTTAGCAACACTGTAGCAGCAAAGCACCAGCGCCACCTAGTGTTCACCACCAGAACTTTAGCAACACTGTAGAAGCAAAGCACCAGCACCACCTAGTTTTCACCACCAGAACTTTAGCAACACTATATAAGCAAAGCACCAGTGCCACCTAGTTTTCACCAACATAACTTTAGTTTTGTAAGTACTTTAGAACCATTTAACCATGGATTGCCCAGGCCTATTCTCCTTTCATTTCCGGCTTTGGAGGACGTGCTCATTGCTGGCCATGGGAGGGATGCTGATCTCCATTTCCAAGCCGAGGAGCCTGTGTTTTCACCTCCTGATCATGTGACCAGCTTGGAGTATTTTATGTCTTTCCCACCAAATCAGTACCTTTTTATCTACTCCTATTCGCATGTTTTCAAACTGCTAGGTTGGCAGGAGCTGGGCTAACAGTGGGACCTCACCCCGTTCCGTGGATTCAAACTGCCAACGTTAAAGTCAGCAGCACAAGAGTTTAACCCATTGCACCACCACGCCCGTTTCACTTATAGTACTGACTAGCTTGGGGACCCGGCGACACCCGGGTTATTTGAGAAAGGCATTGTGGGCCAAGGCTGGTCCTTATCAGATGTTTACGTGGCTTGCAGTGGTCTGAGGAAGTTAGTGAAGGTACTACAAGTCCCATCGGCCATGGTCCACCCCCCTCCAAACAGCACCAGGATGTAGACTGGGTCATGGGGGCGCTGTATGCCATGTTTGGTCTTGATCATTCATTGGATGAGGGTTGCAGTGGTCTCGGAAGGTGAGTGAAGGTACTTCAAGTCCCGTCTTCCATGGTCCATCCTCCTCCAAACTACACCAGGATGTAGCGTGGGTCATGGGGTCTGTATGTGTCAAGTTTGGTCTTGATCAGTGATTGGATGAGGATCGCAGTGGTCTCAGGAAGTGAGTGAAGGTACTTCAAGTCCCATCATTCATGGTCCATCCTCCTTCAAACTGCACCAAGATGTAGAGTGGGTCATGGGGGCTCTGTGTGCCAAGTTTGGTCTGCATTAGTTATTGGATGAAGGTCGCAGTGGTTTCAGTACGTGAGTGAAGGTACTGCAGATCCCATCATCCATGGACCATCCCCCTTAGAACAGCATCAGGATGTAGCGTGGGTCATGAGTATTCTGTGTGCCAAGTTTGGGGCTGGTCTGTGATTTGTAGGGGCTACAATGTTCTCTGGGAAGTGAAACGGGTGAAGGTACTGCAAATCCCATCATTCGTGGCCCATCCTGCCCTAAACTGCACCAGGTTGTGAAGTGGGCCATTGGGCCTCTGTGGGCCACAGTGAGTGACTGCCTGAGGCCTTTCCTTTTCTCTGCATCACCTTAGAATGTTGGAATATAGATGGCCAATCAGTAACTTATGCAAATTCTCCCACAGTGGCAACCAATCATGTTGTTTGAATGTACGGCTTGTATTCTTGGATGCTGGCCAATCAGAGTCCTTTATGCAAATATTCCCTCAGTGGCAACCAATCTCCTCTGTCTGGCGCCTTAGAATGTTGAAGTTCTGAGGCTGGCCAATCAGAGTCCTTTATGCAAATAATCCCACAATGGCAACCAATCTGAAAGCTGCCACATACATACCAACATGCAAACATACAAACATACAAACATTCTCTTTTATTGTATATACATATTTTTCCCATCCAGCTCCTACTTTAGGACCATGATGGATTTCAGTAGGAACAAAAGAACATTTCCAGTTCTGATATCAAATTCCAGTGATGGCTTACATCTCTTGAGTCAAAACAGTGGTGAATCTTTTCTGGGGTTTGATCCAAACTTTCAAGAAACTATCTTAATAGCTCCATATCAAGGTGTAACTAAAACACGGAGTCAGTTCAACATCTGCACTGACATTAAAGCCCAAGCCAGCACTATTGAAAACCAAGGTAGACTCTTGGACCTTGTCTCACACATTTTAAAATCCCATATTGCCCTCCCTTTTGATTTTAGGACTTGATGCTCCAAGCCAGATCGAGGCCAAGGATGTTACAGACACCACAGCCTTGATCACATGGTTTAAACCCTTGGCTGAGATCGATGGTGTTGAGTTGACTTATGGGCCAAAGAATGCTCCAGGGGACCGGACATCGATTGATCTCTCAGAGGATGACAGCCAGTTCTCCATTGGAAACCTGAAGCCACACACAGAATATGAAGTGACATTGACGTCCCGACGAGGGGATATGCAGAGCGATCCTGTGACAGAAACCTTTGTCACAGGTAAATATTGGAGCGTCTCTAAAATATATTTAGAAATGTATCTGTTTTGCAAGAAATTAATAAGTGTTGAAATAACATTCAAATTCACTAGAGTTGTGCGTGGATACATTTTCCTTCATTACATCTGTTCTTTTGTTACTTTTGTTACCTTCAGGAGCATGTAACGGGAAGCCCCCTCCCGATACAAAAATTAGCTCCACACAAAAGCAAGCAGGAGCCGATCCCAGCTCCTCCCCTGCTTTTCATGAGCAGCCTCCTTGCCTTGGAAAGAGTGTTTGTGTGGCATGCAAGCCTAGAAAGCATGCCCACCTGTGCCTCCTCTAGAGTAAGAAACAGAACTTGCCTTCTTGACTTGGAAAGAGTGTTTGAGTGGTGTGCAGGCCTAGAAAGCATGCCCACCTGTGCCTCCTCTAGAGTAAGAAACTAAACTTGCCTTCTTGCCTTGGAAAGAGTGTTTGTGTGGCACGCAGGCCTAAAAAGCATGCCCACCTGTGCCTCCTCTAGAGTAAGAAACAGAACTGCCTTCTTGCCTTGGAAAGAGTGTTTGTGTGGCACGCAGGCCTAGAAAGCATGCCCACCTCTGCCTCCTCTAGAGTAAGAAACTAAACTTGCCTTCTTGCCTTGGAAAGAGTGTTTGAGTGGCGTGCAGGCCTAGAAAGCATGCCCACCTTTGCCTCCTCTAGAGTAAGAAACTCAACTGTTTAAGGTAATTCGATCTTTGACGACGGTCCCTACCGTCCCAAAAATTAGCGATCAGGCCCTTACTGCCGGTGCTTTTCAGAGCTTTTTTACAGACAAGATACTGGGCCTCTGCCGGGACCTTCCGGCCACAGTTGATACAGTAAGAGAGCTAGAGACTCCGTGGCCCTCCGCCGGGCCCACCCTCGACCGGTTTCGGCCACTGGACGCAGATGCTGTCGATAAGATAGTGACTGCAGCTCGTCCTACCACCTGCTCCCTCGACCCGTGCCCCTCCTGGCTTGTTAGATCTTGCCTGGAGGGGTTACGTGGGCCTCTGTTGAATATCATTAACAGCTCCCTTGAGCAAGGAGTCTTTTCAGAGTGCTTAAAAGAGGCGGTGGTAGCTCCATTACTGAAGAAACCATCATTGGACCCTGCGGTTCCCTCCAACTACCGCCCAGTGTCGAATCTTTCGTACCTGGGCAAGGTGGTTGAGAGGGCAGTAATGGAGCAACTGCAGTCCTTCTTAGATGACGCAACATGGCTAGACCCCTTCCAGTCCGGCTTCCGCTCGGGCCATGGGACGGAGACGGTCCTGGTCTCCATCACAGACCAACTCCGCTGCCAGCTCGACCAAGGCGGGTCTGCGCTGCTCGTGTTATTGGACCTCACGGCAGCGTTTGACACGGTCGACCACAATCTTTTGATCCACCGCCTGGCCATGGCTGGAGTGAGGGGGACTGTCCTTAAATGGCTGACCTCCTTCCTCCGCCAGCGGTCTCAGCGTGTGAGGAGGGGCGGGGTGGTCTCCGAGGGCTCCCCATTAGTGTGTGGAGTTCCTCAGGGGGCCATTCTCTCCCCTCTGTTATTTAACATCTACATGCAGCCGCTTGCACAGCTGGTGCGGAGTTATGGGCTGGTCTGTCACCAGTACGCTGACGACACCCAGCTCATTCTGAGGGTGGAGGGCAGGCCGGAGTCCGTCCCCGATAATTTCCAACAGTGCCTTGAGGCCGTTACTGGATGGCTGCGAGCCAGTAGGTTGAGAGTGAATCCGGCGAAGACGGAGATCTTGTGGCTTGGCCGCCCGGGCGAGGTAGGTGCCCGGCTTCCGACCCTGGACGGTGCGGCGCTGCATCCAGCGCCGTCAGTGAAGAGCCTGGGTGTCCTTTTGGACTCCCGTCTGACAATGGAGGCCCAGGTCTCCATCGCCAGCAAGGCTGCTTTTTTTCCACCTCCGCCAGGCAAGGAGGCTGGCCCCCTATCTCTCCCGGAGTGACCGAGCCACGGTGATCCAAGCCACGGTCATCTCGAGGCTAGATTACTGTAACGCGCTTTACGTTGGCCTGCCTATGTCGTCGATCCGGAAGCTCAAGCTGGTGCAGAACACTGCCGCCCGGCTCCTGTCTGGGGCTCCAGCAGGTTGCCGCATAACACCAATCTTGCAGGATCTGCACTGGCTACCTATAGAGCACCGGGTCGCCTTCAAAGTGCTGGTTCTCACCTTCAAGGCCATCTACGGCCTGGGGCCAGCGTATCTGAGAGACCGTCTCACTCCATATTGCCCATCGAGATCACTCCGGTCGGAGGAGGCCAACCTTTTGGTGATACCATCTGTAAAGCTGGCCCATTTAACATCCACTCGCCGGAGGGCGTTCTCCGTGATAGCCCCTACGCTATGGAACGCTCTCCCGGCTGAGGCCAGAGCCCTGAGGGACCTACTCCCGTTTAGACGGGCTTGTAAAACTCATTTGTTTAGACAGTCCTTCGGTGAGTAGGCCGTCTGTACATCCATTGGGCCACTATACTTGCTGCTGTCTTTGTTTTAATTGTTAGTGCTGCATGTTTTAATTCTGTTTTTAAAATGTTTTGTTTTAACCATTGGCGCTGTGCCACTGGCTCTTGTGAGCCGCCGCGAGCCCTCGGGAGTCGGCGGTGTAGAAGTCCCAAGAATAAATAAATAAATAAATAATAAATAAATAAACTTGCCTTCTTGCCTTGGAAATAGTGTTTCAGTGGTGTGCAGGCCTTTAAAGCATGCCCACCTGTGCCTCCTCTAGAGTAAGAAACAGAACTGCCTTCTTGACTTGGAAAGAGTGTTTGAGTGGTGTGCAGGCCTAGAAAGCATGCCCACCTGTGCCTCCTCTAGAGTAAGAAACAGAACTGCCTTCTTGCCTTGGAAAGAGTGTTTGTGTGGCACGCAGGCCTAAAAAGCATGCCCACCTCTGCCTCCTCTAGAGTAAGAAACTAAACTTGCCTTCTTGCCTTGGAAAGAGTGTTTGAGTGGCGTGCAGGCCTAGAAAGCATGCCCACCTGTGCCTCCTCTAGAGTAAGAAACAGAACTTGCCTTCTTGCCTTGGAAAGAGTGTTTGAGTGGCACGCAGGCCTAAAAAGCATGCCCACCTCTGCCTCCTCTAGAGTAAGAAACAGAACTTGCCTTCTTGCCTTGGAAAGAGTGTTTGTGTGGCATGCAAGCCTAGAAAGCATGCCCACCTGTGCCTCCTCTAGAGTAAGAAACAGAACTTGCCTTCTTGACTTGGAAAGAGTGTTTGAGTGGCACGCAGGCCTAAAAAGCATGCCCACCTCTGCCTCCTCTAGAGTAAGAAACAGAACTTGCCTTCTTGACTTGGAAAGAGTGTTTGAGTGGTGTGCAGGCCTAGAAAGCATGCCCACCTGTGCCTCCTCTAGAGTAAGAAACAGAACTTGCCTTCTTGCCTTGGAAAGAGTGTTTGAGTGGCACGCAGGCCTAAAAAGCATGCCCACCTCTGCCTCCTCTAGAGTAAGAAACAGAACTTGCCTTCTTGACTTGGAAAGAGTGTTTGTGTGGCATGCAGGCCCAGAAAGCATGCCCACCTGTGCCTCCTCTAGAGTAAGAAACAGAACTTGCCTTCTTGCCTTGGAAATAGTGTTTGAGTGGCATGCAGGCCTAGAAAGCATGCCCACCTGTGCCTCCTCTAGAGTAAGAAACAGAACTTGCCATCTTGCCTTGGAAAGAGTGTTTGTGTGGCATGCAGGCCCAGAAAGCATGCCCACCTGTGCCTCCTCTAGAGTAAGAAACAGAACTTGCCTTCTTGCCTTGGAAATAGTGTTTGAGTGGTGTGCAGGCCTTTAAAGCATGCCCACCTGTGCCTCCTCTAGAGTAAGAAGCAGAACTTGCCTTCTTGTCTTGGAAATAGTGTTTGAGTGGCGTGCAGGCCTAGAAAGCATGCCCACCTGTGCCTCCTCTAGAGTAAGAAACAGAACTTGCCTTCTTGCCTTGGAAATAGTGTTTGAGTGGTGTGCAGGCCTTTAAAGCATGCCCACCTGTGCCTCCTCTAGAGTAAGAAGCAGAACTTGCCTTCTTGTCTTGGAAGTAGTGTTTGAGTGGCGTGCAGGCCTAGAAAGCATGCCCACCTGTGCCTCCTCTAGAGTAAGAAACAGAACTGGCCTTCTTGCCTTGAAAATAGTGTTTGAGTGGCGTGCAGGCCTTTAAAGCATGGATTGGGGCCCCCACAAAAAGCCAAGACACAAAATAGGTCAAGGTTTACCCAGATTGCACAAGCCTCAAATTCACATAGAGTTTTGTGGAGACGGCAGAAATGGCAGGTATATGAAAAATGGATATAGACGGCAACTAATAGTGTCCAACCTTTGGTCCTCCAGGTGTTTTGGACTTCTGCTCCCAGAATTACTGGCCATTGGCCGTAGCTTCTGGGAGTCGGAGTCACAAACATCTGGAGGACCAAAAGTTGGACACCACTGGGGGATTCATTCCCCAATAAACTTCAAATTTACTACCAAAAAATGTCACATTTTTCCCATCCAACACTTTACGTAGATCTGGATGCTCCAAGAAATCTGAAACGCATCTCCCAGACAGACAACACTATTACCCTTGAGTGGAAGAACAGCCAAGCAACACCTGAAATGTATAGGATCAAATATGCCCCGATTTCTGGAGGAGATCATATTGAAGTCACTGTGCCCAGAAGCAACCAAGCCACCACCAAAGCTACACTCACAGGTATGGTTCTGCAGAAATTCCTTTTGAAAGAAATCATTCAAATCCTGCTATTAACCTCAACTAGAGAAGACCCTCTGGACCAGGCATGGGCAAACTTTGGCCCTCCAGGTGTATTGGACTACAACTCCCACAATTCCTAATAGCCTACCAGCTGTTAGGAATTGTGGGAGTTGCGGTCCAAAGCACCCGGAGGGCCAAGGTTTGCCCATGCCTGCTCTAGACTAATGAGGCTCACCTATATGTGAACCCACCATTCAATAAATTTAGGACAAACCAATGGGATTCAGAAAAAGGTCATTTCATTTCTTTTGAATGTGTATACTTTCAGATAATGGAAACTCAGCCTGCATTGGCATATACGACAATTATGATGAAATGTGTAGCTGACTCTTGTTCCTTTCATCAAGGAATGGTTGTGTGACTTTCCCCCCTTTGCATGTAGGTTTGAGGCCTGGAACAGAATATGGCATTGGCGTGACAGCTGTGAAAGAGGACAAGGAAAGTGCTCCGGCTACCATTAATGCTGGAACTGGTAAGAAAAGTTCTAATAATAGTAATAATTTTCATCAAGTAGTAATAATTCTCATCAAGATTCTTAAAAATGTGGACCATGAAACTCCCAGCACTTAACCTCTTTAAATACCACACACCAGGCCCGGATTACCCATAAGACCAAACTAGGCCATGGCCTAGGGGCGCAGGCCAAGGGGGGCGCCAAATCACGGACCCAAAAAAAGTTGAAACAAATAAAAATGCCGTGTCTGGCTCCTGGGGTCTCTCCCAAATCAGCGGGCGCTGCGCCGCACCTGTTTCCCTCCCCCCCGTGGTCCTTCCCACGCCTCTGCGCGAGACACTCTCGCAGGCTCTGACTCTGACTCTCTCCCCCTTTTATTGCGGAGCCAGAAATAACCTTTTTTTCTGCCCGTTTTGGAGCAGAGGATCAAAGGGTTGCCTGTGCCTTTAAGGATGGGCTTCCATACCGTCAGGGAAACTGAGGCAACCGAAAAGGGACTGAATACGGGCGGGTGGGTGGGTGTGTGGGCTAGTTTCCTTGCCATTCGGGAGGGTCCCTTTTCAGTTGCTTTAGCTTCCCCGGCTGTCGGCAGAGGATGCTGGCGGGGTGGCCAAAGCGGGCGCCATTTCCTCCAGCCCTTTGGCCGCCCTGCCAGCATCCTCTGCCGACAGCCTTTGCAGTGGGCAAGGAGGGAAAGGCAAAGCACGGAGAGGAGCCCCTGCAGATTCCTAGCCTCGCCGCCCACGGCTCCCGCGCCTTCCTCCTCCTCGGATTTCGGCGCAACAGGACCAAGAGTGGCGGCTCGGAGGCCAAGCACACACCAGCAACCCCATCTTTTTTCCTGCTTCCGCCAAAAGGGCAGCGTTCTGGGTGAGTGGCCTCCTTTCCCCCCTTTTGCTGCCTCCTCAGTGGAGAGAGAGAGAGAGAGAGAGATCTCCTGCCCCAGGCCAAGTGGAGGAGGCCTCCCTCTGGGGCAGGTGCCTGCAGCCGGGCACGCTCTCCTCTGCCGGCGCCCATCTGGGACGGAGGGAGGGAGACCTCGCTGGAGGTTTCCTCCGAGAAGCATGCTCTCCCTGTTTCCTCCCAGAAGCACGCTCTCCTGACGTTTCGCCCTCAGGGGCAGGCTGAGACAACATTTTTAGGGAGGGGGTCCGTGATTTGCGCCCCCTTCAGCTTGCGCCCCTAGGCCATGGCCTAGGGTGGCCTTATGGGTAATCCGGGCCTGCCCTGTGATTTGCAATTTTACTCTCCAGCATTTCACAGATGAAATTGTAACACGCTACATGAGAGTGTAGATAATATAGCATTTTTTATTAATGTGGGAGAATACACAACCTTGAAGAAGCTGCAGCTGTTTGCTTTCTCTAAACCTTCTGGAAAACCACTACATAATATCCTTTCTTTAAAATAAAAAAACCTGTTCTTTCTGCTTACAGATTTAGACAGTCCAAAGGATTTGGAGGTCACTGATCCTACTGAAACCACCCTCACCCTGCGATGGAAGCGACCCTTGGCCAAAATTGACCGCTATCGCCTTAGTTACCTGACTCCTTCTGGGAGAAAGATCGAAACAGAGATTCCAGTAGACAGCACCTCTTACATTCTAAGGTCATTAGATGCAGGGATAGAGTATACCATCAACCTTGTGGCGGAGAAAGGGAGGCACAAGAGCAAACCTTCAACAGTGACTGCCACGACTGGTATGTAACATTTTTCAAGTTGAATTCTGTTTTCTTTTAATCAGCTTCTTTTTTTCCCCCTAAGGTTCCTAAAGTGTTTTGACATTGAATTTTTTTTTAGCTCCAGTGTACAAAGTGCCCTTGGCTTCTATGGGAAGGGGACGATTATGAAGCAGCATAATAGCATTGTCTTCTTGCATTATGTGTATTTGTGTTAGAAAACTGTTGATGTGAATTCTATGGAGCAAGTCAATGATTGGGGACATGCAGCCAAAAAGCTTTAGGAATCTCTTTTTTCTCAAGCTGACAGAATGGCTCACCCTAAGTGGGTTTCCATTAGAGTTCTACACGGAATTTGTTTCTCCCGTTTCTTTTGTTTCTGTCATATCTTTCGTTTCTTCAGGAGCATGGAACAGGAAAGCCTCTCCCACTACCAAAATCACCTTGATACGAAAGCAAGCAGGTGTGGGTCCCTGGCTCCTGGCCTGCTTTTTGGCATCACAGAGTAAGAGGCACTTGGCTGCAGGTGCTGGCAGGTGCTGGTGCTACTGCACGCCAAACATGCACTCTCCTTGGAAAGAGATTAAGTATGTAGTATACAGGCACAGAGCACTCTGTATCTGCACACCACACATGCACTCTCTTTCCAAGGAGAGAGTGTGTGTGGCATGGAGGAGTGCCCGCACCTGCCAGGGCCTGCAGCTGAGTGCCTCTTACTCTAGAGCAGTGGTTCTCAACCTGGGGGTCCCCAGATGTTTTGGCCTCCAACTCCCAGAAACCCTAACAGCTGGTAAACTGGCTCGGAATTCTGGGAGTTGTAGGCCAAAACACCTGGGGACCCACAGGTTGAGAACCACTGCTCTAGAGTAAGAGAAGCACAGCTGCAGGCCCAGGCATGTGCTCTGGGCCTGTATGCCACACATGCACTCTCTTTCCAAGGAGTGTGTGTGTGTGGCATGGACGAGTGCCCACACCTGCCAGGGCCTCCAATTGAGTGCCTCTTACTATAGAGCAGTGGTTCCCAAAGTTCTTTGGCCTACTGCCCCCTTTCCAGAAAAAAATTTACTCACCGCCCCCCTAGAAATTAGTTTAAAAAAAATTTAATAGCAATTAAACAGAAAGATGTGTGTATTAATGTTTCTACCTTTTTCGTAAAATATAGTAAAGAAAGGTGTTAATTACAAACATTGAATTCCAGAAATAATCACAAAAACAATATGTTAGGGGGAGTATGAGCAACTGCGTCCCTGCGAGTTGGAATCCCCGGGCAGGTGTTGCCATGGAAACTGCAGTGCGTGCCTCCTTCCTCTCGTCAACCCTGCCCATGGCGCAGTCCTGTGTATTACCTCTTTCTTCCAACGGGGACGTTTTCGCAAGTGCGCGACCCTGAAAATGGCAAGCCTGGCTCACGCCACCGCTCCCATACAGGGGTTCAGTGCCCCCAATTCTCCCGAGCCTCCCAGCGCCCCCTTGGATTGCCCCACCACCCACCAGGGGGCGGTACCGCCCACTTTGGGAAACACTGCTCTAGAGTAAGAGAAGCACAGCTGCAGGTCCTGTCAGGTGCAGATGCTCTGGGCCTGCATGCCACACATGCACTCTCTTTCCAAGGAGAGTATGTCTGTGGCATCGAGGAGTGCCCGCACCTGCCAGGGCCTGCAGCTGAGTACCTCTTACTCTAGAGCAGTGGTTCTCAACCTGGGGGTCCCCAGGTGTTTTGGCCTACAACTCCCAGAAACCCCAGCCAGTTTACCAGCTGTTAGGAATTCTGGGAGTTGAAGGCTAAAACATCTGGGGACCCACAGGTTGAGAACCACTGCTCTAGAGTAAGAGAAGCACAGTTGCAGGCCCTGGCAGGTGCAGGTGCTCTGGGCCTGCATGCCACACATGCACTCTCTTTCCAAGGAGAGTATGTCTGTGGCATGGAGTTGTGCCCATGCCTGCCAGGGCCTGCAGCCAAGTGCCTCTTACTTTAGAGTAAGACAAACTCAGCTGCAGGCCCTGGCAGGTGCAGGCACTCTGGGCCTGCACACCACACACACACTTTTTGAGCAGATTGTATGTGGTGTGCAGAAGGGCCTGTGCCTGCAGCCGAGCGCCTCCTCTAGAGTAGAAACAGTAAGATAATGCCTCCTTAAAGTGCATGCCAGGAAGGTGAGCCTGGGTGGGAAGCCTCCCTCCCATAATGGGCTGACAGAAAACAGATATCTGTCCTCCCAATTTTGGGAGGCTCCCAAAAAACAGATCGGGGGTCCTTACGAAAGCTTGGGCACGAACCAGGTCAAATCCACAACCCTAGTTTTCATGATCAAGTGGGGAATCGAACCCTGGTCTCCAGGGTCATAGTCCACTGCTCAAACCAGTGCAACATACTATCATGAGGCATTTTGCCTCTCTTGGTTGACTTAATAAGGGAATCACTAACATCGTTGCACTCCACAATAGAAGAAAAAAATCTAACTTTACTGTAGTGTTCATCTGTGGTGAGGCGGATAGTGTCTTTTTTAAGTTTGCGAGTAAAAATCCCCAAATGTATATGTTGTAAATCACTAGGAGCTATCCACATGAAAGGAATATTTACATATGTATGGAAAGCTCTTCACCTGGAAAGAGGAAATGTGGAATCCATTATAACCACACAAGCTTGGCTTTTGTCTTGGAGAGCCATGGTGCTCAAGTGCACAGATCTTTTATCTCTCTCCTTAAAGATGATGGATAGTCAGACTCTTCCAAAGCAGCTTGAACCAAAGCCATCCAAAGACCCCCCGCTTGTACAGTCTAGAAAAGCTGGACTTTTCTGGCATCAACATCCAAGAAAGCTTGTCTTGATCCACATCAAGGGCAGGCCGGTCGTTTCCTAGCTTACAGGCAGGAGAGACCTCCTTGCCTCCTGCTGCTGGCTGGAGTCGTTCTTGTCCTAATATATAAGGATCAGGACGATTTCTCAAACAAGGGTCCCAAGGATGCTGTGACCCAAGAAGTCCACACAGCCACTTCTGCCTCTAGCGTGAGTGAGGAACCTTCCTTATTGAGCTAAATCATGGGAGACATGTTGCCGAATCTCCTCTGTGCTTAAACAACACAGAATTGCTTTACATTCCCAGAGGGAAGTTCATGGCCCGGTCAATAGGCCATGATGATGTGGTCTGGAGAATCCAAACTTGATTTTCTCAGCTGGTTTCCTTGATTCTTTCATCTCTTAGAGCAGGCGTGGGCAAAGCCAGGCCCGGGGACCAGATGCAGACCCCTTAGCTCTTTTCTGGGTCCTCCTCTCTCAACACCATCGTATCCTTCCGTCTTTTTTGTCCTTCCTCCTTCCCTTCTTTCCTTACATCCCTCTTTCCCCCCTATTCCCTCCCTCCTTCCTTCTCTTCCACCTTTTCATCCTTCCTTCCCTCTTTCCTCCCTCCTTCCCTCTCTCCCTCTTTCCCCTTCCTTCCTTCCCTTTTCCTTTTGTCTTTCCTTCCTCCTCTCCCTCTTTCCTCCCTCCTTCCCTCTCTCCCTCTTTCTCCTTCCTTCCCTTTTCCTTTTGTCTTTCCTTCCTCCTCTCCCTCTTTCCTCCCTCCTTCCCTCTCTCCCTCTTTCTCCTTCCTTCCCTTTTCCTTTTGTCTTTTTTCATTCTCCCTTTCCTCCATTTCTTCCCTCCCCTTTCTCCCTCCCTCCTTCCTTCTCTTCCACCCTTTTGTCCTTCCTTCCCTCTTTTACTCCCTTCTTCCTTCTAACTCTTTCCCCTTCCTTCTTTCCTTCCTTCCCTTTTCCTTTCGTCTTTCCTTCTTTCTCTTCCCTCCCTCTTTCTCCCTCCCTCCTTCATTCTCTTCCACCCTTTCAGCCTCTCTTCCTCCTTCTCTCTCCCCCTCTTTCTCCTTCCTTCCCTTTCCCTTTTGTCTTTCCTTCCTCCTCTCCCTCTTTCCTCCCTCCTTCCTCTCTCTCCCTCTTTCCCCTTCCTTCCTTCCCTTTTCCTTTTGTCTTTCCTTCCTCCTCTCCCTCTTTCCTCCCTCCTTCCTCTCTCTCCCTCTTTCCCCTTCCTTCCTTCCTTCCCTTTTCCTTTTGTCTTTCCTTCCTCCTCTCCCTCTTTCTCCTTCCTTCCCTTTTCCTTTTGTCTTTTTTCATTCTCCCTTTCCATTTCTTGCCTCCCCTTTCTCCCTCCCGCCTTCCTTCTCTTCCACCCTTTTCTCCTTTCTTCCCTCTTTCCTCCCTCCCTCCTTCTCTCCCTCTTTCTCCTTCCTTCCCTTTTCCTTTTGTCTTTTTTCATTCTCCCTTTCCTCCATTTCTTCCCTCCCCTTTCTCCCTCCCTCCTTCCTTCTCTTCCACCCTTTTGTCCTTCCTTCCCTCTTTCCTCCCTCCTTCCCTCTTTCCCCTTTCTTCTTTCCTTCCTTCCCTTTTACTTTTGTCTTTCCTTCCTTCTCTCTTCCTTCCTTCCATCCCTCCCTCCATCCTTCTCTTCTTCTCTTCCTTCCTCGTTCCCTTCCACTCTTCTGTCTTTTCTTTGTCTTTGAACCGTTGGATTCAAAGATTTATTTCAAGCATTTCTACCCCATCCTTCCCGACCTCTGGGAATGGTTGAAGATGAACCGCTGAACCTCAAAAGCACTTTTATCGACCTTTGGGGATCAAAGGCACAGCGATGTGAATGAATACTATTTCTCCGCACAGTCGGCACCCCGGGAAACCTTGCCTTCCAGTATGACTCTCCTTCATATGAGAAACAACAGTGAGGAATTGCATTGGAATTCTTTATGACATTCACATCCTCTAGAGAAATAAAATGTGCCATATATAGTGAAGGCAGAAGCCCGAGCCGCAGGATTTGTTTAGACTAAAATGTAATACATCGTGGAATTTCTCTTTTGGAAGGAATGTTTATAGCTCTGTATCTGTTGTTCGTCCAAGAAGCTCTCCGCTCGAGCGTGTATTTATTCTTTATTAATCTACCTACTATGTCTGGACTCCAATCCTTCAGCTCAGCCTCTACGTTAATGCATTTCCTCCTTTGGAGGAAGCTAGGAAAAACTCAGTTGCGGTACATGCCTTCATTGCTTTGACCATTGCGTTTTGGTAGGAATCGTACTGTTAGGAATTTAAACATGATCACCAGTTGCTAAAAATAGACCTTGCACTAGATGGGCACCCTCCCACTCCTGGTGTAATGGTAAAGTTTGAAATACAGGTATTCCTCATAGCAGTCCCATGCCACAACAGAAAGCCTCCAGGTTGGGACAGTTGAATGGATAGAACCCATTTCGTTGATTTTCAACTCTCCGGGAAGTGAGTAAATCTAATGACTCTGAATGTCTTGCTTAAACCAAAGCTATTACTAACTAACTAACTAACTAACTTTATTTCTTATGAGTCGCCCTCCACCAAAAGTACTCTGGGCGACTTACACAATTAAAATAAACAGGTTACATAGTCACCGCTTGTTACTAACAATCATAGGCTCTTCTGAAAAGCCATGTCTTAAGTGCCCCTAAAAATGCATGTAGATCAGGAGTGGCTCTTTGGTCTGGTGGTAGGGAGTTCCACAAGACTGGGGCTACAATGGAGAAGGATCCCTGTCTTGTGGACTCCAAATAAACCTCTCTAGGGCCAGGGACATAGAGGAGATTCTCAAGAGCTGACCGTGGCAGTCTCTGGTGGTGGAGTGGCATTAAACCAGGGGTGCCCACACTTTTTCAGCATGTGAGCTACTTATACTAAGACCAAGTCAGAAAGATCTACCAAGAGAGAAGCAGGGCGGAGCTGGGGGAAGGGGGCGGGGCTTGGCAGGGCTTGGCTCTGCCCCCTCCCCTCTCTGGCTTGAGCATTTCCACAGCTTCTCCAGGGTAGAAGAAGGTAATGCCAAGCCAGAAGTGGCATAGATAGCCACCACTGGCTTGGCATTACCCCCTTCTACCCTGGAGAAGCTGTGGAAATGCTCAAGCCAGAGGAGGAGGGGGCGGAGCTTGGCAGGGCTTAGCTCCGCCTCCTTCTCCTCCTCTGGCTTTAGCATTTCCACAGCTTCTCCAGGGTACAGAAAGGTTATGCCAAGCCAGTGGTGGCATAGATAGCCACCACTGGCTTGGCATAACCTTTCTCTACCCTGGAGAAGCTGTGGAAATGCTGAAGCTGGCAGAGGGGGCGGGGCTTAGCGTGGCATGGCTCCTCCCCCTCAGAAGCGCCCAATCCAGCTGGGATCGACCTCCCTCGGGCCCAGGATCGACCAGTCGATCGCGATCGACTTCCTGAGCACCCCTGCATTAAACCGTCTCTTAGATATGAAGGACCCTGACCTCAAAAGGCCTTGAATGCTAGGACCAGGGTCTTGTAGAGGACTCTGTGTTCAACCGGCAGTCAATGCAAGCGCTGCAGAGACGGCGTTATATGGCACCTCATTGATGTTCCTGTGAGGAGTCTAGCGGCTGCATTTTGCACAATTTGGATCTTGCGAATGGCTGCTCGAGGTAAGCCCACATACAAAGCATTGCAGTAATCCAGCCTCGACGTAACCGTGGCATGAATTACCATAGCCAGCGCCTCTGTTGGTAAATAAGGCGCCAACTGCCTCGCTTGGCAAGACGAAAGAAGGCTCTTTTACTAGTGGGGGCAATCTGGGCTTCCATCGTCATTTTGGAATCCAGGATAACACCAAGACTCTTCACAGTGGGGGATGGAACTAACGGCTCCCCTTCAAAAGATGGTAATGGACCAACCAATTCTGATGGGCGGCCAGGCCACAATATTTCGGTTTTTGCTGGATTTACTTTCAATTTATGGGCACATAGCCATCCTGTCACCACTCCAAGACACCGGGTGAAGTTATCTGGTACTGAAGTTGTTCCAGGTTCTAGTTTTAGGAGAAGCTGGGTGTCATCACCATATTGGAAACATTCTAATCCAAATCTCCGGACTAGCTTGGCGAGAGGTCGAACATAGATGTTAAACAGCATTGGCGATAGAATAGTACCTTGGGGTACTCCACAGTCGAGAGGGGATTTCTCTATTAAAGGGACAACACCCTCATTTTGCCTCTCACTGTACCAGCAATTAATACTAATAATATTAATACAAAATACTAATAATAATAATTAGGCATGGGCAATCCATAGTTCAAAATGGTTCTAAAGTACTTACAAAACTAAAGTTCTGGTGGTGAAAACTAGGGGGTGCTGATGATTTGCTTCTACATGGCTGCTAAATTTCTGGTGGTGAAAATTTCAGAACTCTAACAAAACTTTCAAATTTCATTATTATTTCATTCTTGGAGATTTCTATGACAGAACCAATTAGGAACTGCCATTTCTAATTAAAATTTGAAAGGTTTGTTAGAGTTCTGAAATTTTCACCACCAGAACTTTAGTTCCGTAAGTACTTTAGAACCATTTAGAATCATGGATTGCCCAGGGCTAGTACATTGTGCCTCTTTGCAATTTCTCCATCTTGAAGGAGACTGCACAGAACTCTTCCTTCACATCCTAAACCAGGGGTGCCCACACTTTTTCATCATGCGAGCTACTTATAATAAAACCAAGTCAGAAAGATCTACCTTCTGCGCACGCTCTTCCCGCGCTGCGCACCGCCCACGTTTGCTTCCGGACGAGAGAGGAGCAGGGCAGAGCCGGGGAGGGGCAGGACTTGGCGGGGTCTGGCTCCACCCCCCTCTGGCTTCAGCTCTAGCAGCAGCTTCTCCAGGCTTGAGGATGGCAGTGCCAAGCCAGTGGTGGCATAGCTAGCACAAGGCTGGCTTGGCCCTGCCCTCCTTAAGCCTGGAGAAGCTGCTGGGAGTGCCAAAGCCAGGGAGGGGGTGGGGCTGGCACGGCCTGGCTCTGCCCCCCTCTAGCTTCAGCTCTAGCAGCAGCTTCTCCAGGCTTGAGGATGGCAGTGCCAAGCCAGTGGTGGCATAACTAGCACAAGGTTGGCTTGGCCCTGCCCTCCTTAAGCCTGGAGAAGCTGCTGGGAGTGCCGAAGCCAGGGAGGGGGTGGGGCTTGGTGGGGCCTGGCTCCGCCCCCCTCTGGCTTCAGCTCTACCAGCAGCTGCTCCAGGCTTGAAGGTGGCAGTGCCAAGCCAGTGGTGGCATAGTTAGCACAAGGCTGGCTTGGCTTGTCCTCCTCAAGGTTGAAGCAGCTGCTGGAAGTGCCGGCTGGAGGAGGGGCGGGGCTTGACGCGGCCTGGCTCCACCCCCTCTGAGAAGCGCCCCATCCAGCTGGGATCGAGCTCCTTCGGTCCTGCAATCGACTGGTCGATCGCGATCGACTTCCTGGGCAGCCCTGTCCTAAACTATCTTGCTGCATTCAGACGTGGAAGCCAAACCAATTATATTGCCACTATATTCCTATAGCGGAAGAGAAATCCCCATACTTTGGCCACTGTGCCTTTTCCATCAGCTAGCAACATGTCTCCATCCTCTCCTGATCACTGGAATAATTATTCTTTGGGAATGATGAAGCATGAACATTCTCAGCCCTGCATGATAGCATCAGTTCTCTCTTTGCCCGAGTGCAGAGGGAGACGATGTGACTGCTATTGATAAGCATGCAGAAATAGCAGTTACCCAATCGCTGCATGTTTGAAGAATTTTCACAGAAGCCATGTTATCTGTGAGGGAGGAAGGAATGCGTTTGATGAGGAGCAAAGCTAAGCTTGTGATGGTTCCAAGGGATGGGCTGGACTATAAGATAACTCAGTCACAGATCCATCTCCCAGTTCAAGGGAGCACCAAAAATGGATAAAAATATTTGTGGTTTCCTTCAAAGAGGTCCTAGAGAAAGAGTTACATCCCTGCTAGCCTTATCCTGCTTTATCTGAACCCTTCAAAAGTTAGTGCTACTATGAACAATAGTGAATAGGCCTGGGCAATCATGGTTCTAAATGGTTCTAAAGTACAAGTTTCGTACTTACAAAACTAAAGTTCTGGTGGTGAACACTAGGTGGCGCTGGTGCTTTGCTTCTACAGTGTTGCTCAAGTTCTGGTGGTGAACACAGTGTTGTTGCTAAAGTTCTGGTGGTGAACACTAGGTGGCGCTGGTGCTTTGCCTCTACAGTGTTGCTAAAGTTCTGGTGGTGAACACTAGGTGGCACTGGTGCTTTGCCTCTACAGTGTTGCTAAAGTTCTGGTGGTGAACACTAGGTGGCACTGGTGCTTCAGAACATTTCAGAACTCTAACAAAACTTCAAAAGTGAATTTAGTCCAAATTCATTCCTATTTTACAAGCATTCCGACGAGCCTAATAAAAACCAGTACACCAAGAATATATTTTAGGTTGTGTTATCCCTCCAGTGAAGTGAGTACCTTGGCCAGTTCCTTTGAGTTTGAACTAAAGTGCATAGCAAACTCAGCATCCCACTCGCATGGAAGATAGAGGCACAAGCACATATTGACTTGTGCCTCTGTCTATAAGAAAGGGTTGGGCTGTTACTTCATAGGTAAGTAATGAACAGAGCTTGTGATACAGCTTCAAAGGAAAACCCAATCCAGGGCATGCCACTCACATCAAAGCTTCCGTCTCTGCCTTTTCAGTTTGGTTCATTAGTGCATTACCATAATAGCTTTGGATCTGCAAATATTGAATTTTTAATGGTCACCACAAAGCAGCAACGTAAATCCTTCCAAAGCCCTGTGAAACATAACTAATGCTTGTAAAACCATTGCAGTGGAGATCAGTCCCCGAACTGTCTTTTGAGGTCCTGCAACTTAACCTCGCCCTTCTGTGTGCTTTCTCGGCTGTGTTGTTAACGTCTCCTCGGGAAACCTTATCCTATGATTCTCTCATGATGCAAAATCGATACGGCCGCGCGTGTGTAAGAGAAAGGGACATAAGACTCATAAATATGTAATGGCGTGCAAGTAGAATTCATTAACAGAGAGAAAGCTCCAATTTGACAAAGCCTTGGCGTTCCCTGGGTTAACTCAGCTTGCAAATCGGATTAACCAATTGACTCTCTGTCCTTCTCCAGAGGAGGAACCTGAGCTGGGGAACTTATCAGTCTCAAAAGTTCACTGGGATGGATTCCAGCTCACCTGGACGGCAGCCGATGGGGCCTATGAGAGCTTTATTATCCAGGTGCGGGAATCCAACCTACCAGAAGACGCAAGGAATCTCACTGTTCCTGGTGGTTTACGGTCTGTGGACCTCACTGGCCTCCTACCAAACACTCTCTACACCATCACCCTTTATGGGGTCACTCAGGGCTACAGAACCAAACCCCTCCTGGTTGAATCTACTACAGGTATCTCTTTTTTCATCCCTCCAGCATCTTCAGGTTCTCCTTGCTTTCCCTTTCCTTCCTTTGCAGAAAGAGGCACTTGCCCAATTTCTGGACCAGCTCTCTGATAACCATCTCTTCTAGCTTCAGCATTTCATCTCATAGGAATGGCTCCAGCTTTGAGAGATCAGGAAGGACACCAGTTTGCATGCTCTTTGCTCTTCCTGGTTTTGGTTTTGTTTGTTATTTTGAGAAATAAAGCATGATGAGAGATAAATAATTATATATATATATATATATATATATATATATATATATATATATATATAATTATTATTATTTCAAATTTCTAGACCGCCACTCCCCGAGGGCTCGGAGCGGTTTACAGCAAAATAGAAGTAAAAATAACAAACAGATACAACAATGATAAAATACACAAACAAAACATATACTATTTATTTATTTATTTTATTATTTATTTCTGGCATTTTACCCCGCTCTTCTCAACCCCCGAGGGGGGACTCAGAGCGGCTTCCAAAAAGGCAAAATTCGATGCCCACACAGTAAAACACAGTATAAAACCCCAACATTCAACAATAAAATACATTAAAATACAATTACATTAATATATCCTATGCATTCATTTATGTTAAAAACAGTGTTCTGTCCATAAAAAGCAATTGAGCCCTATTCAACAACTTTCCATCAAAATCCAATCTAAAATACTGCCTTGTGCTATTGTGGAAACGCCTGGTCCCATAGCCAGGCCTTTACTTTTTTCCTGAATGTCAGGAGGGATGGAGTTGATCGCATATCGCTAGGGAGCGCATTCCACAGACGGGGAGCCACCACCGAGAAGGCCCTCTCTCTCGTCCCCACCAACCGCATTTGGGGAGCAGGTGAATGCTGGACTAGATGGGCTGAGGCCCGATTCAGCATGGCTCTTCTTATGTTCTTATGAGAAGTTGGCGGGAGCGAGAGCAGGGCCTCCTCGGATGATCTTAACATACGAGGTGGGACGTAGCGGCAGATGCGTTCGGACAAGTAAGCTGGGCCAGAACCGTATAGAGCTTTAAAGGTCAAAACCAGCACTTTGAATTGAGCTCGGAAGTGGACAGGCAGCCAGTGGAGCTGACATAACAGGGGGGTGGTATGCTCCCTGTATGTAGCTCCAGTTAGTAGTCTGGCTGCCGCTCGTTGGACTAGTTGTAATTTCCAAACTGTCTTCAAAGGCAGCCCCACATAGAGTGCATTGCAGTAATCTATTCGGGATGTGACCAGAGCGTGGACCACCGTAGCCAGATCAGACTTCCCAAGGTACGGGCACAGCTGGCGCATGAGTCTTAACTGTGAAAAGCTCCCCTGGCCACTGCCGAGACTTGGGGTTCCAAGCTCAGCGATGAGTCCAGGATCACTCCCAAGCTGCGAACCTGCGTCTTCAGGGGGAGTGTAACCCCATCCAACACAGGCTGTAACCCTATGCCCTGAGGACCTCTGTCTTGTCTGGATTAAGTTTCAATTTGCTAGCCCTCATCCAGTCCGACACTATTTACTACAAACAAATACATTGTGTCATACCCAGCTAATCCTAGCTGAACTATAGTTGCAGGGCTCAAGGAGGGAACAATCGGAGGCAGGCCATGGCGACCTAAGTCTTCTTAGTCCCATTTGTAGGGCCATGGGGCTGAGTCTTATAAGTCCCAGCCATAGGGCTATGGGGGCTGGATCTAATCCAACTCCCAAACCCCAGTCCCCAAAAGGTTCTAGATCTGTATTTCTTGACCTTACCCTTCCTCAAAATAGAGTCCGGGCTTGTTCTAAGACTGTTCCGGACTTCAGCAGTCACCCCAGAGTTATTGGGGGTAACTTGATGGTCTCGATGAGTCTTTGAGCAAACTTTGTTAGCTGGAGAAAGGACCAACGCCTTGGGAATGCATCTCTCCTGGAAGGCTGTTGACTCCAGATGGTGCATTGACGGACCGGAAGTCGGAAGTTCCCTTGGCTTCCTCTTCCGGCGTCTTCTCCGGCACCTGCGCAGTCGTATCTTCTGGCTCGGACCGAAGAGGGAGGAAGAAGGTCTCCACCTCTCGGCATCGTCAAGGCCGTCCGCCATCTTAGAGTGTCCATCATGTTCAGGGTTCAACATCAGGCAGTCACGGAGTCAGGGCCCTGGTGCCCAAGCCAAGGTGCCGGTGACATCCAGGCATGCCTAGTCACTTGTCCGCCAGCATGCCTGGTCCAGTCAGTTGCTAGCAAACTCGACCGCAGAGCATGGCTGGTCGGCAGCATGCTCGGACAGCCGAGTACAGCAAGGTTCCACTCTATCTCCCCGAGGGGACTCAAGGTGGATTACAGAACACATATATGGCAAACATTCAATGCCGTTACACAACTAACAAGGGAAGACAATACATAAACAGACATAAAGGCTTTCCCCATCTTTTTCTACCTCCGGCATCTGGAGGCTGTGCTCAACTCTGACCACAGGGGGGTGCTGTGGCTCCATCTTCCATGCCGAGGACCTTTGTTGTCCTTAGACATCCTCCCCATGTTCTTATGGGTACCTTTTTTATACCTCCCCGCTTTAAAGCGGTACCTGTTTATCTATTCACATTTCTGTTTTCGATCTGCTATGTGGGCAAGGAGCTGGAGCTGATGGCTGGTGCTCACTCCGATCTGGGCTTGAACTGCTGACCTTTCAATCTGCAGCTTAGCGGTTTAGCCCACTGTGCTAAGCCCAGCCCCTTGCTAATAATACATAATAATAATACACTTTATTTATATTCCGCTCTTCTCACCCCGAAGGGGACTCAGAGCGGATTACAGGTACACATACTTAGCAGACAATCCCTGCCGTTTCCACATACACACATATAGACGAACAGAGGCAAACTCTGGCCACCAGGGGGAGCTGGACACACTCCTCATCTCTCAGCGTTCCCAGCATCCCTTGTTGTTCCTTCCGCATTCCTCAGCGTTCCTGGAGTTCTTTAATGGCCTCAGAATTCAGTCAAAATTTGCCTCCCCACTTAATGTGGTTTCTTTATCTCCTACTTGACAGATGCAACTGTCTTTCGGGCTGCAAAGGTCGACAGCAGGCTACACTTAAAGGTTGAGCACCCACCTCGACCCGGGCAGGCCTCGAACCCATGACCTACTGGTCAGAGAGATCTTATGCAGCTGACACTTAGCCAGCTGCGCCACATTCCCGGTGCTAGGCCCAGTTTAGCCCAGAAAAAGAGTGCTTCAAAATCTCCGTCACCATTTTCATTTACTATTGGAGAAATATCATTCTGCTTTGCATTCGGCTCCACATTGTCCAGATTTCTCAGCAAGTGCTCGGAAGATATCATTAATTCCCAAAAGTCTTCTCTGAACTCTTAATATTGGCATTTGATTTGTTTTTGCTTTCACTTTTGGTCCCTTTATGAAATAATAATATCTGTCTCAGAGAAGCATCACGTCTGAAGGAGTTATCCCTTACCTCAATGCACCTAACCGTTGCTGATATAGCATTTCCTTGTAAGATATGGTCAAAAGAGATTTTTTTTATCTTCTGTAGCAAGCTAGGCTGCATCATGCTTTGTTTTGCATGGCCTTGATGAATATCTTCATTGCAGGGTATGCATCTCCATTGCAGCTTCCTCTCTTCTTTCTTGCTTGACTCGTCTCTCCATTCCATCTCCTGCTTTGCAAACTGGGAACATGGATCAGGCTTCCAATTCTCTCTCACACACAAAGCCAATGTTTTTTTCCCCCTTCTTCAGCCACCAAACCAGACGTTGGCGATCTAACCATTTCGGGCATCACCCCTGAAAGCTTCAACCTTTCCTGGACAGCCACCAACCAAGCCTTCAAGATGTTTACCATTGAGATTATTGATTCCAACAGGTTGCTGGAACCCAAGGTGTATAATGTCTCAGGGAATTTGAGAACTGCACATATTTCAGGGTTATCCCCCAGAACTGATTTCATTATCTACCTCTATGGAGTCACTAATGGTTTCCGGTCTCAGACACTGACTGCTGCAGCGACGACAGGTATAAGATACCACATATGTTAATGCATGCTTTCTTTCTTCCGCAGTTTTCTTTCCAGGACCCTTCTTCGCCTCCTTTCTATTAATTTGCATTTGCCTTCTGTTGCCTTTTATGGAAAAGTGGAAACACACAGCCAAAAGGTAGACAACTACATCCCTACAGAAAGATTACAACAGCTGAGGATTTCAGTTTAGTGGGCATTGAGGGGATAGAAATAGGCCTGAGCAATCCATGTTTCTAAATGGTTCTAAAGTACTTACAAAAGGTGGTGAACACTAGGTGGCGCTGGTGCTTTGCTTCTACAGTGTTGCTAAAGTTCTGGTGGTGAACACTAGGTGGCGCTGGTGCTTTGCTTCTACAGTGTTGCTAAAGTTCTGGCGGTGAACACTAGGTGGCGCTGGTGCTTTGCTTCTACAGTGTTGCTAAAGTTCTGGCGGTGAACACTAGGTGGCGCTGGTACTTTGCTTCTACAGTGTTGCTAAAGTTCTGGCGGTGAACACTAGGTGGCGCTGGTGCTTTGCTTCTACAGTGTTGCTAAAGTTCTGGTGGTGAACATTTCAGAACTCTAACAAAACTTTCAAAATTTTGTTATTAATAAGATGCTGAAAATAACAACCAAAATGACCTAGATTGTGGAGCAACACTGCAATGAGGAAAGGTTGCAACACAGACGTGCTTACCTTAGAGAAAAAGCGAGTAAGGGCAGGCATGATAGAAGTGAACACAATTATGTGTTGTATGATGAAAAAAGAAAAAAGTTATGCTTTTTCAGCTCTTGTACTCATGGGAGCTAAACAATGGGAGATTCAGGGCAGATCGAAATACTTCTTCATAAATTTTAGGATTCACTTGGACATATTTCAAGGGGGTGTAGCTAAAGTTATGGAAGTTATGATTGCAGTTAGTCGTATGGTTATAATTACAGTGTTCCCTCACTTATTGCGGGAATTATGTTCCAGGACCCCCGTGATAAGTGAAAAACCACAATGTAGGGATGCTATACTGTATACGTACAAGTCTGTGGAAGCATCTATACTGGAGAAACATGTGTCCTTCGAGCCTGTGCAATGGATTTTTCTGGTGGAGCGCAGGATGCACAGAGCTGGGCTCACCCTTTAAACCAAAGGTTCGTCTGCCGGGGCCTAGCAAGTTGGGACGGAGGCAACGAGGTCCTCAGGTCGTAGGTTTGATTAGAGTTTCCTTCTCTTAGATGGTTGACCTTACAGGGTTAGACGAGCACCATCTGCCCGGGTTTGAAATTAGAGTTTTCCTTCTCTCAGGATGGTTGCCAAAAGGCTAGAGAGCCCATTCTGCCCTTTGACGCTCTTTGTCAAACCCTTCGGTTGTGACCTGTCTGGCATGGGAGGCCCTACCAGTGGCTATTATGCCACCGCCAGCATAGCTCACAACTTCATTAGGGTACGTAAGCCTCTTCCCCACTGCAAGGGGGCGCCAATGGAGAGGACTGGAGAAACAACACACTTTGATAATGGGTATACACTGTTCCCTTGCTACTTGTATTTTATTTTATTTTTTAAAAAAAACCCTGCAAACCAATGAGTCCACATGAAGCAAACCGCTAAACAGCAAGGGAATACGGTATATCATATTGTTGAGAACTTACTTCTATTTTATTGGTGACTTTTGTCATGTTTGTAATGAGACTGGAATCAACTTAATTCGTAAGATACGTGAATCCCCAATCTTAGGGAGAAGATATGGTATAGGGAAAGACAACAAAAACAACAACATCTCCTCTATCAGGCACAGCTGAACTCCCTATATCATAATGCTGGATTAGAGCTATTATTGCTCTTCTTTTGCTCTTCTGTTTTTATGTATAGGAAGTGGCCTAGGATCGTTCAGTTAATCTGCCAATGAAGCTGTTACCGATAGTCTGAGGTTTTGCGGTAGAGAAAGAAGATACAGACAAGGCAATGGTCAATAGTTCGATAGATTGCTAAATCGATAGATTGATAGATCAATGGATTGATTTATTGTTTGATATATAGATAGACTTGTATGTGGGAAGGTTTTGTGCATTAGCTTTAGTTCTGGTATGGAAACAAATTCTGAGTTTCTCATGTTAACAAGAGTCACCTTGAACTTCAGTCGGAGGTCCACCATCTTGGACCACTGGTTTATGTCTAGTTCTCTTTGATGGACACCATAGCAAGGAGGAAGGCCCTCATCTTTTCCCAATCAGATTTGTCCATCCCCACAGGCCCGGATTAAGACCTTTTGGCGCCCTAGGCCACACTTTGGAATTACGCCCCCTTTCGCGCGCCGCCACTCGAGCCCCGCCCCTGGAGGGACGTCACTCGGGCCCCGCCCCCGGAGGGAGTGATGTCACTTGGGCCCCGCCCCCGGAGGGAGTGACGTCGCTCGGGCCCCACCCCCTGAGGGAGTGATGTCGCTTAGGCCCCGCCCCCGGAGGGAGTGACGTCGCTCGGCCCTGCCCGGAGGTAGTGACGTCGCTCGGGCTGTGCTCCTCCTCCCTCCCTCCTTCTGAGACCACGGCGAGTTGTCCCAAAGGCAGCGGCAGCTGTGCTGTGTGAATGGGGCGCCGCGTGGAAGGGCGCAGAGCAGCTGCCGCTGGGACAACTCGCCATGGTCTCAGAAGGAGAGAGGGAGGGAGGGAGAAGTGCAGCCCGAGCGACGTCACTCCCTCCGGGGGCGGGGCCCGAGTGATGTCGCTCGGGCCCGCCCCCGGAAAGAGTGACATCACTCGGGCCCCGCCCTCGGAGGGAGTGACGTCGCTCGGGCCCTGCCCCCGGAGGTAGTGACATCGCTCGGGCTGTGCTCCTCCTCCCTCCCTCCTTCTGAGGACATGTTGAATTGTCCCATAGGCAGCGACAGTGAATGGGGCGCCGCATGGAAGGGCGCCGCGCAGCTGCCGCTGGGACAATTCGGCGCGAGTCATCGCCATTTTTTTGCCTTGATCTGGCGCCCCCCTCGGCTTAGGCCCATAGGCCACGGCCTTACTGGACTAATGGATAATCTGGGCCTACATCCCCAGTTTTGTACTCATCTTTTTAGAAGTGTTGCCAATGTTGATCCAAACATGTGTTCTGTTTTTTCTCTTTCCTCCTCATAATAGCTGAACCACTGCTTAGCAAGCTGACCATTTCAAATGTTACCTTTGATGGACTCTCCCTCCGATGGAAAGCACAGGACTTTGCCTTTGATCATTTTCTCTTAGAGGTTAGAAACATCAACAACCAGTCTTTGGACTCCCAGCTACATAGAGTGCCAGGGAGCATCCGGAACTTTTTTCTCACCAATCTAAGACCAACCTCTAGTTATCATCTCCAGCTTCATGGCTTGGTTGATGGGCAAATTAGCCAGACCTTGACCGCTCTGGCTACCACAGGTATCTCCTCTCCAATTTGTTGTTTTCTTCTGTGATTCATTTTGCTACCATCCTCTCAAGATGACCTCTTCCTCATCTCATCTTCTGCAATTTGAAGAGTGTTGTTTATAGGAGTCCAATTGAGTAGTGTTGTCACACTCATGTGTCCCCACAATTAAGGAAATATTCTGTCTGGAACCCTGATCGGTTCTTTTATATATGCACATACAGTGATCTACACCGTCTTCCTTTTTTTTCTGTGTGCATATATAGACAACCATTTTGATACTACGTACATATATGTGCGTATAAATGCATGTATGTGTACTTGTTCCACTTGAGGTTCTTCTGGAACATCTATGAACCTGACCCACAGTACATGGCTCTTCTTTTCCTTCCATTTTGCCTGCCTTGTCTTTCTCGTCATGACATCTAGATGGTCCAAAATGCTTGACTTTCTGAAAAAATTTGTTCTCTGCATGCGACTTTTCTTTGCTCTGAAGATCAAAGGTCTTCCACTGATTTCAGAAGAGTCCTCAGGTTCTTGAATGTGCCAGTCTTTTAATACATCAGCAAAGATGTATCTTCCTGAAGTCTTTTCTGTCTGATCTTTTGTATATATAATGAGATCAAGTTAGTAATTGGAATGGCAAATACCTCCATTTTCTTTCTGGAGAGTCCACCTGAACGGCTCCTACGTCAGTTTTTGTCTTTGATGTCTTAGACTCTAAGTTTTTTGGGGCCGCGGCACATTTTTTACATTTACAAAATCCTGGGGCACCCCACCAACCAAAATGACACAAAATGACACTCTAACACAGTAATACATATAGTTAATATGTTTTTAAATGTATTTATACACTCAGTGTGAAACCTGGGCCTATTTCGATGAACACAACATATATATATATATATGACTTCCTCTCACATACTTATTATACATGGCTATCATGTCTTCTCTCAGCCTTCTCTTCTTCAGGCTAAACATGCCCAGCTCTTCAAGCCGCTCCTCATAGGGCTTGTTCTCCAGACCCTTGTGAAATTTCACCCTGAGTGAAACTTGCTTCCAGATAACTATGGAGGTCATGAAGCTGTTATAAACAGTTCCTTGGGGGGGGAGGCAACTCTCAAAAAATCCAGTAAAATAGTAAAAAAAAATAAACATTTCCAAGTGGAGAGGCTCAATTTGTTTCTTGGAAACCTGTGAATGCTTCAGCCTCCCGATGCTCCCAGGTTCGCTCACTGCCCAATTCACCGACGTGGGGCTTCCGGAATTTGGCGGAGCCCTTCCTTTGCCTTGAGGAGGATCTTTGGGGAGGGAAAGAGGGAGAAAGAGCTGCTAGGAGGGGGAAGAGTGCCAATTTCCCACGGCACACCTGCTGATCGCTCACGGCACACTAGTGTGCCACGGCACACAGGTTGGGAAACACTGTCTTAGATCATGGAATCTAGCCATGTTCTTCAAGGGTTGCCAGACTTTTCTTAGTATTTGGTACTTCTAAATCTTGTCTCATGAGATGTTCTCAACTTGCATTGCATGGAGGGCCCTTTGAGATCCAAGGGCTGATATGACTATCCTGCATGCAAAAAAAAAAAGCATGCTCAGGTGGAGCACATATGCAGAGAAAAGCAATTCCAGTTTGCATGTCGGTCTGAGAGAACCTTGCTTGTCATCTGTTTCCTATGTATTCTCTTTGATCTTCAGGGCAACTTGTGCTCTCATTGAACGTATTTTGTTGGTCATGCGCAACAAGGCAGCGAGACAGAAACACCTCTGGTCACTATCATGCAGCATGAAGGCAATTCGAGCATGAGTCCTTAATTGTGGTCATTCAAGCAGCATTTAGCTGCCATGAGTCCCAGTATCAGGAGAAAGGCAAGATAAAAATAAATACATTTGCACAATGGGTGCAATCCAAAGCACACCTGTGAGTAGCCTCTCACTTCTTGCCTGCTCTCCAACTCATATCCATCTGTTTTCTCAAGCCATAGATAAGAGGAAAGCTCTAGATGAGCACTGTATCCAACGTTGTTTGATAATAATCTCCAACTGTGAATTTAGTGGTTGAACAACCATGACTTTGGATGGTCACTGACAAACAGCTTTCATACGACAGTTGTGGTCTAGGAGGATATGGGTGCATGCATTCAATATCGACAATCATAATTGACTATTAATTGACCAATGAGAAGTCATGGAATAATTTGCTGAATATTTTAATTTTTTGGATGCAACACGCTCCGCGTTTTTCTGCTATGGCTTTTCACAAGTAATGCCTCTTTCTCTCTCTGATTTATGTCCCTTTCTCTACTTCAGAGTTCGACCCACAGCTGGGCATGCCCACATTCACAAACGCTCATGCCAACACCTTCAACCTCTCCTGGACTGCAAGGGATGAGCCTCTTCCCAAGTTGGCTGTAAATATTAGAGACTCTTACCTATCTCAAGAGCATCTGGAGCTTCCTGCCTCAGAAGAAGCTCCTGAAACTCTCATCTCAGGCTCGGTAGATTACACTGACTATGATATTAACATTCAGGGCACAACCACAGATGAGGGGCCGTCTGATCCCCTCATCTCTCTAGTGATGAAAGGTATCCATTTTATTTTTTTTAAAAAAATGAGATTTTCACCCACCCACCCCAATTATGTCTTTCCCATAGACTTATTGTTGAATGAGCTACAGCATCAATGCCTTTATGGCCTACTGCAGTGATTTTCAACCTTTTTTGAGCCGCGGCACATTTTTTACATTTACAAAATCCTGGGGCACACCACCAACCAAAATGACACAAAATGACACTCTAGCACAGTCATACATATAGTTATTATGTTTTTAAATGTATTTATACACTGACTTTTGAACACAAAATAGATATCCTAGCGGGAATGGTAGGAAGACACACATGAAGCTCTTGCTCAACAACTGTCAGATTAGGGCCTTCATCTGTGTCATAATTTTGTCCAGGGCCCTGTTCGGCATTTGCATTTTCCCTTCTCAAAAACTTCTCCATCACTGTCATTCGCTTGTCTTGCTGTGATCCCAAATTGCCGCTGTCACTTGACGTGCAGCTGCAGCACTAACTCTAACTTTGTTTACTTAGCCACGCCTGAGCGAATCCAAGATGGCACGACCACAGCACTCTCGCGACACTTCTTAGGTGACACGAGAGTGCTATGGTTCTATTTCTTAAAGGGACAGATGCACCTTATAGTTTATATATGAATGAAGCTTGAAAATAATCACCCACGGCACACCTGATGATCTCTCACGGCACACTAATGTTCCGCGGCACACTGGTTGAAAATCACTGCTCTAGAGTAGAAGGTAAGAACCTGCCTCCTTTAAGTGCACATCAGCCTGCAGCTGAGCGCCTCTCCTCTAGATCTTAAATGCCTAAATTGACAGGAAATGGAGCCTGGGGTGCCCCTCCCCCATAATGGGCCAATAGAACATGGGTATTTCGGCACCCCAGAGCAAAAATTATTTGCCCTCCCGATTTTGGGAGGCTCCTTAAAAAAAAAATTCCCCCCCCCCCCCACAAAAAAACGAAAGCCGGGACACGAAACGGGTCCAATTTTACCCCGAAAGCACAACCCTCGTGTCCACTGCTTGTAAAGCCTAAATCATGGTGTTATGTCAAACTAGGGTAGATTCACTGAATCGATCGGATTTGCCCATTTGAGGCATCACCATTCCACAGTCGTTTCAATGGGTTTCCTCTAGGTGGGAATAACCAACAGGATTTCAACCTAAGAGTGTTAAGACTCTAGGCAGGAACAACTGACCACATCACATGATTTGAGTGTGAATGAAATAAATTGCTTGCACACTCTGCGACTCAGTAGAGATACTCAGTAGAGATACTCAGTAGAGATACTCAGCATTAACCTTTATGAGTTAATACTAAATCTTATACATTCCACCCCAAACTCTGTCATTTATGTAGGTGACCTACTGCTCACTCCTAACACAGAGTTTCTCACGTCTTTCCCTTCTTTCAGAGGCTTTACCCCCACTGGAAAATCTCACTATCTCAAATATTAACCCATATGGATTCACAGTCTTTTGGACGGCATCACATAATGCCTTTGACAGCTTTCTAGTGATCGTGGTGGATTCCGGCAAACTGCTGGACCCCCAGGAGTTCATTCTTCCAGGAACGCAACGTCAGCTGACTCTTAGAGGTCTCATTACTGGCATTGGCTATGAGGTTGTGCTTTATGGCTTTGCCCATGGTCGCCAAACAAGACCTTTAAGTATTGTTGCATTAACAGGTATTTTTCTTACAATGACAATGATCTTTCCCCACTCCCTTACTTCCTCCGTGCTCACTCATTCTTCTCTGGAAGATTCTTCATTCCATTCCTATTTGCCAAACATTCATAGCTTCCCTCATCACTGGCTTCTGGTGCATCAACTAACATGATTCCATTCTATTATTCTCTTTCTTTTTTGAGATGTTTACTTCCTGTCTTTCAAGGGACCACAATGCAAACGGCCACAGAAACAGTGTGCTCAAGTGTCTTTGCTATCCTATATGAAGAATAGGACAATATGTTTTTATTCTATTAATCTTGATTTTTTTTTTCTACCCATACTTCTCCAACTTTGAAAAAAGACAGCTTGCATGGAGAGCACACACGAAGGAGTAATCTGAATATCAATCAAGTTCATACTTGGATAATTGTTCCGTCACCAGACAGGTTTTCCTTAGTTACAGGATAAAGCATCCTTTGCTATCTTTCCAGGGCCAATGCAAACTCAGTAGCACCCTGGTGGCTGCTGTTTGCAAGGCTTTTCAGCCAGTTTGGTGGGACTTTGCAGCCATTGGCTGCCATTTTTCCTAGACACCAGTCCTCCATCTTGGGTTCTTTAGTCCAGGCAGGAGAAGGGCTCAGATGTGCTTGGCCAGCCAGGCTAGCTGTAAATAGGCCATCGTGAGTACTGACTGACCGATTGCTTGACGGCTTGTTTTCAACCTGCTGTGCTGGAGTTAGATAAGCTAGTGACACCCTGCTGCAGTTTGTACTGCCTTGTTGTATATTTTAGTTATCTGACTGCCATTTCAGCACCGGTTCACCTTCAAACTGACTCTAGGCATAGATAGAGAAGGCATAGCTCCTTCTATTTAGCAACCTAGGGTCAGGGTAAGGAATATCTTCGGATTTCCTTGCCATTTCGAGGGAGCAAGGGGAGACTTCACAGTCTCAGTCTCAGCAGCCCAGGATAGAAGCAAGATTGCCAGGGAATTTTCATCTCACCCTTGTTCTTTATTTTTTCAATCGTTAAGCTTTGTGCCAAGTCCTTCAAAGACTTTGTTGTTGAATAAACCTATTTTGTTGTTTATCTTTACCTGGAGTGGTTTTTGGTTGCTGGGCCCCTGAGCTCCTCAAGTAGGCACCCTGCAGTCCACCAGGCACGAAGGAAGCACATTGTAGTTTATTCTCAAAGGCGCCTGGTGTGATCGCATAATAATGTTGTGCTCCAAGGCTGGGAACACCTATGACCACAGCACCACACAAGAGTACAAAATATAAGCAAACAGTTTATTGTAAAAACACATTAAAAGTATTGGAAAAGATGAGGAATAAAGACAGAAGATGTATAATCCAAAATGTTTTAACAATAGGTGATAATCCAACAGGAATCCAAACGTCTCCTACAGATTCAAAGGTAATACAGCCCAGAAATAGCCCAAAGTCACAAAAACAGCTTAAGTCCACAAGCAAAAGGTATACTTAGTAAAACTTGAATAGAAACCCTAAAACCAGGAAGATGGCAACTTCCAGAATATTTGAATCCAAAATCAAGGCTTGACTTGAAACAAGAACCAGAGAACTCAGGCCTAGCTTCTCACTTAAACACCATGTTGCCTGAACTAACCCTTAGGTAAACAATTTACTATTTAATAGACACCCATGAAAGCATTCCGTTTCCCATGAATTCTCTCCACAACTTTCCCACGTAATCACTCTGACCTATGATGCCTATTTTCTGCTCTGATCTGCAGAAGACCTTTGTTGATCTCCGTAGCTCCAGGTGTTTTTACCTGGGAGTCTTTTAGCTCTTCACCCAACTCCTTGTCTAATGTTGCAGTTTCTGGCTCCTCTGGCGATCTTGAAGCCCTGCATTTTCCAAGTCAGATTTCTCACAGAGAGAAGCATCATTCTCCTGACTTGAATCTTCATCACTTTGTGCCTCAGGAAATCCCACAGACAATCCCACAATCTTCTCTAAATCATCAGTGAACCCATCAGCCTCAGGCTAATCTACAATGGATAACTTCAAAAAGTAATACATTGCCTTTTAGGGTAGAATGAGCTGCAAATAGGTAGAATGCAATGAGATACAAAAGCTGATAAAATCCAACACTGGACACATGAAGCCTATATCAATACCCAACACCATCTTTTCTCCGTTGTAGGGGGCTTTAAATATAGAATAATATTAGTGGTAGTATCTTACTCTTTGAAAGAGGAACTAGCGCCCACTTGGAGTGTTCTTCAATGTCAAAGATTTCATTGATATTTGGCTTTGATGTGCCTGATCCTCCATGATATTCCTATGTGTAGGATTCGTACACACCATCACGTCATCCATTGCCAGCTATGTTTTTATCTTCCTTGTAGGCCAAGATATCCAGCTGTGTTGCACTCCCTTGGAAATCATTTCATTCCATTATTTTATGACCCACTTTTCTACTGTCAACTTGAAGTCAGCAAACATCAGTTTTTAAATAAATAGTATATATACTAACCGGGCCGAAACCTGGTGTTAGTGTCAGCAAAGCTGATGCATCATCTGCCTTCAAACTATACAGTGGAACCTTGGCCATGGATTTAAAACCAAACTTGACTGTATGCTATAGAAGTACTGTACATTGCACACTGGTGGCATTAGATAGTTTAAGATAACAATGTGGTTATGTATTTAGTTTGATATGCTGAAGCAGTACTGAATTCCATGCTGTAGCAATCTAAGTTGGAGGACATTCTTGATCAGAACGCGTGGGTTAACATATCTTGGCATTCCAAACTACTCTTTTTTTATCCCCACCATATTGGTTCTATTTCAAGAAGATCTTAGTGACGTTCTAGTTCTTAACTGTGTCATTAAATGCCCACCCATACTTAGATATAAGTTTAACTGGAATCAGCTTGTAACACTTCCTATCTCTTTCCTCGAACCCTGATTAGTAAAGCAGAAGTCCAACAGACAAAGATGGGAGGCATCTGTGATGCAGAGACCTTTGTAACAGACAACATTCCAAAATCTAGTACTAGATTGGCAAATCTTCATTTAGCTCCTTCCACTTGGAAGGACAGAAGGAGTGGTCTGATGGATCAGGCTACGTTTCAAATCCTGTTGGATGTTGGTGGCCTTAGGTGAGCTACCTTGTCCGTTTTTCCGGTTAGGGCCAAGTGGTTGGGAAGGCAGTGATTCAACTGAGTGAAAAGCAATGAGGTTCTTCTCCCAATGGACCTAACTAGAGCTTCATCAAACTTCCTTTCTTTAAAGCAGGGGTCGGGAACCTATGGCTCGTGAGCCAGGTGTGGCTCTTTTGATGATTGCACCTGGCTCGCAGATTTCGGCTTTTCAGATAAGGCCAATGCTGGAGCAATCCCCAAACAATATGGGCAAGAAAGCAGTGTGTAAATAGAGCCCTACAACACTCCCAGGCTCCGCGGAAAGGCAGAGAGGAACGGAGTTCACATGAGACTGCTGCGGAGGACCAAAGAAATCATTCGCCGAATGGGGGTTGGAGGAACGCTCTAGGCAACTCACACTGCTATCTTGGCCGTATTGTTTGGGGATTGCTCCAGCATTAGTCATGGTCTATGGATTCTTCGGTTGGACATTCGCACCATCATTCTGCCGGGGGAATCCTTTTCTCATAGTATGTATGTATATACTCACATTTAGTTGAATTCAGTCTTAAAATATATTGTATATATTATATGGCTCTCACTGAAATAAATTTCCAAATATTTTGCTTTCATGGCTCTCTGAGTCGAAAAGGTTAGAAACCTATCCAACAGACTATATTTAACCAAACCTAGTGTTTCATTTGCAGTGAGTCACACTGAGAGGGATTGACAAGAACTGGATTAGTAGTCTTGTGATGGACAACAAGTAGATGCTCTCCTTAAAGACTACTCAATTTCCTATTTTGGTCCACGGAGTCAGGTAGTTTGGCTCAGATTAGAAAAGAAGCCACATAAGAAGTTTTGTGCCGTATCAGCTGTTCATTCGGAGCTGAGGAAATCCACATTCGGAGACCAGTAACTATAGATGTTCATGTGACACCACAAACCCAGTTGTATCAACCAAGCAGACAACATGCACAAGGAGAATTAGAAAAATTAGAATATATAGGTACAAGGACCAACCACATTGACATGAGGTCAGGAAAGGAACATCCAAACTCTTCGTGCAGATTTTTCCTTTACTCAGATTAGGTGAATCCAATGGAAGACAGAGAACAAATGAACATCAAGGCTTACTACCAGCATGTTTAATATTGCATGGCAAGGAGAGTGGTATCTTTTTTCCCCTTTATAGTGGTTGCTTGGGGGTCCTTGGAGAGTCACTACACCTCCACTCATATCTCTGGTTTGGATTGTGTCTCACTCTTAACCTCTTGGTGCATTTTTCTTCTTTTGGATAACCAACCAACTCTTTCCCCTTCTTTGGATTTGTGGCTGAAACCTTCACATCCTAATCTGATGCGTCAGATCCTTCCGGAGTTTCCCTTCTGCTTCCTTGGTAATCTCTCATATTTCTCCTCATTTCTTTGTTTCCCTCCCTTGCAATTTCAGAAGCAGAACCAGAAGTGGACAACCTGTTGGTGTCCGATGCTACACCGCATGGCTTCCGTCTTTCTTGGACAGCAGATGACGGCGCCTTTGATAGTTTTGTTCTTAAAATCAGGGCTGCCAACATACTCTCAGACCCTCTGGAGCTCATTGTGCCAGGCCATGAACGCACGCAGGACATAATAGGGCTGAAGGAAGGCACGGAGTATTACATTGATCTCTATGGAGTTACCAGTGGACGGCGTTCCCAACCCGTAAATGCAATAGCTACGACAGGTATTGTTTGCATCTAGTGTGATACGGAAGGAAAAGGGCATGATCCATCCACATGCATGTCTGTTTGTGTGCATATGCCTTCCACATATCTCTCTCTCTCTCTCTCTCTCTCTCTCTCTCTCTACTTAGTGATTTGGAGTGCAACCTGCAGGTCCAGCCTACTGGAAAAGATGGCACATACTTTCACGATTCTTTTATCCACCTCCATTTCTCATTATGTGAGCCCATCATGCACTTTGGGAACTCTAGGGATCCTATAAGCCAGTGGTTCTCAACCTTCCTGATGCCGCGACCCCTTAATACAGTCCCTCATGTTGTGCTGACCCCCAGCCATAACATTATCTTTGTTGCTACTTCACAACTCTAACTTTTTCTACTGTTATGAATCATCCTGAAACGCAGGATGTATTTCCATTCGCTGGACCAAATTTGGCACAAATACCCGATATGCCCAAATTTGAATACTGGCGGGGTTGAAGGGGAACTGATTTTGTCATTTGGGAGTTGTGGTTGCTGGGATTTATAGTTCACCTATAAGTATTCTGAACTCCACCAACGATGGAATTGAACCAAACATGGCACACAGAACTCCCATGACCAACAGAAAATACTGGAAAGGTTTGGTGGGCAAAGCTGAGTTCCAAAACTTCCAAAATGCCAAAATGCATCGTTTTCCCTGAGAACATTGCCAAGGTTCAGGTCTCTGTTTACCCTACTGTGGAAACCAACTCCCTGCAAACATATGACTCGAAAATCACACTCCTTTCTCTTCCCTGGAGAAAAAGAGCAAGTGGCCAGACGTTGGCTTTCCATTGCAGATCTGCCAAATACACACACCATCTCTCTCCTTCCCATGAGGCAGAGCATGGTGGGTGATCTGCCACACTTTTGAAATATTAGAAGGTCTCTTATATAGCAATATTTCTTCCTCACCTATATCCAGAGAGTACTGTGCACTCAAACAATGATGGATCTGTCGTGTACCAAATGTGGCACGAATATTCAATATGCCCAAATGTGAACACTGGTGGAGTTGGGGAAAATAAACTTGACATTTGGGAGTTGTAGTTGCTGGGATTAATAGTTCGCCTACTATCAAAAGGAATTCTGAACCCCACCAAAGATAGAATTGGGACTAACTTCCCACACAGAACCCCCATGACCAACAGAAAGTATTGTGTTTTCTGATGGTATTTGGTGACCCCCTCTGACACCTCCTTGCAACCCCGCGCATCCCAACCCCCAGGTTGAGAAACACGGCTATAAACCAACTAGAGCAGTGTTTCCCAACCGGTGTGCCGTGGCACACTAGTGTGCCGTGAGCGATCATCAGGTGTGCCGTGGGAAATTGGAACCTCCAATACCCTTTCTTCCCCCTCCTGCCGAACACGTTTTCTTCTCCACTCGGGCTCCCTTCTTCCCAGCCTCGCTCTGCTCGCTTTGCCTCGCTTTGCTCACGCTGCCGCCATTTTGATCCGAGGGGGCAACGTGAGTGTGTTCAAGAGGGGAGGGGGAGGGAGAAAGATGTGGGGCGAGTCTGTGCAATAGCGCCCACACAGGTCACGTCTTCCTCCCTCCCCCCTCCCCTCCTGAAGAAGGGAGCTCAAGTGGAGAAGAGAAAGTAAGTGTTCGGCAGGTGGGGGAAGAAAGGGCGCGAAGGGGGAGGAAGAGGTCTCTGTCGAAAGCTGGCATGGGCAAACTTGCACCTTCCAGGTGTTTTGGACTCCAACTCCCACCATTCCTAGCAGCCTCAGGCCCTTTTCCTTTTTTCCCCTCAGCCACTTAAGCAGGAAAGGGTCTCGGGCTGTTAGGAATGGTGGGAGTTGAAGTCCAAAGCACCCAGAGGGCCAAAGTTTTCCCATGCCTGTTTTAGGGACCTTAAAGTGGTGAGCCGCCTTCCAACATTGTGATTCTGGATAGAAAACAAACAACAACATAACATAACATTGTTTGAGTCCACAGTGCTCTCTGGGTGTAGGTGAACTACAACTTCCAAACTCAAGGTCAATTCCCAAGCAAACCCTTTCAGTACTTTCTGTTGGTAATGAGAGTTCAATATGTCAAGTTTGGTTCAATTCCATTGTTGCAAGACTTCAGGATGCTCTTTGATTGTGTGTTAAGCGACAGCTGTTGAGAAAGACCTTCGTGTGTGTCTTTCTGCCATTCCTGCCAGGATATCTATGTTGTGTTCATCGAAACAGGCCCAGGTTTCACACTGAGTGTATAAATACATTTGAAAACATATTAACTATATGTATTACTGTGTTAGAGTGTCATTTTGTGTCATTTTGGTTGGTGGTGTGCCCCAGGATTTTGTAAATGTAAAAAATGTGCCGCGGCTCAAAAAAGGTTGAAAAACACTGAACTAGAGCACACCAAGTTTTCATGACCAAAAGAAATTCCAACCCTGATCTCAGGAGTCGAAGTCTAACACTCAGACCATTCCATCATGTCACCAGTCTTCTTGTCCTTACCAAGAAATTGAGGAAGAACAATCGGAAATATGGGAAGAATCTCAAATGATTACAACATTTTCCCACTCGCTCCCAATTTTGTTATTGAATTTTAACTGGCACATCTCCACAGAAGCTTTTAATTGTGGTTTTGCTTCTGGTCTTTGTCTTTTAGTTGCTAATGGATCTCTCTTGTGTGGGCTGTTTATTTTCTTTAAAATTGTCTTTCCAAAGAATAATCAGAGTTGTTTTCATGGCTGCTGGTGGGAAGAAAGAGTATTTACAACTCAAATCTTGGATGTAAACTTTGCAGTGCCAAATTTTGTCTGGATGCTGGAAAACTCTTCTCTTCCGCTTGATGAGTTGATGGCCTGCAATAAATTTTAAACGATGGCCAGAAAAACAAAACAAAACACAAGCTCTTAGCTTGAAAACTTGTAAACTTTTTTTAAAATTATTTTTATTAGGTTGGGTTTTTTTTTACATGAATAAAATAAAGAGAGCTGTATAGAAAACAAGAGGGGAGAGAAAGTATGGGAGGAAGGGTAAGGGAGAGAGAGAAGGGAAAAGGATAAGGAGTAGGAAAGTGTTGTGACAAGAGTGAAAAAGAAGTGAAAAGTGGAATAGACATAGGTTTAGAAGTTTAAAAAGAAAAAGGAGGTCACGAAGAAAGAGTTTCCAGAAGGGTACAAAGATAAGTCCCACAGTCCTTGAGACTTCTAGATTTTCTCTTCCGGTCCAGTCTGTTGAGTTTTCCATCTCCTTGAAGTGTTAGATCTTTCCTGTATATCACCTGTCCGCTGCCACTTGAACTTCCGTTCTGTCTGGAGTTCCCTTAGGGGTTTTTCACCTATATTCTACCTCTTTCAAGTACATTTGTACCTGTTTCCAATTTGTTTTATTTGTTTCCTTCTGGTCTTCCATCAAATCTTTTAATTTATCTAGTTCCATTAAATCCCTTATTTTCAATAACCAGTCCTCTGTTCTTGGGGGCTCAGTACTTTTCCAGTTCCTTGCGATAATTTGTCTGACGAAAACTTGTAAACTTGATTGGTTTTGTTTTGCATATGGTTTCATCATTAGTCTCAAGGATTCGAGGATTAAAAAAGAAGAAGGTTGTCTATACAAATCAATTAAAAAAAACAAACAAACAAAACATAGGGGATGGGATTCATCACCACAAAATATTTTGAAACTGTATGAATCCATAGCTACGTTGCCAAAAAACCAACAATACCATGTAAGATGCATATCCATTAAGAGTTGTGCATGGAATTAGTTCCTACCATTTCTTTTGTGTCTTACATTTCTTCCGGAGCACGAAACAGGAAGCCCCCATCCCCACATGAAAGTCCACTCAACATGAAAGCCTGCCTTTGTCTGCATCTGACTGGCCTCCTTACCTTGGAAACCATGTTTGTGTGTGGCAGGGCATGCAGGCAGACCCAGAGCTTGGTTGCAGGTGTGCTCTGGGCATGCTCCGCCACACACACTCTAGGACAGTGATTTTCAACCTTTTTTGAGCCGCGGCACATTTTTTGCATTTACAAAATCTTGGGGCACACCACCAACCAAAATGACACAAAATGACACTCTGTTATTTTACTAACTGTCATCCTCCTCCCTCGTGACGCCGCTGCTTCCGCCAAACCCCCCTCACGCCCCTGCCCCCCAGGAGGCCCATGCGCAGGAGGCCCGTCACCATCCCGCGGGGGCGGGCTGTGCTGAGTGGCCGAAGTGCACGCGGGCTTGGCTGAGCAGGACAAATAGGAATTGAGCACACGGGGTGGCTCTGAGCCTCTAAACAAACTGCGGGGGGGGGGGGGGGGTTTGCAGACGTCGCCACCCCCAGCTCTCCTTCCTGAAGGGGTTCAGCCCCCTTCCCCCCAGGAGTGCCTCCCCCCCCCCACACACACACACGTCCCTTCGGCTTCCCTGCTGTTGCCTTGGGGCCAGATTGGGAAGGAACCAAGCTAGGCTGTGGAGCTGCACATTCCGGCCTCTGCTCTGCTCTGCAGCGAACCCAGAGCCCAGCCAGGAGAGGCCAAGAGATGAGGGGTTGCTCCCCTTCCCCAGTGTGGAGGGACTCGACTTCAAGCAGTGGAAATGAGGCTTTCCTGGCCGATGCAGCAATGCCAGCTAGCTTTGCTGAAGTCAGGGAGAGTCCTCAGCATCCAGAACCTTCCTCCCTCCCTCCCTCTCTCTCCTTCCCTTCCTTTCTTCCCTCCCTCTGCGCACCAAGGGCAGGAGGAGCCGCAGCCCGGCCAGGTAGCCCTTGGCCCACAGAGGGAGAGAAGGAAGGGAAGGAGAGAGAGAGGCAGGAGGGAGGATAGTTCTGGACACCAAGGGCTCTCCCTGACTGCAGCCAGGCTGGCTGGCATTGCTGCTTCTCGCCAGGAAAGCCTCATTTCCACTGCCTGAAGCTTCCTGCTAGGCGCTCTCTCTCTCTCTCTCTCTCTCTCTCTCTCTCTCTCTCTCTCCACTTTAGAGGTGGAGAGTGTGTGGCATGGCATGCAGGTAGGTCCAGAAAGCACACGCACCTACCAGTACCTACAGCTGAGCGCCTCTTACTCTATAGTAGAAACAGCAGGTGCCAGGTAAGACGAATGGATGGGTTGGTGAATTTAGAAGTGATTTTGCCATTTCGAAGCCACCACCACCATTTTCGGAAAGGAATCGTTTGGATGCGGATGTGCTTCCCTCCGTGTTAGACCTCGGGCGAGAGTCGCACATGGCTCTTGCCCCAGTTCTGACGCAGAGGAAGCCCATCATCAAACCAGTGTTAACCCAGTTTGGATGCGGATGTGCTTCCCTCTGAGTTAGACCTGGGGCGAGACGCGGAGGAAAACACATCCACATCCAAACTGGGTGTTTAACCCAGTTTGGACGTGGATGTGCTTCCCTCCGCGTTAGACTTGGGGCGAGACGTGGAGGCAAGCACATCCACGTCCAAACTGGGTACTTAACTTAGTTTGGATGCGGATGTGCTTCCCTCCGTGTTAGACCTGGGGAGAGAGCCGCACGTGGCTCTCGCCCCAATTCTGACGTGGAGGGAAACACATCTGCGTCCAAACTGGGTGTTTAACCCAGTTTGAATGTGGATGTGCTTCCTTCCACATTAGACCTGGGGCGAGACACAGAGGGAAGCACATTCGCGTCCAAACTGGGTGTTTAACCAGTGCTGTTTCTTTCTTACTGAACATGCGTGTCTGCCATTAATGAAGCCATTCCGAAATTTCTGAAAAATTTGTAAAATTTCCGCAATTTTTTTTGGAAAATTTCAGAAGTCATTTAGATTTGAATCGCCAGCAATCCCTACATCCACAACGAGTTTTGAACCATTTTTTCCTTGATCAAACAGGCCTAGGAAGCACACACCAGGAAGGGGAGCCAATGGGTAGGAAGCCCCCCCCCCCCATAATGGTCCAATTTTTGAGGGGCTGAACCAAAGGAACCTAAAACAACCCCCCCAGTTTCGGGAGGCTCCCAAAAATGTATCAGGGACCCCAATGAAATCCAAGACATGAACAGGCCTGGATTGCCCATAAGGCCACCCTAGGCCATGGCCTAGAGGTGCAAGCAGAGGGGGGCGCAGTTCACACGGACCAAAAAACATGTTGAAACTAAAAACCACAACGTGCGGCATGGAGATGACTCTCTCTCTCGGGGGAGGGTGGGGGGAGAGCACTGCGAGGGGGCAGGGGAGGAGGGAATGGCACCCCCCTCGCCATCGCCCCCACCCCCTTGTCAAGGAAGGAGGGTGCAAGAAGGAGGAGGTGGAGGGAAGCCCCACCCCCGTGGCCACTGCCAGGCATGCGCAGCAGGAGGGCGCGAGCGCCTCTGCCTCCTCCGCCATGTTCCTGGGTGCCACGCATGTCCAGCAGCGGCCCCGGGGGCTTCCCTTCCTTCCTCCTCCTCCTCGTGCCCTCCTTCCTTGACAAGGGGTGCTGCGCATCTGGGGGGGGGTGCGGTAGAGGTTGGTTTGGGGCCGTAATTCCAAAGTGTGGCCTAGGGCGCCAAAAGGGGTTAATCCGGGCCTGGACATGAAACAGGGCAAGATTTACCCCAAAAGCACAACCCTAATACCCATGCACTAGCAAAAGTGTTTGGATTTGTGTCAGGGACTCCTGATGTGCATTGTGCAGTTACAATTTAAAACAAACCTTCCCATTGTGCATTGGGACATGACTTGAAAGTGCCTGGGCACAAGAAAGACATCAAATGTACTTCTGTCAGGATTAATATAGAATTGACTTATTTATGGTGATACTGTCACTATGCTGCTTATTATTTCTCCCTCTGCCTGCTGTCCCTAAGAAAGGCGTTTCAGAGCCTAAGGGCATCCACCGAGAAGACTTAACCTCATAGGCATGGCTATGAATATGATGAGACTGAGAAAAGCTTCTCTCCTTAAGATTTCAAAACCCTGCCCAGTCCACACCTTGCTTGTCAAAGAAAATGAACTATTGCACATATCTTGCGATAACGTCTGTGATCCAAGGAAACAATAGGATGTGTGCATGAAGGTTGCTTTCCCTTGGTGTGCCTGTGGGTTAACACTGCAAGATTATTGTCTAAATTAAATGCTTGAACATAATGAGAAATGGAAGCCTTTGAGTAATGGATCTTTCCATTCTAGTCGTGACACTGAACCCAAATATTTATTGTAGCTTTAACTTCTGGACGGGAAACCAGAGACCAAACGCCTTCCTCTCCCTCCCAGTTTGGCTGATGGAATCAAGTGCTAATCATGCCTCCTTTTTCTTTTGTGTTCCTGTCTTCCTCCTTGGCTAGCCATGGGATCACCCAAGGATATCACATTCTCAGATATCACTGAAAACTCAGCAATGGTCAGCTGGACTGCTCCAGTGGCTCGTGTGGACAACTACCGGATTACCTACGTTCCAGTAACAGGAGGTAAGGGAGAGGTGATTGTTCCATCCCTCAAGAAGAAACCCTGGCTCTATGCCATAGAATTAATGCATCTTGACACCACTTTGACTGTCATAACCCAATAATGGAATGATGGAAGTTGTAATTTGGTGAGGCACCCACACTCTTAAGCAGAGAAACCATACCATCCCACCCTGCTAAAGTTGGCAGGACAGGCAGTCCCCAAGTTACGAACAAGATAGGTTCTTTAGGTTTATTCTTAAGCTGAATTTGTTTGTAAGTTGGAACAGGAACATTTTAAAGTGTAACTCCCGCCATCTATTAGGCCTGGTCAATCATGGTTCTAAATGGCTCTAAAGTACTTTAAAAACTAAAGTCTTGTTGGTGGCGCTGGTGTTTTTGCTTCTATAGTGTTGCTAAAGTTCTGGTGGTGAACGTTTCAGAACTCTAACAAAACTTTCAAAATTTCATTAGTATTTCATTATTGGTGATTTTTAAGACAGAACCAATTAGGAACTGCCATTTATAATGAAATTTTGAAGGTTTTGTTAGAGTTCTGAAATGTACACCACCAGAACTTTAGCAACACTGTAGAAGCAAAGCACCAGCGCCACCTAGTGTTCACCACCAGAACTTTAGCAACACTGTAGAAGCAGAGCACCAGCGCCACCTAGTGTTCACCACCAGAACTTTACCAACACTGTAGAAGCAAAGCACCAGTGCCACCTAGTGTTCACCACCAGAACTTTAGCAACACTGTAGAAGCAAAGCACCAGCGCCACCTAGTGTTCACCACCAGAACTTTAGTTTTGTAAGTACTTTAGAACCATGTAAAACCATGATTGACCAGGATATATATATATGTATCTCACAGGGAAGGGTTTCCTTTGCTGCACATGCCCCTGTCCAGAAGATTTCCCCTCACTTTCTCTCCGTGATAATTGGATTTTTAAAAAATGGCTTGCTTGGTGAGAAGATTGATGAGAAAGCTTCAGTGGAGACCCCTTTCCTCCATGATAATAACTCCATGATAATAACTCTTCCAGGAGTGAATTTCCCTTCCAAATGGCAGATTACTCTCACTTCCTGTTGTCTCACCCCCATTCTTAACCACAAGTCCTTTGTAATTTAGATGTTTGTAGGTCAGGGACTACCTGTAGTGCTTCTTTGTGCAATAAGGTGTGCATTCAGTGGTGCAACATTGTCATTCAACCCAACTATCACACTCAGGGAGCAAGAAGACTTAATTCAGAGATGTATGCTATGCAAACCTATCACTGCAATTTGCTGGCCAACTTGCTTCTTATCATCCAATTAACTGACTTCAGACAGTTGTTTCTGCTTCTGTAGCAGCTCTTATTTTTATTTGCATTTCATTCATTGCAATAACACTTACTCGTTAGCACAGTCAGATGCAAGAAAGAAGAGCAAAGAGAAAAACATTTATACCCCACTATTGTCAGCTCATTAATTCAGTGTCCAGCCTCCTAGTATAATGCAACATCTTCCTTGTCTGTTCCACACATGCTTCATAAGGTTCCACGAAATTAACTCTTTCACAGCTAGCAGCATGGACATTTTAAATTTGTATTACACACACACACACACACACACACACAGACCCGGATTAACCTCTTTTGGCGTCCTAGGCCACACTTTGGAATTACGCTCCCAAACCAATCTCTACCGCACCACCCCCCCCCCACACACACACACACACACACACACACATTCCTTCTTTCCGCCTGCCTCTCCTCTCTCTCATCGATGTGCTGCATACGGAGGGCCAGCAAGGCCTCGCCCAAGCCCGGCTCGGCGCCCTTGTGCAGCTGGGCCAGGCAGGGAGCCGCTCCCAGGCCCCTTCCCGGCCCCTGGGCCTTTCGGAGCCAACACCTAGGAACATTTGGGAAGGAGGCAGAGGAGCTTGCGCCCTCCTGCTGTGCGCGCATGCCTGCCAGCGGCCCCAGGGGGGGGCTTCCCTCCACCTCCTCCTCACCCCACCCTCTTTCCGTGGGCGCAAGGAGGAGGCGGCGGAAGGAAGCCCCGCCCCCGTGGCCACAGCGGGCATGTGCACGCGGCAGGAGGGCGCGAACGCCTCTGCCTCCTTCCCCAATGTTCCTGGGTGTCACACATGGGCGGCAGCGACCCCGGGGGCTTCCCTTCCTCCTCCCGAGGAGGAGGAGGAAAGAAGGGAAGTCCCCGGGGCAGGAACATGGCAGAGGAGGCTGAGGCACTCCCCTTCCGCGTGCATGCCCGCCAGTGGCCCAAGGGGTGGGGCTTCCCTCTGCCGCCGCCTCCTCGCGCCCTCCTTGACAAGGGGGTGGGGCGATGGCGAGGATGGGCGCCATTCCCTCCTCCCCCGCCCCCTCGCAGCGGCCTCCCCCCTCCCTCCCCCGAGAGAGAGAGTCATCATGCCGCACGTTGCGGCGTTGTTTGAACTTTTTTTTTTGTCCTTGATCTGGCGCCCCCCTAGGCCTGCGCCCATAGACCATGGCCTAGTGTGGCCTTATGGGTAATCTGGGCCTGCACACACACACACATTACAATGATAAACCCAATGTAGAATATTTGCCTATGTAATGTATTCCATGCATTTCTATTCCAGGTCCTCCCATTTCTGTGACAGTGGATGGAAACAAGAGCAGGACCAGACTAGCCAGGCTCATTCCTGGTGTGGAGTACACTGTCAACATTATCTCAGTCAAAGGATTCGAGGAAAGTGAGCCTGTTTCTGGATCTTTCACTACAGGTATGTTCTCAGAGAAAAGGAGGACCAGTTGGGCCACCAGCAGATTCTGTCCTACGAAACCGACGCTGGCATTCTGCTTGAGTCTTATGCCTTCATAAATGACCTCACAGCAGTACACCAATACAATAGGGAGCACTCTACAAAGCACATCCAGATACCAGCTAGTAGGCTTGTTTGATTTTTAAAAAAGTGTTCGAAACCTCGTTACGGATGTAAGGGGCGCATGCAAGCTGCTGCTTGCCTCCAAACGCTGGGTCTTTTCCGATTCACTTCCTGAGTCGGAACAAAAATGGCGACAGTGGCTTCAAAAGGCCAAGGATACCAATTCCCAAATAGCTTCGAAATCACTTCAAAAAGGAATTTGATCCAAATTTAATCTGAATTAAGAAGATTCCGACTGGACCTAACCATGCCTACCAGCTAGCAAGAGTTTGATGTGTGGTCTGCATTGAGGCACTCATGGAAATGAGGAAGAGAGTGGGATGCGGAACAATGGACATCGGTGGGTTTAATTCACCCTGTCATGAATACTTTTTGAACCTTAAAATGTTCTTTCATCCATTTTCAGTGGAGTGGAGTACATCGGGCAGTTTCAGAGAAAGCAGTGGACACACAGACACCAATACTCGGTTTTATAATACAGTAGAGTCCCACTTATCCAACATAAACAGGCCGGCAGAACGTTGGATAAGCAAAAATGTTGGATAATAAGGAAGGATTAAGGAATGCCAAATTATGTTATGATTTTAGATAATCGTCTAATCTATTCATCACAACCCTTGTTTAGACTTGCTTACATAGAATCATATAGAGTTGGAAGGTACCACAAGGGGCATTCAGTCCAAATTTATTTATTTATTTACAGCATTTATATTCTGCCCTTCTCACCTCAACAGGGACTCCAGGTGGTTCACTGAACACATACACGGCAAACATTCAATGATGTTAAACATACAGGACAGACAACAGATAGAAGTATACAGTGTTCCCTCACTTATCACGTGGGTTTCATTCCAGGACCAGCCGGATTAAGTGAAAACCTGTGAAGTAGGGACGCCATATTAATTTTCATATTTATACATTCTTTTATATATATTATATATTATTTTCTTACCCGCACTTCTTTACCTGCCTCCCAGCCCATCCCAAGGGTGCCTGCCTGCCTACCTGCCTGCCTGCCTGCCTGCCTGGCCTCCGCAGAACCCAGCAGAGCCTTCAGAGCCACGCAGGCAGCAGCAGACCAGGAAGGCAGGCCTTCCCCACCACACCTCAGGCCGCCGCACTTCCAAGGCCCCTGGCGTCCACTGGACATAAATATTTTATATTTAATATTTTCAGAAACCTGCAAAACAGCGAGTCCACTAAAAGTGAACCGCGAAGTAGCGAGGGAACACTGTATGTAGGCATTTTTCCCAACTTCAGCGTCCTGGAGGTTGTGCTCGATTCCAGCCACAGGGGGGTGCTGTCACTCCATCCTCCACAACAAAGAGCCCTTGATCACAGACTTCCTCCTTCCTTTGATCACCAGCATTTTCTGGTATTTCCTTTTTAGGGTGCTGTAAAATACCTCCTCGCTTAAGTAGTGCCAAATTTCTTTACTCACAGCTTATAGCTGTTTTCGAACTGCTTAGGTGGACAGTGAGCTGGGCTGAAGGTCAGCTGTTCACTCCAACCCAGGCTTTGAACTACCAACCTAAGCCACTTCTCAGAGGTGTGTGTATATATGTTGACTTATGATGAGTCCCATAGTGTTTTTTAATACATGAAATATTCAGGCCTCGGAAGTATCTCCATGGACACCAGTGTCCATTGCACACCATTCCCTACCAATGTGCCTTACGTTTTAATCTCTTGGCAGCATGTGGATGAATTAATCTAGATGTAATATAATCAACAGCTCCCTTGAGCAAGGAGTTTTTCCAGAGGGCTTAAAAGAGGCAGTGGTCTCCCCACTACTGAAGAAACCAAATTTAGATCGATCAGTTCCCTCCAATTACCGCCCAGTTTCGAACCTTCTGTTCCTGGGCAAGGTGATTGAGAGAGCAGTAGCGGGGCAGCTGCAGCAGTTCCTTGAGGACACAGCCGGCTTAGATCCCTTCCAGTCCGGCTTCCACTTGGGGCACGGGACGGAGACTGTGTTGGTCGCCATTTCAGATCAGCTTCGATGCCAACTGGACAAGGACGGTTCAGCGCTGCTTGTGTTATTGGACCTCACAGCAGCTTTTGATACGGTTGATTACAATCTTTTGGCCCACCGCCTTGCCGTTGCTGGAGTTAGGGGAACAGCCCTGAAATGGCTGTTGTCCTTTCTCCACAACTGGGGACAGCGAGTGGAAAGGGGTGGTTTGGTTTCCGAGAGGGCTCCACTTACGTGTGGGGTCCCTCAAGGTGCAATTCTTTCCCCTTTATTATTTAACATCTATATGCGACGACTTGCTGGTCTGGTTCGAAGCTTTGGGCTGGAGTGTTATCAGTACGCTGACGACACCCAACTCGTTCTGAAAATGGAAGGCCGGCCGGACTCCGTACCCTCTTGTTTCCAACAGTGCCTTGAAGCCGTTACTGGTTGGCTACGTGCCAGTAGATTGAGGGTGAATCCAGCGAAGACGGAGATACTGTGGCTGGGCCGCCTGGTTGGTGGGGAGGCCTGACTGCCTAGCTTGGATGGCGAGGCATTATGCCTGACATCCTCAGTAAAGAGCCTTGGGGTTGTTTTTGACCCGTTGCTATGAATGGAGGCCAAGGTCTCCAGCGTCAGCAAAACCACTTTTTTTCCATCTGCAGCATGCTAGGCGTCTGGCCCCCTACCTATCCAGAGATGACCTGGCCATGGTGCTCCAAGCCATGGTCATCTCGAGACTGGACTACTGTAATGCCCTATACATTGGCCTTCCCTTGTCAGTGATCCAGAAACTTAAGCTCATCCAGAACGCCGCTGCACGACTTCTCACTGGGGCTCCAGTGAGATGTCACATAACACCCATCCTCCAGCAGCTCCATTGGCTTCCGGTCGAGCACCGGATCACCTTCAAAGTGATGGTGTTAACTTTCAAGGCCTTGCATGGTCTGGGGATGCTGTATCTGAGGGACCGTCTCATCCCCTACCAAATGATCCGAACATCCGAACAAATGAGCCTCCTTGAAGTACCGACCTTCAAAGCAATCCGTCTTACATCGACCCGGCGCAGAGCCTTTTCTGTAGTGGCACCGTCAATATGGAACGCTTTTCCTAGTGATGCGCGGGCCATGCAGCACCTACTCTCTATCCGCCTTTGATTGCTAGGCCAGAAATCTTTTTTAAGCTAGTTTAATGTGTATGCTTTTACCTCTGTGTATTTTACCTGATTCTAAGCCGCTCCGAGCCCTCAGGGAGTGGCGGCGTACAAGTCCAAATAATAAATAAATAAATATATAAATGTTGCAAAACTACTCAGTTCTCTTTCCCGAGCATGGAAATTTAGCACAAGTCCCATGTTAACTTCCAAACAACTTGGGAAAATGGCTAAAACCACTCACAGCCCCACCGAGCAGAGAGAAAACTTGGGATCCTTTTTGTCCTTACATGGGAGAATGAAATGAACAGGATTTATGACCACAGGCGGAAATGCGCCGGGTGTTTCCAGAGGGAATTCCAAGCCTATGAAGACAGCATGAAAGACAGAGCAGAATCATCTCAGGGAACTTGGGAGATATCACAGACTCCTGCGCACCAGTGAAGTGTCCATAAGTTAATTTCTGTTTTATGGACATCTTTTGCTCAACCACAGAAGAGCCCTCTTGACACCCAGAGGTTGACAAAAGGTTGCCAAAGGCATGTTTTATTTTGCCTTCAGTTCAATCTTTCGCATCCTAAATTCAGCTTGTTGCTTTTTCATGGCTGAAATGGAGAACTGAGTGAGATGTCAGCCGTGAAAGATGAATGACACCACATTCTGGATCCCAAAGCCAGTAGTTCCCTCATAACATTGCAATATAATCCTTTTGGCTTTGTTTCGACATGCATTTAATGTTCAAAATGACCTCTGGAATGACCTCTTCTTCCAACACTATAACTCTTATCCATGTGTTAGGAGGGCTGCCTTCCCAGTGTTTGTCTCCTCTTCAGTTTAGCACATTATGGACAGCCAAGAAATAGCAGAGATTGTGTGAGTATTTATTTTCCACAGTGGAAAGTTGGGAAGCATAGTCGGCTGTTGTCAGTCAGCCAGAGTTAGATGACCAAGGCATTTATTTTGCCCATTGCTCAATAAGTATACTTACTTACTTAGGCAATCCCTCGTTGTCAGGGTATGGTGGCCTTCCAAGTCTAGTGTCTTGGCGGTGGATACATAGGTGACTGTGGAGCCCTATTCTTGCACAGTAAAGGCATTGGTTTTCATATGGAAGGTGGTCTTGGTCAGGGTTGGCTTGACACACCTTCCTTGTACCACGTTTCTCCCTTTCGCCCTCCATTTGTGTATCTTCAAATTCCACAGCACTGCTGGTCACAGTTGACCTCCAGTTAGAGCATTGGAGAGCCAGGGCTTCCCAGTTCTCTGTGTCTATGCCACAGTTTTTAAAGTTGGTTTTAAGCCCATCTTTCAATCTCTTTTCCTGTCCACCAACATTATGTTTCCCATTCTTGAGTTGGGAGTAGAGTAATTGCTTTGGGAGATGGTGGTTGGCCATTTGGACTATGTGGCCAGTCCAGCGGACTTGATGGCATAGGACAGGGGTGCCCACATTTTTTCAGCATGCGAGCTACTTATAATAAAACCAAGTCAGAAAGATCTACCTACCTCCTCAAGGCTGGGGAAGGGCGGGGCAGGGCTTGGCGCGGCCTGGCTCCGCCCCTCTCTGGCTTCAGCTCTACCAGCAGCTTCTCCAGGCTTGAGGATGGCAGTGCCAAGCCAGCCTTGTGCTAGCTATGTCACCACTAGCTTGGCATTGCCATCATCAAGCCTGGAGAAGCTGCTGGTAGAGCGGAAGCCAGAGGGGGCGGAGCCAGGCTGCACCAAGCCCCGCCCCCTCCCCTCTGGCTTTGGAGCTCCCAGCAGCTTCTCCAGGCTTGAGGATGGAAATGCCAAGCTAGTGATGACATAGCTAGCACAAGGCTGGCTTGGCACTGCCATCCTCAAGCCTAGAGAAGCTGCTGGTAGAATGGAAGTCAGAGGGGGGCGGAGCCTGTCCACGTCAAGCCCCGCCCCTCCCCTCTGGCTTTAGAGCTCCCAGCAGCTTCTCCAGGCTTGAGGATGGCAGTGCCAAGCCAGTGGTGGCATAGCTAGCACAAGGCTGGAGCAGCTGCTGGGAGTGCCGAAGCCAGGGGAGGGGGTGGGGCTTGGCGCGGCCTGGCTCCGCCCCCTCTGAGAAGCACCCCATCCAGCTGGGATCGACCTCCTTCGGTCCTGGGATTGATTGGTCGACCGCGATCGACTTCCTGGGCAGCCCTGGCATAGGAGCATCATTTCAATGCTGGTGGTCTTTGCTTCTTTTTCCAGCATGCTGAAACTTCTTTTCCTATCTTCCCAAGAGATTTGCAGGATTTTCCAGAGGCAATGCTGATGGAATCGTTCCAGGAGTTGAGTGTGATGTCTGTAGACAGTCCACGTTTCACAGGGATATAGCAGGGTTTGGAGGACAATCTATTATATAAATGGGTTCACGTCATGTGATGTATACCTCAAACAAAGAAATCATACAACGCAGAAACACAATACTTGCCAACAGAAATAGGCCTCAAGCAAGGTACGCTTGTAGCAAAGAAACTTTCCCCCAAAACCTAAAAGGCCCCCAAAACAACGAATAAAATAAAACGACATTTACCAGCATCCTCGGGGCAGCCAAAGACTCACCCAGCCTCTACATTCTGAACAACATGATTGGCTGCCAATAAGGGCGGATTTGCATAACTGCTGCAATGGCCAGCCAACATGAAAATTCCGAACCATAATAAACTGCCAAAACAGAATAAGGAAAAGGCCTGAGCCAGGCATGTAGCCGGGGGGCTAAGGGGCTTCAGCCCCGAAATTCTCAGGGTGGCCAGCGAAAAGGCCTTACTGGTACATTATTTAAACTGTTATGTTTATTCATATCATGATCTGATCACCATGCTCATTATATCCCACATTAATGGGGTTATTGGGATAACAATACAAAAGGTTTGCTAGGGTAGACCCTCTTCCACCTAGTCTCAGCCCCCGAACCAAACTCAGCCCCCGAATCAAAATCCTGGCTATGGCCCTGGCCTGAGCCAATCCCCAACACAAACACCCAAATCACTTCCAACCGAAAATTTACACCCCAAAAAATCACAGACCACGCCCAAAATTGATAGTAAGGCTTCATTAACTTGATTTCCCTAACTAGCCTTCACTTACTGGGAAGCTGTTTACGCTATAAATTGACAGTAAGACTTCATTAACTTGATTTCCCTAACTAGCCCTCACTTACTGGGAAGCTGTTTACGCTCTGAATTGACAGTAAGACTTCATTAACTTGATTCTCCCGACTAGGCCTCAGCTCATTGGACATTGTGTATGGCCTGAATTGACAGTAAGGCTTCATTAACTTGCTGTTCCTAACTAGGCCTCAGCTCATGGGACATTGTGTATGGCCTGAATTTACAGCAACCTACCTTGGCACACAGAGCCCCGACCATGCATGATGGGACTTGAAGTACCACCATGGAAAACGGGATTTGTAGTACTTCAAAACCCATCATTCCCCACAGACCACTGTGGCCCAGAACCAAGACCAATAAAGACCCAACTTGGCACACCATGCCCCCCATGACCCACACTCCATCCAACTGCAGTTTAGAGGAGGGCACACCGTGGATGATTGAACTTTCTCGCATCTCCTAAAAAGGGCACAGCAACGCGTGCCGGGTACAGCTAGTGGCTTTATAAACAAACACCTTGGTCTCCCTATGGATGTCCCAATCCTCAAACATACTCTGCTTCACTTGGAAAAATGCTGAACTTACAGAGCTCAGCTAGTGTTGTATTTCAGTGTCAATATCGTCTTTTGTGGAGAAGTGGCTGCCAAGGGAGCGGAAATGGTCAACTTTTTCTAATGTTAAAGCCATCAAGCTGTATTTCTGGCACTGCAGAGGGATTGGCTGTTGCCTTTTGTTGGAAGAGCACTTTGGTTTTCTCAATGTTCAATGAGAGGCCAAGCTTCTCGTATGCTTCTGCGAAGGTGTTTAGAGTGGCTTGGAGGTCTCTTTCTGAATGTGCTCAGACTACATTATCATCAGCATTTTGGAGTTCCATAACAGATGTTGTTGTGATTTTGGTTTTGGCTTTCAGTCTGCTGAGGTTAAATAGCTTGCCATCTGTCCAATAGATGATTTCTACTCTGGTGGGAATAGGTACATATCCAGAGTCTTAGGAGCTGGACCCACTTCTTTGGTCCTTAAGAAGAAGAAGAGGAATCTCAGGGTGAGAATGCTGCCTTGCTGATAAATATTAGGCCTGGGCAATCATGGTTCTAAATTGTTCTAAATGGTTCTAAAGTACTTACTGTGGTGAAGTCATATTTATTTATTGCAGGTTGTAAATGTAGTTGATATTTATGTAGATGTAAGTATTTTGTAAGAGTGGAACTTCGCTAACCCTAAGGGGTTAACAGTAAAATTATCTGGCAGAGCTTCCAAGAACCCCCGTTACCATAGAAACTGGGGGCAGAGCCTGCAGATAGCTTTGGAATCCTCGGATTCACAATATTTTCAGTTGGTGGCTAACTGCAAACACAGAAGGGTGTGTGAGAGAATTAGGGAGTCTGTTTAACCAGCTTTCAGCATGGTTTAAAAGACTCTGGGTTTATTCTAAACCTGACTCTACTCTGGGAAAGGGTAGTAGTGGAGGTGTGTAGTAGACTGCTAAGGAAGAAGTGGCTGTTAATGACCAGCAGAGTGTGTAAACTGCTGAGTTATTATTTTTAGGAGTGCAGTAGCTTAGTGTTAGACTGTATCTCCATAGTTAGCATCTTGTAACCTTAAGAAAGTACCTCTGAGTAGATTGTAACCACCCAAGCTCTTGAACTCTTGAAACCTCCAAGCTCGAAACACTGTTTAAATAAACTTGATAGTTCTTTGATAAAACATCTATTCTGGTGATTCTTTCTCCCACAAGCTTTGAAACACCTCTTTCCTAAAGGGTAACCAAGCTCAGTAAATTAAATGGTAGTAAATTAAATGGCAGCAAGTAAAAGTTAAAAGAATCCTTACAAATTGTAGGGGCATTGGTAGTATATTCTGCCCTGTCACAGACCTGAGTTCGAATCCTCACATTCTCTCCACACTTAAGACCCAAATTCGAATTCAGCTCCATCACACAATTGGCTGTAAGTCAGATTGTTACACTTACAAAACTAAAGTTCTGGTGGTGAAAACTAGGTGGCGCTGGTGCTTTGCTTCTATAGTGTTGCTAAGGTTCTGGTGTTGAACATTTCAGAACTCTAACAAAACTTTCAAAATTTCGTTATAACTGGCAGTTCCTAATTGGTTCTGTCTTAGAAATCGCCAAAAATGAAATAATAAAATTTTGAAAGGTTTTTTTAGAGTTCTGAAATGTTCACCACCAGAACTTTAGCAACACTATAGAAGCAAAGCACCAGCGCCACCTAGTGTTCACCACCAGAACTTTAGCAACACTGTAGAAGCAAAGCGCCACCGCCACCTAGTTTTCACCACCAGAACTTTAGTTTTGTAAGTACTTTGGAACCGTTTAGAACCATGATTGCCCGGGCCTAATATATATGTATCTATTGTCCTCCTTTAACAGACTTGATGTTTTGGATTAGGGGGAAGGAGGAGACCCACATATAGCTTTCATAAGATTGGTGAAGAATGGGGAAATGAGTAATACATTTGTTTATGTCTTCTGTCTCTCTAGCTCTGGATAGCCCTTCGGGACTAAAGGCTGTAAACATCACAGAATCTGAAGCATTGGCTGTCTGGCAACCAGCAATCGCTGCAGTAGATGAATATGTGATTTCCTACATTACTGATGGTGGTAAGTCAAGCAGAACTTTTCTAATTGCCCCTTCCACACAACTGAATCAAATCCCACATTATCTTCTTTGAATTGGAATATATGGCAGTGTGGACTCAGATAACCCAGTTCAAAGTATTTATTTATTTATTTATTTACAGTATTTATATTCTGCCTTTCTCACCCCGCAGGGGGCTCAGGGCGGATTACAATGTACACATACATGGCAAACATTCAATGCCATAGACACACAACACATATAGACAGTCAGAGGCTATTTAACTTTTTTCTGGCCACCAGGGGAGCTGTGGCTTCACCGTCCATCTGCAACACTGATGAAGTACTTTCCGCTTTCCCCGCATGGTTTTTGCTGGAGATTTGTTATGGCCTCGTAAATTTGTTAAGTTAGCCTCCCCACACATAGGTGGTACCTAAATTTCCTACTTGACAAATGTAACTGTCTTTCGGGTTGCAAAGGTCAACAACAAGCTACACAAAATTGGCCGAAAGCTCACTCCGACCCGGGCTGACTTGAAACTCATGACCTTTTGGTCAGTAGTGATCTTAATGCAGCAGACACCCAGCCAGCGGCGCCACAGTCCCGGTGTGGGATTTTCTAACTTGATATTCTGTGGAAGGGCCCTAAGTTGCTTTCTTATGTTGAGTTCTTCCTCCTTTTTCGTTTAGCACCGGAAGTGACGCAAAGAGTCTCTGGAAATACTGTGGAATATGATCTCTTTGACCTTCGTCCAGCCTCTGAGTACACACTCAAGATTTATGCCATTAAGGATTCACAGAAAAGTAGAATCATCTCCACCAAGTTTACTACAGGTATGGTGGTCAGGGCTCCCATCCAAGTACAATCACGGCTGGCCCTGCTCAGCTTCCAAGATAAGACAGGATCTAGTTCCTTCCTTCCATTGTTTTGGACATCTCAATAGAAAGAGAACACATTCAGCCCCATTGTGAATTATTGGTCCATCTTAAATGACCTCTGGCACAATTTGAAATTAGCTGAAGCTTTTTACATCCATGGAGAAGACATTCAGAATTCTCCCCAACTGAAATCTTGTATCTCTTCTCAATGCAAATGTATATGATACATCAGAAGTGTGATTTGGATGTGGTTATCCCCTTACATCTACTCTGTGGCTCCCATAGCGCATGTGCATCTGAAGGATTTACTAGGCCTGGGTGATTAAAAAATATGGTTCAAAACTCGTTCCGGATGTAGGGGGGACTGGCGCTTCGAATCTGAATGACTTCGGGAATGTTCCGGAAAAATTTTGGAATTCCCCAAATTAATTCCGAAAATTCGGAATGGCTTCATTAATGGCGGACACACATGTTTAACTCAGTTTGGATGTGGATGCCTTCCCTCCGCTCAGAACTGGGGTGACAGCCGTGTTTAACGTGGTTGTCACTCCAGTTCTGAGCGGAGGGAAGGCATCTGCGTCCAAACTGGGTTAAACACCAGAACTGGGGCCAGAGCTGCACACAGAAGGGAAGGCCGGGGAAGGGAAACCCGCCAATTCCTTTACAAAAATGGCAGTGGTGGCTTCGAAATGGCAAATTCACTTCTGGGTTGTTTACATTGCTTCAAAAACGCTTCAAAGGTGAATTTAATCCGAATTCATTCCGATTTTAGGAACATTCCGACGGACCTACCCAGGCTTAAGATTTACCTATATCTTATTTGTGTGTTCTTGACAGCTCTTGATACTCCAAGAGACCTGACCACCACTGATGTCCAGTCTGAAACAGCACTGGTGAAATGGAAGCCTCCCCGTGCTCCAGTCACAGGTTACCTCCTCATCTATGAGTCCGTTGATGGCAAGCTCAAGGTAAGCAATGGGTCCAATGTGACAGTCTACAGGACAAGGACAATGTTTGCTCTGCGTGTATCTCCATGTTCAACCCTCAAGTTTTTCAAGTTGGGTTAGGAGAAGGAATTTGGTGAAGGCTCCTTCCTTGGATGCCTTTCAACCAAGGCAGGATGGCCATCTGTCAGGGGTGCTTTTCCTGCATGGCAAGGGGTTGGACTAGGTGGCCCATGTAGCCTCTTCCAACTCTATGATTCTATATGGTTCCTCTCTGAAATCCTAGACAACAGCTGTCAATCGGTAGAATAGGAAATGCATGGTCCACTGCAGGGCTGCCCAGGAAGTCGATCGGGATCGACCAGTCGATCCCGGGACCGAAGAAGGTCGATCCCAGCCGGATGGGCTGCTTCTCAGAGGGCGGCGGAGCCAGGCCGCACCAAGCCCCGCCCCCCTCCCCCAGCTTCGGCACTCCCAGCAGCTTCTCCAGACTTGAGGATGGCAGTGCTAAGCCAGCCTTGTGCTAGCTATGCCACCACCGGCTTGGCATTGCCATCCTCAAGCCTGGAGAAGCTGCGGGGAGCACCAAAGCCAGAGGGGATGGGCGTGGCTTGGCGTGGCCTGGCTCCGCCCCCTCTGGCTTCTGCTCTACCAGCAGCTTCTCCTGGCTTGTGGATGGCAATGCCAAGCCAGTGATGGCATAGCTAGCACAAGGCTGACTTGGCATTGCCATCCTCAAGCCTGGAGAAGCTGCTGGTAGAGCAGAAGCCAGAGGGGATGGGCAGGGCTTGGTGTGGCTCAGCCGCCCCCCCGGCTTCTGCTCTACCAGCAGCTTCTCCAGGCTTGAGGATGGCAGTTTGTTTCGGGGGGGGGGGCTGAGACTGGATGGAAGAGGGTCTACCCTAGCAAACCTTTTGTATTGTTATCCCAATAACCCCACTAATGTGGGATATAATGAGCATGGTGATCAGATCATGATATGAATAAACATAACAGTTTAAATAATGTACCAGTAAGGTCTTTTCGCGGACCACCCTGAGAATTTCGGGGGGGGGGGCTGAAGCCCCCTTAGCCCCTCCCTGACTACATGCCTGTCTGGTGGTGAACATTTCAGAACTCTAAAAAAATTAGGAACTGCCAGTTATAACGAAATTTTGAAAGTTTTGTTAGAGTTCTGAAATGTTCACCACCAGAACTTTAGCAACACTATAGAAGCAAAGCACCAGCGCCACCTAGTGTTCACCACCAGAACTTAGCAAACAATGTAAAAGCAAAGCACCAGCGCCATCTAGTGTTCACCACCAGAACTTTAGCAACACTGTAGAAGCTAAGCACCAGCGCCACCTAGTGTTCACCACCAGAACTTTAGCAACACTGTAGAAGCGAAGCAACAGCGCCACCTAGTGTTCACCACCAGAACTTTAGCAACACTGTAGAAGCAAAGCACCAGCGCCACCTAGTGTTCACCACCAGAACTTTAGCAACACTGTAGAAGCTAAGCACCAGCGCCACCTAGTGTTCACCACCAGAACTTTAGCAACACTGTAGAAGCAAAGCACCAGTGCCACCCAGTGTTCACCATCAGAACTTTAGCAACACTGTAGAAGCTAAGCACCAGCGCCACCTAGTGTTCACCACCAAAACTTTAGCAACACTGTAGAGGCAAAGCGCCACCTAGTGTTCACCACCAGAACTTTAGCAACACTGTAGAAGCTAAGCACCAGCGCCACCTAGTGTTCACCACCAGAACTTTAGCAACACTGTAGAAGCTAAGTACCAGCGCCACCTAGTGTTCACCACCAGAACTTTAGCAACACTGTAGAAGCAAAGCACCAGTGCCACCTAGTGTTCACCACCAGAACTTTAGCAACACTGTAGAAGCAAAGCACCAGCGCCACCTAGTGTTCACCACCAGAACTTTAGCAACACTGTAGAAGCTAAGCACCAGCGCCACCTAGTGTTCACCACCAGAACTTTAGCAACACTGTAGAAGCAAAGCACCAGCGCCACCTAGTGTTCACCACCAGAACTTTAGCAACACTGTAGAATCTAAGCACCAGCGCCACCTAGTGTTCACCACCAGAACTTTAGCAACACTGTAGAAGCTAAGCACCAGCGCCACCTAGTTTTCACCACCAGAACTTTAGTTTTGTAAGTACTTTAGAATCATTTAGAGCCATGATTGCCCAGGCCTAATACAGTGCAATATAAATCCACGGAGTAGATATAAACGAAGCATCTTGGACTATGATTGTGGAATTACAGTAGGTGCTATGTTTTAAATATTTTTAACAGTCTTTTAATTGTATTTACATGGTTTTAAAGTTTAATCTGTTGTGTATTTGTGTGCTTTTATGTTTGAATGTGGCATTGAATAATTGCCAAAACTGGAAGCCTTCGAGGTGATATATAGCGGGGTGAAAATACAGTAAATAAAATAAATAAATTTTATATAATGATGTCCATTGTTCTGCTGCAGGAAGGATGCGTCTAAATACATTATTAATTCAACCGATGGAAATTGTTACATTAAAGTGCATGTACCTGCTAGTTTCACACCTGGCATTTTAGCCACACTGTTTGAACTGTACCATATGAAACATTCATTTTCAGCCAACAGCCTCCTCCTTCTAGCAGGGAGATGGCATGAGTGGCTCCTATTAGGAATGGTGATGTCCTCATCAATCATTTAAATCGTTTTCTTAGAGGCACATGAATCATTCAGCCAAAGGCACCCAGACATTTTAAAACCGTAAGAGCATGTTTCCCGTTGCCTGGTTCTCCAACCAAAAGTGGTCTTCCATTATTGATACTCTCTGCAGGAGGTGATCCTGGGACCCGAATCGACGTCCTACGGTTTGTCAGACCTGAGTCCATCCACTCAGTACACTGTGAAGTTGCAGGCATTGAACCTGAACCTGAGAAGCAAGAGCATCCAAACGGTTTTCACAACAAGTATGCTATTTTTGGAAAATGCGAATCTCCATAACCATATGGGAAATGGGATTTGTAACTTTTTTGGGGAAAACTACTGGTCAAGGAAAGGCATGACCTTTGAAAAGTGATGTTCACCAGCATTCATGCAAGGCAACTAGGTTTTTATTCTTTGTTTGCTTCCTTTTTCTGCAGCCGGGCTTCTGTATCCTTACCCCAGGGACTGTTCCCAAGCTCTGCTGAATGGAGAGACAACCTCTGGACTCTACACAATTTATTTAAATGGTGACCAGTCGCAGCCAGTAGAAGTTTTCTGTGACATGACTTCTGATGGCGGAGGATGGATTGTGAGTATTTACTACTTTAATTATTACCTTTTTGTATTTCTTATTTTAAAAGAACTGCATTCACCAGAGATTCCATATTCATGGTTTTCTTACCCGTGGCTGGTGCAAAATGGTGTCTATAGGAATTGGTGATTATATGGTGTCCTCGCAGAGGTTAAGATAGTAATGTTGAAGTGCATAGGGCAGTGTTTCTCAACCAGTGTGCCGTGGCACACTAGTGTGCCGTGAGCGATCATCAGGTGTGCCGTGGGAAATTGGCAGCCCCTCACAGGTTCCAAGAAACAAATTGAGCCTCTCTGCTTGGAAAGGTTTTGTTTTTTTTACTATTTTACTGGATTTTTTGAGAGTTGCCCACCCCCACCCCCAAGGAACTGTTTATCACAGCTTCATGACATCCATGGTTAACTGGAAGCAAGTTTCACTCAGGGTGAAATTTCACAAAAGTCTGGAGAACAAGCTCTATGAGGAGCGGCTTGAAGAGCTGGGCGTGTTTAGCCTGAAGAAGAGAAGGCTGAGAGAAGACATGATAACCATGTATAAATATGTGAGAGGAAGTCATATTTATGTTTTGTTCATTGTAACAGGCCAAGATTTCATACTGAGTGTATAAATACATTTAAAAACATATTAACTATATGTATTACTGTGTTAGAGTGTCATTTTGTGTCATTTTGGTTGGTGGTGTGCCCCAGGATTTTGTAAATGTAAAAAACGTGCCGCGGCTCAAAAAAGGTTGAAAAACACTGGCATAGGGAATAGATTTGTGCATGAACCATTTTCCTTCATTTCATCTGTTCTTTCATTATTTTCGTTATCTTTGGGAGCACATAACAGGAAGGCTGCTCCCAGTACGAAAATCAGCTCGATACAAAAGCAATCCGGAGCCACTCCTGGCTCCTCGCCTGCTTTTCATGAGCATGTGGTGCTCCATGCCTCCTTGCCTTGGAAACAGTGTGTGTGTGGTGTGTAGGCATGCATGGCTGCAAGAAAAAAATGGATTGGGGGCCCTCATTAAAGCCAGGACACGAAACGGGTCAAGGTTTATCCCAAATGCACAACCGGATCGGATCAGCAGATCAGCGCTGCTCGTATTACTGGACCTCACAGCAGCGTTTGATGCTGTCAATTACGATCTTTTGACTCACCGTCTTGCCGGGGTAAGAGGGACTGCCTTGAATTGGCTGTCCTCCTTCCTCCGGAATCGGTCACAGCGAGTGAGGAGGGGCGAGGGGGTCTCCGGGGGCTCCCCCTTAGTTTGTGGGGTCCCCCAGGGGGCCATACTCTCCCCTCTATTATTTAACATCTATATGCATCCACTTGCTCAGCTGGTGTGTAGCTTTGGGTTGGAATGTCACCAGTACGCTGATGACACCCAGCTCATTCTGAGGATGGAGGGCAGGCCCGAAACCGTACACGATAATTTCCATCTCTGCCTTGAGGCTGTTACTGGATTGCTGCGAGCCAGTAGGTTGAAGGTGAATCCAGCAAAGACGGAGATCCTCTGGCTAGGTCATCCGGGCAGTAGGGATGTCCAGCTTCCGACCCTGGACGGCATGGCACTATACCCATCGTCTTCAGTAAAGAGCCTTGGAGTTCTCCTGGACCCTCTGCTGTCAATGGAGGCTCAAGTCTCCACTATCAGCAGAGTGGCGTTTTTCCATCTTCGCCAGGCTTGGAGGCTGGCCCCTTACTTGTCTCGGCACGACTTGGCCAGTGATCCAAGCTACGGTCATCTCAAGGCTAGACTACTGTAACACTCTCTACATTGGCATGCCTTTGTCGGTGACCCGGAAACTGAAGCTGGTGCAGAACGCCGCAGCTCGGTTGCTCGCAGGAGCTCCTGCGAGCTGCCACATTACACCAATTCTGCGGGAACTGCACTGGCTCCCTATTGAGTTCCGGATCACCTTCAAAGTACTAGTTTTGACTTTCAAGGCCTTGCATGGTCTGGGGCCAGTGTACCTGAGGGACTGCCTAACCCCATACTGTCCCACGAGATCACTTAGATCTGAAGAGAGGAACCTTCTAACCGTGCCCAGTGTCAACCAATACCATCTAACTTCAACACGGAGAAGGGCGTTCTCCATCATCGCCCCAGTCCTCTGGAACGCATTACCTCCGGAGGTAATGTCAAAGGCTTTCATGGCCTTGTTCTAGAAGCATTATCTCCTGATGTTTCGCCTGCATCTATGGCAAGCATCCTCAGAGGTTGTGAGGATTTTCTTCTAGCCAGGATTTAGTCCAGGTAATGTGCTGCATGTGCTGTCACTGAACTGCTGCCTTGAATCAGATGAAAACTCAGGTCTAAAGTGTCACTGAAAAACTACACACAGCAAGTAGGCTGCATCATTTTAATACAAATGGCTCTTTTTTGTGCTGCCAGGTGTTTTTAAGAAGGCAGAATGGAGCAGAGGATTTCTACAGAAACTGGAGGACATATGAGGCTGGCTTTGGTGACCCTAAGAGTGAATTCTGGCTGGGTAAGTCACTGCAATTGAATGCTGGATGGAGCTTTAGGAGAGGGATGGAAAGAATATACGCACGGTTGGAAAAGGAATGTGGCCGTTATTATTTATGTATTTACAATATTTATATTCCGCCCTTCTCACCCCACAGGGGACTCAGGGTAGATTACAATGCACATATATAGGAGCACCACAGATATGGTTTTTCCCCTTAGACCAGTGTTTCTCAACCAGTGTGCCGTGGCACACTAGTGTGCCGTGAGCGATCATCAGGTGTGCCGTGGGAAATTGGCACCCCCCCCCTCCTAGCAGCCCCCTCACAGGTTTCCAAGAAACAAATTGAGCCTCTCCGCTTGGAAAGGTTTTTTTTTTTTTTTACTATTTTACTGGATTTTTTGAGAGTTGCCCACCCCCACCCCCAAGGAACTGTTTATCACAGCTTCATGACATCCATGGTTAACTGGAAGCAAGTTTCAGTCAGGGTGAAATTTCACAAAAGTCTGGAGAACAAGCTCTATGAGGAGCGGCTTGAAGAGCTGGGCATGTTTAGCCTGAAGAAGAGAAGGCTGAGAGAAGACATGATAGCCATGTATAAGTATGTGAGAGGAAGTCATATATATGTTTTGTTCATTGAAACAGGCCAAGGTTTCATACTGAGTGTATAAATACATTTAAAAACATATTAACTATATGTATTACTGTGTTAGAGTGTCATTTTGTGTCATTTTGGTTGGTGGTGTGCCCCAGGATTTTGTAAATGTAAAAAACGTGCCGCGGCTCAAAAAAGGTTGAAAAACACTGCCTTAGACAACTGCAAGAGAAATGTAGAGAGCAAAACAATGGACTCCATGTCACATTTGTCGACCTCACTAAAGCCTTCGACACTGTGAGCAGAAAAGGTGTGTGGCAGATCCTGGAATGACTAGGATGTCCCCCCACATTCCTCAAAATAACTATGCTGCTTCATGAGGGCCAGCACCGTCAAGTCAGATATGGCCATGCTCTCTCAGAACCCTTTCTAATAACTATGGAGTGAAGCAAGGTTGTGTACTTGCACCAACCCTATTTACAATCTCCTTCAGCATGATGCTCCAAAGGGCTACGGCAGACCTCAAAGAAGAAGACGACGGCATATATATATGCTACTGTACTGATGGCAGCTTGTTCAACTTAAGCCGTCTGAGGGCTCGCACTAAGACTCTAAACTATCTAGTCTGTGAGCTGCTTTTTGCTGAGGATGCTGCCCTTGTCGCCCATTCAGAAGCAGCCCTGCAGCACCTAACATCCTGCTTTGCAACAGCTGCAGAGCTGTTTGGGCTGGAAGTCAGCCTGAAGAAAACAGAAGTCCTCTACCAGCCCGCACCACAGGAAGAACACCATCATCCCCACGTCAGCAGAGGCAAATCTGTGCTTAAGTCTGTTCAGCAGTTCACCTACCTGGGAAGCATCGTCTCTTCAGACGCCAAGATTGATAAAGAGATCGATCACAGATTAGCAAAGGCATATTGTGCATTTGGGAGGCTTCCCAAAAGAGTCTGGAGCAACAAGCACCTGAGGCAAAGCACCAAAATCAGTGTGTACAGAGCTATCGTACTGTCTATTCTCTTATATGGGTCTGAAACATGGGTCACCTATCGCCAACACCTACGACTCCTCGAACCCTTTCATCCACGCTGTCTTCGCACAATCCTAAATGTACACTGGACTGACTATGTGACGAATGTAGCTGTCCTTGAGCAAGCAGGGATCATCAGCATTGAGGCCATGCTATTGAGAACACGGCTGCGCTGGGCAGGACACATCTCTAGGATGGAGGACCACCGCCTCCCAAAGATACTACTCTATGGTGAACTCGCCACGGGTCAGCGCAAGAGAGGCGCCCCCAAAAAGAGATATAAAGACTCCCAGAAACAACATCTCAGGCTCGGCCAGATTGATCACCAACAATGGTCCACCCTGGTCTCACATCGGAAGGCATGGAGACGCACTATCCACAATGCTGCGGCCTCTTTCGAGAAGACACGCCAAATGGGTCTCGAAGAGAAATGACAACGCAGAAAGAACTGCAACTTGGAAGCAACATCACCCAAGGAGACTTTCTGCTGTGCTTTCTGCAACCAAACTTGTCTATCTCAGATTGGCCTTTTTAGTCATCAACGCGCTTGTAAAAAGCGTGGGACGAGTCCTTCCTAAGAATCTTCGTTCGCAAAGTAATGCCAGATATGATATGATATGCATCCTTTATTCCCCCCCCCCCTTAATCTCAGTTATTATCTTATACATTTTGCTGGTTATTCCTTTCATCTGTTGGTATTCTCTCGTAGCTCCTTCCTTTTGTATCATTTGTTCAAATCGTGTAAGTTTGCCTCCATTTTTTAAAAAGTTTGCCTCCATTTTTTCAAAATCCAGTTTGGCTGAACCATTGCTCTAACTCTGTAAAAACAATGGAATTTTATTTTAGTGGAGTATAATAATTTTATACTCCAATTTTATCTATATTATTTTCTCTTAATTTCTTGTCCAAAATATTTTTAAATTTTTTTTCTTGGGAATTTACTATCCATTATTACTCTTGTTTCTTGTAGGTCTGGATAAGCTTCACAAGATTACTTCCTCAGCCCAGTACGAATTGCGTGTGGATCTGCGGGATCATGGAGAGACAGCCTATGCTCTCTACGAAAAGTTCACTGTGGGAGATTCCAGGACTCGCTACCGGCTCAAAGTTGATGGATACAGTGGCACAGCAGGTGGGTCTCTTGGTCTGTCTAGACCAGGCATGGGCCAGTAGGCTGCTAGGAATTGTGGGAGTTGAAGTTCAAAACACCCGGAGGGCCAAAGTTTGCCCATGCCTGGTCTAGAAGCTGAAATACACAACAAGGAAAGTTGTGTGTTTTTGGAGGTGTTTTTTCTGCATAATTTTGGAGGAATATACTAGTGGGATTGGGGGGGCTTGTTTTTGTACTTTGGGAGTTGTTGTTGCTGGGATTTATAGTTCACCTACAATCAAAGAGCATTCTGAACTCCACCAATGATGGAATCGAACAAAACTTGGCACACAGAACTCCCATGACAACAGAAAATACTGGAAGGGTTTGGTGGGCATTGACCTTGAGTTTGGGAGTTGTAGTTCACCTATATCCAGAGAGCACTGTGGACTCAAACAATGATTGATCTGGACCAAACCTGACATGAATACTCAATATGCCCAAATGTGAACACTGGTGGAGTTTGGGGAAAATAGACCTTGATATTTGGGAGTTGTGATTTCTGGGATTTATAGTTGACCTACAATCAAAGAGCATTCTGAACCCCACCAACGATAGGGCCAACCTTTCCACACAGAACCCCTATGACCAACAGAAAATATTGTGTTTTCTGATGGTCTTTGGCGACACCTCTAACACCCCCTCATGACCTGACACCCCCTCCCAAGTGGTCCCGACCCCCAGGTTGAGAAACGCTGCTCTAGTGGCATAGTCCCAGATACTTCAAAGACAAATGATCTAAGGTGTGCCTTTTGTTCTCATTCCTATGACACAGGTGATTCCATGACCTACCATAACGGAAGGTCCTTTTCAACCTTTGACAAAGACAACGATTCGGCCATCACAAACTGTGCGTTATCGTATAAAGGAGCGTTCTGGTACAAAAACTGCCACCGGGTCAACCTGATGGGGAGATATGGGGACAACAGCCACAGTCAGGTAAGGCTTGTTGATTTATGTACTCTTGTAAGAGGTTTAATGAATGTTTCGCTCAAAACATGCCTTCAAATTGTGCCCCTCCTTCCTTCAGCTGCATTAAGATCACTACTGACGAAAGGTAATGAGTTCGAAGCCAGCCGGGTCGGAGTGAGCTTCCGGCCAATTTTGTGTAGCTTGTTGTCGACCTTTGCAACCCGAAAGACAGTTGCATCTGTCAAGTAGGAAATTTAGGTACCACCTATGTGTGGGGAGGCTAACTTAACAAATTTACGAGGCCATAAAAAAATCTCCAGCAAAAAGCATATGGGGAATGCAGAAAGTACTTCATCAGTGTCGCAGATGGACGGTGAAGCAACAGCTCCCCTGGTGGCCAGAAAAAAGTTAAATAGCCTCTGAATCTCTATATGCTTATGAGCATGCTATCAAGTAGGCAAAAAAATTACATTACGCAACCATGATAGCGTCTGCAAGCTCACGCCCGGCACAATTATTTAAGGTAATTCGGACACTGACGATGGTTCCTACCATCCAAAAAAATGATGATTGGGCCCTTACTGCCTAGGTTTTTCAGAGCTTTTTTGCTGACAAGATCTTGACCCTCCGCCGGGACCTCCCAGCCACAATTGATGCAGTAAGTGAACTTGAGACCCCATGGCCCCTCGCTGGACCCACCTTCGACCGGTTCCACCCACTGGACGCAGAGGCTGTTGACAGGATTGTAACTGCAATGAGACGAACCACATGCTCCCTTGACCGGTGCCCCTCCTGGCTTGTGAAATCTTGCCTGGAGGGGTTGCATGGCCCTCTGTTGAACACAGTCAAAGCTCCCTTGAGCAAGGAGTCTTTCCGGAGGATTTAAAAGAGGCAGTGGTTTCCCCACTGCTGAAAAAAACCGGGGTTAGATCCTTCGGTCCCTTCCAATTACCGTCCGGTTTCAAATTTGTTGTTTCTCGGTAAGGTGATTGAGAGGGCAGCAGTGGAGCAGTTGCAGTCCTTCCTAACGGATACAGCCGGATTAGATTCCTTCCAGTCCGGCTTCCGTTCGGGGCACGGGACGGAGAAGGTTCTGGTTTCCATCACAGATCAGCTCCGCTTCCAGCTTGATCAAGGCGGATCGACACTGCTTGTGTTATTGGACTTCACAGCAGCATTTGATACTGTCGATTACGATCTTTTGACTCAGCGCCTTGCCGTGGTTGGAGTGAGGGGAGCAGCTTTGAACTGGCTGTCCTCCTTCCTCCACAATCGGATACAGCGAGTGAGGTGGGGAGAGTCGCCCTCTGGGCGTTCCCCCCTGGTTTGTGGGGTCCCTCAGGGGGCCATACTCTCCCCGCTGTTATTTAACATCTACATGCGACTACTTGCTCAGCTGGTGCGTAGCTTTGGGCTTGAGTGCCATCAGTACGCTGATGACACTCAGCTCATTCTGAGGATGGAGGGCCGGCCGGACTCTGTACCCAATAATTTCCATCTGTGCCTCGAAGCCGTTACTGGATGGCTGCGAGCCAGTAGATTGAAGGTGAATCCAGCGAAGATGGAAATCCTCTGACTGGGCCGTCCAGGTGATAGGGATGTCCAGCTACCGACCCTGGATGGCGTGGCATTACACCCGCCATCATCAGTAAAAAGCCTGGGAGTCCTTTTAGACCCTCTGCTGACTATGGAGGCTCAAATCTCCATTGTCAGCAAAACAGCATTTTTCCATCTGCGACAAGCTAGGCGACTGGCCCCTTATTTGTTTTGGCACGACCTGGCCACGGTGATCCAGGCTACGGTCATCTCAAGACTTGACTACTGTAACGCTCTCTACATTGACCTGCCTTTGACTGTGATCCGGAAACTTAAGCTAGTGCAGAACGCTGCAGCCCGGCTGCTCGCAGGGGAGCCCGTGACTTGCCGCACCACCCCAGTCCTGCAGGGACTGCACTGGCTACCAGTCGAGTACTGGATTACATTCAAAGTGTTAGTCTTAACTTTCAAGGCCTTACATGGTCTGGGTCCAGTCAGGGCCGTAGCCAGGATTTTGGTTCGGGGGGCTGAGTTTGGTTTGGGGGCTGAGACGGGGTGAAAGAGAGTCTACCCTAGCAAACCTTTTGTATTGTTATCCCAATAACCCCATGAATGTGGGATATAATGAGCATGGTGATCAGATCATGATATGAATAAACATAACAGTTTAAATAATGTACCAGTAAGGCCTTCTCGCGGACCACCCTGAGAATTTCGGGGGCTGAAGCCCCCTAAGCCCCCCCCCCTGGCTATATGCCTGGGTCCAGTGTACTTGAAGGATCGTCTGTTCCCATATAGTCCCACGAGATTGCTACGGTCCAAAGATCAGAACCTTTTGGTCATTCCTAGCATGAAATCCTATCACCTAACAGCAACCCGATGGAGGGCCTTTTCTATCATTGCCCCAGTTCTCTGGAACAATTTACCATCCGAGACTCGAGCTATGCGAAACCTGGCAACCTTTCGCAAAGCTTGCAAAACATTTTTGTTCAAGCAAACCTTCGAGTCCTAATGTTATGTTTTTAACATGTACTAGCTGACCCGGCCACACGTTGCTGTGGGATTTTTAAAACTTGGGGACTGTGTGTGTAGTTATGTATATGTGTATGCGTGTATATGTGTGTACTTATGTATATGTGTGTTTGTATACATGTATGCGTGTATATGTGTTGATGTGTGTAAGTACAGGTGTGTTTATGTATGTATGTGTATATTTGTATATTTCTGTGCATGTATATATGTGTGTGTGTGTGTATGTGTTTCTGTGTTCCTTTCTTCTCCCCTCTTTCCTTCCTTCCTTCACTCCGTCCTTCTATTCTTTCCTTCCTTTTCCCTCCCCCCTTCCTATCCTTCCTTTTCTCCTTCCTTTCTTCTCCCCTCTTTCCTTCCTTCCTTCACTCCATCCTTCTATCCTTTCCTTCCTTCCCCCTCCCGTCCTTCCTGCTGTTCTTCCTTTTTCCTTCCTTTCTGCTCCCCTCCTTCCATCCAGTCTTCCTTCTATCCTTCCCTTCCTTTCTTCTCCCCTCCTTGCTTCCATCCATTCTTCCTTCTATCCTTCCCTTCCTTTCTTCTCCCTCCTCCCCTCCCTCCCTCCCTCCCTTCTTTCCTTTCCCTCCTTCCTGCCATTCCTCCCCTTTCTGTATCAGTCCTTGCTCCCCTTGTCTCAGTCCCTCCATTCCTTTCCCTACCTTTCCCTACCACCACCAACATTCCGACTCTCTAAACTGCCAGGGGGGTGGGGTGGGGGCTCCCAGCCTGCATTCTAACTGAGGGAGTATTTGTATTTGCTCTGAGTCCCCCCTGGGGGTTGAGAAGAGCGGGGTAAAATCCCGAAATAAATAAATATAATGCCTCTAATTGGTCAGCTCCACTAACATTCCGACACTGTAAACTGCCAGAGGGAGGTGGTGTGGGGGATCATGGGAGTTGTAGTCCATAATGTTTTTTCGATTTGTGGCAGTTGGCTCTTTTGGGGGGGGGGTGTTTTGGTAAACATACCTCGTAGGGTTTTCTGGGTATGTGGGCTGTTTTTGTGTTTCTGCCCAGTGTGGTTTCTTTGTTTATAAGACAGGACCCATGACATGGAGGATTTTATATATATAGATTGTTTTTATTGTTCTACTGTTGTGTTGAGCTCTGTAAACCATCAAAAACACCAAAGTGACTGGTTTCTCATATTTTCAAATATATTAACAAAATCCAATATGTCTATGCACAAATATACTCAAACGCCAAGCAGAGCCGATATACATCACCAAGTAAGACTGGGAATCACGGAAAGGTTCTTGAGGGGCGGGGGTGCGTATAGACCAGAGGGAAAGTTCAATAGGGAATATAGCCCATAGTCCAATGTCCGATATGCAGTTCCAGTCCAAATATATGGTCTGCACACCCCTTGATGCACTCTTATGACGCCCTGGATGAGAAGGAATTGGATGAGAAGGAGCAGAGGCTCATTAGGGTGCAGCTGAATGCAGCGTCCTTGTCGGAATATGTGCGCCATTCCCTTACACCTAGGGGCCTCCGTGTACAAACACCCCCAGGGGTATACACTGGAGATGAAGAATTCTTAGCATCCTGGAAGGCAATTGCAGAATGGTGTGCCAGAGATTTTATGATTTTGATTATAAAACGGAATACTAGGGAGAGCACTGAACTCAAGGAAGAAATAGCATTGTTAAAATCAACTCACTCTGAGTCTCTTCCAGCGGCAGACATCGCAAAAATTAAACAACAGTGCGATAGTCTCCAGGAGGACCTTAAGAACTATAAAATTAATAAGTTCAAGCGTGACCAACAGGACTACGCCACGAATCGGGTGTATAAGTGGGTTTACAAGCCCAAGTCACGCCAAGTGCATTTCTCCCAGGAGTCCCTACCCTCGGCCACCTCTACGGAGGAATTACCTTCGGATTCCTCTGCTAGCACCTCCTCAAGGTATCCCACCAGAAAGAGGAATCCTAGTAGGCCACGTTATTTTCCACAGGCCAAGAAACAAAAGGGAGCAACTTAGTAGTCAACTTGTCTTCACATGTGTTCTCGGCTGAGGAAATGAATGTATTGAATATGGGTGTTTCATTTGTCCATACCCCTCTTTGCTCTGATCTGCACATCAGACAGGATTTGGCCAGACTATTTAGGTCTTTAAGATTAAAGGAGCACTTTGCAAGTTCAGGCTCGTCCGTGGATAATTCTTACAACCATTCTCGCATGCAGATTAAGAGCAACTATACACCCCTAGACATCTCTCATAACCTCAAGACATTCGAAAGCACGGTTCTTAAGGAAATACAGGGTATTAATCACAATGAGGACAGCAGGCATAGAAACTTGAACTCACAACAGATTAATGTCATCAGGAACCTGGGGAAATTGCATAATCTTCAAAACAGCGGATAAAGGGGGCGGGTTAGTGGTGTTGGATCAAGATATTTACATACAGGAGGCACATCGCCAACTGAATGACATTAGATTTTACCAACGCATCCCGGGTGACCCCACCAAACGGTACCAAGGCATAATCAGGAACATTGTGCATGACGCAGAGGCCATGGGATATATTGATGCGAAGGTGGCCAAGTTCCTGGTTGCTGAAAATCCCCGCATCCCCCAATATTATTTTCTCCCAAAAACGCACAAGCCGGGCTTTCCGCCGCCCGGGCGACCAATTTTATCCGGTTCCGGGTCCCTGATGGAACCTCTGGGAATATATATAGACTCTATATTACAACCCCTGGTGAAACAAATACCGTCTCCCATAGTGGACACTACGGACTTCATAACTAAGGTAGAGAATCTTGTTATTGAACGTGGGGACATCTTGGCATCTGCTGATGTCAATTCCCTTTACACTAGGATCCCATTGCAGGATGCGAGGACTGTATTATCTGACGCATTGGACACTAGGCCGAATAGGATGTCCCCCCCCCCCCACGCATTTTTTGTTGGAATTGATTGATTGTCTGTTTGATTATAATTATTTTGCGTTTGGGGGCGAGTATTTCCTCCAGGTCAGTGGGGTGAGCATGGGGCAAAGTTGTGCGCCTTCAATTGCAAATTTGTATATGGGAGCATTGGAGAAATCTTTCTTACATGACCCATCATCCCCAGGCAAGCACATAAAATTCTATGGCCGTTTCATAGATGATTGTTTCTTTTTATTAGATCGCCACACCCCATTGGACATTTTCCAGGGGTGGCTAAATTCCTGGGATGTCAATATCCAATTCACCTTTGAGCATAGCACCGATAAAGTTAATTTTCTTGACACCACGGTGTTTAAAAGTGGGAATAAGTTGAGTGTGCAAAATTATAGGAAGCCTACAGATAGGAATTCGCTACTGCACTATCGTAGTTATCATTCATACTCGTTGAAGAACTCCTTACCTTACTCCCAGTTTATACGCTTAAAGCGCAACTGCACTCATGAAGAACATTTCAGGATGGAATCCAATAAACTGAAGGCCCAACTTCTTGAGAGGGGATATCCACAGGCCGTCATTAACAGAGCTGAGTACAAGGCCATATCCATACGACGCATGGATCTTTTTAAGAAAAGGGCACCTTCCAACACAAATCGCATTGTCTGGCCACTAAGATTGACTCCACACAGCAATCAAATTGTGGCTATAGTCAGAAAACATTGGGGAATACTACCAGACATTCCTGCCTTCAGATCTCCACCAATGATTGCGTATAAGCGCACGGAGAACTTTAAGGATTTATTAATACATTCCACCCTCCACAATCCCCGACCCAAAAGTATAATATTACCAGGATGCAGACCATGTGGGGACTGTGTGTCTTGTGGACAAGTATACAGAGGGAAGGAGGTAACCAGCCTACGTACACATAAAACATACAAACTGAGGGATTATACTACCTGCGACTCGGAGACCTGTGTGTACTGTCTTTTTTGTGATTGTGGAAAGGCTTATGTGGGGATGTCTTCTCGCCAATTACGCTTGAGAATGTCTGAACATTGTTCACGTGTACGAACTGGAGCTGACAATAGTATTCTATACAGGCATTTTTTGGAAGCCAGACATGCTCCAGGCTCCTTTAAATTTACTGCATTGGAGAAAGTCAAGGTGCCCCCACATGGTAACGTGCATGATTTACTTATCAAACGTGAATCCTGGTGGATAATCCATCTCCAAACAGAATTCCCAATCAGTTTAAACGAGCCCCTCCCCTTATCCGCCCTACTCACCTGAATCAGCCTTCATCCTAAATGTATAAAATGCATCCCTGTAAGTTTAAAGACACCTTCGGGTCCGCAGGAGATGTATGCTGGATGCAAACTATGTCCTGGTAGGTCTGTTATTTCTCTGAATGGCTACTACAATGGGAATTGGGTGCTATCTTGTATATATTGTTTGAATATATGTTATCGTTATAGGAATCATATTCCTCCTGTGTCACGCCTTGCTAAACTGCTATTTGCCGCTTGGGAAAGCCTGTGGAGGGCGAAACGGCCGGGCTCGTAATCAGTCCGTTGCGGTCCTAGTGCTATACGCCTCCCGGAGCCCACCAAGGAAACCAACCAGTTGCTGTGGAATCGCCAGGGCGTCATAAGAGTGCATCAAGGGGTGTGCAGACCATATATTTGGACTGGAACTGCATATTGGACATTGGGCTATGGGCTATATTCCCTATTGAACTTTCCCTCTGGTCTATACGCACCCCCGCCCCTCAAGAACCTTTCCGTGATTCCCAGTCTTACTTGGTGATGTATATCGGCTCTGCTTGGCGTTTGAGTATATTTGTGCATAGACATATTGAATTTTGTTAATATATTTGAAAATATGAGAAACCAGTCACTTTGGTGTTTTTGACTGTTGCATTTCCATTGTTTGAATAAGTGTGTTTACAGAGCTCTGTAAACCGCCTCGAGCCTCTGGGAGTGGCGGTGTACAAGTCGAATGAAATAAATAAATAAATGTGTTGTGTCTCTATGGCATTGAATGTTTGCCATGTATGTGTACATTGTAATCCGCCTTCGGGTCCATGAAATTGCCTATGATGGGGCCATGACACCACACGATATTATGTGTTCCATGATACTTATGTGAAACGCCTGTGATTTCTACCGCACCTGGCCGCTTGAAAAAGCCGTTTATCGGCGAAACGGATCGGGCCCCCTGCAGCTGAAGCCGTTGAGGTGTGCCCGGCGTTTCTTCGTGGTTTGATTTGCTGTTTCAGCCTGTGGTTCTCCTCCGGGTTGTCTCCCAGGATGGCGTGTGTTGCTCTGGCTCCGAGTCACAGCGCATTTGCGAAGCACTGCTCCCGGCGATCGGCTGTTTAGGAGCTGGGATTACAAACAAAGGCGTTTGCCTTTACCGCTCATGTTTCGCGGCTTGGGATCACTCCGGGCATCAATTCCTGTTTACCTTTCCTTCTCGCCTGTGTATATTGATCCTCATCACAACTGTTTACCTCGCTGCCCCTCTTGAGCTCCACCACGCCTACTCTTGGGACTTCGACTGAGAACCCCGCTGCGCTTTCCTGTATGGTATTTATGCCAAGATTGATGTATGTAAGCGCCAGGGAGTGACTATTGTTATCGCTCCCTTACAGTATTCACCACGTGTCTGTTTATGCACCAATATATGTTATTTTTGATATTATACAGTCTCTTTGTGTGTGTCACTGAAATATGACCTGAACCCATTTCTCCCCAATCTCTGTTCATTCATTCATTCATTCGCCGCTTTGCTTGTCTTTTGCAGGGTGTCAACTGGTTCCATTGGAAAGGCCATGAATACTCCATCCAATTTGCGGAGATGAAACTGAGGCCCTACAGCTTCCGGAACCTGGAAGGGAGGCGGAAAAGAGCATAGACCACCCTCCATAATCCGAGAGAGAGAGATTGAGATACAATTGAACTGGGAAGAAAGTTTGTTTGTTTCTTCCTGGAGAATTGGGGAAGGGAAACTAGCAGTGAGGATGGGGGTCCTTTACCAAAGCATTGGTGTTGCTCAACCTAACCTTGGCTCTTTTGACCGTGTTTTGTTGATTTTTTTTTAAAGGGGATAGTGGGTGGGAAAGCCTTCTTCAAACCATAGCATGCTCAACGGGGCACCCTTCTTCTGTACATACATGGCTTGATTTGCACCAAAGATGACCATCTAGAGGGGGATTTGGGGTGGACAATTTTCTATACTGTCTCCCCCACAACTCTTTGGTCAACAGAAATCTTTGGGCAAGGGCTCTTTAAGAGCAGCGATAGGAAAAAGAGATAATCGGGCACTTCTTGATTTTTCTTTCCATTCCAAAACATGTCACTTTCATGAGCATTGTTAGCCATCCTTAAGCTTGAGCTGGTCACCTTTATGTTTATTTTTTCTCTCTTCCTTTTCATATATATATATGTGTGTGTGTGTGTATATGTATATATATATATATATATATATATATATATATATATATATATATGGAGCCATGCAGAAAAGAGGGCACGAAGACAAGCAATCCCGTTCCAACTTTTCTGCCTAAAATTAATATTATTAATATAATGAAAATAATAAGGATGACGGTAATAAGCTAAATTTTGTCATTTATTTGTAAAGAAAGAAAAAAAAAAGAAAGAGAAACCCATGCTTTCCAAAAGACAACAGGGCAGTGTCTGATTGTAAATGTTTTTAAAAGAAAAAAAATTGAATAAAAGCACAATTTTACTTTTACAGAGATTTCCGGCTTTCTTTCTGTGTTGTATTGTTTTTTGCGCATAGCCCAGGTATACGTGCATATTAGACTTGTGCATAATTTCGTTTTTAATTCATATACTGTAAATTTACTTCCGGGTAGCCAAATCACCCCGAAATCGCTTCATAAGTGGATTAATTCCGATTTCATTCTGATTTACGAGGTTTCCAATAGAACCTACCCATGCCTAAAATACACCTAAGTAATACTATCCCTCATACAGGCAAAAACTGTAATGCACCAAAAAGCTATAGACCAAACTCTGAGTTGTGCCATCTTTATAAAGCTCTGGAGAGACTTATCCTGCACAGAATTATAGGGGAAAATAGGCCCATGTATTATCCTACATCAAACTGATCTCAGGAAAGGGAAAAGCTGCACATCACAAGTGCTGAACCTGACTCAGCACATAGAACAGTGTCTTTCAACCTTTTTTGAGCCGCGGCACATTTTTTTACATTTACAACATCCTGGGGCACACCACCAACCAAAATGACACAAAATGACACTCTAACACAGTAATACATATAGTTAATATGTTTTTAAATGTATTTATACACTCAGTGAGAAACCTGGGCCTGTTTCGATGAACACAACATAGATATCCTGGCAGGAATGGCAGAAAGACACACACGAAGGTCTTGCTCAACAGCTGGGAGTTATAGTTCACCCGCAATCAAAGAGCATTCTGAACTCCACCAATCATGGAATGGAATCAAACTTCCCACACAGAACTACCCTAAGCAAGAGAAAATACTATAAGAGTTTGGTGGGCAGTGACCTTGAGTTTTTGGAGTTGTACTTCACCTATATCCAGAGAGCACTGTGGAGGGGAGGGAGGAAGACGTGGGGCGAGTCTGCGCAGTAGCGCCCGCACGGGTCACATCTTCCTTCCTCCCCCCTCCCGCAGAAGCGGCAGTGTGAGCAAAGCGAGGCAAAGCAAGCAGAGCGAGGCTGGGAAGAAGGGAGCCCAAATGGAGAAGAAAAAGTGTTCGGCAGGAAGGGGGGGCGGATATGTGGCAGCCACTTTCACAGGCCAGGGCGGATATGTGGCAGCCACTTTCACAGGCCAGGGCTGATATGTGGCAGCCACTTTCACAGGCCAGGGCGGATATGTGGCAGCCACTTTCACAGGCCAGGGCGGATATGTGGCAGCCACTTTCACAGGCCAGGGCGGATATGTGGCAGCCACTTTCACAGGCCAGGGCGGATATGTGGCAGCCACTTTCACAGGCCAGGGCGGATATGTGGCAGCCACTTTCACAGGCCAGGGCGGATATGTGGCAGCCACTTTCACAGGCCAGGGCGGATATGTGGCAGCCACTTTCACAGGCCAGGGCGGATATGTGGCAGCCACTTTCACAGGCCAGGGCGGATATGTGGCAGCCACTTTCACAGGCCAGGGCGGATATGTGGCAGCCACTTTCACAGGCCAGGGCGGATATGTGGCAGCCACTTTCACAGGCCAGGGCTGATATGTGGCAGCCACTTTCACAGGCCAGGGCTGATATGTAGCAGCCACTTTCACAGGCCAGGGCGGATATGTGGCAGCCACTTTCACAGGCCAGGGTGGATATGTGGCAGCCACTTTCACAGGCCAGGGCGGATATGTGGCAGCCACTTTCACAGGCCAGGGTGGATATGTGGCAGCCACTTTCACAGGCCAGGGCTGATATGTGGCAGCCACTTTCACAGGCCAGGGCTGATATGTAGCAGCCACTTTCACAGGCCAGGGCGGATATGTGGCAGCCACTTTCACAGGCCACAGCGACCAGCGCGGGTGATGGACCTGCACCAAACTTGGTACACATAACCCCCCTAACCCCCTTTACGTGCTGGCGCGGGTCGGGGGACATGACCCACGGATTATGGGATTTGTAGTACTTTCCAACACTTTGGTTCCCACAGACCACTGAGGCCTCCAAAAAGGACCAATACAGACCACACTCAGCACACACACAGCCCCCATGACCCACTCTACGTCCTGGTGCAGTTCGGAGGAGGGTGGACCATGGATGATGGGACTTGAAGTACCTCTACTCACTTCCCAAGTCTGCTGCAACCTCATCCAATCACTGATCGAGACCAAACTTGGCACACATAACCCCCATGACTGCCTTCACGTCCTGGTGAGGTTTGGGGAGGACTGACAATGAATGATGGATTTGTAGTACTTTTACATCCTCTGTTCCCACAGACCACTGTGGCCCCCAACAAACACTGATAAAGACCACACTTGCACACAGAGCCCCAGTGACCCAGTCCACATCCTACTGAAGTTTGGAGGGGACAGAACATGGATGATGGGTCTTGCAGTACCTTCCCTCACTTTCCAAGACTGCTACAAACCTAATCCTATGATTGATCAACACCAAACTTGCCACACAGAGCCCTCATGACCCACTCTACAGCCTGGTGCAGTTTACTGTGAGACGGACCATGGATGATGGGACTTGAAGTACCTTCACTCACTTCCGAAAAAGAATGCATCCTCATCCATTCACCAATACAGACCAAACTTAGCACACAGAGCCCCCATGACCCAATCTACATCCTACTACACTTGGGGGGACAGAGATGATGGGACTTGCACTACCTTCAGTAATTTCATGATACCACTGCAACTCCCAATAATGATGGATCAAGACCAAACTTGGCACACAGAGCCCCCATGACCCACTCTACATCCTGCTGCGCTTCACAAATAACCCGGGGAGGACCGGGTCCCCAAGCTAGTCTATTATATAAAGGAGGTCCCATCGTCAAACGACTGACAGAGACAGAGAAACCTTCCAAGGCAGAGACACCAAACTTGCCAACACAAATAGGCCTCAGGCAAGGAAGGTTTTTAGCAAAGAAACTTTCCCCCCAAAACCTAGAAGGCCCCCAAAACAACGATTAAAAAACTACATTTCCCAGCATCCTCTGCGGCAGCCAGCGAAACCCATTGGCCAACATCAGTTACCATAGTAACGGTGGGCAAAGCCACTTAGAATGCTGAGTGATTTCAGTTGAGGGTTAAACTGCCACGGTCAAGATCTAGGAGGGAGACAAATAGGGCACCAGGGACACAGGCACCACTGACAAACACATACCCCCAGAATAACACAAAAGTAATACCTACACACAACACAATATGCACATAACACAACCTTGCATCTACTGATTAACCCATTTGTATGCCATTCCTTCCTTCCACACAGGCATAAGCTGACCCAAAAGACAAGCCATGCCTCCTAAAAAGAACAGCATCGGACAACACACTCGCAACGCTACATACATCACACAAAAAAGGGCAGAACAAACGCCAGAACAGAAAGACACTGCACTACACTAGCTTTTGCCATCACCATAAACAAGGCTCAAGGACAAACACTACAAATCTGTGGCATAGACCTTGACACAGAATGCTTCTCCCACGGACAACTCTACGTAGTGTGCTCCAGAGTTGGGAAACCACAGAACCTCTACATCAACACAGCAGACGGAAAGACAAAAACATTGTATATCCACAAGCTCTGCAGAACGCCAGGAACACCACACACCGACAACTCCACAGGACTTCAACATCCCACCCACCAGAACAACCCACAACGACACAGCCATGACCCCACCAAGACCATAAGTAACATCAATTCCAACCCTTACATACTCAGACTTTCTCACATCTCCTAAAAAGGGCACAGCAACGCGTGCCGGGTACAGCTAGTGATACTATAAATCATTGCCTCCTTCTGAGAAAAATTGAAACACAAAGAACTACCACCTCACCCACTTCATAGGAAATCTGCTACCAAACAGGAGCTTTTTTGATGAGTTCCAGGGCCAGAGAAGCAGATGGCGGGAAAAGAGCATGGCCTGCCTCAGGGCAGTGTGCTTGCTCCACCAATGTTTAACATTTACACAAATGATCAGCCACTGCGAGATGGAACAAAGAGTTTCATCTTTAAAGGCATGGTTCCTCAGTTTAACAGCGGAGCTACCTGTATGCCATTACATTAATACTTTATGAATAATACTTGTCTTAAGAGTTGACTTCTAGCAAGGTCATACTTTCCTTTTGACTAGTGGTTTTCAGGTGGTCTCTATGTTCATGGAGATTCACATTTGCCAAATGGAGGTGACATCATTTTTACCTTTGCGATAAGATTATGGTGCACTGGGATTTCCAATAGTTAGCACCTCCCAAACAGAGGGTGCCTCCAGGCAACCAGGTGATGTATGCAATGTTTCAAAGAGAGGAAGAGACAGAAACAACATTTTTCTAATTGTTAAATTGGAAGATATATCTCTATTACTGTAATCCATGGTTGCATTTCTCCCCTTTTTTGCCACCACTGAACCCGGTTGACTGTATTCTGTATGCATTTGAGTACAGTCCCAATATGCTTTTCATATATGCTTCCAAGCCATATAGTCCTCATTCTAGACCTGTGTGTGTTGATGCACTTCCCTACCTGGCCACTTGATGGCAGTAAAGGATTGCAAATCAGAATCTCAAGACCAGTGCAAATATTTCTGTGTTCACAAGAGGGCGGCAAAGGGAATGGCCATTAGGTCTTATCCTGTGTTATTAATATCATTTTGAGCCATGACTATATAAATAAAAATGTAATCTCTATTTGTTAGGGATCTCATATCTCCCAAACTACTTAACCAAATGATATGAGGAGGGCCTGAGAAAAGAGCCCAAGGGGCCGCATCCAGTCCCTGGGCCTGGGTTTACCCTTACCTGGGATAGACCATATCAGCTCTAGATTATGAAATATGTGGTTGGCGACTATGGGATGGCATATATTCTGTATCAGAAACTAGAGCTGATGTGGTCTACCCAATGTCATTTTCTGAATCAGCACCCTGAATAACCAAGCCGAATCTGAAGTTGACCAAAAACTGATTTGTAACCCTATTGGTACTAATGTTGGAGAGTGGTCCCTGGTCAGAGTGGCCCCTGGTCAAAAAAAAGGTTGGGGGTCTCTGAGTTACTTGGATGTCTTTTAAATGGTAGTACCACTCCCATCCTCTCCATTGGCGCCCCCTTGCAGTGGGGGAGAGGCTTGCAGAGCTGTTTGGGCTGGAAGTCAGCCTGAAGAAAACGGAAGTCCTCTACCAGCCCGCACCACAGGAAGAACACCATCATCCCCACGTCAGCATAGGCAAATCTGTGCTTAAGTCCGTTCAGCAGTTCATCTACCTGGGAAGCATCATCTCTTCAGACACCAAGATTGATAAAGAGATAGATCACAGATTAGCAAAGGCATAGAGTGCATTTGGAAGGCTTCAAAGAGTCTGGAGTAACAAACACCTGAGGCAAAGCACCAAAATTAGTGTGTACAGAGCTATTGTACTGTCCATTCTCCTCTATGGGTCTGAAACATGGGTCACCTATCGCCAACACCTACGACCCCTCGAACGCTTTCATCAGCGCTGTCTTCGCACAATTCTAAATATACACTGGACCGACTATGTGATAAAAGCTATTGAGAACACAGCTGCGCTGGGCAGGGCACGTCTCTAGGATGGAGGGCCACCGCCTCCCAAAGATACTACTCTACGGTGAACTCGCCACGGGGCAGCGCAAGAGAGGCGCCCCCAAAAAGAGATATAAAGACTCCCTGAAACAACATCTCAGGCTCGGTCAGATTGATCACCAAAGATGGTCCACCCTGGCCTCACATCGGGAGGCATGGAGACGCACTATCCACAATGCTGCGGCCTCTTTTGAGAAGACACGCCGAATGGGTCTCGAAGAGAAACGACAACGCAGAAAAAGCTGCAACTTGGAAACAACATCACCCAAGGAGACTTTCTGCTGTGCTTTCTGCAACTGAACTTGCTTATCTCAGACTGGCCTTTTTATTAGTCATCAACGCGCTTGTAAAAAGCATGGGATGAGTCCTTCCTAAGAATCTTCATTCGCAAAGTAATGCCGAGAGTTGGAAACCACATTAATCTTTGACCAAGAAGGGAATCCATGCTCAACAAAAGTGCCATCAGGGACCCCATAAAGAGGATTGAAAATGCAAACAGGGACCCCATCAAGAGGTCTAGAAATCCCATCCAAGCACTGCTTCCAACAAGAACACCAGTGCTGACTACAAAGGCTGCCAAAGACCCTTCTTAATGGATGGCGCATGAGAACAGACCCAAAACACTCATTCGAAAATAAGGACTACCTTCTGCTTAGACGCACTCTGAAACCTCATTCCTACAGCCGCACTACACATTGGAAACAACTTGTACCTGACCTGAAATCTTTGAAAAGCAACCCAAAGGCTGAGGCAAGATCCAACAGAGCCATGTAGGACGTGGATGGGCTGAGAAATTTGGAAAGCACAAAGTTGGAGGAAGGACGCCCCTACGCCCACTGACACAGGTCAAGAGCCAAAAACAAAGCCAGCCCTTGGTTGCAGGTGGCACAGAGAGTGTAATAAAGCACATTTTTGCTTATTTAGGTATTAATGACACAACAGAAAAGAACAACAGAGGATTAATCTGCCAAATAGAGTATATCGATGCAGAAAGAACCAAAAAATTATTCCCACTGCCCTTAACAATGTTTATTCACATCAACAAGAGTAAATGAATACGCTATCCCATTATACACATATTTGTTTTCAAAGTTTGCAGAAACCCCCACCACCACCACAATGCAACAACAGTGACCACAATGCAGAAAAGGAATAATAAACTTGTCCCAGCAGGAGTTGGAACAGGTGGGTGCCTACCTTTGACGTCTTCTTCACCTGGCCAAGAGTGAGTGGTCCTGACGCTGGGTCACTCAGGGAGGTTGCATCACTCTTGCAGTCAGAGAGGATGCAGAAACGCCGCACCCCTCCAGGCAAGAGAGGATCCCTGCATTTAGGGACACAAGCTCTCTGCCTTCCTCCCAAAAATCAGGAGGAGGGATGATTGATTGCAAGGACCCCATAAAGAGGTTCTGGATGGTCAGTACTGACACGTAAAGCAGTGTTTCCCAACCGCTGTGACGTGGCACAGTAGTGTGCCGTGACGGACCTCCTGCTGTGCCACGAGAAAAGCTCTCTGCCCCCCTTCCTTCCCCCTCCTCCTGCCGAGCTCCTGCTGCTTGGGAACAGAGGAGGAAGGGCCGGGCGGCAGCGAAGAAAAAGAAGGGACTGGGGCGCCGCCTCCTTTGGTCTTTTTCCCAGCCAGCCTCCAATCCGCCATGACTCCCGCCATGACTCTCGCTCCTTGCTCCCTGAAGCCGCGTGGAGGAGGAGCCCCGCCCACTGAAGCCCGCCAACCGCTCATGCTCCTGCTCCTCCTCCTCCTCCTCTGCGCGGCTTCAGCGAGCGAGGGGCAGGAGTCATGGTGGGGAGCAAGGACGGGGGCCATGACTCCCGCCCCTCGCTCACACTGCCCCCTCAAAGCTGGAGAAGCTGTGGGAGAGCTGAAGCTGGGGGAGGGGAGGGGCGGGGCATGGTGCGGCCTGGCTCCATCCCCTCCCCCAGCTTCAGCTCTCCCACAGCTTCTCCAGCCTTGAGGGGACAGTGCCAAGCCAGCATTTGCCACCGCTGGCTTGGCACTGCCCCCTCAAGGCTGGAGAAGTTGTGGGAAAGCTGAAAATGGGGGAGGGGCGGGGCATGTCATGGCTTGGCTCCTCCCCCTCCCCGGCTTCAGCACTCCCAGCAGCTGCTCCCAGCAGGTCACCATCCCCCGGCTGATCTTTACTGTGTTAGAGTGTCATTTTGTGTCATTTTGGTTGTTGGTGTGCCCCCGGATTTTTTTCAATGTTAAAAGTGGGCCATGGTTCAAAAAAGGTTGGGAAACATAAAGGAATGCTAACAGGGACCCCAAAAATAGGCCAAGGATGGTAAGCAGGAACCCAAAAAAGACACCTAGGAATGCCACAGGGCCCATGAAGGAGCCTAGCAATGCCAGCAGGGACCCCATAAATAGGCCTGGGATTGCAAGTAGGAACCCCATAAAGGCTGCACCAATTTAACTGGAGAAATACGTTTAGGGGAAAGGGGATGTTAAAGTAACTTTTAAGCCACTAACCTGCTACATTGGGGATGCAGCGTGTATCTCGTGTGATTTTGTTTCATAATAGAGCACAATGTTTCGAAACGTATGCTTTACTTCTGCTTCTTTTTCATTTTACCACCAAAATGACACACATCAAAAATTAGATACAGTACAAATTGGGCAGAACGTTACCATTACCAATGGGGAAAGCGGAAATGCTCCTGTAGAACAAAACATTGCAAACTATTTTGTGTTTAGTCTCTCCCATAATGCCAATCGGTATTAAAGGGGACGGGGACACAGTTTGAATCTGACTCACGGAAGGCTCCAAGGAAGGAAAAGCCCAGCATACCAACATTGTAGTACTGATCTCATACACAATAACGCAAAGCTCAGCTCAAAAGCCAAATAATGCAATTTCTTTCCAATTTGTCTATCACAACAACCGCAAACATGTATAATATCCCATGCCTAGGACCAGGAACATCTTCTATATAGACAACTTCTGAACTACAGACATGTGATACATTGGAAATAACTTACCCCACAAGTGATAGGCGGGGGGGGGGGAGCCCAGCCCCATAATGTAAAAGAGGACTAAAGGACCCGCCCAAGCATGAGTTGGAGCAGGTGATTACCTACCTTTGATTATGGCTTCTTCGTTTCCCCTGGAATGGTCCTGGCGGTGGGTGGGTCATGAAGGAAGGTCGCATGGCCTTTCTGGTGAGAGAAGATTCTCCATGAGAATTAAAACAAAACAACACAAAACATCAACACACACAGGTCCAGAATAAGGCAGGGTAAGACCTAATGGCCATTCCCTTTGCCGCCCTCTTGTGGAGACAGAAAGATTTGCACTGGCCTTGAGAGTCTGATTTGCAATCCTTTGCTGCCATCAAGTGGCCAGGTAGGGAAGTGCATCAACACACACAGGTCCAGAATGAGGAATATACGGCGTGGAAGCATATATGAAAAGCATCTTGGGACTGTACTCAAACGCTCAAGTATTAATGTAATGGCACACAGGTAGCTCAGCTGTTAAACTGAGGAACCATGCCTTTAAACGGTCAAGGATAAAGACAGGCCACTGCAAAATATATATCTGGTTAGCAGAGGATGGTTGCAACTTTGAAATAGAATTTGCAGTTGTAATTGCTGTTGCCCAAAAGATAGCCTCTTAGTTAAAACATGCACTCAAGAGACAAAACAAAATAGTCATCTATGAAAAAATAACATATCTTGTTTACTAACAATATCTTTAAGCCTATATGTACTCACTGAAATCTGAAAGTACACCACCGCACACCTCCAATGAAGTGGTGAGCAGACTTATAACATGCATCCACCTCCATAGAGGTCTGGTGCAAACTGAATACAAAATGGAGTCTGAAGCCCCTCCCACACCAAAATGTTCATACAATATAGGTTAATAATTATACACATTTATAAACAGTTAGTGGGGGCTTGGAAGGTTACTATTTCCAACACTAACTGGCCCTTTACTGTATGGTGTCTGGAGACCTCCCAAATAGAAGATGCCTCCAGGCAACAAAGGCCAGGCAGACAACATCACTGATTGACTTTGCAGGGTCATGTCTATTCAGTGCTATTCAAGCTTGCTATTGCAACATTCCAATGCAAACAGCAGTGTGAATATACCTAATGGTAATCAGACTGAATATACTAAATGTCTGTAAAGAACAACACTTCCCAGAGTTATGCAAAATATATCAATATAATATTGTGGTGAACAGTCAAGAGAATACAATAGCGACGATATCAAAAGTACAATACAAAAATTCCGGGTAGAGGCGATAAATCCCAAAGTACTTGCCCAAATGGCGATGAGGGTGCTGGAAATTGAGTCCGCTCCTGGCGAAATAGCCGCAATGTAAAGCGGCCAGTGTGTGTTCGGCGTTAGCCGGCACGGATAGAAATGCGCCTGATGATGATGTCTCGCGGCGCCGTAGGAGAGCGTCGTCTCAAACGGATGATGTCGAAGTGATGGCAGCACGTTGAGGGGTGGGGGGGATCCGTGGAGGAGTGGAATACTCAAGCCAGGGGCGGTCTAAGGTAATTTTAAATGGTAGGCGAACATTATTTTGGTGCCCCCCCCCAATTATTTTGCCGCCCCCCATGTAAAACAAATATACAATTATAATATCACAATACCATTAGTAGTATTATATTGTATCAATGTATATACAATATATTATACCATACTCATACTGTATTATATCATAATTATATTATACTACATTACAATATAATTATATTATAATATATTGACATTATAATATAATGTAACATTCTATTATATTATTATTATAAAATAATAAAATTATTTATTAAAATAAAATTATCTTCTACTAAATATTTTCATTACTCCTATAAAACTCAAATAACCCAAAATAAAGTAAAATAAAATATTATATATTACTATTTTGTACAATACCACTATACTGCAATATTGTTTGTAATATTACATGTAATATAAAATATATCATTATTCTATTGTTATATTGTATTTGTATTATATTGTATGACAATATTAAGCAGAACTGTATAATAATCAACAAGAAATGCAATGTAAATGCATCAAAATCAGAATATATTACCTACCACCCGTCTCATAATTCATAGGAGTCTCCCATAAGTCCAAAATTAGGATCCCAATGTAAATGTAAATAGAAAAACAGCCAAAATGTTCAAATGAGGTCGAATACAGGCAGCGCGGCCTGGGCAAACTTGGGCCCTCCCTCCCTCCCTCTAGGTGTTTTGGACTCCAACTCCCACAACTCCTCATAGCCTCAGGCCCCTCAGGTCTAGACAGAAATAGACGGAATGACCTGGCCACGGTGATCCAAGCTACGGTCATCTCAAGGCTGGATTACTGTAATGCGCTTTACGTTGGCCTTCCTTTGTCCGCGACCCGGAAGCTCAAGTTGGTGCAGAACACTGCCGCCCGGCTCCTGTCTGGAACCCCAGCAGGCCGCCACATCACACCTGTTTTGCAGGATCTGCACTGGCTCCCAATCGAGCACCGGATCTCCTTCAAGGTGTTGGTTCTTACCTTTAAGGCCTTGCATGGCCTGGGGCCAGCGTACTTGAGGGACCGACTCACCCCACACTGTCCCCCGAGATCACTACGCTCCGAGGATGCTAATTTGTTAGAGATACCCTCGGCGAAATCGGCTAAACTGACATCTACTCGCCGGAGGGCGTTCTCCGTTATAGCTCCTACGCTGTGGAACGCCCTCCCGGCTGGAACGCGGGCTATAAAGGACCTGCTCCCGTTTAGACGCGCCTGCAAAACTTATTTGTTTAAGCAGGCCTTCGGTGAGTAGGTCCTGCCCATGTTCCGCTTTAGCCGCTGTCCTGGGGTGTCACGCTATCTAATTTCTGAACTGTACCTGGGGGTTTTGTATTTTGCTGTTTTAACTGTTTAATTGTCTTAGATGTTTTATTGCATTGCTTGTGTGTAGTTGTACCTTCGGTTCCTGTGAGCCGCCGCGAGCCTCAGGGAGTCGGCGGCATAGAAACCCGAATAATAATAATAATAATAATAATAATAAAAATAGAGCCGAAGAAAGGAAGGAGGGAGAGAAGAGGTCACAGAGGAGGAGGAGGAAAGCCCTTCATTCATTCCTTCACTTACACTTCCTTCACTGATTCTTTTCTCCTTCCCTGCAAACGCGCTCGCGCGGCGGAGACAAAGGGAGAGGGGAAGCACTCCCTGCCTGCCCGATAGGGAGTGCTTTGCTTACAGGCTTCTGCGCAAGGGGCTACTGGGCATGCGGCGGAGGTTTTCGCGCATGTGCAGTTGCTCCTGCGCTCAACTTTAGCTCCGAGCAACTGCGCCTGCGTGAAACCCTCTGCGCGGGCCCCGAAGCGGCGGTGGAGTGCACCTGGCCGGGGTCAAACCGCAGGCAGCTGCAGCACTGTCTGAGGAACATCGGCAGGGCCAGGATGGTGCCCCATGCGGCCAGGATGGCGCCCCCTTCCCAGATGGCGCCCTAGGTGGCTGCCTACTTGGCCTATCTTGTAGGACCGCCCCTGACTCAAGCGGGGAAATCCCCAAATGAAGCCTCCAAAGGGAATCCCCGGCGTCCTCTCGCGAGAACAAAGAAATCTCGCGTCTCCGTCTGCTGGACAGGCGGAGCTCCGTGTAGGATGAAGACCACAGGTGGGAATCCCGGGATTCAAAACACGGAAGGGGGTGATGGGTTCTCCAAAGGGAAGGTTGGATTCACAAACATATAGAAGTCTGAAAGGGAGCATCCATGCTCAAAGAGGGAAAATTCCCCCAGGACTAACAAGGAGGAAGAGGCGGTGTGGCTTCTCCCTCACTTGGAGGCTCGGTATTCAGCAGAGCCGTCGGCAAGCAAATGCTGTATTATCCGCGGCCACATTAAAACCGTTTCGGGCTTCCTTGCGGGTTCCTTTCTCAAGGCTCATTGGCTAAGACCAAGCAACAGTCACATTTCAGGTGTTGGAATACACATAACCCTGCTCTGTGTGGAGTAGGGTGACCCAAAGGTATTGCAACATTCCCACATGGCTTTCCTGGCCAAAATCATTGAGCTGTTATGAGTTTTTTTGGGCTGTATGACCAATGTGTCCCAGCGGCATTCTCTCCTAATGTTTGGCCTGCGAATGCTGAGATGCTAATGGCAACTTTAGAGGTCCTGTTGGAAGTGAGGCAAGTGGAGGGTATATTATATTGAGAGGGTTAAAAAAAATCAGTCAAAATTTGCCTCCCCACTTTAATGTGGTACCTTTATCTCCTACTTGACAAATGCAACTGTCTTTCAGGCTGCAAAGGTCGACAGCAGGCTACGCTTAAGGTCAAACACCCACCTCGACCCGGGCAGGCCTCGAACTCATGACCTACTGGTCAGAGAGATCTAATGCAGCTGACACTTAGCCAGCTGCGCCACATTCCCGGTGGTATGGTCTAAAATGGTATAAAACGTTTAACCCAGCCATGTGCATGACAGTCCTTTTGAGCATATGCAGAACTGCTTCCTGTCCGCCTTCCTGCTGTACAGCACAAATGAAGTGTGTTCATTTCTTTCCTTTCTTTTCCCCACACTTTCCTTTCCTTTCCTCCCTTCCCATTTCCTTCCTTCTTTTCCCCTCCTTGTCTCTCTCCTGCTTTTCTTTTCTTCCTTATCCATAGTTCGTTTTTTCTTTCTTCCTCTCCCCCTCCCTCATTTCCTCTTTCTTTCTTTCTTTCTTTCTTTCCCCTTCCTTCCTTCCTTCCTTCCTTCCGCCTTCTCTTCCTTCCCTGGAAGAGCCAGGTCTGAAGTGTCCCCTCATTCTGCCGGGGGAATCCTTTTTTCATAGTATGTACAGATAGACTCACATTGAGTTGAATTCAGTCTTAAAATATATTATATATATATTAAATGGCTCTCACTGAAATAAATTTCCAAATATTTTGCTTTCATGGCTCTCCGAGTCAAAAATGTTCTCGACCCCTGATTTAAATCTTCCTCCCATATTTCTCTTAATATTGCTGGGGGAAAGGTGAACTGCCATCAGATCTCCGAGATGCAATATACAAATTGAAACTGAATCCAGACAAGACAGAGGCACTCCTGGTCAGTCGAAAGGCCGAACAGGGCATAGGGTTACAACCCTGAAGATGCAGGTTTGCAGCCTGGGAGTGATCCTGGACTCATCGCTGAGCCCGGAGCCCCAGGTCTCGGTGGTGGCCGGGAGAGCTTTTGCACAGTTAAAGCTTGTGCGCCAGCTGCACCCGTACCTTGGGAAGTCTGACTTGGCCACGGTGGTCCACGCTCTGGTTACATCCTGAATAGACTACTGCAACGCTCTCTACGTGGGGTTGCCTCTGAAGACTGCTCGGAAGCTGCAATTAGTCCGCCGTTCGGCAGCCAGGTTACTAACAGGAGCGGGGCACAGGAAGCATACCACTCCCTTGCTGCGCCAGCTCCACTGGCTGCCAATTAGCTTCCGGGCACAATTCAAAGTGCTGGTTTTAACCTACAAAACCCTATATGGTTCTGGCCCAGTTTACCTGTCCGAACGGATTCCCCCTTAGGAGCCATCAAGGACATTAAGATCCTCCGGAGAGGCCCTGCTCTTGGTCCCGCCAGCTTCGCAAGCATGGCTGGTGGGGACGAGAGACGGGGCCTTCTCTGTGGTCGCCCCTCGGCTGTGGAACTCTCTCCCAAGTGATGCTAGATCTGCCCCCTCTCTGTTGTCCTTTAGGAGGCTGGTGAAGACTTGGATGTGGAGCCTGGCCTTCCCAGAATAGGCTGAGATGGGCTATCGTCTGAAGGAATGACCACGTTTACAGATCAAGTGGAATTGTTTTAGTGGCGATGCGGTTTCATGCTGGGTTTTAATGTATTTTAATATGTTGCTGTAATTGTTTTTAAATTGTATAGCATTGAATTTGGCTGTGAAGCCGGTCTGAGTCCCTTGATAAAGGAGAGAAGGTCGGGGTACAAAAGTTTTTAAATACATAAATAAATATGCAAGCACATGTGCATTCTGCGTGATAGAAGATACAGGGACAATAGAAACGTGTGTGATCAGGATGAAGAGCCAGTCCTGGTAGAACTATGAGATAATGCAAAGTTACTGATAAGAAATGGTATAAAACCTTTGTTTACCCAGCCATGTGCGCGGCAGTTCTTTCGAGCATATGCAGAACGGCTTCCTGCCCGCCTTCCTGCTGACCAGCACGAATGAAGAGCTTTGTATTGGATCGGCCAGACCCACTGGTCTTCCGTCTTCTTGAAGGGTCTCGCTGCTCTAGAACCCAACTTTATATAACAGGTGGGGACCGTGTTTAAACAAAGCCTAAAGAACACAATAGAACTGAATGGAAATAATCACTGTACAGTTAATTATCACAAACGTGTAGACTTTATATATCAAAAGTAAATATCATAATGACATCAATGTGAGATGTAGCATACATACAAATAAACATAAGAGTCATAACACGGCCAACACACTCTCAGGAGGAGAGAAAGAATAGTCTCTGAAACCCTGAAGTTGAGATTCAGTCCCTGAAAAAGGACAAGTAAATAAGGGAACGTCCCCAAATGATAATGTCCAGAGGGGCAGAAACAACTCAGTGGTAATGCTCACTGTAATGCTTCTGCGGGCCCGCATTTTGTGGTTTGTTTACATACGCGACTGTTCCCTGCCTGGATTTCCAGGAACAGTGCGCGATTCTACAGCGGCTTTTCTGCCCGAACAGCCAGCTCTGTGTTTGTTCACTACTACAGGCACGGCATACTGGACTGCTCCGGCCTCCCCAACCACTCTCACTGCTCGGAGGCCTCCACGTGTGAGTTGCAACCCTACAGTGAGCATTACCACGGAGTTGTTTCTGCCCCTGTGGACATTATCATTTGGGGACGTTCCCTTATTTACTTGTCCTTTTTCAGGGACTGAATCTCAACTTCAGGGTTTCAGAGACTATTCTTTCTCTCCTCCTGAGAGTGTGTTGGCCGTGTTATGACTCTTATGTTTATTTGTATGTATGCTACATCTCACATTGATGTCATTATGATATTTACTCTAGAACCCAACTTCCCTTACAATATACCTGCGGAGTGATGTCCAGGTTGGGAGAAAGGACCCTTGCCTGTTCGAAGCACGTGTGAATGTCACAATAGCACTGAATAGGCATGAAGCTGCAAAGTCAATCAGTGAGGGCGTCTACATGGATGTCACCTGGCCTTTGTTGCTTGGAGGCATCTTTGATTTGGGAGGTGTCCAGAAATAAAGGGCCAGGTAGCACCCCCCAAAGAGAGGACATATTTCTCCCACACCTATTATCCTGTTTCCAGGTGCTTTTCTCCCTTGTTCTTCACCTTCTTCTTTTCCTTCTTTTCACAATATCTCCACCTTCCCTTCGGAGGAAGAAATTCACACAATTTGTCCCAATTCCCCCCCACACACACTTTTCCCTTCAATTTCTCACATTTATCTATTTATTTCCAATTTTCTCTCTGTGGAAAATTCTTATTTTTCCAGACTTTCCCCTCAGTCTCCATTCAAGGTGGTTCTGGCTGGAAATAATTCCATATTTCCCCCTTGAAATTGGCTTTTTCCCCTCTCTTTCCTACTTATATCTTCTATTTCACTTTTTTAAAAATTTAAATATACTTAAGTGTACTAAATTGTAAATACACTGGAAGAAAACAACAAGAGAACCTGCTCCCTTGCTGTCACTGCAGAATGAACTCATATAAACCCTGTCTATTTGCTTCGTCCCGCCTCCGAGCCTCCCATTGGTCGCCCGCCCTGCCAATCATAGAATGGTTCACGGCCATTGGTTATAGAATGCAGGTGTGGGGCGTTTGGAGCAAGGTATCCGACAGGAACAAGTACGCATGCGCAGCTTTTTATCTCAGAATACGCTTCATCGCTTCGCTCCGCCCAAACTCTCTGCTCTGAGGCTCCCATTGGTCGTCTGTCCTGCCAATCATAGGAAGGCGCGCGAGCCAACGCTTAGAGCGCAGGTGGCCTGAGTTTAGCATCGAGCGGGAAAACGCACGGCTTTATTAGAATCAGCTGCTGGTTGAATCATGACGTCACTGGACGCCCCCTGCTGGCTGGCGCTGCAACAACCTTTAAAAGAATTTATTTATTCATTTATTTATTTTTTCAACTTATATACCACCCTTCCTAATAGGCTCATAATATTATTTTTAATAATAATGTTAATAACAAAATAATATATTGTATACATATATGATACATCTATGATATGGATTATATCATTTTGAAATACATTTTTTTTTATTATACTAATGATGATTACACATTGGAGCTGCGAAGTGCCATTGCCTTTAATGAAGGGGCAGAAAAGCAAGAAGGGTGCAATGTCCTCTGTGACCACAGGATGGCAGCAAATGATTACACACTGGAGCTGCGGAATGCCATTGGCTTTAACGAAGGGGCAAAATACCAAGGAGGGTGCAATGTCCTCTCTGGCCACATGATGGCAGCAAATGGAGCTGCGGAGTGCCATTGGCCTTAATGAAAGGGCAAAATAGCAAGGAGGGTGCAATGTCCTCTGTGACCACAGGATGGCAGCAAATGATTACACACTGGAGCTGCGGAATGCCATTGGCATTAATGAAGGGGCAAAATAGCAAGAGGATGCAATGTCCTCTCTGGCCACATGATGGCAGCAAATGGAGCTGCGGAGTGCCATTGGCCTTAATGAAAGGGCAAAATAGCAAGGAGGATGCAATATCCTCTGTGGCCACAGGATGGCAGCAAATGATTACATACGGAGCTGCGGGGTGCCATTGGCATTAATGAAGGGGCAAAAAAATATCAAGGAGGGTGCAATTTCTTCTGTGGCCACTGGATGGCAGCAAATGATTACACATGGAGCTGCGGAGTGCCATTGGCCTTAATGAAGGTGCAAAAAAGCAAGAGGGTGCAATGTCCTCTGTGGCCACAAGACGGCAGCAAATGATTACACACTGGAGCTGCGGAGTGCCATTGGCCTTAATGAGGGGGCAAAATAGCGACGGTGCAATGCCTTCTGTGGCCACAGGATGGCAGCAAATGATTACACATTGGAGCTGCAGATGTATTTACTTATTTATTGAGTCAAGAGCGAACCAAACAGTTGTATTGCATGAAAAAAACCAACAAACAAACAAAACACAAAGTTTGCAAACTTGGTATTCGATTAAATGTCCTTTGACCAGTAGCTGGCCACTTTGAGTACCTTGATCCGTGGAGGGTGCCTCGGTGCTGTCACTGAGGGTGCATTTCTCGATCTGGCCACATGATGGCGGCAAAGGATTGCAAAACAGAATCTCAAGGTGAGTTCAAATATTTCTTTGTCCGCAAGAGGGCGACAAAGGCAATGGCCATTAGGGTATATTAACCTGCCATATCATTTCTATCATTTGTATCAGGTGAAGAACAATAGAGAAAAAGGAGTGTCAGAAAAGTCACCAAAGACCACCAAAAAACACAATATTTTCTATTGGTCGTATGGTATCTGTGTGGGAAGTTTGGCTTAATTTTATCATTGGTGGGGTTCAAAATAATCTTTAATTGTAGGTGAACTATAAATCCCAGTAATTAAAATTCCAAAATGTCAAGGTCTATTCCCCCCCCCCAAACTCCGCCAATGCTCATATTTGCCAAGTTTGATCTAGATCCATCAATAATAATAGTATCATGTCACATTGGCTGCAACAACAACAACAACAACAACAACAACAATACTATAATAATACCATCTTATTTCTTGTTTTCCTGCTTTGGGGGAAAATATAATATAGAGGTGCTGTTTTCCACTCTGTCCACATGATGGCAGCACCAAGTAGCACTTCACAGTGCAAGGGTGCACTTCCCTACTTGGCCGCGTGATGGCAGCAAAGGATTACAAATCAGAATCTCAAGGCAAGTGCCACTATTCCTGTGTCCGCAAGAGGGCAGCAAAAAGAATGGAAATATCATTTGTAACATTTGTATAAGGTGAACAAAAATGGAGAAAAGCATCTGGAAATAGGATATCTGTTTTATATATATATATATATATATATATATATATATATATATATATATACACACACACTAGCTTGGGGACCCGGCGGTGCCCGGGTTTTTTGAGAAACGTATTAGTTGGTCTGTAGTAGTTATTTATGTGGCTCGCAGTGTTGTCAGGAAGTTAGTGAAGGTACTGCGAGTCCCATCGTCCATGGTGTAACCTCCTCCAAACAGCACCAGGATGTAGAGTGGGTCACGGAGCAGGCCCGGATTGCCCATAAGGCAACCCTAGGCCATGGCCTAGGGGAACAGCCGAAGGGGGCGCAGATCCGGACACCCCCAAAAAGTCGGGGGGAAACCAAGTCAATCTTAGGGCGCTTCTGAATTATGTCAGGGTGGGAGAAAGAACTGTTCGGATGCATTTCTAAATGTCCCATTGTCCACATTGCCCAGCATTTAACGGCCTTGCAGTTGCAAAGCTTAGCTGGTTGCTGCCTGGGGGACTCCTTTGTTGGGAGGTGGTAGCTGGCCCTGATTGTTTCTTGTCTAGATTTCACGTTTTTGGGTGTTGTTCTTTTTATAATGCTGCAACTGAGCACCTTGATTAGTATTTAATGGCCTTACCACTGCAAAGCCTAGCTGGTTGCTGCCTGGGGAAAACCTTTGTTGGCCCTGATTGTTTCTTGTCTGGGTTTCCCATTTTTGAGTGTTGTTCTTTCTTTAATGCTGCATTTGAGCACCTTGATTAGCATTTAATGGCCTTGCAACTGCAAAGCCTAGCTGTTTGCTGCCTGGGGAAATGCTCTGTTGGGAGATTATTAGCTGGTCCTGATTGTTTCTTGTCTGGATTTCCCTGTTTTTGAGTGTTGTTCTTTTTTTAATGCTGCATTTGAGCACCCTGATTAGCATTTAATGGCCTTGCAACTGCAAAACCTAGCTGGTTGCTGCCTGGGAAAATGCTATGTTGGGAGGTGATTAGCTGGCCCTGATTGTTTCTTGTCTGGATTTCCCGTTTTTGAGTGTTGTTCTTTTTTTAATGCTGCAATTGAGCACCTTGATTAGCATTTAATAGCCTTGCCGCTGCAAAGCTTAGCTGGTTGCTACCTGGGGGACTCCTTTGTTGGGAGGTGGTACTAAGGAAGGAAGGAAAGAAGGCCTCCCAGGCCTCTCCCCACTACTCTCCCTCCCTGGGGCACAAGGATCCTAATCAGCCCCAGCAGATGGCCACCCCGCCACAGCTCCCAAGCCCCCGGGCGAGGAAGGAAGGAAGGAAGGAAGGAAGGAAGGAAGGAAGGAAGGAAGGAAGGAAGGAAAGGCAGGCGCAGCTTGGGCCCCACCCTCCCTTCTCGGGTCCCAAACAACAACTTTCAGTGCCGGTAGTAGAGGGGGCGTAGTTCCAAAGTGTGGCCTAGGGCGCCAAAAGGTGTTAATCCGGGCCTGTTATGGAGGCTCTGTCTGTCAGGTTTGGCCTTGATCCCTCATTATTGGGAGTTGCAGTGGTATCATGAAATTTCTGAAGGTACTACAAGTCCCATAATCCGTGGTCCACCCACCATAAAACAGCAGCAGGACGTAGAGTGGGTCAGGGGGGCTCTGTCTGCCAAGTTTGGCCTTGATCCCTCATTATTGGGAGTGACAGTGGTATCATGAAATTACTGAAGGTACTGCAAGTCCCATCGTGCATGGTCCACCCACCTCCAAACAGCAGCAGGACGTAGAGTGGGTCATGGGGCTCTGTCTGCCAAGTTTGGCCTTGAGCCCTCATTATTGGGAGTGACAGTGGTATCATGAAATTACTGAAGGTATGAAGGTACTACAAGTCCACCCCCATCATCCGTGGTCGGGGGCTCTGTCCACCTCCTTGAAACAGCAGTTGCAGTGGTATCATGAAATTACTGAAGGTACTGTAAGTCCCATAATCCATGGTCCACCCACCATAAAACAGCAGCAGGACGTAGAGTGGGTCAGGGGGGCTCTGTCTGCCAAGTTTGTCCTTGATCCCTCATTATTGGGAGTGGTATCATGAAATTTATGAAGTGGTCCCATCATCATGAAATCTACCCACCTCCAAACAGCAGCAGGTAGTACAAGTCCCATCTTGATCCATTATTTTGGGAGTGACAGTGGTATCATGAAATTTCCCAGTCCCATCATCCAAACAGCAGCAGGACGTAGAGTGGGTCATGGGGGCTCTGTCTGCCAAGTTTGTCCTTGAGCCCGCATTATTGGGAGTTGCAGTGGTATCATGAAATTACTGAAGTTTACTGCAAGGTACAAGCATACCCATTCACTGAAGTTGTACGAACCCTCTCCCTTCTTGGGTCTTGTCCAACCTTCCACCCAGCAAATGCGCACATGTTCCGTGAGACTGTTTGCCCATAACAATCCTCTCTCCTTCCCGAACACCAGGAGGATCATCCCAATTGATTTCAAGCCAGGAAAAGCTTGAAACCAGAATAACTTTCAGTATGGGTCTGAACAGAGAGAATGCTACTAAGATTAGTCTGAACTGAGAGCATGCCTCTGCTGCAACAACCACATCAAGCACCGACTTTGCTCTGCTTTTTGGAGGAGACAAATCAGATGGTTTCCTGTGCCTTTACAGTAAGCACCGTGCCTAAGAGAGAAGACAGCCGGGCAGACGGAATGGCGGGCAGCTGGAACCAGTCTTTACGTCATTTGGCTTGAAGTTTGGATCTCGTCGTCTTTCAATTCTCTGATCTGAAAAAGTAGTCAGGAATGGCGACCTGCAAAGCTGTCCTTAAAAATAATATACCTATCATGTATAGCAAATGGAAATCCATTTGGCGAGACCTATTCTCAAATATATAACAGCAACAAACTAAAATGGCTCGATGTAGTGTTGATTCCTTACTAGCTTATTTAGATCCTTCGGCTCCCTCCAATTACAGGCCTGTTTCCAACTTGCCTTTTCTAGACAAAGTAATCGAGAGGGCAGCAGCGGATCAGCTGCAGCGGTTCTTAGATGACACAGCTGGACTTGATCCCTTCCAGTCCGGCTTCCGTATTGGGCATGGGACGGAGACCGTGCTTGTCGCCATTACAGACCAACTTCGCCGCCAGCTGGACCAGGGTGGATCAGCACTGCTTGTCTTGTTAGATCTGACAGCAGCGTTTGATACCGTAGACCACACTCTGTTGACCCACCGTTTAGCCAGCTCCGGGGTTGGGGGGACTGCCCTTAAATGGGTGGCCTCCTTCCTCCGGGACCGGGGACAACGAGTGGAGGGGGGCGGGGGGGGCGCCGGGAGACTCCCACTCAACGGTGGGGTCCCCCAGGGGCCATCCTCCCCCTTATTATTCAACATTTATATGCGCCCCCTGGCACAGCTGGCTCGCGACTTTGGTCTGGAGTGTTATCAGTACGCTGATGACACCCAGCTTCTGCTGAGAATGGACAGCAGGCTGGACACCGTACCCGATTGTTTCCATCGATGCCTCGAAGCCGTGACTGGTTGGCTGCGTGCCAGCCGGCTGAAGGTGAATCCGTCGAAGACGGAGATCCTGTGGCCCGGTCGCCCTGGGCTGGGCGGGTGCCAGTTGCCTACCCTGGATGGCGGACAGCTTAGCCCGTCACCTTTGGTTAAGAGCTTGGGTGTGCAGTTGGACTCCTGGCTGACCATGGAGGCGCAGGTCTCTATGGTCAGCAGGACATCCTTCTTCCACCTACGACAGGCTAGGCGACCGGTCCCCTACCTGTCCGGGAACGACCTGGCCACGGTGATCCAAGTGACGGTCATCTCGAGATTAGACTACTGTAACGCCCTCTACGTTGGCCTTCCCTTGTCGACAATCTGGAAACTCAAGCTAGTGCAGAATGCCGCTGCTCGCTTGCTGACGGGAACGCCAGTGAGGGAGCATATCACGCCCATCCTCCGGCAACTGCACTGGCTTCCTATTGAGTACCGAATTGCCTTCAAGGTGTTGGTTTTAACCTTTAAGGCCCTACACGGCCTAGGGCCTGCGTACCTGAGGACCGCCTTACCCCCGTATGCGCCCCCGAGATCGCTGCGCTCAGATGAACAGAATCTGTTGTTAGTACCATCAGTCCGCTCCTGCCATCTGTCCACAACCAGACAACGAGCGTTTTCCGTGGCAGCTCCGGTGCTCTGGAACTCTCTGCCGGAGAGCACCCGAGCCATCTCGGAGCTGGCGCCCGGTCGAAGGGCGTGTAATACTGCCCTCTTCGGACTAGCTTTTAATTAGACACTCTGGTCCACGGATGTTGCCTGATCGTCCTTTACATCATGAATGTGACGTAATTGTTGTTTTAATGTGTTTTAGGTTTTACTGTAGGGCTACATGTCTGTGACATGTCCGCCCATTTTATTGCTGTTACCCGCCCCGAGCCTGCTGGGAGGAGCGGAATACAAGATTGAACAAATAAATAAATAAATAAATAAATAAATAATTTATCAGGGTATTTATTTATTTATTTATTTGCAGTATTTATATTCCGCCCTTCTCACTCCGCAGGGGACTCAGGACAGATCACAATGTACACTAACATGGTAAACATTAAATGCCATAGACACACAACACATATAGACAGACAGTCAGAGGCTATTTGACATTCCAACTTCTGGCCACCAGGGGAGTTGTCGCTTCACCATCCATCGGCGACACTGATGAAGTACTTTCCGCATTCCCCGCATGCTTTTGCTGGAGATTTTTTTTTATGGCCTCGTAAATGTTTGTTAAATTAGCCTCTCCACACGTAGGTGGTACCTAAATTTCCCGCTTGACAGAAGCAACTGTCCCTCCACCTCCTCGCAGTTCCGAGCGCCAAAACCCTCCATCTGACCTCGACACGTAGGAGAGCCTTCAGCGCAATAGCGCCAACTCTGTGGAATGCTCTTTCCCCCGAGGTCCGCGCACTCACCAACTTGCTAGCCTTCATGAAGGCCTGCAAAACCTTCCTATTTGGACAGGCATTCAGCTAACTATCCCTGCCTTAAGCCTGGGAGTATCTATTGGGTGCTACGCCTCCTTGGGTGTGTGAATTTTGGCGTAAATCCTGATGTTTTTAACTGTTTTAACTGTTTTAACCTGTTTTTACTGTGCTTTGTATTTCACTGTGTTCTTACCATGTGTAAGTCGCACCGAGCCGGACGGGAGGGGTGATGAACAAGTCGAAATAAATAAATAAATAAATAAATGTCGACAACAAAGTACACAATTGGCCGGAAGCTCACTCTGACCCTGGCCAGCTTCGAACTCATGACCTTTCAGTGATCTTTAATGCAGCTGACACCCAGCCAGCTGTGTCACAGTCCCGGTGCTCCCAGGTATTTGGGAGTGCTGAAATGCTCCAGTGGGATTCCTTCCCAGGTCATCCTCAGAGCTCGAGATGCTTGTCTGGATTTTAGATGGATTAGGAATCCGTTGGTTTCGCCTGTAATAGGCAGTAAGAGCACCTAAAGCTTCAGAGAGCTTCTGTTCAACCATTGCAAAGCTCCCTGCTTGAGTGGTGATGGCACGATCGTCAGCATAGATGAAACTCTCCGTCCCTTCTGGCAATGGCTGGTCATTTGTGTAGATGTTAAACCTCAATGGAGCAAGCATGTTTCTTTTTAAAAAAATGTTTTTTATTGATTTTGTGCATATAGTGATACATTACATTGCAGAAAAAACATGAGTATATGAATAAAAATAAGAATAAGAATAAAATACAATAAAATAAAATAAAGAAGGAAAAAGGGAAAAAAAAGAGTGTGTTAAAGAATGTGAAAAAAGGGTATTAAAAAAGGATATACTAGTATTAATAAAGAAAGAAAGAAAGAAAAAGACACGAACAGGTAAACATGTAACATATATTGACTTCCACTTTTCTTCAATTGGGAAATGTTTTAGTCATTATAGTTTTGACCATTTTCTCCTTTTCCTTGGAGATTTATTTTTCCTCCCATCCATTTATTCTACAAATAATTCCCTTATTTACATTTATAATACTTTTTTTTTTACAAAAACATTATTAAACATTATTTTTCTATATATTTATCTAGAACATTCCAGTCCGTTTCTTTCCTTGGGTTTCCTGTATCTTTCCTCAATAAGAATGTCAGTCTGTCCATACTCTTTATATCGTATACTTTCTCTAGCCATTGATCTCTTGTTGGGATATATTCTCCTTTCCAATACCTTGCATAAACCATTCGTGCTGCAGTCGACATATACCAGAATAGTCTTTCTTCATTACTATCTAAATGTAGTTCTTTATCACTCAGACCTAGAAGATAATATTCAGGTTTCAATGGGAATTTCTTTTGTAATATTTTTTGTACTTTATGTATAGTTTTCCAATAGGATATTGTTTCTTTACAGGACCACCACATATGGTAGAAACTACCTTGCTCCGTGTGGCACTTCCAACAGTTATTTTTATTATTTTTATACATTACACTTAATTTTTGAGGAGAGACTTGCCATCTATGGAACATCTTCATCCAATTTTCTTTCGCCAATCCTGCACGCACTGCACTGGCTCCCAATTGAATGCCAGATTGCCTTCAAAGTGTTAGTCCTGACTTTTAAGGCCTTACATGGTCTGGGGCCAGTGTACCTGCGGGACCGCCTTGTCCCAGATCATCCCACCAGATCACTGCGCTCCGAAGAGCTAAACCTCCTGATCATCCCAAATGTGAGGACCTACCGTGTTTCCCCGAAAGTATGACACCCCCGATTGTAAGACGTATCGGGGGTGTCAGGGGTCGGCTAAGCCGTACCCCGAATGTAAGCCGTACCTTCGCCGCCGCCGCCACTGCCGCCGCAACCGGCCCATCGGCCGCGGCACACCTCCGCGGCGCACCTTCCTGCCAGGCCTCCAAGGAAGGGAGGGGGAAGAGCCCCAGAGGCGTGGCAAAGCGGCGCTGCGACAGAGTGACGCGTCGCCACTTCACCACGCCTCTTGCTCTTTTCTCCCTCCCTTCCTTCGTCCAGAAAGCTGCGCCGCGGAGGTGTGCCGCGGCTGATGGGCCGGTTGCGGCAGCGGCGGCGTGACGGCAGCGGCGGCGGCGTGGGTGTGGCGACGGGGTACGTCTTAGTTTATATAAGACGTACCCCGAAAGTAAGATGTAGGGGGACTTTTCGGGGGGGGAAAGAAAGTAAGACGCTGTCTTACTTTCGGGGAAACACGGTACCACCTGTCCGCAACCCGCCACCGGGCTTTCTCTGTTGCAGCCCCTACCATGTGGAACGCACTGCCCGCCGGCATCCATGCCACCCAGAGCCTCCTCCCGTTCAGGAGAGCAGTTAAGACATTGCTGTTCCAACAAGCCTTCGGAGTTAGCTAAACTTTACCTCACACCGCCTAGCTGACAGCCCACTGCGACTCCATTTCTTGTTTCAACTGTTCTAATTGTAATTCCATCTTAATGGTATTACTGTGAGTTATTATGAGTTATCTGACAATTGTATTTTACGAACTGTTGTAAGTCGCCCCGAGCTGTTGGGGGGGGGCGACAGACAAATGCGAAATAATAAATAAAAAAATAAAAAAATAAGTGTATTTAATTTTCTTAGTCCAAATTTGGTGTCACTCGTGCAATTTTATTTGTCTACCAATGTTTTTGGCCCATAGTACCATGCAGTTTTTTATTTCTTCCGTTTCTGTTGCCCAATCTATTAATTTGTTATATAATTTTGTGATATTTTTCTTATCATTTTTTTATCAAATTTTCCCAAAAGTCTTCTTCCACATTGAAACCTCTTTTCTTATCTTGGTTGTATATATCTCTTATTTGAAGACATTGCAGCCATGTTATGTTCTCAGTTATTAATTTTATTTCCTCCTGTGTTTTTAATTCTATATTTCCTTTCTCGCTTTTTAATAAATCTTTATAGGTTAACCACATTTTGCCTCCCTGTATTCTTCTATGTTTCGCCTCTGTTGATGATACCCAAAGGGGAGTTTTATTGTAAAAATGTGTTGTGTATTTATTCCAAATCTTTATTAAGGACGATAGATGGAGCAAGCACGTTTCAATGAGGCACGTTGTTCTTCTGTTTTCACCATCTGCTATAGACCAATTTCCTTGTTGTGGCATCTTTATAAATTATGATTATATAATTATAATTATGATTCTGTGCATCAGAAGTGCTGTCATTTAAGTGATTATTAGAATTAGATGTGAGTTTCCTCCATTCTAGGTTCACATAATTCAATATTGGTATCTTTTGTTGTGGAAGATTTGTACATTTTGTCAAAATATAATAACATGCTTATAGGGATGATCCCTGCAACATTATTAATGTGCAGAAGAACATAAAAACATGTCTATGCATACATATGATATCGAAGGCCGTGTAGGCAGAGACCGCTCAGACCCACCAAAGAGGATCCGATATAGCCCTGGCGAGATAGGAAGCGACCAATTGAATTTAATTTTTCCCTGTATTTCCCCAAATAAAATCTCACCAAATTGAAAAAATGCCACTGAGTTGTTTACTTCATTCCAGCTGGAGCGGATGTCAAGTTGCAATCATTTGCCCAAAAGCTGACATAAAGCGCAAGGCAATACATTACATTTTTATAGAGAAAACAGAGCTGTCAAAATTCAAACTCCCCCCCCCCGCCCCCTTTGCCAGCTTCGCGCTGATTGGTTGGAGTCATCAGCTGGCAGGGAGTTGCGGCCAGCTTTTCTGCACCTCAGCCAATCAGGAAACCAGCGACGCTTCAGGCTCTCGACCAATGAGAGCGGAGGAGGCGGTCCAAGCGGGAAATAATGAACCGGGAGGAAAAAATGAGTGGATTAAATGAGTTATGTGCTTGGCCTACTTACCGGCCGAGCGGGTTGCGGGGCGGGGTTGCCCTCGCCGCCATCTTATGGAGAGATGCAGGAGCTTCTTCTTCCCAGAAGCCCCTGAGGTGGCAGGAAGGTTTCACGCCACCAAATGCCAGCCGGCCAATGACGGGGCTGGCCCGCCCCCTCTGTGCACCGGCTGGCCAGCACTTCCGCCTGGGCAGCCTATTTAAGGCCACCCGGGGCTGCCCAGGTTGCATGTAGAATGGTACCGAGACCCACGTGCTTGGAGCGGGCATGGCTCAGCTTCAGGGGGGAATCAGGCTACCAAGACATGAGTGGAAGGCAGGACAAGCAGTCCGAGGCGCTGGGAGGATGATGGTCTGGGCCTCATGGACCAGGTTCGGCCTGGCTTCATGCAACAGCGGCTCACGTGGGAGAGCATCCAGGCTGTTGCCGTTGCCTCTGTGGGCTGGAATTGGTAGCTGCCGGTCACCAGCGTAAGCTGCTACTACCCCTGTGGATGGGGTGAAGTTGATGGCGCCGCGCATCTGCGATCTGAGCCGTGTACATGGCTACACTTCCCTGAGACCTGCACGTTGCTCCGGGGTGGCTGCCAGTCACCAGTTCTGGTTATTGAGGATAGGAATTTGGGTTGGCGGAAAAGGGGGGGGGGTGTAAAGGTGCCTCCTTACCCCTCCCCTTTTTTGTGGCATGTGGCATGGCCCCTGGATCAGGCTGGCTTATCGCCCCTTGGCTGTAAGGGGGATAATGCCCAGGCCCCCTCGGGTGCCGAGTTTCCGTGGACAGGCATTGGGCCTCTCGCACCCCAGGCTTGCAAACGCCTTTAGACATTCGTGGGGGCTGTACGACCCTGATCCAGGACCCATGCGTGGCCGCCAACCTTTTGTTCCTGTTTTCAATAAATGAGTTGTGGCCATTTTCATCCAACTACTTGTCTCTGTGTTACTGTTCTTGGCGCGAGGTGTGTCCCCCTTGCACACGCAAATGTTTGTCCAAGTGCCGGCGATAACTCAAAGAGTCCTCAAGCTAGCTTTTTGAATTGTTCCAAGTGAATGAAATAAACATCTTAGTCTGGCGTGGATGCCAGACCCTGGTAGTCCTGGATATGGGATCAATTGAGGATACCTGGTCTTTGGTATCGGCCAAGGGAATGAGAACAATGGGTGAGGCAGTTGGGATATCCAAGTCCTCCCGAAGGCAGGATGTCCCCTTTGTGAGGAATGATTAAATCATGGCAAGGGACACATCCTTCAAATGGGCTTACTCCGAGGTTTGAAGGGACATGTCCGCTGTTATTGTCCATGCAAGTGTTCTTGTTAAGTCCTTCTTTGTTTAGGGATTTACTAGCCCAGGAAATGAGAGCCTTGGTATGCTGGGTTCACAAAGAGGTGACATTTCATATTTTAAAACCTGGATCAGGCCCGGATTACCCATAAGGCCACCCTAGGCCATGGCCTAGGGGGACGCAGTTCACACGGACCAAAAAAAATGTTGAAACAACACGTGGCACGGAGATGACTCTCTCCCTCTCTCAGAAAGAGGGCGCGCTGCGAGGGGGCGGGGGAGGAGGGAATGGCGCCCCCCGTCTCGCCATCGCTCCCGCCCCCTTGTCAAGGAAGGAGGGCGTGAGGAGGAGGAGGTGGAGGGAAGTCCCCGAGGCCGCTGCCGGGCATGCGCAGCACCCAGGAACATGGCAGAGGAGGCAGAGGCGCTCACGCTCTCCTGCTGTGCATGCCCAGCAGCGGTCTTGGAGGCGGGGCTTCCCTCCGCCTCCTCCTCCTCACGGCGCGCCCTCTTTCCTTGAGTGAAGGAAAGAGGGCGCGCCGTGAGGGCCCGGGGGATTCCCTTCCTTCCTCCTCCTCCTCGCGCCCTCCTTCCTTGACTCAAGGAAGGAGGGCGTGCCGCGAGGAGGAAGAGACGGAGGGAAGCCCTGCCCCCAGGACTGCTGCCGGCGGCGGGGCGGGGCTTCCCTCCGCCCGACTCCTCTCCTCACGCCCTCCTTCCTTGACTCAAGGAAGGAGGGTGCGCGGCGCCGTGAGGAGGAGGGGTGTGTGGTAGAGGTTGTTTGGGGGCGTAATTCCAAAGTGTGGCCTAGGGTGCCAAAATGGGTTAATCCGGGCCTGATCTGGATACGAGGAAGGGGAAAGCATATAGGGAATACTTTCATATTGCAGGGAAATGGGAACTGTATCATCTCATACCAGCCCATCCCACCCACCAGAGTCCGTTAGAATTCATAAATCATGGGAAGAGTCCATGGGGTTTGAAAAGAAAAGGTTTCCAAAAAGTTTCTGAAAGTCCTTCAAAAGTAGGCAAAAGCCCCTTAAAAGTTCAAGAAAGTTCATAAGTGTGGGTCATAGGGGCATTGCCATGTGGGGCCATGGGAAGAGCCTTAGGTTCCCACATGGGGGAGAGATAGGGGATTATGGGATCATTCCAGCCTGGTGTCCTTGGTAAGACTATGAATTCCTGGGTTTTGAATGAGTCCTGGGAGGGGGAGTCCCCTCTGATATCACCTGCCCTTTCCGGGCCTGCACACCTAACACATACTCTCTTTCCAAGCCAAGGAGGCAAGTTTTGGGAGGCGCTTGGCTGCAGGTGAAAGCAGGCTTGGAGCCGGGATTTGCTCCAGCGTACTTTTGTGTTGAGCTGATTTTCATGCAGGGAAGGGGCCATCCCGGTGAGTGCTCCCAAAGAAAGGAAAGAAAGGAAAGAATCGAAAGAAAAGGGAGAAATGAATTCCGTGCACAACTCTAGTTTCCAGTAAGGATTGCACTTATGTTCAGTGTGAACAAAATCGATTGGAGGCTGGGGTGGAAAACAATATTTTGGCTCCTGTTAATGATGCGCCAACCTTCCAACGTTTTGACTTCACTATTCCAGGATTTGGAAGCTCTCAAATCAATGGTGGTTTTGGGCTTCTATGTCTTTGAGTAAATCTGTCAGTAGTGTTAGTCAGGATTTTAAAGGTGGTGATTCTGGTCCACTTTGGAAATAGGGTTAAGCACCTTGGACAACACCTTTAATGTTCACACCAAATCCATCCCTTACACCAGTGTTTCCCAACCTTTTTTTGAGCCGCGGCACACTTTTTACATTTACAAAATCCTGGGGCACACCACCAACCAAAATGACACAAAATGACACTCTAACACAGTAATACATATAGTTAATATGTTTTAAAATGTATTTATACACTCAGTATGAAACCTGCACCTGTTTCGATGAACACAACATAGATATCCCACCTTGTGTGCTTCGGAAATAGATATCCCGCCTTGTGTGCTTCGGACATAGATATCTCGCCTTGGGTGCTTTGGACTGGGTCTCCTGGGCCGACACTGCCCTATCATCAGCACCCGGTGCTTCAAGGCCGCTGCTCACCTGGGTTTCCCTTAGGCAGGGTGGGAGGGAGGGAGGCGCGGGGGCAGGCCGCTCCCTTCTGAAACCAAGAGGCAGGCCGCGAAGGAAGAAAGGAAGGAAAGAAGGAAGGAAGGAAGAAGGCATGAGAGCAGGAGAGGCCGAGGCAGAGCCCAGGCCAGGAGAGGAAGAAGGGGAGGCCCCAGAGCCGCCTCGGCCCCAAAGCCCGAAGGAATCCTGAGCCAGAAGGGGAAAACAGGCGGCTGAGAGGAAAACAAAGCCCAACACTCCTCTCCGGAAGCTCTCCGCCTCCTCCGGAAGTGACCTCACAGGGAAAGGCGCCGCCTGGCCCCTCCCCTCCTCAGCCTACAACCAACCGCTTCTCCAGGAAGCCGAGGCCCCTCCCCTCCCCTTTTTCAGGACTTCCGCCCTGAACAAACATGATGGTGCCAGGCGGGAGACCCTTAGAGAGGTGGGTCTTGCTTCTTGGCCGGCGTTGCTTGGGCCTGCTGGCGCCCCAGAGAGAGAGAGAGAGAGAGAGAGGCAGGCTGCCCAGATGACTCCTGGCGGGGTGGTTGGTTCTTCCACGGCGCACCTGATGATCGCTCACAGCACGCTAGTCTGCCGCGGCACAGCGGTTGGGAAACACTGCCTTACACTGCCGGATGTTGGAAGACAGCTTCAGCGACTACCATTGCATTTGAACCCCCGAAATACCTCTCTGTTTCTCTTTTTCCTTTATGGAAAAAAAGACATCGAGGCAATCTATTCTAAAAGCTAAAAGTAGAAAATAATTAGTTGCACAAAAAAAAGCTCATACATATTCCATATATGAAGGAGGGAGGGAGAAGATCATCAACCGAGGAGCTGTTGTGAAGGAAAGTGAAACACCGCAAGGGGAAGAAACAACAAGTTCTGGAATTATGAGAAATCAGGCTCTGCATTTCGGTAGCAGCAGATAAGGATCTGCCCGATTTGACGTGTTTTCGGTGATGCCGCTTTGCCACTACAATTTCCACTGTGTCATTTCCACTTGTTTGTTTTTTTTGGTGCTCCTCATATATGTGTATGTATGCACCCATGTAAATGTATGTGCCAAGAAACTTGTGTACAGTATGTGAAATCAGAGGTGACCACATAGGGGCTCTGTGTGGTCCACCCTCCTCCAAACTGTAGTAGAATGTAGCATGGGTCATAGGGGCTCTGTGTGCCAAGACTCTGTAAAAGATAGCTCAAAACCAAGGAATTCATAGTTTTACCAAGAACACCAGGCTGGAATGACCCCATAATCCCCAATCTCTCCCCCATGTGGGAACCTAAGGCTCTTCCCATGGTCCCACATGGCAATGCCCCTGTAACCCACACCTGTGAACTTTCTTGAACTTTTATGGGACTTTTGCCTAGTTTTGAAGGACTTTCAGAAACTTTATGAAAACTTTTTCTTTTCAAACCCATGGACTCTCCCGATGATTTATGAATTCTAATGGACTCTGGTGGGTGGGATAGATATGAGATGATATGGTTCCTATTTATTTACTTTATTGTTACCCCGCCCTTTTCCCACAGGGGGACTCAGGGCGGCTTCACAATTGCATCAATGATGCTGTATTCAATACATTCAATAAAAACAATTAGTATAACATATTATAAAATCATTAATAAAATCATTAACATGCCGTTACAACCAGAGTTCAGCCAATAATCCTTATATCAACAAAATTCAAGTCCAGTCACCATTATCTAATACTTAGTACCTTAGTCAAACGCCTAGGCTCACAGCCAGATTTTTAGTTGTCTCCTAAAGGACAGGAGGGAGGTGGCTAACCTGATGCCCTTAGAGAGGGAGTTCCACAGACAGGGAACTCCTATATGAATGTACTAGCTGTACCCGGCACGCGTTGCTGTGCCCTATTTTGGAGATGCGAGGAAGTATGTAAGGGTTGGAGTTGTTCTTAGTTATGGTGTTGTTGGGGTCATGGCTGTGTTGTTGTGGGTTGTTTTGGTGGGTGGGATGTTGGAGTCCTGTGGAGTTGTTGTTGTGTGGTGTTGCTGGCGTTCTGCATAGCTTGTGGATATACAATGTTTTTTGTCTTTCCGTCTGCTGTGTTGATGTAGAGGTTGATGCATGTGTGGGTGGGGTACTTTGGAAGTGAGTGGAGGTACTTGAAATCCCATTATCCATGGTGTGTCCTCCTCTAATCTGCAGTCGGATGGAGTGTGGGTTATGGGGGGCATTGTTTGCCAAGTTTGGTCTTTATCGGTCTTGGTTCTGGGACACAGTGGTCTGTGGGGAATGATGGGTTTTGAAGTACTACAAATCCCATTATCCCATAATCCATGGTCCACCCTCCTCCAAACTGTAGTAGAATGTAGCTTGGGTCATAGGGGCTCTGTGTGCCAAGGTAGGTTACTGTAAATTCAGGCCATACACAATGTCCCATGAGCTGAGGCCTAGTCAGGAACAGCAAGTTAATGAAGCCTTACTGTCAATTCACGCCATACACAATGTCCAATGAGCTGAGGCGTAGTCGGGAGAATCAAGTTAATGAAGCCTTACTGTCAATTCACGCCATACACAATGTCCAATGAGCTGAGGCGTAGTCGGGAGAATCAAGTTAATGAAGCCTTACTGTCAATTCACGCCATACACAATGTCCAATGAGCTGAGGCGTAGTCGGGAGAATCAAGTTAATGAAGCCTTACTGTCAATTCACGCCATACACAATGTCCAATGAGCTGAGGCATAGTCGGGAGAATCCAGTTAATGAAGCCTTACTGTCAATTCACGCCATACACAATGTCCAATGAGCTGAGGCGTAGTCGGGAGAATCAAGTTAATGAAGCCTTACTGTCAATTCACACCATACACAATGTCCAATGAGCTGAGGCATAGTCGGGAGAATCCAGTTAATGAAGCCTTACTGTCAATTCACGCCATACACAATGTCCAATGAGCTGAGGCGTAGTCGGGAGAATCAAGTTAATGAAGCCTTACTGTCAATTCACGCCATACACAATGTCCAATGAGCTGAGGCGTAGTCGGGAGAATCAAGTTAATGAAGCCTTACTGTCAATTCACACCATACACAATGTCCAATGAGCTGAGGCATAGTCGGGAGAATCCAGTTAATGAAGCCTTACTGTCAATTCACGCCATACACAATGTCCAATGAGCTGAGGCGTAGTCGGAGAATCAAGTTAATGAAGCCTTACTGTCAATTCACGCCATACACAATGTCCAATGAGCTGAGGCATAGTCGGGAGAATCAAGTTAATGAAGCCTTACTGCCAATTCACGCCATACACAATGTCCAGTGAGCTGAGGCGTAGTCGGGAGAATCAAGTTAATGAAGCCTTACTGTCAATTCACGCCATACACAATGTCCAGTGAGCTGAGGCGTAGTCGGGAGAATCAAGTTAATGAAGCCTTACTGTCAATTCACGCCATACACAATGTCCAATGAGCTGAGGCGTAGTCGGGAGAATCAAGTTAATGAAGCTTTACTGTCAATTCACGCCATACACAATGTCCAATGAGCTGAGGCGTAGTCGGGAGAATCAAGTTAATGAAGCCTTACTGTCAATTCACGCCATACACAATGTCCAATGAGCTGAGGCGTAGTCGGGAGAATCAAGTTAATGAAGCCTTACTGTCAATTCACGCCATACACAATGTCCAATGAGCTGAGGCGTAGTCGGGAGAATCAAGTTAATGGAGCCTTACTGTCAATTCAGAGCGTAATCAGCATTCCATTAAGTGAGGCCTAGTCAGGGAGATTAAGTTAATGAAGCCTTACTGTCAATTTTGGGCGTGGTCTGTGATTTGTAGGGGTGTAAATTTTCTGTAGGAAGTGAATTGGGTGTTTGTGTTTGTGCCTCAGCCCTCTGCCTTATCCTCTTCTGACAGTTTTTTATGGGTCGGAATGTTCATGTTGGCTGGCCAGTACAGGAGTAATGCAAATCCGCCCTTATTGGCAGCCAATCATGTTGTCAGAATGTAGAGGCTGGGAGAGTCGTTGGCAGCCCCGGAGGATGCTGGGAAATGTAGTTTTTTTACTCGTTGTTTTGGGGGCCTTTTAGGTTTTGGAGAGGGGGAAGTTTCTTTGCTACAAACCTACCTTGTCTGAGGCCTATTTCTGTTGGCAAGTTTGGTGTCTCTGCGTTGTAAGGTTTCTCTGCTTGGGACGGTCGTTCCATGATGACTCTTCCTTTATATATATAGATTCCCTATATGGTTTCCCCTTTCCTGTGTTCCTATATGAAAATATGAAATGTCACCTCTTCATGAACTCAGCATAGCAAGGCTCCAGGGAATCTCTCATTTCCTGGGCTAGTAAATGCCTAAAACGGAAGTCCTCTACCAGCCCGCACCACAGGAAGAACACCATCATCCCCACGTCAGCATAGGCAAATCTTTGCTTAAGTCTGTTCAGCAGTTCACCTACCTGGGAAGCATCATCTCTTCAGATGCCAAGATTGATAAAGAGATAGATCACAGATTAGCAAAGGCATAGAGTGCATTTGGAAGGATTCACAAGAGTCTGGAGCAACAAACACCTAAGGCAAAGCATCAAATCAGTGTGTACAGAGCTATCGTACTGTACACCTATCGCCAACTCCTACAACTCCTCGAACGCTTTCATCAGCGCTGTCTTCGCACAATCCTAAATATACACTGGACCGACTATGTGACGAATGTCGCTATCCTTGAGCAAGCAGGGATCACCAGCATTGAAGCCATGCTATCGAGGACACAGCTGCATTGGGCAGGGCACGTCTCTAGGATGGAGGACCACCCCCTCCCAAAGATACTACTGTACGGTGAACTCGCCATGGGTCAGCGCAAGAGAGGCGCCCCAAAGAAGAGATATAAGGACTCCCAGAAACAACATCTCAGGCTCAGCCAGATTGATCACCAACAATGGTCCAACCTGGCCTCACATCGGGAGGCATGGAGATGCATTATCCACATTGCTGTGGCCTCTTTCGAGAAGACACGCCAAACGTGTCTCGAAGAGAAATGACAACGCAGAAAGAACCACAACTTGGAAACGACATCACCCAAGGAGACTTTCTGCTGTGCTTTCTGCAACCGAACTTGCCTATCTCAGATTGACTTTCTTAGTCATCAACGCGCTTGTAAAAAGCGTGGGATGAGTCCTTCCTAAGAATCTTCATTCACAAAGTAATGTCAAGAAATCCCTAAACAAAGAAGGACTTAACAAAAACACTTGCATGGACAATAACAGTGGACACGTCCCTTCAAACCTAGGAGTAAGCCCATTTGAAGGACATGTCCCTTGGGCACATGCCTTCAGACATTGGAGCATTCCTCACAAAGGGGACATCCTACCTTCGGGAGGTTTTGGATTTCCCATCTGACTCACTCATTGTTTTCATCCCCTTGGCCGAAACCAATGGCAAGATATCCACAATAGATCCCATGTCCAGGATTAAGGACTTCTGGGGTCTGGCTAAAATGTTTATTTCCTTCACTTGAGACAATACAGAAAGCTAGCTTGAGGACTCTTGGAGTAATCGCCAGCACTTGGACAAACATTAACTCATTTAATCCACTCATCATTTTCTCCCGGTTCATTGTTTCCCACTTGGACCGCCTCCTCCGCTCTCATTGGTCGAGAGCCTGAAGCGGCGCTGCTTTCCTGATTGGCTGAGGTGCAGCAAAGCCGGCCACGCCTCCCTGTCAGCTGGAGACGCCAACCAATCAACGCGAAGCTGGCAAAGGGGCAGGGGGCGGGAAGTTTGAACTTTGACAGCTCTGTTTTCTTTATAAAAATGTGATGTTTTGCCTTGCGCTTTTTGGCAACACGAGGAACTGTATTAAGGGGCGACGGCATTAGGAAGGTTGAGAAACACTGCTCTAAACGTTTTCTGGGGCTGCACATCTGTGGTTTTTCACGGGTAACGTTAGCATTTTTCCCCAAAGGAGAGGTGGGTTTAATTTTTCCGGCGTTCTAAAAATAACTATGATTCATCCATCTTTGGAAAGAAACAATCTCCAAAGTTTCAAAAAGGGGAACTCCTCGGAGGTGCAGTCGTACCACAGTCCTCCCATTCTCTGCAAGTGGAACACGCGGGTGGCACGCGAAACAGGAAGTCCCCAGCCGACAAGAACAGCTGTGGCAGTGGTTTTGCAGAAATATGCTGAGCGGATAGTAATGAGCCCCATTTGGAGTTACCTGCTGACTTGTATACAGAAGCAGGTACGACTGGTGGACTCCCACAAGCCTCATCTTTGTGGAAGCCTCTCCTTCTCTTGTTTACGTCTGTAACTGACTCATCCTTTGACCCATACCTTGCATCCTTGTATCTCCTATTTCTTCTCCTGCTCCTCCTCCTACTTCTTCTTCATGCAACAAGTGATGAAGCTATTTTTTTTCCAGATCCCATGAGTCAAGATGTAGGTGAACTCACTCAAGAGCACAGGCGCAAGACCAAAGGTGATCAGAGGATGAGATGAACTCTCAGCCAGAGAAGACATCTTCCTGCAGAGTGAACTGTCCCCAGGAAGTGGCCCAAGATATGACCGAACATAGTGTCACCAGGCAGGTCAATCCCACCATCCAAGGATATTTCTGTTTTGCCACAGTTTCTCTCGCTTTGTGTCTTCTTGCAACTTTGGGGGTTATTGTGGTCTTGGTGCTTCAACGGACGGTAAGTCACAACTATGCCTCCATGTTGTCCAGAGAAATGCTGTTTATTTTGGGTTGCTGTGAGTTTTCCGGGCTGTCTGGCCATGTAATAATAATTATTTATTTATTTATTTATTTTATTTATATTCTGCTCTTCTCACCCCGAAGGGGACTCAGAGCGGAGTACAGATACACATACTTAGCAGACAATCCCTGCCATTTCCACATACACACATATAAACGAACAGAGGCAAACTCTGGCCACCAGGGAGCTGATGCACTCCTCATCTCTCAGCGTTCCCAGCATCCCTTGTTGTTCCTTCCGCATTCCTCAGCGTTCCTGGAGTTCTTTAATGGCCTCATAATTCAGTCAAAATTTGCCTCCCCACTTAATGTGGTACCTTTATCTCCTACTTGACAGATGCAACTGTCTTTCGGGCTGCAAAGGTCAACAAAACTCCCGCTTTGGGCACGGCTTTACTTCCTTCCAAGACTGGAAGGAAAGCTGTGTCCATAACCGGTGAAACTCCCGCTTTGGGTATGGCTTTCCTTCCCTCCCAGGCAGGAAGGAAAGCCGCGTCCATAACGGGTGCTCCCGCTTTGGGCACAGCTTTCCTTCCCCAAGGCAGGAAGGGAAGCCGCGCCTAGCGGGTGAAACTCCGCTTTGGGCACAGCTTTCCTTCCCTGAAACTCCCGTGAAACTCCCGCTTTGGGCACAGCTTTCCTTCCCTCCAAGGCAGGAAGGAAAGCGCGTCCATAACGGGTGAAACTCCACTTTGGGCACAGCTTTCCTTCCCTCCAAGGCAGGAAGGAAAGCCGCGTCCATAACAGGTGAAACTCCGCTTTGGGCACAGCTTTCCTTCCCTCCCAGGCAGGAAGGAAAGCCGCGTCCATAACGGGTGAAACTCCCGCTTTGGGCACAGCTTTCCTTCCCTCCAAGGCAGGAAGGAAAGCCGCGTCCATAACGGGTGAAACTCCCGCTTTGGGCACAGCTTTCCTTCCCTCGAAGGCAGGAAGGAAAGGCATCCACGGGTGAAACTCCCGCTTTGGACACAGCTTTCCTTCCCTCAAGGCAGGAAGGAAAGCCGCGTCCATAACTGGTGAAACTCCCGCTTTGGGCACAGCTTTCCTTCCCTCCAAGGCAGGAAGGAAAGCCGCGTCCATAATGGGTGAAACTCCCGCTTTGGGCATGGCTTTCCTTCCCTCCAAGGCAGGAAGGAAAGCCGCGTCCATAATGGGTGAAACTCCCGCTTTGGGCACGGCTTTCCTTCCCTCAAGCCAGGAAGGAAAGCCGCGTCCATAACGGGTGAAACTCCCGCTTTGGGCATGGCTTTCCTTCCCTCCAAGGCAGGAAGGAAAGCCGCGTCCATAACGGGTGAAACTCCCGCTTTGGGCATGGCTTTCCTTCCCTCCAAGGCAGGAAGGAAAGCCGCGTCCATAACGGGTGAAACTCCCGCTTTGGGCACGGCTTTCCTTCCCGCCTACGAGGGAAAGAAAACCACGTCCATAACGGGTGAAACTCCCGCTTTGGGCACGGCTTTCCTTCCCTCCAAGGCAGGAAGGAAAGCCGCGTCCATAACGGGTGAAACTCCCGCTTTGGGCACAGCTTTCCTTCCCGACGAGGGAAAGAAAACCACGTCCATAACGGGTGAAACTCCCGCTTTGGGCACGGCTTTCCTTCCCTCCAAGGCAGGAAGGAAAGCCGCGTCCATAACGGGTGAAACTCCCGCTTTGGGCGCAGCTTTCCTTCCCGCCTACGAGGGAAAGAAAACGTCCATAACGGGTGAAACTCCCGCTTTGGGCACGGCTTTCCTTCCCTCCAAGGCAGGAAGGAAAGCCGCGTCCATAACGGGTGAAACTCCCGCTTTGGGCGCAGCTTTCCTTCCCGCCTACGAGGGAAAGAAAATCACGTCCATAACGGGTGAAACTCCCGCTTTGGGCACGGCTTTCCTTCCCGCCTATGAGGGAAAGAAAACCACGTCCATAACGGGTGAAACTCCCGCTTTGGGCACGGCTTTCCTTCCCTCCAAGGCAGGGAGGAAAGTCGCATCCATAATGGGTGAAACTCCAGCTTTGGATGTGACTTTCTTTCCTTCCCGCATCAGGAAGGAAAGCCACATCCAAACTGGGAAAAACATCAACGAATTTCCAGAAATTTGGAACAATTTCCCCTTTTAAAAATCAAAAATCAATTTAATTTCGAAGCGCCAACACCCCCTACAGCCGAAACGAGTTTTGAACCATTTTTTCCCGTGATCAACCAGCCCTACTAGATAAGCCGCTCTGAGTCCCCCCTCGGGGGTTGAGAAAAGCGGGGTAAAATCCTGAAATAATAAATAAGTTTCATGCAGGGGGAAGGCTTCCCGTTTTGTGCTCTCAAAGAAATGAAAGTTCTGCACAGAACTCTAATGTTGTGTACTCACTTCTTCATACGTTGCAAAGGAAGTGTACAATACCCTTGACACGCTGGAACACAACCAAAAATGGTCAAAGGTCTAGAAGCCACAAATCCCTATGAGGAATGGCTTCGGGAGGCAAGTATGTTTGGCTTGGAGAAGAAAAGTCTGAGAGGGGACATGAGAGCAAAGCTTTGATATATGGAAGAATGTCACATTGAGAAAGGGGCAAGCTTGTTTTTCTACTGCTCTGGAGACATGGATACAGAGCAATGAATTCACCCTCCTAGAAAAGAGACTCCACCTAAACATTAGGTGAGTTCCCTTGGGGAGATAGGGTGGCCAATAAATATCTTATATATATAAAGAGAGAGCTGTCATCCTAAGTAGCCTATAGACAGCAAAACCACACAAGGCAGACACATCAAATCAGCCCACATACACACAAAACCCCACGAGGTATGTTTACCACCCCAAAAAATAAAATAAAACTTAAACAACACAACCAAAAATACAAAAAACAATTGGACTACAACTCCCATGATCCCCCACGCCACCCCCCTCTGGCAGTTTAGAGTGTCGGAATGTTGGTAGTACTGGCCAATTAGAGGCATGATGCAAATACTCCCTCAGTTAGACTGTAGAGGCTGGGAGCCACCCCCCTCTGGCAGTTTAGAGTGTCGGAATGTTGGTGGTGCTGGCCAATTAGAGGCATCATGCAAATAATTCCTCAGAATGTAGAGGCTAGGAGCCACCCCCCTCTGGCAGTTTAGAGTGTCGGAATGTTGGTGGTGCTGGCCAATCAGAGGCGTTATGCAAATAATCCCACAGTGGCAACCAATCAGAAAGCTGGCACATATCCACATACATACAAACATTCACTTTGTTGACCAAGGCCTGGGAATACAATGGGACAGAACTACAATACAACAAAAGGAAGATACAAATCCCAACTCATCCTGAGCAAACTGCTAAAGGTCTCTTAATGTTATCAACAAGAGGCATAATGGCCATCTGTCAAGAGTCCTTTGATTGTGCTTTCCCACCATGTGGGTAGAAGGGGTTAGCCACAGACTATGGCACAGCAACGCGTGCATGGGTCAGCTAGAATTATTATATTATTATTATTATTATTATATTGCCTCGGAGTGTGGTGGAGTCTCCTTCTCTGGAGGATTTTAAACAGAGCCTGGATTGTGTGTTCCTGCTTATCTGGGGGTTAGACTGGATGGCCCTTGTGGTCTCTACCAACTCTAGGATTCTGATTCTTTTATAAGTTCGACATTCACTCATCATGTATGGCAGTGTTTCCCAACCTTTTTTGAGCCGCAGAACACTTTTAACATTAAAAAAATCTGGTGGCACACCACCAACCAAAATGACACAAAATGACACTCTAACACAGTAAAGAACGGCTGGGGGATGGTGGCCTGCTGGGAGCAGCTGCTGGGAGTGCTGAAGCCGGGAGGGGAGGAGCCAGGCCATGGCCATACAGCGCCCTGCCAAGCCAGCGGTGGCAGAGCCCCAATGATGGCTTCAGTCCCTCTCCTCAGGGAGAGCAGACACTCTAACACTTCTCCAACCTTGATTCCATGGGGGCAGTGCCAAGCCAGCGGTGGCAGAGCCAGCACAATGATGGCTTGGCACTGTCCCCTCAAGGCTGGAGAACCTCAGGGAGAGCTGAATGACACTCTAACACAGTAAAGAATGGCTGGGGGATGGTGGCCTGCTGGGAGCAGCTGCTGGGAGTGCCAAAGCCGGGGGAGGGGAAGGAGCCAGGCCATTCCATGCCCCTGAATGACCCTAACCCTGGGGATGGTGGCTTCAGCTCTCCTACAGCTTCTCCACCCTTGAGGAGGCAGTGCAAAGCCAGCGGTGGCAGAGTCAGCACAATGCTGGCTTGGCACTGCCCCCTCAAGACGGGAGCTCTGGGAGAGCCGAAGCTGGGGGAGGGGGCAGAGCCAGGCCGCGCCATGCCTCGCCTCCTCCCCCGGCTTCAGCTCTCCCAGAGGTTCTCCAGCTTAGAGGGGGCAGTGCCAAGCCAGTGGTGGCAGAGCCAGCACAATGCTGGCTTGGCACTGTCCCCTCAAGGCTGGAGAAGCTGTGGGAGAGCTGTAGCCAGGGGGAGGGGGTGGAAGCCGCGCGGAGGAGGAGCATGAGAGGTGGATGGGCTTCAGTGGGCAGGGCTCCTCCTCTGCGCGGCTTCAGCAAGCGAGGGGCGAGAGTCATAGCGGATTAGAGGCTGGCTGGGGAAACGGCCGAAGGAGGCGGTGCCCCCGGCCCTTCTTCTTTTCTTCGCCACCGCCCGGCTCTTCCTCTTCCTCCCCCAAGCAGCAGGAGTTCGGCAGGAGGAGGGGGGAAGGAAGGGGGGGAGAGAGCTTTTTTTGCGGCACAGCAGGAGGTCCGTCACGGCACACTACTGTGCCGCGTCACAGCGGTTGAGAAACACTGCTGTATGGAACTGCCAAGCTAGCAGTTCATAAACATGCAAATGTTAGTAGATAAATAGGTACCACTTTGGTGGGAAAAGGCATAAGACGTTCCAAGCAGTCATGCTGGTCACACAACCAGAAGGCGACAATGCAGGGTCCTCAGCTTGGAAATGGAGAACAGCACCTCTCCAGAGCCAGAGATGAGCACTGCCTCCAGAGCCGGAAATGAAAGGAGAAGCCTCTGCCTTTAAGAACATAAGAACATAAGAGCCATGCTGAATCGGGCCTCAGCCCATCTAGTCCAGCATTCTGTGTCACACAGTGGCCCACTAGTTGTACACAGGGATCTCTAGCAGAAAGGAGGGCAAAACCCTCACCTGCTCCCGACCCCCCACAACCAGTACCCGGGGAAAATCCTGCCTGCCTCCATCAACACAGAGGTGGCACTTGGATGTCCATTTCTGTAGCTACTGATTCCCTTGGTATCCATGAATCTGTCTAATCCTGCCTTGAAGCTGTCCAGGCTGACAGCTGTCACAACCTCCTCTGGAAGTGAGTTCCATAACCCAATGACCCTCTGGGTGAAGAAATATTTCCCTTTATTAGTCCTAACTTTCCTACCTTGGAGCTTTAGGAGTGCCCCCTAGTCCTAGTGTTGTGTGACAGAGAAAATATTTTTCTTTATTCACCTTTTCTATCCCATGCATGATTTTATACACTTCGATCAAGTCACCTCTTAAACGCCGTCTTTCAAGGCTGAAAAGACCAAGGCGTTGCAACCTGATTTCGTAAGCGAGCCACTCCATCCCTTGGATCATTCTTGTTGCCCTTTTCTGTACCTTTTCCAGTTCAGTTATATCCTTCTTGAGGTGCGGTGACCAGAATTGTACACAGTACTCCAGATGTGGCCTCACCATAGATTTGTAGAGAGGCAATACAACATTTGACGACCTATTTTCGATTCCCTTCCTGATCATGCCAAGCATAGAATTTGCTTTTTACTGCTGCTGCGCACTGGGTTGACATCTTCATTGAGCTGTCCACCAAAAACCCCAAGATCCCTTTCCTGGTTTGTCTCGGAAAGCTTTGACCCCATCAATTGGTAGGTGTAGTTGGGGTTCTTTGCCCGATGTGCATGACTTTACACTTGTTTAGGTTAAAATGCATTTGCCACTTTGTTGCCCATTCACTCAATTTCGAGAGATCTTTCTCTTTGTTTGTGTTTGTGTGTCTCATTGTATTGTAACAAGGCATTGGATGCTTGTCGTTATCTGTTTACACTGCAATCCTCTCCTAGTCCCCACAGGGAGAAGAGCAGAATATAAATAAAGTGTTGTTATTATTATCTCTTTTTCTCTTAAAGGGATCGACAGCCCAGTGTGATGGACATCCAAGAGCAGAAATGCAAGGTAAGATCCGGACTGGGATCAAGAAAAATCAGTGTCCTTCACATATATCGTGGCTGTCCACCAGGCGGCCCCAGGGCCGTACACGGCCCCCTAGCCCCTTTCCTCCGGCCCCCTCAGCATTTTAATAAAAAATAAAAATAGAAAAAAAATAATAATAATAAAAATTACCCACTTCCGGATTTCGGAGCAAGTATTGCGAGACTACGCGAGCCACACGGGAGTTCGCTCTCAACGGGAGATCACGCCTGCGTTGAGAGCGAAATCCCGTGTGGCTCACGTAGTCTCGCGATACTCCTCCTGTTGCCGAAATCTCGGCTACTGAATCCCTGCGGCCCACACAGACCTTCTTCGGCGCCTGGCTCGGTCGGTCGTGGCCTGTCTCGTGGATCGGCTTATCCTGGATCCTGCGCGTTTGGGAAGGTAGGCTGAATCAGGGGGCTCCCCTTATGTTAATATTAAATATATGGAATTGTTTATTTATGCCCCCATTGTGTTCCATTCTCTCCCTCTCCCCTTATGTTAGGGGAGGGGGGGAGGGGGGTGGAGCCGGGGTGGGGGCGGAGCCAGGGGCGGAGGCAGACCCTTCGGCCCCCCAGGTCATCAGTGACCGGAATTCCGGCCACAGGTCCGGTAGAAGTTGGACAGCCCTGACATATATGGATTAATCCCTGGGTGTTAGTAATTGTTTTGTTAAATGGGCAAGATTGATTAAATTATGTTGTATCATCAATAAGTCTGTGACTTTTTGAATGAAACACAGGGCTTTGGATAAAAAATCATTTTATTTTTCAGCGTCGTCTCCTTTGAGCTCTAGACACTTTTGTCCAATGTTTCTCCAATTTTTTTATCCCTTCCAACAAATAAGATTTGTCGAGGTCATCAAAATAGGTATTTGTTTGTGAGATGATTTCATTGTTGGAGTCAACTCTCTTTCCGCCGAGCCGTTTCTTCAGGTTTGGAAACAAGAAATAGTCACTCGGGGCTAAATCCGGAGAATAGGGCGGACGAGGGAGCAATTCGTATCTCAATTCATGGATTGTTGCCATGGAAACTGCACATGTGCACTCTTGCATTGTCCTGCATTGTGAGCAAACGCGGCACCCATCTTGCGGAAAGCTTTCTCATACCCAAGTGATCATTTAAAATTGAAACCATTGAGCCACATGAGATGCCTATGGCTTCCACAATCTCTCGCACTTTCAATCTCCGATCGGCCAACACCATATTGTGATTTTTTTCAATTGTTTCGGGTGTAGAGACCTCAACTGGGCGCCCAGAACGTCCGGCATCTTCCGTGCTTGTACGGCCACAACGAAATTCAGTAAACCACTTTTTTACCATTGAAATTGATGGTGCAGAGTCCTCATAGTATTGATCAAGCTTAGCCTTGGTTTGAGTGATGGTTTAACTTTTTTCCATTTTCTCCTCAAATCACGCGGTAGTCTGCTATCAATGGCTGTCAAACACAAACTAAATGACGCAGCTTGTTCAAATTTTGACAGGAGTCAACTGACAGATGCCTCTTGACAGGAGCAGTGTTGCCCTTTCAGTTAAGAGGCGGGAAATTCAAAAAGTCACGGACTTATTGACCCGCCCTCGTAGCTGGAAACATTTTACTGACTTTTTTTCCCTCTTTTCTCCTGTTATTACCTGGGAAATTTCAGAAGACGCCTCAAAAACGAGGGCATCTGAGAAAGCTGCTGCATATCTTCAAGGTATGTACAGGTCAGATGGGTTGAAATGTAACAAAAAGAAATGTTTGAAAGTAAGGTGATGTGGGATTTAATGGCAACATATGAGATGAATGATTCCACAAAACAATGAAGATGGGGAATTCATTCTTATTGGTCAGGGTTGGTACTAGGGGTCAAAACCGCCAACACTTGACAAGATAATACAAGGCGAAACAATTATGAGGACGGAGGACTGGATGAAGTGAAAGCAGAGTCGTAGGAAATAGCTTCCTAACTAGATGCTCTATAGCAGTGTTTCTCAACCAGTGTGCAAGTGTGCTGTAAGCGATCATCAGGTGTGCCGTGGGAAATGGGAACCTCCAAGACCCTTTCTTCCCCCTCCTGCCGAACACTTTTTCTTCTCCACTCGGGCTCCCTTCTTCCCAGCCAGCCTCTGCTCTGCTTTGCCTCGCTTTGCTCTAGGGCGAGTCTGTGCAGTAGCGCCCACACGGGTCACGCCTTCCTCCCTCCCCCCTCCTGAACACGCTCACGCTGCCCCCTCAGATCAAAATGGTGGCAGAAGCGGCAGTGTAGAAGAAAAAGTAAGTGTTGGGCAGGAGGGGGAAGGAAGGGCGCGAAGGGGAAGGGGGAGGAAGAGGTCTCTGTCGAAAGCTGGCCTGGGCAAACTTGGACCTTCCAGGTGTTTTGAACTCCAACTCCCACCATTCCTAGCAGCCTCAGGCCCTTTTCCTGTTCCCCCCTCAGCCACTTAAGCAGGAAAGGGCCTCAGGCTGTTAGGAATAGTGGGAGTTGAAGTCCAAAGCACCCAGAGGGCCAAAGTTTTCCCATGCCTGTTTTAGGGACCTTAAAGTGGTGAGCCTCCTTCCAACATTGGGATTCTGGATAGAAAACAAACAACAACATAACATTGAGTCCACAGTGCTCTCTGGGTGTAGGTGAACTACAACTTTCAAACTCAAGGTCAATTCCCAAGCACACCCTTTCAGTACTTTCTGTTGGTAATGAGAGTTCAATATGCCAAGTTTGGTTCAATTCCACTGTTGCAAGAGTTCTTTGATTTAGGTGAACTATAAATCCAAGCAACTACAACTCCCAAATGTCAACGTCTATTTCCCCCAAACTCCATCTGTGTTCACATTTGGGCATATTGAGTATTCATGCCAAGTTTGGTCCTGATCCAACATTGTTTGAGTCCACAGTGTTTTCTGGATGTAGGTGAACTACAACTCCAAAACTCAAGGTCAATGCCCACCAAACTCTTATAGCGTTTTATCTTCATTATTGGAGTTGTGTGTGGGAAGTTTGTGTCTTTCTGCCATTCCTGCCAGGATATCTATGTTGTGTTCATCGAAACAGGTCCAGGTTTCACACTGAGTGTATAAATACATTTAAAAACATCTTAACTATATGTATTACTGTGTTAGAGTGTCATTTTGTGTCATTTTGGTTGGTGGTGTGCCCCAGGATTTTGTAAATGTAAAAAGTGTGCCGCAGCTCAAAAAAGGTCACTCTATCTTCAAGTTTTGCAGACTATAGAGCAGTGTTTCCCAACCTTTTTTGAGTCGCGGCACACTTTTAACATTAAAAAAATGTGGAGCACACCATCAACCAAAATGACACAAAATGACACTCTAACACAGTAATACATATAGTTATTATGTTTTTAAATGTATTTATACACTCAGTGTGAAACCTGGGCCTGTTTCGATGAACACAACATAGATATTTTGGAAGGAATGGCAGAAAGACACAAACTTCCCACACAGAACTCCCATAACCAAGAGAAAATGCTATAAGAGTTTGGTGGGCATTGACCTTGAGTTTTGGAGTTGTAGTTCACCTACATCCAGAGAACACTGTGGACTCAAACAATGATGGATCTGGACCAAGCTTGGCAAGCGGGGCCCCCAGGCAGTAGAGCAGGCCGAGGGCCGCCACCAAGCCCAGGATTCGGCCCAGCGTCCCGCCGCCAGCTTCATCCGCTCCCATTGCCACGGGTAGCGGCTCGCGGGCAAAAGGGGCAGTGGGGGAGAGGGAGAAGGCGGCAATTCCCTGTCTCCGGCGCCGCTCTCTGCCATGACTCCGGCCCCTCGCTCGCTGAAGCCGCGCAGAGGAGGAGCATGAGCGATGGACGGGCTTCAGCCCCGCCCACTGAAGTCCGTCCACCACTCATGCTCCTCCTCCTCTGCGCGGCTTCAACGAGCGAGGGGGCGGAGTCATGGCAGAAGGCAGCGCCGGGGACCGCCGCCCGGCCCTTCCTCCTCCTCCCCCAAGCAGCAGGAGTTCGGCAGGAGGAGGGGGGAAGGAAGGGGGCAGAGAGCTTTTCTCGTGGCACAGCAGGAGGTCCGTCACGGCACACTACTGTGCCGCATCACAGCGGTTAGGAAACACTGCTAACACAATATTTCACTAGATCTTCTCTCTATCAAAAAGATGGAGTCTGGCCTGCTCCAAAAGAATGCAAAAGAAGTTAGAATGAAGCTGATTGACTTGCAAATACCTTTCAGACTATGCATGTGCCCTCTTCTCTGTTCTTTTAGTGTTGCAGCCAATCAACCAAACACGACTTAAATGGCATAAAGAAGGGATTCTCTACAACTTCGACTATGACAATGGAAATTTGGTGGTCCAGAAACCCGGCATGTATTTCATATTTTGCCAGTTGCAATTTTACTTTCCCAAGTGTGGAAGCATCACAGAAGACCTCAAGCTGAGCCTTAGTGTGAACGGAAACATCATGAAGGACACCGTTCTCACGTTGTGCCGTTCCCATAAGACGTCTGAAGCAACCAGCCATGACATCTCCTCGGCACTTTTGGTAGAACTGGAGAAAGGGGATCGGTTCGGAGTGGACGTCAACCTATTCAGCTACTTGCATGCAGACACCCTCCCCTCAAGCAATGTTTTGGGTGCTTTCAAGTACCTTGGTGAAGAGTGGAAATGCCCTTTCCTTGGGACCATAACTGGACAATGCCTTTAACTAACATTATGAGGCTCTAGCATTTTAACATTAAAAAAATCTGGAGCACACCATCAACCAAAATGACACAAAAGGACACTCTAACACAGTAATACATATAGTTATTATGTTTTTAAATGTATTTATACACTCAGTGTGAAACCTGGGCCTGTTTCGATGAACACAACATAGGAATGGCAGAAAGACACAAACTTCCCACACAGAACTCCCATAACCAACGGTGAAGCACAAATATCCCCAGCATAGCCCTCGGTTGGACAAGAGCAATGGCTTCTTCCTTCTTTTCTTAGGCAGGCCCGGATTACCCATAGGGCCAACCTAGGCCATGGCCTAGGGGCGCAAGACGAGGGGGGCGCAGATCACGGACCAAAAAATAGATCAATAAAAATGTTATAAAATAATTTTTAAAATCGCGCCGCGGTTGGCTCCTGCCGCCTGGTACCCAAAAGGAGGCGGAGCCAAGGCCGAGCTGTGCGAAGGCAGCGTTCGTGCTCGCCGCGTCAGCCTCAGCCCATCCATCTACGCTGCTGCTTCTCAGCCAGTGCTTCTGCGCCTGAGGGGAGGGGGCACATGGCCTGGCTCAGAGTGGCTTCTTTCGCAGGCTGCTGAGGGAAGAGGAGGCCGTGGGAAAGAAGGGGGGTGTGCGGCGTGGAGGCCCGGAGGGGAGCCTGAAGTGGAGGAAGGCCCCGACTCTCTGCAGCCGCTGCCCCGGACGAAGAGCATGCTCTGGACCCAGCCCGGCTTTCCACATCCCTTTGGGCCTCAGCTCTGCAGCAATCGCTCACCCTCCTCTGCCTCCTTCCCGAGTGGTAACGAACTCGCTCCCCGCCACAAAAAGGGGCCCGTTCCCTTCTCTTCAGTGACAGCGAGGGCGCACCTTTCCCCTCAGCCCCATTGGCACAGGACGGGAAGGATGCGGCGGCGCGAGGCGGAGGGGGGGAGAGAGGTGGGGGGTGCGGTAGAGGTTGGCTTAAAGGGGCGTAATTCCAAAGTGTGGCCTAGGGCGCAAAAAGCTGTTAATCCGGGCCTGTTCTTAGATGCAAACCTAGAGCCAAGCAATGGCCAACTGGAGCAAAAAAAAAAAGGTGGACAAGGACCTTTGCAGTGACTATTGTCCTCTGTAATACCGAAAAAGATACTGGCCTATGTTTAACAATGCTCAAGGACACCATGGGAACATGCTTCATTATGTTTAAATGTATGTGTGTTTGTGAATCCGGTGCTGTTTATACTTGTTTGGTGAGCAAGCAGAGACTTTGCCTGAGGTCTTAGACCTTTCCGTTCTGATTCTAGTTGGAAGTAAAACTATGACCTTGTTCATTTGGATTGGTTATCAAAAGTTGGAAAGATAGGGGCCACGGCTAACACAGCGGGTTAAACCACCAGCTATAGAAGATCTGGGTTGGCAGTTCAAGCTGCGGGTCAAGGTGAGCTCTTGCCGTCAGGCCTAGCTTCTGCTTCCCATGCAGTTCGAAAAGAGTAGATTAATAGGTACTGCTTTGGCAGGGAGGTAAACAGCGTCCCTGAAAACATGTCGGCAATTCAATTAGGAAGGCGTCCATGGACAACAGGCTTCTCGGCGTGGAAAAATGAAACAAAAGCACCTCTCCATGTCTGAGTCGAGCACAGCCTCCAGATGCCAGAAGCCTTGCCTCTGTTTATGTACTGTCTATCTTTGTTGTCAATTGTATAACGGCACTGTGGACTCAAACAATAATAGATTTGGACCAAATTTGGCACAAATACTTAATATGCCCGAATGTGAACACTGGTGGAGTTTGGAGGAAATAGGCTTTGATCATTTTGGAGTTGTAGTTGCTGGGATTTATAGTTCACCTACTATCAAAGAGCATTCTAAACCCCACCAACGATAGAATTGGGCCAAACTTCCCACACAGAACTCCCCGCGCCCCCATGCCTTGAAGGGATTCACTGGCATGAGCCTCCCTCCAGCCACGCACGCTCCCCCTTACCCGCATTACGCACCACGCTGCCATCTGCTGACTCTGCTTGGAATCTCAGAAACAGGCCTTCTCTTGGCTGAGAGGCCGGTTAAGAAACCGGCCAATCATAGTGAAGGATGGTTTTTGGTAGGAGGATTCGAAGTCTGTTTCCAAAAAAGAAGACAAGGACAGGCGGAGAGATCTTCAGTCTTCTCTGCCAAAGGGGTTCCTAAGACCATCAAAAATATGTTTCCTGATGGTCTTTGGTGACCCCTGTGAAACCCCCTCGTGAACCCCCAGGGGTCCCGACCCCCAGGTTGAGAAACACTGCAGTAGAGTCTACTGCAGTGTTTTTCAACCTTTTTGGAGCCGCGGCACATTTTTTACATTTACAAAATCCTGGGGCACACCACCAACCAAAATGACACAAAATGACACTCTGACACAATAATACATATAGTTAATATGTTTTTTAAAGTATTTATACACTCAGTGTGAAACCTGGGCCTGTTTCGATGAACACAACATAGATATCCTGGCAGAAATGGCAGAAAGACACAAACTTCCCACACAGAAATCCCATAACCAAGAGAACATACTATAAAAGTTTGGTGGGCATTGACCTTGGGTTTTGGAGTTGTTGTTCACCTATATCCAGAGAGCACTGTGGACTCAAACAATGTTGGATCAGGACCAAACTTGGCATGAATACTCAATATGCCCAAATGTGAACACAGATGGTGTTTGGGGAAAATAGACCTTGACATTTGGGAGTTACAGTTTCTGGGATTTATAGTTAACACACAATCGAAGAGCATCCTGAACTCTTGCAACAATGGAATTGAACCAAACTTGGCATATTGAACTCTCATTACCAACAGAAAGTACTGAAAGGGTTTGCTTGGGAATTGACATTGAGTTTGGAAGTTGTAGTTCACCTACACCCAGAGAGCACTGTGTTATGTTGTTGTTTGTTTTCTATCCAGAATCACAATGTTGGAAGGAGGCTCACCACTTTAAGGTCCCTAAAACAGGCATGGGAAAACTTTGGCCCTCTGGGTGCTTTGGACTTCAACTCCCACCATTCCTAACAGCCTGAGGCCCTTTCCTGCTTAAGTGGCTGAGGGGGAAAAAGGAAAAGAGCCCGAGGCTGCTAGGAATGGTGGGAGTTGGAGTCCAAACACTTGGAAGGTCCAACTTTGCCCATGCCAGCTTTCGACAGAGACCTCTTCCTCCCCCTTCCCCTTCGCGCCCTTTCTTCCCCCTCCTGCCGAACACTTACGTTTTCTTCTACACTGCCACTTCTGCCACCATTTTGATCCGAGGGGGCAGCATGAGCGTGTTCAGGAGGGGAGGGGGGAGGGAGGAAGACGTGACCCATGCGGGCGCTACTGCGCAGACTCGCCCCAGAGTAAAGCGAGGCAAAGCAAGCAGAGCGAGGCTGGGAAGAAGAGAGCCCGAGTGGAGATGAAAAAGTGTTCGGCTGAACGGACTTAAGAACAGATTTGCCTATGCTGACGTTGGGATGATGGTGTTCTTCCTGTGGTGCGGGCTGGTAGAGGACTTCGCTTTTCTTCAGGCTGACTTCCAGCCCAAACAGCTCTGCAGGGGGAAGAAAGGGTATTGGAGGTTCCAATTTCCCACGGCACACCTGATGATCGCTCACGGCACACTGGTTGGGAAACACTGGTCTACTGTACTACCAAATAGGAATTCTCTATGGAAACTTATGGGAGTTTTAGCCCTTTAAAAAAGTAGATGACTTAATTGGAGAATCTCGGGTGTGAAGTTAAACTCAACACTCTGTCTACATGAGTCATCCAAGACTTTCACTTTGGAACCAACAGCGTTTTGCTTTGTTTGCAAACAGTGCTGCTGCCTTTGGCTGAGTCTGACTGATAACTTCCTCTCTGGAAGAGATTCTGTCCTCAGGCTAGTAAATGGTTTCATCACAACAGGACCTGTGGAACAGAAATCGAGAAAGGGAAACAGGCGGGCTGCAGTGCCAACACAAGCTGGCTGACTACAAACAGATCCCTTGAAGGTAGCTGGAGAACTTTCACTGGTAGTTCATAAATAAACACCCGTCACCTTTCGCGCCTGCCCTTCCTTTCGATCTAAGGTTAGGTTTCTCACCTGCCAAGGGGAGAGGTTTCCCCAGTAGGCTTCCTATTTGGCTTGGACATCAGCAAAGCCCAGGTCAACAAAGGCAATGATTTCGTAAGATACTTGCCAAATCAGACCAAAGGCCTATCTAGCTCAGCATTCTCTGAGCTCGCTAATCTGGGCTTTCTCATGAAGAGCAACAATGAGGACAATAAGCACTGCCTACTTTGCTTCCTGGCATTCGGAGATATAGACCAGTGTTCATCATTAGCTGCCTGGCTGGATTTACTTAACAAAGTATGCGTATATTTCTCTCTCTCGGCATTACTTCGCAAACGAAGATTCTTATAGGAAGGACTCATCCCACGCTTTTTGCAAGCACGTTGATGACTAAAAAGGCCAATCTGAGATAGGCAAGTTCGGTTGCAGAAAGCACAGCAGAAAGTCTCCTTGGGTGATGTTGTTTCCGAGTTGCGGCTCTTTCTGCATTGTCGTTTCTCTTCGAGACCCGTTCGGCGTGTCTTCTCGAAAGAGGTCGCAGCATTGTGGATAGTGCGTCGCCATGCTTCCCGATGTGAGGCCAGGGTGGACCATTGTTGGTGATCAATCTGGCCGAGCCTGAGATGTTGTTTCAGGGAGTCCTTATATGAGGGATGGAGCTCATTTCTGAGGGATGGGGCACAATATGAACATTTCCCTCCAAGGAAAACAGATCAATATGGGTCTCGGAAGCAGGTAATAATAATAATAATAATAATAATAATTATTATTATTATTATTATGGGAGGATACATTTTCAAGAGAAATGTCCACCTTTGAGAACAAAAAATAGGAAATCCTAAAGGAAATCTCATATAATGGACATGGCCGACGGGATGCATCTACACCATAGACTTAATGCAGTTTGACACCACTTTAAGCTCTGAGATGTTGAGAGTTGGACTACAAATCCCAGCAACCCATACCACTGAACAGTCTCCAGTCAGGATTAGCATTGAAGATATAAATCTTTTTAATTTCCAGGTTCGACACCACAAATCCCTACATATATATACACTGTGTGTATGTATATATGTATATACTGTGTGTGTGTGTGTGTGTGTGTGTGTGTATATATATACACACACATACACACACACACACACACAAACCGTTGATGAGTTTGGATCTAAGAGAACAGGCATTGTTTAGCTGCAAACGCCTCCTATGGATATGAATAATTGCAAATGAGACCGGCCCTTAATTATCCCGTCATATTTTTATATTCAAGCCGGGTGGGATGAAAGAGAACGGAGAGGTGGGTTTGAGAGGAAAACGTCCATGTCTATACTTGCAAATTAACCCACTTTGGTCCCACTTGCTATGTCCTGGGAGTAGGAATAGGAAGAGAAGGAGGCAAAAGCCTTCCTATCGTCGGCCTTTCTGTTTTCCCTTCGAACTGTCACGGGATAGAATACAATCACCATTGCAATTTTATTTTGCAAGACAATGATGCAACGCCTCCCTTTATTTCACACCTTTCTCTCATATATATATATATATTTATATATATAGTTCTCCTTTGGGTTGGTGCAAGAAGGGATTTGCAGTGCAATGCTGCAATACACCAAATTGGATTGTTTTTTGGCAAACACACAAAAACAGAACGCATCTGCACAGGGGAACAAATGCGACGTGACACCACTTTTTTAAAAAAACTGCTATTATGCCATCCAAAACTAATTGCATTTAAAAAAAATATATTCCAAGCCGTATCAATTTAAATAGAAGTTGATAGGCTTATGACGGAAATTCTCTCTTTGCTATTGAAAACTTTGGAATGGCTCCAAATAATAATAATAATAATATTGCTTACCCGCCTCTCCTCACAGCTCGAGGAGAGTGGAAGGATCGATTAAATAGTCTGGGATCTGGAAGGGTTGGGGATGATTGGTTAGATAGTCTTAAAAGTCAAGGATAATAGGCCTGGGACTGAAAGGGTTTGCTGATGATTGACCTTTTTCCAGTCACCGATGGAGCTCAAAAATTCTATTTTTCTCTAAAGATTGTCTGGGTCTTTGGGGAAAAATTCTGACATTCTAACACTCGGAACTAAGAGGCATGCAATGGGGTGCATATAAATGTATTATTATTATGACATTATTAAATTATTATATTACATTGTAACTTTATATTATTATAATATATTATAATAATTTAATAATAGTATATTATATTACATCATTATTATTAAATTATGCATATTATTATCATTACATTACTACATTATACTATTAAATTATTATAATATATAATTTAATATTACAATATATTATAATATAATAACCTATGATTATTACATTTTATTATTATATATTATAATGAAATATTAACTTTTATTATCATTAAATAATAATATTATAATTTATTATTATCTATACCGTACAATTAAAGCACTTGGACACTTTAGGAAAGCAGGGAGTATAATAATAATAACAATAATAATACTGACACCACTTTATGGAAGCCAGGGCATATAATTATAATTATAATAATATATTATCAACTAAGTCCCCTTCGGGGTGAGAAGAGCGGAATATAAATAAAGTGTATTATTATTATCAAATATTATTATTATCAATACTATAGAATTAATGCAGCTTGACACTTTAGGGAAACCATGGAGTGTAATTATAATATATTATTATTAAATATTATTATCTATACCATAGAATTAATGCACTTCAACACCACTTTAGGAAACCAGGAAATAATAAAAAATTACTATTACTATTACTATTATTACTATTATTACTATCTACAGCAGGGGTGGGTGCCCACACTTTTTCAGCATGCGAGCTACTTATAATAAAATCAAGTCAGAAAGATCTAACTACCTCCTCAAGGCTGGAGAGGGGAGGGGGCGGAGCTTGGCCAGAGGGGGGCGGAGCCAGGCTGCACCAAGCCCCACCCCTCCCCTCTGGCTTTAGAGCTCCCAGCAGCTTCTCCAGGCTTGAGGATGGCAATGCCAAGCCAGTGGTGACATAGCTAGCACAAGGCTGGCTTGGAACTGCCATCCTCAAGCCTGGAGAAGCTGCTGGTAGAGCGGAAGCCACAGGGGGACGGACCCAGGCCGTGCCAAGCCCCGCCCCCTCCTCTCTGGCTTTGGAGCTCCCAGCAGCTTCTCCAGACTTGAGGATGGAAGTGCCAAGCCAGTGGTGGCATAGCTAGCACAAGGCTGGCTTGGCCCTGCCCTCCTTAAGCCTGGGGAAGCTGCTGAGAGTGCCGAAGCTGGGGAGGGGTGGGGCTTGGCGCGACCTGGCTCCGCCCCCTCTGAGAATTGCCCCATCCAGCTGGGATCGACCTCCTTCGGTCCCGGGATCGACTGGTCGATCGCGATCGACTTCCTGGGCAGCCCTGATCTACAGCATACAATTAATACACTGTGACACGACTTTAGGAAACCAGGGGTGATGATTATTATTATCATCTATACCGTAGAATTAGTGCAGTTTGACACCCCTTTTGGAAAACCAGGGAATTCGCAAATGGCATTCACCTCCTGTGCTTACGAGAGCCCCCCCCCCCCCAACACCAACTCCCAGCATTCCCATGAAGAGGTCGAAAGTGGTGCCAAACCTGGCTTCAATTCTACTGTGTAGATGCAGCCAAATGTTGCTCGAAAAGTCAAAAAGATTGGGACCTTTTCTTAAGGTTTGGGACTATTTCCCTAATGCTTCCATCCATCTATATGTATTATTACATTATTATTATTATGTATCCCCAAAAATCCTTGTGATGGCCGATTGCTGCACTCACTGTTCTGTAGATCTGAGAATGCTCTTCCGACCGACGTTTGGTAGCCATTTGGTCCTATTTCTACCTTCTAATGCCTGCTCTATCGTTTTCTCCATCTAAACATATTGTTTTGGGGTGGGGGTGGGGAAATAAAAAATGCCTCAACTCAGAAGAACGTTCTAGAAAGGAGCCATCAGATCATAGAGAAGCGAGGGCTTGACCCTCTTCCCAGAACACCACAAACGAGCCATATCAAATATATATATAATATCTATATCTTTCAATCTTTGTTGCTCTTTTATATACACAACTCTTTTTGTTGTTGTCGTCTTAGCGTTGTTGTCATTTTCACATTTGGGAAGCCGAGCCAGTCAAAATTTAAAACAAGGAAAGGGTTATAAAAGAAACCATCACCGCTCATATATATATATATATATATATCTCCACACACAAAATTAGAAATTAAAAAGAAATGTCCTCATCGGCACCGGAAAAGCGCCAAAGTCCGTAAGACGGGAAGGGAGTTAAGTAGGAGGTCGGTATTGCCCTCTATTGTGTTTATTACTGTTATTACGGTTTGATTTTGTCCTGGTTTCCCACCCCAAAGCCACAGCCCTTTCCCTCCCCCCAAAAAATCCTTCCAGAATATTCTGCATTTTCTGCACCAGGAAGCGCCGTCCGGCTCCCTTTTGTTCCGTTGCAGAAGAAAAGCGAAATATCAATAAATTACAGTTTATCCGGAGGAAGAAAAACAAAAGCAAGTGCTGCCTTGCCCTATGGGTTGAGAGGGAGTCGGAGGAAATAATAACAATAATAAAAGAGGAGAAGAACAAGGCGGAAGGAAGGAAGGAAGAATCCATCACGGCGCCCGTCACGCGGTGCTTTCCCGCTCGCCTCGCACTTCCGACGAGCCGTTAACCACCTTCTTGACTTTCTTCATGCCTTCCATGACGCCCGAAGTGGTCACCCTGAAATAGAAATAAAGGCATTTATTGGTTGCTTACCTGTAACCGTAGTTCCCTGAGTGGTCACCTGTGAGTTCGCACATATGGTATTTCCTGTGCCTGCGCAGACAGTTCGGAATCTTTTAGAAAGTTATTATCACTTTAAATGGTAGCCCCGCCCACACTCCCCTTGAGCATATATAGCCAGTGGGAGGGGCTGCCACCTCCATTAGATCCTCCTTAAGGTCCTCCTCCAGCGCGCCACTCAAGGGGACGCCGTGGAGGAGGATCGGAAGTGCCCTCTCGACGCCGAGCGGTATGGGCAGAGACAGGGCCCAAATGCATACCTCATGGAGGGGAGTAAGCAGTAAGTGTGTCCTCTCGACCTGACGCCGAAACCCTGCATTGTAAGGAAGGCGCACCCCGTGCTCCCCTTGGAATGCATGCATCAATGCCCAGTTTGCCGTCTTTGGTTGATCCTGCGGCATTTCTCTGCGACCAGTATTGGGTGCTAAAGGGGTCGCCCCCTCGCCCGAGAAGCTCTCCATATGAGCATTTTCCTGAAATAGAGGTAAGGCAGAAAGAGCTGCCGGGATATCGTCAGGCCCCGATAAGGCTGTGAAACACCAGAAGAGTGAATTGGGACATTTCCTGCTTTGTAAGGCTCAACCTCCTGTGGGGGTTGCTGCCATCTTGGCAGGTCTTGTCGTTAGCCTTTCCCTCACCAGCGGAGCTGCCATTTTGGAGGCCAACGGTAATGACAAAAAGTCGTTGAGGAGAAATTTATTTTATTTACAGTAATTAATAATTAATAGGGGGCGGTAACCAATCACCAAGATGAAGAAAATTAATATCAATAATTAATTAGTGATGGTTACAAATTATCACCAATATGAAGAATATTAAATTAAATTGTTAATTAAGAAGTGGTGGTAACAAATCGCCACCAAGATGAATAATATTAATAATCAATAAGTTAATAGTAAATATTTGTATTCCTTATACGCTAGTCAAAGAAATTTGAGATAAGATTCCTAGCTGTCGCAATAGCGGCGGATAAAAGGATCTGAGGTGGCAGCCCCTCCCACTGGCTATATATGCTCGAGGGGAGTGTGGGCGGGGCTACCATTTAAAGTGATATTAACTTCTAAAAGATTCCGAACTGTCTGCGCAGGCGCAGGAAATACCATATGTGCGATTCACAGGGACGACGACAGGGAATTGATCGTGTTGTGGTTCAGCCAGCTGATGACGAGGAGGGGGTTGTTACTCCAGAGCCTGGGAGAGGGGTTGGCTTTCTATAGGAGGGGTGTTTGTTTACATCTTGTCTGCGAGAATGGGCTTGAAAGATTTTCAATAGGTAATGGGGGGGAAAGTAGTCAATAGGAAATAACCAAACTGGCAATAGGAAAAAATAATCCAAACCGTCCAGAACTGTACTATAAAATGGGATATAGGAAAACCAGAATCAAAACATGAACATGGATCCAAAAGCAAGACTACATAAACTTTTTAAAACGGAGTGGAAACAAGACTCGAGATCCTCACTGTTACGCAGCGTTGCCTGATCTGAATTCTAAAGGAAACAACTCTCTGATTTGAGGTCTACCAGCCATGAAGTCATCCCTGTGATCTTGCCTGGCTTGCCTGTGAGATTTCTCAGGCTGTTGTTTCTCACAGAGTCTCTAGAACTTTTCAAATTTGCTTGCTTCTTCTCAAAGATGAAGCCTTAGATTCCTGCTGACTGCAGATGTGTTTTCAGGCAAAGTTTCCTGCCCATCCAATTCCTTATCTGGAGTTGCTATGAGACGAGTAGGCAAAAAGTCTTCGCTAGCCAGTGCATCCCCCTGTCTGACGGACTCAAAACTGCCTTATTTAATAAATCATTATTATTATGAGACTATATAGACGGCATATATACACGCTATCGTACTGATGGCACCTTGTTCAACTTAAGCCATCTGAGGGCTCGCACTAAGACTCTAAACTATATAGTCCGTGAGCTGCTTTTTTCTGACGATGCTGCCCTTGTCGCCCACACAAGCAGCTCTGTAGCGCCTAACATCCTGCTTTACAACAGCTGCAGAGCTGTTTGGGCTGGAAGTCAGCCTGAAGAAAATGGAAGTCCTCTACCAGCCCGCACCACAGGAAGAACATCATCATCCCCACGTCAGCATAGGCAAATCTGTGCTTAAGTCCATTCAGCAGTTCACCTCCCTGGGAAGCATCATCTCTTCAGACGCCAAGATTGACAAAGAGATAGATCACAGATTAGCAAAGGCATATTGTGCGTTCGGAAGGCTTCACAAAAGAGTCTGGAGCAACAAGCACCTGAGGCAAAGCACAAAAACAGTGTGTACAAATCTATCATACTGTCTATTCTCCTCTATAGGTCTGAAACACCTACAACTCCTTGAACGCTTTCATCAGCGCTGTCTTTGCACAATCCTAAATATACACTGGACTGACTATGTGACGAATGTTGCTGTCCTTGAGCAAGCAGGGATCACCAGGATTGAGGCCATGCCATTGAAAACACAGCTGTGCTGGGCAGGGCATGTCTCTAGGATGGAGGACCACCGTCTCCCTAAAATACTACTCTATGGTGAACTCGCCACGGGTCAGCGCAAGAGAGGCACCCCAAAAAAGAGATATAAGGGGATATAAGGACCCCCTGAAACAAAAACTCAGGCTCGGCCATATTGATCACAAAAAATGATCACAAAAAATAGTGCATGTAGAAGCAATGCTGCAGCCTCTTTCGAGAAGACACGCCGAATGGGTCTCGAAGAGAAACGACAACGCAGAAAGAACCGCAACTTGGAAACAACATCACCCAAGGAGACTTTCCGCTGTGCTTTCTGCAACTGGACTTGCTTATCTCAGATTGGTCTTTTTAGTAATCAACGCACTTGTAAAAAGCGTGGGATGAGTCCTTCCTAAGAATCTTTGTTCGCGAAGTAATGCCAAGAGATGTCTCTCATATGTATCTCTCATATTTATGTGTATCTATCTCTATCTCATATCCACCTCATAGTTCTATTTCCTGTTGTTTGACTTGTTAATGTTCTCTTTCCTGCTATTCCTAATCATTTACCATAAATTTAATATGTATTATTATATTCTGTGCTGGTCTGTGACCGTAATAAAGTTTTGATTGATTGATATTCTGTTTCTCATATGTATATCTCACATGTATATGTGTGTATCTATCCATCTCATATCCACCTAAGAGTTATCTTCCATGTTGTATGTTTCATTGTTCTTTCTGTTATTCCTAATCAATAGGCATTTATTTAATAAATTATTATTATTACACTATGTCTCTCATATTTGTGTGTGCAGACGTATCTATCTCATATCCTTCTCAGTTCTATTCCACGTCGTTTGTCTTGTTAATGTTCTTTTTTCCCTGCTATTCCTAATCATTTGCCATATATTTCTTACACTCTCTCATATGCATCTTACATGTACATGTGTGTGTATCTCTCTCTCTCTCTCTCTCTCATATTAACCTCATAGTTCTAGATCAGGGCTGCTCAGGAAGTCAATCGCGATCGACCAGTCCATCGTGGGACCGAAGGAGGTCGATCGCAGCCGGATGGGGCGCTTCTGCTTTGCGGGCGTGCATCTTCCGCCTGTGCGCATCCGGACGAGAGAGAGGCAGGCGGAGCGCGAAGTGGGGCCTCCGGAGGCCCTGCCCCCTCCCCGGCTTCAGCTCTACCAGAAGCTTCTCCAGCCTTGAGAAGGGCAGGGCCAAGCCAGCCTTGTGCTAGCTATGCCACCACTGGCTTGGCACTGCCATCCTCAAGCCTGGAGAAGCTGCTGGAAGAGCTGAAGCCAGAGGGGAGCAGAGCCAGGCCGCACCAATCCTCGCCCCCTCCCTGGCTTCAGCTCTACCAGCAGCTTCTCCAGCCTTGAGGAGGGCAGGGCCAAGCCAGCCTTGTGCTAGCTATGCCACCACTGGCTTGGCACTGCCATCCTCAAGCCTGGAGAAGCTGCTGGTAGAGCTGAAGCCAGAGGGGGGGCGGAGCCAGGCCGCACCAAGCCCCGCCCCCTCCCTGGCTTCAGCTCTACCAGCAGCTTCTCCAGCCTTGAGGAGGGCAGGGCCAAGCCAGCCTTGTGCTAGCTATGCCACCACTGGCTTGGCACTGCCATCCTCAAGCCTGGAGAAGCTGCTGGTAGAGCTGAAGCCAGAGGGGGCGGAGCCAGGCCGCACCAAGCCCCGCCCCCTCCCCGGCTTCAGCTCTACCAGCAGCTTCTCCAGCCTTGAGGAGGGCAGGGCCAAGCCAGCCTTGTGCTAGCTATGCCACCACTGGCTTGGCACTGCCATCCTCAAGCCTGGAGAAGCTGCTGGTAGAGCTGAAGCCAGAGGGGGCAGAGCCAGGCCGCACCAAGCCCCGCCCCTCCCCCGGCTTCAGCTCTACCAGCAGCTTCTCCAGCCTTGAGGAGGGCAGGGCCAAGCCAGCCTTGTGCTAGCTATGCCACCACTGGCTTGGCACTGCCATCCTCAAGCCTGGAGAAGCTGCTGGTAGAGCTGAAGCCAGAGGGGGCAGAGCCAGGCTGCACCAAGCCCCGCCCCCCTCCCTGGCTTCAGCTCTACCAGCAGCTTCTCCAGCCTTGAGGAGGTAGGTAGATCTTTCTGACTTGGTTTTATTATAAGTAGCTCGCATGATGAAAAAGTGTGGGCACCCCTGTTCTAGATCCAGGGAAGTCACGTTCCCCGTGCTCTATTCTGCCTTGGTTAGACCACACCTGCAATCACACTGTGTCCCATTCTGGGCACCACAATTGAAGGGAGATGTTGACAAGCTGGAATGTGGCAACCAAAATGATCAAGGGTCTGGAGAACAAGCCATATGAGGAGCGGCTTAAAGAGCTGGGCATGTTTAGCCTGAAGAAGAGAAGGCTGAGAGGAGACCTGATGAGGGCCAGGTGTAAGTATGTGAGAGGAAGTCATAGGGAGGAGGGAAGCAGGCTTCCTTTCTGCCGCCCTGGAGATTAGGACGTGGAGCAATGGCTTCAAACTAAAAGAAAGGAGATTCTGAACATTAGGAAGAGCTTCCTGACTGTGAGAGCTGTTCAGTAGTGGAACTCCCTGCCCCGGAGGGAGTGTGGTGGAGGCTCCTTCTTTGGAGTCTTTTAAACAGAGGCTGGATGGCCATCTGTCGGGGGTGCTTTGAATGCAAATTTTCTGCTTCTTGGCAGAATGGACTGGATGGCCGTCATCCAGTCCAACCCCATTCTGCCAAGAAGCAGAAAAATTGCAGGTCTCTTCCAACTATAGGATTCTAAACCAGGAATGAGACACCGCCAGCGCTTCGTGCCAATACCAGTCTCCTTACACGGCCTCCATGTCCAGGCTGTCGTCGTCGTCCTGAGAGAGCTGCAAGTAGGGATTGTCCGAGGCCGGCCGGAACTTGTATCCAGTAAGGAGGAAGAAGACCAGGGTCGCCATTTCATCCAGCAGCTACCGCAGGAAAGGTTCGAGAGAAAAGAACAGGGTAATATTATTATTATTATATTATTATTATCATCATCATCAGGAGCAGCAGCTGCAACATGACACCAAAGGGGCACTGATGTAGCTCTAGCTTTGAAATGAGAGCGTCCGCACCTGGTACAACCACTTCCACTGAAACGGAACGGCGATTTTGATGAGGATGGCAATGATCCGCGTAAAGTAAATGTAACAGACGATCTGCAGGGGAAAAAGAACGGGCAGGATGGGGGAGAGGCAAAGTCAGCAGGGAGAGAAACCAAGAGAGACAAGAGATCGATTCCCTCCTCGGAACCAGAGTGACCGCTATAAGGACACACCTATTTGCATTGGAGGTCCGGAGAGGAAGCCCACGGCCCCAAAGAGTGATCGATCTCTGTCCCCGACAGCAATATAGGCATTTATTTCATTTATTCATTGCACCAGATGCCTTACCATCACGTAGTAGTGTCGGAACAGCTTCAGCTTGGCCAGGTTAATGGCCGCTGCAGAAAAGAACACAGAAGACTACATCGGGGGGGGAGGCATAAAACTTACAAAACAATGGCCCACAATGGGATAAAAAGGAATATTGACACCATTATTATTATCCTCCAGGGATGGCTGGCACTCCAAAGCCGCCGCTCCTCCGGCCTGTCTGCCGACACAGGCCCCACAGAGCCCACGATGGGATGGCGGCAGCAGCACCCCTTCCTCTTGGCCTCGCCCCCGACGCCCTTCTCCCCGGGTCGGACAGAATCGGCTGCCGGGCCGAATCCGGCCTGTAGGTTGCCCACCCCTGCCTTAAATCGAGAAACAGCGTCCTAAGATCCAGAATTAGTTTTGAGCCATTTTTTAATCAAACAGGCCTAGTGCCCACCTCTCCCTATGTGACGCAAACCTACAAAATGTGTATTAATATTTGTGTTACACTTAAAAAATGTCCCTGTTCCGACTTACAATAAAATTCAACTTAAGAACAAACCTACAGACCCAATCTTGTTCATAACGTGGGGACTGCCTGTCTAAACCAAAGTGTCTCTGTTTCATAAACGCGGGGGGGACGGGGGACCCTCCCATCGGGTGAGTCCTTACCTTTCCCGTCTGTTGCAGAGGCTTCTTGTAAGTGCCTTATGGACCTAAATCCAAGAAGAAAGGGTCAGTTATGTTGCCAAAATATCCACAGGGTAGCGCAATCCTATGGACGACGTCAGGTAGATGCAGCACAGTGTGACCGTTCAGCGCCGGGATTGTTATGTCAAGCGTGTAATAATCCCATATACAAAGAAACTTTTCAATAGTGGGAAACATCACACAAAATAGTAATAGTATACATAATAATAATAATATACTTAACCATGGAACAACTGAATGATGAGTTAGACAAGGAGATGCTCACGACAATGTTTCTGTGGCTTTGTACGGTTTTATATTTTTATATCTTGTGCTGAATGTTTTAATTAGCAGTTTTGATTGTTTCATTGGCTTGTAATTGTTAAGGCATCAAATTGCTGCCAACTGTGAACCGCCCTGAGTCGCCTCCGGGCTGAGAAGGGCGAAGGGCGGCATACAAATATGGTAAATAAATAAATAAATCTATGTACAGTATATAGTAAAAGTCAGTGTTTGCGGCGGTGAGGAGGACGGGAGGTGCGGAGGACTATGTGCCAGCATTTTGATTGGTTGCCACTGTGGGATTATTTGGATAAAGGACACTGATTGGCCAGCCTCAGAAATCCGACACTCTAAAGCACCAGATTATTTGCATAAAGGACTCAGATTGGCCAGCCTCAGAACTCCAACAATCTAAGGCACCAGACAGAGGGCATTGGTTGCCACTGAGGAACTATTTGCATAAAGGACTCTGATTGGCCAGCAAAACAGAATGCAATTGAATGCTTGAGTTAGCAAACTGACAGTTTTTTTCCGTTGGAAATGGTGCCAAGGAATATGTGAGCAGAGGTGCCAAGGAATATGTGTCAGCATTTCGATAGGTTGCCACTATGGGATTATTTGCATAAAGGACTCTGATTAGCCAGCCTCAGAACTCGAACATTCTACGGCCCCAGACAGAGGGGATTGGTATCTGCATAAATGGATTCCGATTGGCCATCTACATCCCAACATTCTAAGGTGACACAGAGGGAAAAGGAAAGGCTTCAGGCAGTCAGACACTGCGGCCCACAGCAGTGACGGATCAGGACCAAACTTTGCACACAGGGGCCCAATGGCCCACTTCACAACGCAACCCTCACCCAATGACCAATACAGACCAAAATTAGCACACAGAGCCCCCTTGACCCACTCAACACCCTGGTGCTGTTTCAAAAAGGATGGACCACAGATGATGGGACTTGAAATACCTTCACTCACCTTCCGAGACCGCTGCAATCCTCATCCAAAGAATGATTAAGAGCAAATGTGACACACAGAGCCCCCATGACCCACTCTACATCCTGGTGCTGTTTGGAGGGGGATGTACCATGGCCAATGGGACTTGCAGTACCTTCACTAAGTTCCTGAGACCACTGCAAGCCACATAAACATCTAATAGGAACCAACCTTGGCAGACAATGCCTTCCTCAAATAACCCGGGCACAGCCGGGTCCCCAAGGTAGTACTTAATATTTATACCCCGCCTCCATCTCACCGAAGGGACCGGGGACAGCTTACATGGGGCCAAGCCCAAACACATACAGTTAAAAACATAGCATATAAAATATAACAATAGTAAAGCAAGCATCATAAACAACAACCAGAAAGTCTCATTATGGGGGGGAAACAAGTTAGAAAATAGGTTGGACAATAAGATGCATAAGTCATATAGCAACGTAGGGATAGAGCAGTGGTAACAGGGTCATCGTAGCTTGGAAATTGCAGTAGTCAAATACAGGAACTTGGTTTTAGGCCATGGATAGGCCCAACTGTCAAGGGCATTGTCAATCGGAACACCCACGAAATGCGGATCGGGAGGGTGCCATCGGCGCTGTTTGAACCGGGGGGGGGGGGGTGTTTGACTGCTCCCTTTAACGGGCTCCAGTTAGCAATCTGGCCGCCAGCCTTTGCACCAACTGGAGTTTCCAGGCCGTCTTCAAGGGCAGCCCCACGGAGTGTGCATCACAGTACTCCAACCTTGAGGTAAGGCATGGACCACCAAGGCCAAGAAAACATGTACAAAATGTTCTACGAAAGCTACTATGTAACACCGGAGATGATAGACCAAGAGACCCATCCTATTGAGGGGAATGCTGGCGGTGCAAGATGTTTCGAATGGCTTTTAACTGGGAATTGTCTGTTAATTAAACTAGTTTGAAGGCTGCAGTCAAGCTTGGGAGTAGCCTGGCTTTTGTTGCCTGGAGGAATCCTTTTTTTCTGGGTAAGAGCTTGATTGCTTACTGTAGGGAGGCATGCCTGGTTGGTGTTCCTTATTCACGTTCTCGATTCTATTTATTTATTTACTAGCTTGGGGACCCAGCGGTGCCTGGGTTAATTGAGAAAGGCATTATGTGGCAAGGTTAGTCTTTATCAGTTGTTTATGTGGCTTGCAGTGGTCTCTGGAAGTTAGTGAGGGTACTGCGAGTCCCATTGTCCATGGTCCATCCTTTTCCAAACTGCACCAGGATGTAGAGTGGGTCATGGCGGTTATGTGTGCCAAGTTTGGTCTTGATCAGTCATTGGATGAGGGTCGCAGTGGTCTCGGGAAGAGAGTGAAAGTACTTCAAGTCCATGGTCCATCCTCCTCTAAACTGTAACAGGATGTTGAGGAAGCCTTACTGTCAATTGAGGCTGAGGCCTAGTTTGCAAAATCAGCTAAAGGAAGCCTTTTTGTGAAGTACTCTCTCTTGCACCTTTGAGATTTTGGATGTAGGAATGCTGGCCAATCAGAGCCGGTTTTGCACATTCTCCCTCAGTGGCAACCAATCATGTTGTTTGAATGTAGAGTCTTGGAATCTTGGATGCTGGCCAATCAGAGTCCTTTATGCAAATATTCCCTCTGTGGCAACCAATCCCCTCTGTCTGTTGCCTTAGAATGTTGGAGTTCTGAGGAGGCCAATCAGAGTCATATTTATGCAAATAATCCCACAGTGGCAACCAATCGAAACGCTGCCACATATTCCTCCGCACCTCCCACCCTCTGCAAACACTGACTTTTATTATATACATAGATCATTTATAGCATTTCTAACCCGCCCTTCTCAACCCCCGAGGGGGGACTCTAGTAGAATACAGGAACACACCAGAATCAGAGAGGAACACCATCCAAACACATATAACAGGGCTGTCCAACTTCTACCGGCCCAGGGGCCTGAATTCCGGTCACTGATGACCTGAGGGGCCGTAGGGTCTGCCCCACCCCTGCTCCCGGCCTGGCCCGCCCATGCATACAGTCAAATATAATCTTTTACTAACATTAAATGCAGGGTGGGCATTCAAAAGGGGCATCCATACAGTCAAATATAATCTTTTACTAACATTAAATGCAGGGTGGGCATTCAAAAGGGGCATCCATACAGTCAAATATAATATTTTACTAACATTAAATGCAGGGTGGGCATTCAAAAGGGGCATCCATACAGTCAAATATAATATTTTACTGAGATAAAATGCATGCATACAGTCAAATATAATCTTTTATTTAACATTAAATAGGGTTTAATTCCATCATCCTGTCAAATATAATATTTTACTGAGATAAAATGCAGGGATAAGATATTAAATTATTTTAATTTAATATTAAATATATTTAATTCCATCCTCCCCCCCCTTTAATGTATCCCATCTCCCCTTATTTCATCTTTAAATATATTTAATTTTATATTTAATACATGAGGGAGATGGGGGGGAAAGAGGAGCCCCCTGAGGAGCCCCTGCTCGGCCCACTTTTTCCAAACGCGCAGGATCCAGGAGTACCTGGACGACGAGAGAGGCGACAACCGACTGAGTCGAAGAAGGTCCTAATCGCGTCTGTGGGCCTCAGCGATCCAGTAGTAGAGTAGCCGAAGAGTATCGTGAGAATACGCAATCCACATGGGATTTCGCTGTCAATGCCGGCGTGATCTTGCATTGACAGCGAAATCCCGTGTGGATTGCGTATTCTCGCGACACTTGCTCCGAACCCGGAAGTAAGTATTGTTTTTTAATTTTTATTATTTATTTTATTTTTCAATTTTTATTTCTCATTAAAAAGCTTAGGGGGCCGGAGGGAAGGGGCTGGGGGGGCCGTATACACCCCCGGGCCGGCAGTTGGACATCCCTGACATATAACAAGCAATCAAGGGCTTACCAAGACAAAGGGTGCCTTCAGGCAACAAAGCCAGTGGTTCTTTTCTCCCGCCCTGGAAAATATTCCACTTACTTTCTCACCATCATATCCCCTGAAGATGCCAGTCACAGATGCAGGCGAAACATCAGGAGAAAATGCTGCGGGAGCACATTGGCCATACAGCCCGGAAACCACACAACCTTCCGCTCTTTCAAGCCTTGGCTCTGAGTAGGTTCTGTCCAAGAGACCTAAAGTCCATGACCGCGTGGGTTTGTTTACTCACCACACAACCGGGAAGAGGATGGCGCCGCAACAGAGCAGGTCCACCAGGAAAAGGATCTCCTTCCAGAGGCCGTACTCTGTGGTGCCTTCTTCCGTCGACTCAATGATGATGTAGGCCACGTTGGCCAAGACCTGGTGGGTCAAGACCAACAAGGGACACGTGAGGATGAATACAAATTTGAATACTGAGGGGGAATCGATTTTGTCATTTGGGAGTTGTAGTTGCTGGGATTTATAGTTCACCTACAATCAAAGAACATTCTGAACTCCACCAACGATGGAGCGATGGAATTGGGCCAAACTTGGCACACAGAACTCCCATGACCAATGGAAAACACTAGAAGGGTTTGGCGGGCATCGACCCTGAGTTTGGGACTTGTAGTTCACCTACATCTAGAGACTCAAACAATGATGGATCTGGACCAAACTTGGCACAAACCCTCAATATGCTCCAATGTTTACACTGGTGGAGTTCTTCTCTCTGCTATTCCTAACAATTTACCATAAATGTATTATTATTATTATTATTACACTATATCTCTCAGATACGGCAATGCTCTCTCTGAGCCCTTTCTAATAACTAATGGAGTGAAACAAGGTTATGTTCTTGCACCAACCCTATTTACAATCGTCTTCAGCATGATGCTCCAAAGGGCTACGGCAGACCTCGAAGAAGACGGCATATATATACGCTATCGTACTGATGGTAGTTTGTTCAACTTAAGCCGTCTGAGGGCTCGCACTAAGACTCTAAACTATCTAGTCCATGAGCTGCTTTTTGCTGACGATGCTGCCCTTGTCACCCATTCAGAAACAGCTCTCCAGCGCCTCACATTCTGCTTTGCAACAGCTGCAGAACTGTTTGGGCTGGAAGTCAGCCTGAAAAAAACAGAAGTCCTCCACCAGCCCGCACCACAGGAAGAACATCCTCATCCCCACGTCAGCATAGGCAAATCTGTGCTTAAGTCCGTTCAGCAGTTCACTTCCCTGGGAAGCATAATCTCTTCAGATGCCAAGATTGATAAAGAGATTGATCACAGATTAGCAAAGGCATAGAGTGCATTCGGAAGGCTTCACAAAAGAGTCTGGAGCAACAAGCACCTGAGGAAAAGCACCAAAATCACTGTATAGAGCTATCGTACTGTCTATTCCCCTATATGGGTCTGAAACATGGGTCACCTATTGCCAACACCTACGACTCCTCGAATGCTTTCATCAGTGCTGTCTTCGCACAATCCTAAATATACACTGGACTGACTATGTGATGAATGTTGCTGTCCTTGAGCAAGCAGGGATCACCAGCATTGAGGCCATGCCATTGAAAACACAGCTGTGCTGGGCAGGGCACGTCTCTAGGATGGAGGACCATCGCCTCCCAAAGATACTACTCTATGGTGAACTCGTCAGCGCAAGAGAGGCGCCCCCAAAAAGAGATATAAGGACTTCCTGAAACAGCATCTCAGGCTTGGGCAGATTGATCACCAACAATGGTCCACCCTGGCCTCACATCCTGGACGCACTATCCACAATGCTGCGGCCTCTTTCGAGAAGACACGCCGAATGGGTCTCGAAGAGAAACGGCAATGCAGAAAGAACCGCAACTTGGAAACAACATCACCCAAGGAGACTTTCTGCTGTGCTTTCTGCAACCGAACTTGCCTATCTCAGATTGGCCTTTTTAGTCATCAACACGCTTGTAAAAAGCGTGGGATGAGTCCTTCCTAAGATTCTTCGTTCATGAAGTAATGCCGAGAGATCTCTCACATAGATATCTCATATGTATAAGTGTGTGTATATCTCATATCCACCAAGAGATCTACCTATCTATCTCTACCAATAGTGCTCTTCCATGTCGTTTGTGTCGTTCCATGTCGTTAATGTTCCTCTCTCTGCTAGTCCAAATCATTTACTATAAATACATTATTTTTCACACTATGCTTCTCATATGTATCTCTCGTATGTATCTGTGTCTGTGTACCTCTCTCTCTCAATCTCATCTCCACCTAATCGGCGCCCCCAGTGGCGCAGTGGGTTAAAGCCTTGTGCCAGCAGGACTGAAGACAGACAGGTCGCAGATTCGAATCCGGGGAGAGCACGGATGAGCCCCCCCTGTCAACTCTGGCTCCCCATGCAAAGGGGACGCGAGAGAAGCCTCTCACAAAGGATGCTACGTACAACATCAAAACGTCCCCTGGGCAACGTCCTTGCAGACGGCCAATTCCCTCACACCAGAAGCAACTTGCAGTTTCTCAAGTTGCCCGACACGAAAAAAAGAAATCCACATAACCGATCTCTCTCTCTTTCTCTCTCTCTCTCTATGTCAATGGCACACATGGTGCCCTTTGACATAAAAGGATTAAGCCCCACCAGGAGAAGAAGGTACAAAGTGGGGTCTGAAAACCTGCGAGCGTGGAGAAGTGCATATTACGCTCCACCTATTTCAATAAAACCGAGCCCCGTAATACACAATGACAAATTTTTTGATTGTTGTCATTGTTATTAAATACATTATTTTGCTCCTGACACAATAAATAATAACTCAGCAAGGAAGAGTCCAAAAGTGGCAGACCAAAACCATGCACCTTACTCCATGGCTGATACCAACCATATAAGGCTCTCCACAGTTATAGTGCCCGCAAGAACAAGCAGACACATTATTATTTAAATGTAAACAAAGAGGTAAAGGCTTCTTCTGACGTCAAGTCTGGCCGCGTCTGGGGACTAGTGCTCACCTCTATTTGTAGGCCAAAGAGCCGGCGCTGTCCATAGACACCTCCAAGGCCATTTGGCCTGCTTGCCTGCACAGCTCACCTCTATTTGTAAGCCAAACAGCCGGCGCTGTCCATAGACACCTCCAAGGCCATTTGGTCTGCTTGACTGCATAGCACGTACGACACTGGCCCTCCGCCCGCGAGGGGGAAGCTCACCAGGGGCGACCCGAGCGGGTGTACGGCCCACCGAGAAGGCCCATGCCGGAGCATGAGAGCCGCAGTCTCAGCATCGGGGCTGCAGCCCCCGAGAGGGCCGGCATAGAAGGCATCCGCTACCCTCCCTGGGATGGCGCCAAGGTCGGGGCATCCATATTGTGTGCATGCGCGCACTCCCCTGGGGGTGTTTGTGGTCAACCGTTCCTTACGCCAAAGAAGAGAAGGATGCTGTAAATCACGTGACCCGGTAGGAGCTCCAAAGTCCTGCTCCTCTTAGAGCTGGGCCCTTTCGCCTCCTCGTTGTCGCCGCAAGGGAGGTTGAGAGTGCATGCGCGCTCTCTCTCTCATTCCCGGGAGTCAAGTCCGGCATCCCGATGCCGCATCCGCCAGCGATCGGCATCCCTAAGTCGGCTCCAGCTCTTCTTTGACCTCCTTTGACCTCCCAGCCCGCTTCCCTGCGGGGCTTGAGCTTCAAGACTCCTTCGCAGAGGAGGGGAATGAAGGGGAGGAGAGGAGCTGTATCGCAACGTGGCCCCAGTTTCAGTGTCCGCGCGGCTCGGGCATCCTCGCGCACATGGCATCGATGCCAATATGGTCTTGGAGGTGTAGAGCTCCGGTAACGGAAGCAAGGCCCTGAAAGGGGGCGTGGACCCAAAACTCCAGCCCTTCAAGTGAATCGTCCGCTCCTGCTGTGGGAGTGGCCCCTGGCACCAAAACCATGCGTGGTATGGGAGGCGCCCTAAGGACAAAATCCTTTAAAAAACGGATCAAAGGAGCAGCAGTTGCTCACCTGCAGCGGGATGACAATCATGAAGATCTTCTTGTCCTTGTCGGAGAGGATATGCTTAATGAATGCCCACCCGGTGCCAATGAGGGCGATGGTGATGAACAGCAAGGCGCCCTTCAGCCTGGGAAACGCAACAAGCAAAAAGGCACTGGCTGGGATCTGGTGGAAAGGACCAAGGCCCTCCCTCCAATGACACTGCAGGTTATAGCGAGCACCGTGAACATGCCCAAGAGCCCTGGCAATGTCCTCCACCAACAACACCCTGCCCACCACCCAAGAGACGGCAATTTAACCCTAGATTTTCCATGTTTCTGCCACCACGGGCATCCCAGAGTTCCTTATTCTCTCCCTTAGTGTGCAATGCATGATGCCTCTCCCTTAACCCTTTCCTATTCTTTTCTATGGCACACAGCCAACAGAGGAACTGATCAGCAACTGAACATAATAAGAGAGGTTTGGGGAGAATTCACCGTGGGTCCTGGGATGTCTAGTTCACCTGCAATCTAAGAACTGCACTCTGAACTTCATGTTGATTATCTGGTTCCATTTCAGGCCTGACTATGGGACAGAGATGGCATTGGTCATCCTGGTGGATGAGCTACGAAGAGAGCTCAACAGGGTCCTGGGATGTCTAGTTCACCTGCAATCTAAGAACTGCACTCTGAACTTGATGTTGATTATCTGTTTCCATTTCAGGCCCGACTATGGGACAGAGGCGGCATTAGTCGCCCTGGTGGATGATCTACGAAGAGAGCTCAACAGGGTCCTGGGATGTCTAGTTCACCTGCAATCTAAGAACTGCACTCTGAACTTGATGCTGATTATCTGGTTCCATTTCAGGCCTGACTATGGGACAGAGGCGGCACTGGTTGCCCTGGTGGATGATCTACAAGGAGAGCTCAACAGGGTCCTGGGATGTCTAGTTCACCTGCAATCTAAGACCCGCACTCTGAACTCACTTGGCTCGCAGAACCCCCATGACTAACAAAACATACTGGAGGTCTTTGGAGGGATTTATTGGAATTGTAGTTCACCTCCATCCAGAGCGCATTATGAATCCAAACAATGATGGGTCTGGACCAAACTTGGCATGCAGACCCAATATGCCCACGTTTGAATATTGGTGGGTTTTGAGGGGAATTGGCTTGGAAACACTGGAGTTGTAGAGCTCTGGGAGGTATAGTTCACCTGCAATCAATGAGCACTCTGAATTCCACCAAAGATGGAATTGGACCAAACTTGGCACGCAGAGCCCCCATGACCAGCAAAAAAAAAAATACTGGAGGCCTTTGGGGGAAATTCACCTTGGTTTGAGGGAGTTGTAGTTCACCTACTGCAAACAATATTATTATCTAATTTTAATCCTAACAGTCCAATCTTCTTATTATAATATAGTTTTTGTATTATTCCGTGTCCTTCTTGTCTCCTGCTCCAGTTCTTTATTCTTGATTATTCTTTAACTCTTTTGAACTCCTCAATCAAATTTTAATTGTTATCTGAATTACTGTCTAAATAGAATCTAAAGGTTTCCCCACTTACAGGTGAGTGATATAGTAGACGACTGCCCAGCCTTCAATGGGGTAGCCCTGAGTCGAGATGTAGTGGTAATCGATCTGGAAAGAGGAAAAGGACAAAAGGTTTGGAGCCAGGGATCAAAACGTTTGCTTTACCAACTTTATCCTGTGTTAGTATTTGCATATTATAAAAAAAATGTATTGAAATGCCTTTCATGTAATCTGCCTTGAGTCTCCTTTGTGCAGAGAAGGATGAAATAAACAAACATAAACATCATATTAGAAAGAATAAATATATTAATAAAAATAAATATACTAATACAATAACAATAGCAATAAATATAATAAATAATAATAACAGCAAATATAAGAACTACATGCTATATAATATATTTCCTCAATTGCTTCTGACATAACAAAATAAATAAACATATTAATAAGTATAATATACTAATAAGTACAATAACAATAGCAATAAATATAATAAACTAGCTGTACCCGGCACGCGTTGCTGTGCCCTTTTTAGGAGATGCGAGAAAGTCCAATCATCCATGGTGTGCCCTCCTCTAAACTCCAGTTGGATGGAGTGTGGGTCATGGGGGGCATGGTGTGCCAAGTTGGGTCTTTATTGGTCTTGGTTCTGGGCCACAGTGGTCTGTGGGGAATGATCGGTTTTGAAGTACTACAAATCCCATTTTCCATGGTGGTACTTGAAGTCCCATCATGCATGGTCGGGCTCTGTGTGTCAAGGTAGGTTACTGTAAATTCAGGCCATACACAATGTCCCATGAGCTGAGGCCTAGTTAGGAACAGCAAGTTAATGAAGCCTTACTGTCAATTCAGGCCATACACAATGTCCAATGAGCTGAGGCCTAGTTGGGAGAAGCAAGTTAATGAAGCCTTACGGTCAATTCAGGCCATACACAATGTCCAATGAGCTGAGGCCTAGTTGGGAGAATCAAGTTAATGAAGCCTTACTGTCAATTCAGAGCGTAAACAGCTTCCCAGTAAGTGAGGCCTAGTTAGAGAAATCAGGTTAATGAAGCCTTACTGTCAATTCAGAGCGTAAACAGCTTCCCAGTAAGTGAGGCCTAGTTAGAGAAATCAGGTTAATGAAGCCTTACTGTCAATTTAGAGCGTAAACAGCTTCCCAGTAATTGATTGATTGATTGATTGATTTTATTATTTATGAGTCGCCCTCCACGTCAGTGCTCCGGGCGACTTACACATAAAACACATAAAAGAGTTCAATAGTTAAAAGCTAAAAGAGTAGGAAAATTAATTAAAATAGTTCCAGTAACTCAGGCTAAGTCTGGAAGGTGTCCTTAGCCGTAAGCCTTTCGGAAGAGCCAGGTCTTCAGTGCGGTCAGGAACTGGGGCATGTTCCGGATAGCTCTCTGATCCGCCGGCATCAAGTTCCAAGAACAGGGGCCGCGATGGAAAAGGCTCTCCGTCTCGTGGTGTCGAGGCGGGCCTCACTCACACCTGGGATGCGGAGAAGGTCCCTGTTTCCTGAATGCGGCGACCTTAAATGAGCTGGTTCGGACAAGCGGTCTTTTAAATAAGCTGGGCCGGCGCCATGGAGGGCCTTAAAGGTAAGCGACAAGATCTTGTGGATGGCTCTGAGCTCGACTGGCAGCCAGTGCAGGCGTGGTAGAGATGGCGCGATATGGCATCTCAGTGGTGTCCCGGTGAGGAGTCTGGCGGCTGCATTCTGCACTAGCTGGATTTTACGAGTGGTTGACTGCGGCAACCCCACGTACAAGGCATTACAGTAGTCCAGCCGTGATGTCATTGTGGCATGGACCACCGTAGCCAGCATCTGATGGAAGGTAAGGTGCCAGTTGACGTGCCTGGCGGAGGTGGAAAAAGCTCCCTTACTTGTCGCAGCAACCTGGACCTCCAGTGAGAGTCTCGAGTCTAGTATCACACCGAGACTCTTCACCGACGGGCAGGATCAGCGGCTCTCCCTCAAAGAGAGGCAGCGGAATAGGTGGCTCTGGGCGTCCCGGCCATAGAATCTCAGTCTTTGATGGATTGATCTTGAGTTTGTATGAGCGGAGCCATCTGGTCACTGCCTCTAGTCCTTGTCTGAAATTCTCAGGCACCGATGTTACACCTGGCTCAAGCTTCAGCAGAAGCTGGGTGTCATCTGCATATTGGTAGCACCCAAATCCAAAACTTCTGGCTATGCTTGCCAAGGGTTGGACGTAGATGTTAAAAAGCGTTGGTGACAAAATGGCGCCTTTGGGGGACTCCACAGTCCAGGGTGGATTTCTTGGACACTTGGCCTCGCCACTCAACACGCTGCGAACGGCCCCGCAGGGAAGGAATCGAACCAGGCCAAAGCTGTGCCTTGAATCCCAATGGCTGAGAGTCGCCGCAACAGCAAGTCATGGTCCACCGTGTCGAACGCGCGGTGAGGTCAAGCAGCACCAGGATAGCCAAACCTCCCTTCTCCAATTGGCGGCGGATGTCGTCCGTAATGGCCACCAGGACGGTCTCGGTCCCGTGTCCGGCGCGAAACCCGATTGGCAGGGGTCCAGGCTTCCTGCGGGTTCAGGAATTCCTGTAATTGGATCGCTGCTGCCCGTTCAATCAGTGTCCCGAGGAAGGGTAGGTTTGAGACCGGACGGTAGTTCGCCGGCGCCGCTGGATCCAGGTTCGCCTTCTTCAGCAGCGGGCGGACTCTAGCCTCCCTTCAGCGCATCGGGAAAAACTCCCAGCTCCAATGAGTGATTTATCAACCCTGTCAGAGTGGCCGAGAGGCCCCCGCACAGGACTTAATCAGATGGGACGGGCACGGGTCTGTAGAGCAGGTGGTTGCCCTTGCTGCGGCCAGGATTTGATTAATCTCCTCTGAATTCAGGGCCTTGAACTGGTCGAGTTTCAAGCTAGGCGATGGAGCTGGGTTCTTACCCATCCCACTCCTCTCCTCAGGTATAGAGGGTAAATCACGCCTAAGGGCAATTATTTTCTCAGTGAAGAAAACTTGAAATTCTTCCGCTGAGATAGCTGAATTTTCATTGTCTCTCGGCAGTGAGTTGGGCATAGCTAGCATAGTAAGTGAGGGCTAGTTAGGGAAATCAAGTTAATGAAGCCTTACTGTCAATTCAGGCCATACACAATGTCCAATGAGCTGAGGCCTAGTTGGGAGAATCAAGTTAATGAAGCCTTACTGTCAATTCAGAGCGTAAAACAGCTTCCCAGTAAGTGAGGCCTAGTTAGGGAAATCAGGTTAATGAAGCCTTACTGTCAACTTAGGCGTAAACAGCTTCCCAGTAAGTGAGGCTAGTTAGGAAATCAAGTTAATGAAGCCTTACTGTCAATTTTGGGCGTGGTCTGTGATGTTTTGGGGTGTACATTTTCGGTTGGAAGTGATTTGGTTTTTTGTTTTGGGGATTGGCTCAGGCCTTTTCCTTATTCTGTTTTGGCAGTTTAGTATGGATCGGAATTTTCATGTTGGCTGGCTAGTGCAGCAGTTATGCAAATCCGCCCTTATTGGCAGCCAATCATGTTGTTCAGAATGTAGAGGCTGGGTGAGTCTTTGGCTGCCCCGGAGGATGCTGGTAAATGTAGTTTTTATTTTTACTCGTTGTTTTGGGGGCCTTTTAGGTTTTGGGGGAAGTTTCTTTGCTACAAACGTACCTTGCTTGAGGCCTATTTCTGTTGGCATGTATTGTGTTTCTGCGTTGTATGGTTTCTTTGTTTGAGGTATACATCACATGACGTGAACCCATTTATATAATAGAAAATAATAACAGCAAATATAAGAACTACATACTATATAATATATTTCCTCAATTGCTTCTGACATAACTAAACAAACATATTAATAATAAGTATAATATACTAATAAATAGAATAACAACAATAAATATAACAGATTTTATTTATTTATCGTGTCAGGAGCAAACCAAACAGTTGTATTGCATTTTAAAAGTGACCAGAATATAATAGATAATAATAGCTATAAATATAATAACAGTACATATATTTCCTCACGATAAATAAATGCATTGAATGTGGCACAGCTGGCTAAGTGTCAGCTGCATAAGATCTCTCTGACCAGTAGGTCATGAGTTCGAGGCCTGTCCGGGTCGAGGTGGGTGCTCGGCCTTTAAGTGTAGCCTGCTGTCGACCTTTGCAGCACAAAAGACAGTTGCATCTGTCAAGTAGGAGATAAAGGTACCACATTAAGAGGGGAGGCAAATTTTGACTGAATTATGAGGCCATTAAAGAACTCCAGGAACGCTGAGGAATGCGGAAGGAACAACAAGGGACGCTGGGAACGCTGAGAGATGAGGAGTGCGTCAGCTCCCCCTAGTGGCCAGAGTTTGCCTCTGTTCATCTATACGTGTGTATGTGAAAAACGGCAGGGACTGTCTGCTATGTATGTGTACCTGTAATCCGCTCTGAGTCCCCTTCGGGGTGAGAAGAGCGGAATATAAATAAAATGTATTATTATTATTATTATTAAGTGTAATATACCAATAAGAATAATAACCATAAATATAATAAATAATAACAATAAATATAATAACAGTATATATATTTCCCCAATTGCTTCTGACACGATAAACATATTAATAAGTGTAATATAAAGTAAGTGTAACAACAGCAATAAATATAAAAAATAATAACAAAAAATATAACAGTACATAGGATATATTTCCTCAATTCCTTCTGACACGATAAACATATTAATAACAAGTGTAATATAAAATAAGTGTAACAACAGCAGCAATAAATATAATAAATAATGGTAACAATAAATATAAATACAATAACAACAGTAATAATAATAATAAAATGTAGACAAAGAAATTGTATTGAAATGACTTTAATGTAAGCCACTTTGAGTCTCCTTTATTCTCATACCCTGCCACCATCTCCCTTACCGAATGCCCATAAGACAATAAACAAAACAATCCATCATTCAAAAATATATCACACAGTCCTAAATGCTTGGGGAGTATTCGACTTGTGATTTTGTGATACGAAATCCAGCATGTATATCCTGTTTGCTGTGCCATACTGTGTTTTTGTGTCAGTAAAATAATAATAATAATAATAATAATAATGTCCTGAAGATTATGTCAAGGCTTCCTTTAGGAAAAGAAAGGGCCTCAAATTATCTTCTGAACTCCATTGCTTAGTGGAGACTTGAACTATGCTAGCATAAATAGTATTCCGACATTGCAAAAGGACAAACAGGTATAAAGTGTGTCTGGAAAAGTACAGGAAATGTGTTTCATTTAGACCTCCACTGTGTCTTTACTTCTATGGCAGGAAATGACCGGCAGAAATCTCTAAAGCGTTCCTTACCGCATGGAAGACCAAGGACAGGGATTTGGTGAAAGGGAGGGCAGCCATGAGCCAGTGGATTTTGAAGACGTCGGTCCTGGAATGGAGAAGGAAAGGGATATATTTTGGACTTTGTTGAAATACCTCGTATATAATTGAAGAGAAGCCGAGCTTTTCAGACCTTTTCTGGAGCTGAAAAAGCCTCCCTCGCAGCGGAGCCTGGAGGCCGCGGCTTGCAATATCAGACATATCAGACTCTCTCCCCTTCCCCACCCTTTCTTTTCCAGCCAAAAGGGAGGGAAGGAGATATATTGTATGTCTCCTCCTCATTTGTATGGCTCTCTTTCAAACCCACCCAATTTCCTGGCTTTTTTGTGTGTGTATCTAAATGTATCAATTTTATACATTCCCCTTGGAAGTGTTCACTGGCCTTTGCAAGCCCTATAGAGCAGTGTTTCCCAACCTTTTTTGAGCTGAGGCACACTTTTAACATTTAAAAAATCCTGGGGCACACCTCCAACCAAAATGACACAAAATGACACTCTAACACAGTAATACATATAGCCCAGGGCTGCCCAACAGGCGGCCCGCGGGGGCGTATACGGTCCCCAGCCTGTTGGGACACGGCCCCCACTACCCTCCTGAATTAATTTATTTTAAAAAATATATATATTTTAAAAAATGGCGGCCGGGGGAGGAGGAGGCGGGGCAGGGAGGAGGAAGCGAGCGCCCGGTTCTTGCTTCCCCCGCGAGCCATCGAGGCCTGCGGGAGAGGTTTCGCCCGGCTCCCGCGTCCCTCTGACCAGAGGGACGCGAGAGGCGGGCGAAAACCCTCCCGCAAGCCTGGATGCCTCGCGGGGGAAGCAAGAACCGGGCGAAAAGCTTCCCCCGCGAGCTATCCAGGCTGCCGTGACGCCTTGGAAGGGAGGGGGGTCCCCCGCAGCGCCTCCCTCTCTCCCAAAGCATCAGAACAGCTGTTCTGACGCTTTGGGAGAGAGGGAGACACTGCGGGGAGCCTTCCGCGGCTCCGCCCCCTCTCCCAAAGCATCAGAACAGCTGTTCTGACGCTTTGGGAGAGGGGGCGGAGCCACGTGGCCGGGGGCGTGGCCGGGTGGCCCCCCAGGCGATCACTCACCAGAAGTCCGGCCCTTGAGACGGCAGAAGTTGGACTGCCCTGATATAGTTAACTGACCTTGAGTTTTGGAGTTGTAGTTCACCTACATCCAGAGAGCACTGTTGGATCAGGACCAAACTTGGCATGAATACTCAATATGCCCAAATGTGAACACAGATAGAACACAGATATGCCCAAATGTGAACACAGTTCAGGGGAAATAGACCTTGACATTTGGGAGGAAAGGTGAGGAAGGCTGGCAAGGGACTCCCTCAGGGAATCCCACCTGCCTTTCCTTCCTCCGAGGGCCCTCCTGCCAGGCCCCAACCCTTCCCCCCCATGCGAAGGAAGGTCCCTTCTCCCCTTTGGGGCCCTTCCTCCCCAAGGGGCTTCGGGGGAGGGGGTCGGGCCGAGGGGAAGGGCGCCCCGGGGCCTCACCTGGGACGCAGCAGGGCCGAGCCGGGGCACCTCCGGAAGCAACTGGCTCCTTCGCTTCCTTCACTGCCGCAGGAAACGAAGGAGCCAGCTGCGTCTGGAGGCCCTGGCTCAGCCCTGCTGCGTCCCAGGTGAGGGGCTGGGCCGAGGGGAAGGGCGCCCCGGGGCCTCACCTGGGACGCAGCAGGGCCGAGCCGGAGCGCCTCCGGGAGCAGCTGGCTCCTTCGCTTCCCCAGGTCTCCCTCACAAGAGGAGGGAGACTTGGGGAAACGGAGGAGATGCCTCTCGGGCCCTGGCTGCTTCCAAAATGACACAAAATGACACTCTAACACAGTAATACATATAGCTAATATGTTTTTAAATGTATTTATACACTCAGTGAGAAACCTGGGCCTGTTTCGATGAACACAACATAGATATCCTGGTAGGAATGGCAGAAAGACACAAACTTCCCACACAGAACTCCCGGTTTGGAAGCAGCGAGTGCCCGAGATTTCCTCCGTTTCCCCAGGTCTCCCTCACAAGCAGAGGGAGAGCCTGGGGAACAGGCCCTGCCTGGCAGCCAGGTTTGGCCGGCTCGTGTCTTCTGCCGGGTTCAGCGGAAAATGCGAGCCGGACAAACTCGGCTCCCAAGCAGGGCCTGGGCGAGCCACGAACCGGGAGAAAGGCTCCTCGAGGTTCCCAGGTTCCCGCCTCCTCCTCCTCCGGAATTGTCTATCCTGTGGACTCACTTCCGAAGGAGGAGAGCGTCGCCCGGCCCCTCCCCTCCTGAACCTCCCCTGCCTCTCTAGTTCCTAGAGAGGGTCGTCTTTCCCAACCGCTGTTACGCGATCAGTTGGTGTGCCGCAGGAAAACCTCAGAGAGGGAAGAAAGGGGGGGGGGGAGAGGTTTTCTCACGGCACACCAGCTGATTGCTCACGGAACACTAGTGTGCCGCGTCACAGTGGTTGGGAAACACTGCCATAGAGCTATAAATATGTTTCTATATACATGTTTCTCTTGAAGTCTTTGTAAACCATATATACACATACACACACACAAAACATTTTCCCTTGAAATATTTATTAAACTCTCCTACAGATATACAGGAATTCCCCCTGCAAGCCTTTGCAATCCCTATAGACCTATATATTGTCTGTATCTATCTTTATACATTATTTTTATATATGAATTTTTACCTTACATGCTTGCAAGACTTTGCAAATCCTATATAAATATAATTATCTATATATAGAGAGATGTCTATATGTGTGTGTGTATGAATATAGATATATTGGTCTTGCAAATATTTCAGGAGGGAAATGAACACAGAAATATATATGGGCATGTCTAGATAGATATTAATATAGATATATAGGGCTTGCAAATGTTACAGGGGGAAATGCACACACACATATATATTTATTATTATTTATTTACTTTATTTATATTCTGCCCTTCTCACCCCGAAAGGGGACTCAGGGCGGATTGCAGGTACACATACAAGCAGACAATCCCTGCCATTTATCACAGTACAGTACATACATTTTGACATATTACACACATATAAACGAACAGAAGCAAATCTGGCCACCAGGGGGAGCTGACGCACTTCTCATCTCAGCGTTCCCTGTGTCCCTCGCTGTTTCTTCCGCATTCCTCAGCATGACTGGAATTCTTTTTATGGCCTCATAATTCAGTCAAAATTTGCCTCCCCACTGAATGTGGTACCTTTATCTCCTACTTGACAGCTGCAACTGTCTTTCGGGCTGCAAAGGTCGACAGCAGGCTACACTTAAAGGCCGAGCACCCACCTCAACCCGGGCAGGCCTTGAACTCATGACCTACTGGTCAGAGACATCTTAGGCAGCTGACATTCCCGGAGCAGAGAGAGATGTCTAGACAGATATGAATATAGATATACTGTATAGGGCTTGCAAATATTGCAGGAGGGAAATGCACATACATATAGAGGACTTCCAAATGTTTCAGGGGCAAATGCATATGTGAAATTAGTATTATAGATCTGTATCTAGTTCTGCATTGTTTATATAGGGATTGAATGCTTGCCTGTTACTATGCTGGAAGACGGCCTGAGTCCCCATGGGGAGATAGGGCGGGAGACAAATGAAGGTTTTATTATTATTATTACTATTAGAATTATATAGTTATTGTCGATGCCATATTGTTTTTGATGACCCTCCTTTTCCAGAGCTCGTTTAGTGTTTTTCTTTGAAATATGGTAAATATTCAAAAACATTTCACCTACGGATGCCTCAATTAATTAATGTCTACTCACCTGCGTTTCCGAAGCGTGTGGATCCAGACGGTTCCAGCAATGAAGAAGAAGAAGGCCATGGAGATGTAGAGTTTTGGGAGAGGGATTTCTCCGGCCGAGAGGTAGCTGTCGGGATTCTGCTCCATGATCCCAATCTGAAGCGCAGAGAAGAATGGTCACCATGAAAGACCGAAAGATACTGGTGACACTCAAGCCCAAAGCTATGTACCAGCTGAGCGAGCGAGCTCATATAGATGTTAAATAACAAAGGGGAGAGAATGGCTCCCTGAGGGACCCCACAAGACAAGGGGGATCACCCGGAAACCAGCCCACCCCTCTGCACTCGCTGCTTCCGACTGTGGAGAAATGAGGACAGTCAGTTTACAGCCCTGTTACTATGCTGTTACTTTAATAAACTGCTTTGCTGATTTTACTTGGGTTGTGGTGTTAAGCGCAGAGGTGTTCCCAGTCCTGGAATACAACATCATCCCTTTTCATTTGGAAGCATTTTTTTTTCAAATTCAGATCTTTTTCCTCGCATAATTGTCGCACAGCCATTTGAAAGAAGGTACCCCTTTCTTTCGTTCTTTCTCTGAAGGCAAGGCAGTTTCAAAAACTTGAAACAGAGATCTTTGGAGCTCAGATCTTCCATCCTTCCTTCCTTCTCCAAAGAGCCCTCCATTTCAGATTTTGTAAGCTGCCTTGCCTTTGGAGAAAGAAGGGAGAATCACCCCCATCATCCTTTCTCCTTTTGAAGGCATTAAAAAACAAAATAAATCAGAAATCCCTCCCCAACCGAGTTTAGAATCAAGATAATCAAAGGCAGATTTTTCCTTACATAATAGTGGCATCCTCCCCCTTTTTGATGGACTGGGGGGGAGTCTCAATAATATTTATTTATTATTATTTGGACTTGTACGCCGCCACTCCCCAAGGGCTCGGAGCGGCTTACAGTCAAGTAAAAACACAGAGAGGTAAAAGCAAACATATTAAACTAACGTAAAGAAAGATTTCCAGCCTAGAATCAAAGGCTAGCCAGAAAAGGTGGGTCTTGCAGGCCTTGCGGAAGGAGAGAAGGTCCTGCATGGCTTGGAAGAGTGTTCCATATTGACGGCGCCACTACAGAAATGGCTCTGCGCCGGGTCGATGTGAGACGGATTGCTTTGAAGGTCGGTACTTCAAGGAGGTTCATTTGTTCGGAACGAAGTGACCTCTGGGGTTGATAGGGCAGGAGACGTCCCTCAGATACAGCGGCCCCAGACCATGCAAGGCCTTGAAAGTTAACACCTTCCCCTTGAAGGTGATCCGGTGCTCGACCGGAAGCCAATGAAGCTGCTGGAGGATAGCTGTTATGTGACATCTCACTGGGGCCCCAGTGAGAAGTCATGCAGCGGCATTCTGGACGAGCTTAAATTTCCGGATCACTGACAAGGACAGGCCGGTGTAAAGGGCGTTACAGTAGTCCAGTCTCGAGATGACCATGGCTTGGAGCACCGTGGCCAGGTCGTCTCTGGATAGGTAGGGGGTCAGACGCCTAGCTTGCCGCAGATGGGAAAAGGCGGTTTTGCTGATGGTGGAGACTTGGGCCTCCATCGACAGCAACGGGTCAAAAACGACTCCAAAGCTCTTTACTGAGGATGTCGGGCATAATGCCTCACTATCCAAGCTAGGCAGTCGGACCTCACCACCCACCGGGTGGCCCAGCCACAGTATCTCCGTCTTTGCTGGATTCACCCTCAATCTACTGGGGTGAAAATGTCAGGTTACAGTTATGATGTGGGCCAGCCAACCAGTAACGGCTTCAAGGCACTGTTGGAAACAAGAGGGCACGGAGTCCGGCCGGCCTTCCATTTTTAGGACGAGCTGGGTGTCGTCAGCGTACTGATAACATTCCAGCCCAAAGCTTTGAACCAGACCAGCATCTTTTGGTCTTTGTTTTGTCACGTCTTTCGGTCTTTGTTTTGTCAAATAAAAGCCTCACAAATTCATTTTGTTGGAAAGGAACGGAAAGCACACGACTGAGACCAGAAAGTAAATGAACTCAAGAGGGTCTTTCTCAGATCGGTCAGGTTGAAAAGACACAGAGAGAAACGCGACTCACCTCCAGGCTGAAGATGACCTGCTCGTTTTGCACATCCTTTCCAACGCATTTGTGGAAATAGAGGCTATAAAGCCCCTCCTGGGTCTCCGCACTGACGTTGAAGGAGAACTGGGATGAGAGGAAAGGAAGGGTTTGAAGGAGCCTCCAAAGTCAACGATATTAAATACCAGACTCACAAAAGGTGTTTCTTTTTAGGCTGAACCACATTTAATCTATGGAGGCAAACTTTGAAGAGGGGAACTCACCTGGAAGGAATAGCCATTGTCTTTGCTTTGGATGGGGTGTGTGACTTCGGCTGGCACCTGAGTCCAAACAGTAAGAGAAATAACAATAGGCAACAATACCCGCCTCTCCTCAGAGGGTCCCAAAACCAAAACTAGAATATAGTGGGCCCTTGCTATCTGCTGGGATGAAATGGCATCCCTTATACAAAAATGGCAACCACCGAAGCCGGATAAAGCCCCGTGCCCTTGTTGCCTTGCCCACTGTTACATGCCAAAGACTCGTGGCTTCCTGTTGGACGGAGCCCATGCAAAGACCTGGCTTGTGCAGTTCAGAGATTGAAGTATTCTAAACGTCCTCATGCAGAAACATTCCCAAATAACATTCCTGCTCAAAATGCCAACAGAACTGCCTCCCCCTTGCCTTTGTTTTACCTGGGCTGAGGTTACATTTGGATTGATGGCCGGCTTCGAATCTAAAGGTGCAAAATACAGAAAAACGACACGTTTGAATACGGTGTATATTTGTACCCATTTATTGTGACTCTCACAAAGTCTTTCACGCTTTCTCACCAAAGGGTGCCAAAAAGATAGAGAGAGATGAATAGAGAGACAGACAGACAGACAGACAAAGTGATAGATAGAGTGATAGATAGATAGATAGATAGATAGATAGGGGAAGGGAGGGTGGGAAGAGAGAGAGATGGATAGAGAGAAGTAGATATAGATAGGATAGACCAGACCTGGGCAATCTACGGCCCGCGGCCCGGATCCGGCTCGACAGCCGATTCTGTCTGGCCCAGGGAGAAGGGCGTCAGGGGCGGGGCCAAGAGGAAGGGGTGCCGCTGCCGCCATCCCATCGCGGGCTGTGGGGCCTGTGTCGGCAAACAGGCTGGAGGAGCAGCAGCTTTGGAGTGTCTGCCATCCCTGGAAGTGATCCGGGCCTGCAGTGGGAGGAAGGCACCTCACGGAGGGAAAGGTCTCTCCCCCGAAGGGGAGAGCGGAGCGGGCCAGGCACCGTGTGTGTGTGCGCTCCATAGAGTTCCTTATTCGCCAAGCTCTGGCTGCAATGGGAAGGGAGCAGGGTCGCCGGCCCCTCGTGTGTTTCAGCGCCATTCGCGCCGGAGGAAGATGAGGGAGGGGAGGGGATGAGGAGGAAGAAGGGAGGGAGGCCTCTGTGTGGCTCCCCTCCCTGCTGGCCTCGTAGCTGCTATCGCGGCTCCTTCCTTCCTTCTCCGAGGTGCCCTCCCAGTTCCTTTTCCACTGGCTCCGAGGCTCCAAACCCACGTCCTGTCCAAAGGAGCCTCTCTCCACCCAATCCTTTTCCCAACCAGAGCGGCATTTCTGGCTCTGCAGCAGGGGGAGAGAGCGCCGCCGCCTCATCTACACGGCCCTTTTCATGCCGTTTCAAACCGGTATGGAAGCTGCGCAGGTCATTGGGCCATTCCATCTTGGGATCCTTCCTCTCTTGAGGATGTCAGCCTCCATCTTGGTTCGCCCCTTGTCTTCTTGAATTTAATTTTTAGTGGTTTTTATTATTATATTATAATAATTTTATTATAATACTAGCTGTACCCGGCACGCGTTGCGGTGCCCTATTTTGGAGATGCGAGGAAGTCTGAGTATGTAAGGGTTGGAGTTGTTGTTAGTTATGGTGTTGTTGGGGTCATGGCTGTGTTGTTGTGGGTTGTTTTGGTGGGTGGGATGTTGGAGTCCTGTGGAGTTGTTGTTGTGTGGTGTTGCTGGCGTTCTGCATAGCTTGTGGATATGCAATGTTTTTTGTCTTTCCGTCTGCTGTGTTGATGTAGAGCAGTCTTTCTCAACCAGTGTGCCGTGGCACACTAGTGTGCCGTGACGGACCTCCTGCTGTGCCGCGAGAAAAGCTCTCTGTCCCCCTTCCTCCCCCCTCCTGCCGAACTCCTGCTGCTTGGGGGAGGAGGAAGGGCTGGGCAGTGGCGAAGAAAAAGAAGAAGGGACCGGGGCTCCACCTCCTTCGGTCGTTTCCCCAGCCAGCCTCCAATCCGCCATGACTCCCGCCATGACTCTCGCCCCTCGCTCGCTGAAGCCGCGTGGAGGAGCCCCGCCCACTGAAGCCCGTCCACCGCTCATGCTCCTCCTCTGTAGGAGAGCTGAAGCTGGGGGGAGGGGGCGGGGCATGGCGCGGCCTGTAGGAGAGCTGAAGCTGGGGGGAGGGGGCAGGGCATGGCGCGGCCTGGCTCTGCCCCCTCCCCCGGCTTCGGCACTCCCAGCAGCTGCTCCATCCTTGAGGGGACAGCTGCTGGGAGAGGTGAAGCTGGGGGAAGGGGCATGGTGCAGCCTGGCTCCGCCCCCTCCCCGGCTTCGGCACTCCCAGCAGCTGCTCCCAGCAGGCCAGCAACCCCCAGCCGTTCTTTACTGTGTCATTTTGTGTCATTTTAGTTGGTGGTGTGCCCCTGAATTTTTTTAATGTTAAAAGTGTGCCGCGGCTCAAAAAAGGTTGGGAAACACTGATGTAGAGGTTGATGCGTGTGTGGGTGGGGTACTTTGGAAGTGAGTGGAGGTACTTGAAATCCCATTATCCATGGTGTGTCCTCCTCTAATCTGCAGTCGGATGGAGTGTGGGTCATGGGGGGCATTGCTTGCCAAGTTTGGTCTTTATCGGTCTTGGTTCTTGGACACAGTGGTCTATGGGGAATGATGGGTTTTGAAGTACTACAAATCCCATTATCCATGGAGGTACTTCAAGTCCCATAATCCATGGTCCACCCTCCTCCAAACTGTAGTATAATGTAGTGTGGGTCATAGGGGCTCTGTGTGCCAAGGTAGGTTACTGTAAATTCAGGCCATACACAATGTCCCATGAGCTGAGGGCTAGTCGGGAGAATCAAGTTAATGAAGCCTTACTGTCAATTCAGAGCGTAAACAGCATTCCATTAAGTGAGGCCTAGTCAGGGAAATTAAGTTAATAAAGCCTTACTGTCAATTTTGGGCGTGGTCTGTGATTTGTAGGGGTGTAAATTTTCTGTGGGAAGTGAATTGGGTGTTTGTGTTTGTGCCTCAGCCCTTTGCCTTATCCTCCTCTGACAGTTTATTATGGGTCGGAATGTTCATGTTGGCTGGCCAGTACAGGAGTTATGCAAATCCGCCCTTATTGGCAGCCAATTATGTTGTCAGAATGTAGAGGCTGGGAGAGTCGTTGGCAGCCCCGGAGGATGCTAGGAAATGTAGTTTGGTTTTTTTACTCGTAGTTTTGGGGGCCTTTTAGGTTTTGGGGGGGAAGTTTCTTTGCTACAAACGTACCTTGTCTGAGGCCTATTTCTGTTAGCAAGTTTGGTGTCTCTGCGTTGTAAGGTTTCTCTGTTTGGAACGGTCTTTCCATGACGACTCTTCCTTTATATATATAGATAATAATATAATAAATAATATAATATAATGTTATATTATATTATAATTTCAATATATTATAATGTCTATATATACTATAATATAATAATTATGATATTAATACTAATAATATATGAATATTTCTTAATATATTAATATGTTAATATTAATGATGTGTAATATATAGTAAGTGAATAAATAAATTATGTAGATTAGAATGTAGTTCCGCCTTTAGGTGCGGCCCTCTATAATATTTTTTGGCTCTTGTGTGGCTCCTTGGAAAAAGTAATTGCCCACCTCTGGGATAGATGGATCGATAGAGAGATTAGAATAGAGAGAGAGAAGTGGATGGAGAGAGAGAGAGAGGAAAGCTAGCCAGAGAGGGATAGAGAGATGGATACAGGGAGATTGAGAGAGAGAAAGATGGATGGAGAAAGAAACAACAGAAGCGAAAGAGAGACAGAAAGAGAGAGGATAGATGGATGGATAGACGGGGATAGAGAAATGGATAGAGATGGATATAGACAAACACAAGAGAAAGAGAGGATGGATGGATGGATAGAGATAGAAGAAGAGAGATTGAAAGAGAGAGATGGATAGAGAGAAACAGAGAGATATATAGATTGAAAGAGATATACTTAGAGTGAGAGCTAGAATAGATGGATGAATAGAAATAAACAGGAAGGGAGAGAAAGATGGATAGAGAGACAAAGATAATAATTCACACAGGCTGGGTGCCCATGGACAGGATACCAATGAATTATTATTATTATATAGTTATTGTTGATCCCATATTGTTTTGTTGACCTTTCTTTTCCACTTACAGAGCTCGTTTACTGTTTTTCTTTAAAATACGGTAAATATTCAAACATTTTACCTACGGATGTCTCAATTAATGTAATGTTATTGGTATCTATTTTTATTTTGACATTGATTAGGAGCTGCTGCCTTTCCCACCCTCGGCTTAGACTCGAGTCAATCCGTTTCCCCAGTTTTTTGCGGTAAAATTAGGTGCCTTGGCTTATATTCGAGTCAGCTTATACTTGAGTATATACGTTAGACCAGTGTTTCCCAACCAGTGTGCCGTGAGAGATCAGCAGGTGTGCCGTGGGAAATTGGCACTCTTCCCCCTCCTATCAGCTCTTTCTCCCTCTTTCCCTCCCCAAAGATCCTCCCCGAGGCAAAGGAAGGGCTCCGCCAAATGCCGGAAGCTGCACGTCGGTGAATTGGGCAGTGAGCGAACCTGGGAGCATTGGGAGGCTGAAGCATTCACAGGTTTCCAAGAAACAAATTGAGCCTCTCCGCTTGGAAATTTATTTTTTTTTACTATTTTACTGGATTTTTCGAGAGTTGCCTTCCCCACCCCAAAGGAACTGTTTATAACAGCTTCATGACATCGATAGTTATCTGGAAGCAAGTTTCACTCAGGGTGAAATTTTACAAGGGTCCGGAGAACAAGCCCTATGAGGAGCGGCTTGAAGAGCTGGGCATGTTTAGCCTGAAGAAGAGAAGGCTGAGAGAAGACATGATAGCCATGTATAAGTATGTGAGAGGAAGTCATATCTATGTTGTGTTCATCGAAATAGGCCCAGGTTTCACACTGAGTGTATAAATACATTAAAAAACATATTAACTATATGTATTACTGTGGTAGAGTGTCATTTTGGTTGGTGGTGTGCCCCAGGATTTTGTAAATGTAAAAAATGTGCCGCGGCTCAAAAGAGGTTGAAAAACACTGCAGTAGACAGACAGAGATGAATAGAGAGAGAAATAGACATAGAGATAGATAGAATGAGATAGGCAGGGAGAGATTGATAAAGAGAGAGAGAGATGGATGGAGAGAGACATAGAGATGGGGGAGGGGGGGAGAGAGAATGACGGACTGGCACATTTGTCTGCTCAAATACAGACCTTTGCACTAAGTATTACATTAATTCTATACCTGACTTCTTACATTTCCCATAGCAAAGACTTACCCGCGTTCTGGGCACCTGCCGGCTGTGCCTCGGCCGAGGGGTCCGTGAATATGATTTCAGGCAAGTTGGGGGTGTTGACTTTGGTCTTGACTTTGATGCTGGCAGAGGGGGAAAAAAGGAAGACATGCTTTGATCCAAACCAAACGCAACACTCGCTAAAGTAGGAAGCTCAGGACAAGGTCCTAAGTTTGATATTTTGGTGAGATTTTAAATCATCTTGTAATGCTTTGACATGTAACGATGGGGAGGAAAAAGCTGACACCTTTGACTCACAGTTTCTTTGCAAAATCCAGGAGGAGGAGCGTGACCGAAACGTCATGATCTGGGGTCTTGTTCAAAATGCAGTAATCCATTTCTTCGTCCTAAGGAAGCGGAAAAAATTGAGGGTATTTACCCAACTTACGCTTTTCTCTCCCTTAGAAAAACACAGCCTTCGGGACTGAAAGTAGCAGGAATCTCACTTTTGAGGCCCACAGAGATGAATTTAAAAGTTGCTACAGGATACAATTACATCATAGCAAGTTAAAGAATGGAATGCTTTTCTGACTTTACTAAAAACCATTAAATACTTTTCTTCTACTTGCCAGGTAAGTGGAGAATCCATCATTCCGCGTTCGGTCTAAACTGAAGCCCACCTAAGGAAAAAAAAAGTAATAAGCCTATCAAATCTGGTTTCAAACAGCCTTAAATGTGGTGTCGAAGGCTTTCATGGCTGGAATCACAGAGTTGCTGTGAGTTTTCTGGGCTGTCTGGCCATGTTCCAGAAGCATTCTCTCCTGATGTTTCACCCACATCTATGGGAGGCATCCTCCGAGTTTTTAGCACATCTACTGTATTTTAATTTTGTTTTGACCACCAGGGGCCCCAAATAAAAATAATAAATAAATAAATAAAAATTATCTGCCTTTCCCTGTGGCAATAATAGCAAAATTATTATTATTATTATTTGCACCTGGAGTGTGGTGCAGCTGGCTGGGTGTCAGCTGCATAAGATCTCTACTGACCAGAAGGTCATGAGTTCGAGGCCTGCCCGGGTCGGGGTGAGCTCTCGACCAATTTGTGTAGCTTGTTGTCGACCTTTGCAACCCGAAAGACAGTTGTGTCTGTCAAGTAGGAAATTTAGGTACCACTTTGTGGGGAGGCTAAATTTAACAGATTTCTGGAATGTTAAATTGCCTCTGTGTCTGTCTTATATGTTGTATGTCAAATGGCATTGAATGTTTGCCGGTAAATGTGCATTGTGATCCGCCCTGAGTCCCCTGCGGGGTGAGAAGGGCGGAATATAAATGACGCAAATAAATAAATAAAAAAATAAAAAAAAATTATCCACCTTTCCCTGTAGCAATAATATTAATAATAATAACATAGCATAATAATAATTAATTATCCGCCTTTCTTTGTGGCAATAATACTAATAGTAGTAGTTGTAGTAGCAATAAAAACAGCAATTCAGTAAGAATAAAAATATTATCTGCCTTTCCCTGTGGTAACAACAACAAAACAACAACATAATAATAACAACAACAACTTGGAACTACAACCGATAACTACCTGGAAGCTCCTGTCCACCCCTCCAATCTGCTTGACCGAGAGGCTGCTCACATTGACCTTCATGAAGCCATCTTTGAAGAAGCCGAAGGTATTGAGATGGACTTTTTGCCGAACGTCATTCTGAGTAAACGAAGAAAGACAGAAGGAAAAGTACAAATCGTCCCATTTCCAAGCATCAGGGCACATGAAGTGAGCAATGTGTAATTGCTCAATGAGACATGACTCTACTTGTCGCTTGAGCAACCACAACATAAACTGAAATTATCATAAATATATTGTGCATAAAATGATCTTCCGGGTGTGCATATCAGGTCGCTCTATAAACTTGGATGCTTCAACTAGTATTTGAGAGCGCCTAGTCCCGAGTCATAAATGCCCAGTCCCCAGGTTGCCTGATAATATTTTGTTCTCTGCCATTCGTTCAATACCCCGGCCCTTTATATAGCCTGGTCATGCCCATTGTATTACAGGTTTTTGTTGAGTACTGTTTTGATTGAGTTTCAACGCTGCTGTTTTATATTCTTATATTTTATGAAATTGTGTTTTAATCTGGATTTTTATATTTTACTCTGTTTGTATTTTAATTATGTTTTTGCCTTAATTGATTGCTTTGTATTTATTTATTTATCATTCAGGCTTGTCAGTACAAAAACGGAAGTTATCTACCAGCCCGCACCACAGGAAGAACACCATCATCCCCACGTTAGGATAGGCAAATCTGTGCTTAAGTCCCTTCAGCAGTTCACCTACCTGGGAAGCATCATCTCTCCAGATGCCAAGATTGATAAAGAGATAGATCACAGATTAGCAAAGGCATATAGTTCATTTGGAAGGCTTCACAAAAGAGTCTGGAGCAACAAGCACCTGAGGCAAAGCACCAAAATCAGTGTGTACAGAGCTATCGTACTATCTATTCTCCTCTATGGGTCTGAAACATGGGTCACCTATCGCCAACACCTACGACTTCTCAAACGCTTTCATCAGCGCTGTCTTTGCACAATCCTAAATATACACTGGACCGACTATGTGACGAATGCTGCTGTCCTTGAGCAAGCAGGGATCGCCAGCATTGAGGCCATGCTATTAAGAACACAGCTGCGCTGGGCAGGGCACGTCTCTAGGATGGAGGACCACCGCCTCCCAAAGATACTACTCTATGGTGAACTCACCACAGGTCAGTGCAAGAGAGGCGCCCCCAAAAAGAGATATAAGGACTCCCTGAAACAACATCTCAGGCTCGGCCAGATTGATCACCAACAATGGTCCACCCTGGCCTCCCATCAGGAGGCATGGAGACGCACTTTCCACAATGCTGCGGCCTCTTTCGAGAAGACACGCCGAATGGGTCTCGAAGAGAAACGACAACGCAGAAAGAACCGCAACTTGAAAACAACATCACCCAAGGAGACTTTCTGCTGTTCCTTCTGCAACCAAACTTGCAAGAGAGGCAGCCCCAAAAAAGAGATATAAGGACTCCCTGAAACAACATCTCAGGCTCGGCCAGATTGATCACCAACATCTCAGGCTCGGCCAGATTGATCACCTGGCCTCACATCGGGAGGCATGGAGATGCACTATGCAAAATGCTGCGGCCTCATTTGAGAAAACATGCCGAATGGGTCTCGAAGAGAAACAACAATGCAGAAAGAACCGCAACTTGGAAACGACATCACCCAAGGAGACTTTTTGCTGTGCTTTCTGCAACCGGACTTGCCTATCTCAGATTGGCCTTTTTAGTCATCAATGCGCTTGTAAAAAGCATGGGGTGAGTCCTTCCTAAGAATCTTCATTCGCGAAGTCATGCCGAGAGAGAGATTCAGGCTTGTATACAGCCACTCCCCATAGGCTCGGAGCGGTTCACAACACAAAACAATATTTATGTCTTGTGGGCATTTTGTTCCACATCTAAGCTGCCCCGAGTCCCTTCAGGGAGATAGTGGTGGGGTATAAGGAAAAAGTTGTTGTTGTTATACCAACATGGGAGGCTGGAAGCGTGGCATCTTGGCATTCATGCCATTCAATGCACATTACTTCAGGCACAAAAAGGAAGCAGATGAAACAACAGATCACATCCTCAGCTGCTGCAAGAAGATCATGCAGACAGACTACACGCAGAGGCACACCATTGCTCAGATGGTTAATTGGAACTTGTGCCACAAAGACCATCTGCCTGCGACAAAGAACTGGCGACATCACAAGCCAGGAAAAGTTACAGAAAATGAACACGTCAAGCTACTCTGTATTCTTATTTCAATAATAGTAATAATAATATCTATTACTATTAATACTGTATTCATATTTCGAACATAATGATATCTATTACTATTAGTACTGTGTTTCTATTTCAATAATAGCAATAATGATAATAACATTACTATTACTGTTGTATTCCTATTCTGATAAAAGTAATAATATTAATAATAATAGTATTGATTACCATTAATACTGTATTCCTATTTTGATAATAATGTCTATTACTATTAGTACTGCATTTCTTTCCATTTCAATAATAGTAATAATGATAATAATATTGATTACTATAACTGTTGTATTCCTATTTTGATAATAGTAATATTAATAATAGTATCATTACTATAATACTGTATTCCTATTACAATAATAGTTATAATAATATCTATTACTATTAATACTGTATTCCTATTTTGATAATGTCTATTGGACCTCTCAGCAGCCTTCGATACCGTCAACCATAGTATTCTTCTGAGAAGCCTCTCAGGAATGGGCCTCGGAGGTACTGCTTTGCAGTGGCTCCAGTCCTTCCTCGAGGGTCGTTCCCAGAAGGTGTTGTTGCTAAGAGACTCCTGCTCGACCCCACAACCATTGTACTGTGGACTCTTGCAGGGCTCAGTACTGTCCCCTATGTTATTTAACATATACATGAAGCCGTTGGGGGAGATCATCTGGAGTTTCGGGGTGCGGTGTCATCTGTACGTAGATTGATGTCCAACTCTGTCACTCCTTCCCACCTGCTACTAAGGAGGCTGTTCAAGTCCTGAACCGGTGCTTGGCCGCTGTAACGAACTGGATGAGGGCAAACAAATTGAAACTTAATCCAGACAAGACAGAGGTACTCCTGGTCAGTCACAAGGCTGAACAGGGCATAGGGTTACAGCCTGTGCTTGACAGGGTTACACTCCGCCTGAAGGCGCAGGTTCGCAGTCTGGGAGTGATCCTGGACCCATCGCTGAGCCTGGAGTGACAAGTCTCGGCGGTGGCCGGGAGAGCTTTTGCACAGTTAAAGCTTGTGCGCCAGCTGCGCCCGTATCTTGGGAAGTCTGACTTGGCCACGGTAGTCCATGCTCTGTTTTCATCTCAACAACAACAAAACTTTATTACGGTCACTGACCAGCACAAAGTGGGCACAAGCGCCCTAAGAGGGGAAGGACAACTCCCCAGTAAACAGTTATTTAAAATTAGATTAGAAATCAGTATAAAAATATATTTTAAAAGACAGGATATCGTAACAGGCATGGAACCAAAGTGGGAGGGGAGTAGTTGATGAGAGAGGTAGAAAACACTGGTGGGGGGCACTAAAGGGGAAGGGAGGGGCACACTGTGAGTTTAGTAGCATTTCAGCTGTAACATGTTGCTCTAACGGCATTCCCAGCAGGGTGTTGCCTAACGGTATCAGTCATCAACCATCTGATTTTAAGAGCAGCAGCACAGAACTTAGCAACACTGTAAGTTATTGTAGTGTTAGAGTCCGAAAGCAGCAGGGTGGAATAATATTTTTCACTGCGCCCCGGGTATTTTGAAAGCCATGGTCTAATGAGATTAGATCTAAGATCTCTGTAGAACATGCATTGAAGAAGCACGTGCTCAGTTGTTTCCACATGACCAGACCCACAGGGGCATAGTCTCTGCTTGAAGGGGGTCTTCTGATACCTCCCCTCCAATACAGCCGATGGGAGGGCATGGCATCTTGCCAGGGTAAAACCCCCTTCGGTGTTTGGGTACCTCCTGGGTATGCCATGGGGGCAGTGAGGTATCTAGTGGCTTCCCTAACAATGAAGGCTGGGGAACAGGCTAGGTCAGATTGGCACTCTATGTCCAGGATCCGTTGCTTAATGAGATCCTTGGCTTGGTCCCATCTCATGCTTAGCAATTGTCCTTGGGAGAAACCTAGCGTTGCGATCTTTGCTGCTACTGTTTTAATCCATGTGGACTGGAAGTCGTCTCTCATGATTAGGGTTACATCTCGAATAGACTACTGCAACGCTCTCTACGTGGGGTTGCCTCTGAAGACTTTGAACCGGTGCTTGGCTGCTGTGTCGGACTGGATGAGGGTTAGCAAATTGAAACTGAATCCAGACAAGACAGAGGTCCTCTTGGTCAGTCGTAAGGCCGAACAGGGCATAGGGTTACAGCCTGTGTTGGATGGGGTTACACTCCCCATGAAGACGCAGGTTCGCAGCTTGGGAGTGATCCTGGACTCATCGCTGAGCCTGGAACCCCAGGTGTCGGCGGTGGCCAGGGGAGCTTTTGCACAGTTAAGACTCATGCACCAGCTGCGCCCGTACCTTGGAAAGTCTGATCTGGTTACGGTCGTCCACGCTCTGGTCACATCCCGAATAGATTACTGCAACGCACTCTACGTGGGGCTGCCTTTGAAGACAGTTCGGAAACTGCAAATAGTCCAATGGGCGATAGCCACACTACTAACGGGAGCTACATACAGGGAGCATACCAACCCCCTGCTGTGTCAGCTCCATTGGCTGCCTGTCCACTTCCGAGCTCAATTCAAAGTGCTGGTTTTGACCTTTAAAGCTATATACAGTTCTAGCCCAGCTTACTTGTCCAAACGCATCAGCCGCTACGTCCCACCTCGTAACTTAAGATCATCCGGGGAGGCCCTGCTCTCGCTCCCGCATACTTCTCAAATGCGGTTGGTGGGGACGAGAGAGAGGGCCTTCTCGGTGGTGGCTCCCCGTCTGTGGAATGATATTGATATACGATCAGCTCTATCCCTCCTGGCATTCAGAAAAAAAGTGAAATCCTGGTTATGGGACCAAGCGTTTGCACTTTAGCACGATACGGCACTTTAGATTGGATTGAAATGGCAAACTGGTGGACAAAACCCAATGCTTTTATGGACGGAATACTGTTTTTAACTGTTGTGAATGTACATGATGTATTTTAATACTAGCTGTATTTTAATGTATTTTAATTTTAACTGTTTTGGTTTTATTATATGTATACTGTGTGGCATCAAATTGTTGCCGTTGTTGGGTCGCTCTGAGTCCCCCTTTGGGGGTTGCGAAGAAGCGGGGTAGAAATGGTGGAAATAAATAAAAAAAAATAAGACTGTTCGGAAACTGCGATTAGTCCAACGCTCGGCAGCTAGGTTACTAACAGGAGCAGGGTGCAGGGAGCATACAACCCCCTTGCTGCGCCAGCTCCACTGGCTGCCAATTAGTTTCCGGGCACAATTCAAAGTGTTGGTTTTAACCTACAAAACCCTATACAGTTCCGGCCTGGTTTACTCGTCCGAACGGATTCTCCCGTGCAAACCATCAAGGACATTAAGATCCTCCGGAGAGGCCCTGCTCTCGATCCCGCCATCTTCACAAGCGCGTCTGGTGGGGACGAGAGACAGGGCCTTCTCTGTGGTGGCCCCTTGGCTGTGGAACTCCCTCCCAAGCGATGTGAGACCTGCCCCCTCCCTGCTGTCCTTCAGGAGGCGGGTGAAGGCCTGGATGTGGAACGAGGCCTTCCCAGAATAAGCTGAGATTGATTTCAATCTGAAATGGGTGACCACTTTTATAGACCGAGTTGAATGTGGTTTTTAATGGCAATGTAGTTTTTATGTATCTCTGTTTTTATGTATTTTAATATGCTGTTTTAAGATGGTTTAAACTTGTATGGCATTGAATTTTGCTGCAAGCCCGTCTGAGTCCCTCCATGGAGGTGAGAAGGTCGGGGTACAAAAAATTTAAATAAATCTCTATCTCTATAAATAATAAAGCGGAATGTTTGTATGTACGTATGTATGTATGTGGCAGCATTCTGATTGGCTCCCAGCCTCTACGTTCTGACAACATGATTGGTTGCCAGTGAGGGAGTATTTGCATAACGCCTCTATTGGCCAGCCAACACGAACATTCCGACCCTCTAAAGTGGCAGAGGGGGTAAGGCAAAGGCCTGAGGCAGTCGCCAACACGAACATTCCGACGCTCTAAAGTGGCAGAGGGGGTAAGGAAAAGACCCGAGGCAGTCAGGCATGGTGGGAGTTTCAGACCAAAACACTTTGCGACCCCTTTGCGACCCCAAACAATGAGGGACCAAGACCAAACTTGGCACACAGAACCCTCAAGACCCACTCTACATCCTGGTGCAGTTTGAGGGAGGATGGACCATGGATGACGGGACTTGCAGTACTTTAACTCACTTGCTTAGAGCACTCTGGCCCACACCATAGAAGCATCAGGACCACACTTGGCACACAGATACCCACTGGCCCACTTTACAACCTGGTGCGGTGTAGGGCAGGATGGGCCACAAATGATGGGATTTGCAGTACCTTCACCCGATTCATTTCCCACAGAACATTGAAGCCCCTACAAATCAGAGGCCAGGCTCAAACTTGGCACACAGAGTACCCATGACCCATTCTACATCATGGTGCAGTATTGAGTGGGACGGACTACAGATGATGGGACTTGAAGTACCTTCACTCACTTTCTGAGACTGCTGCGACCCTCATCCAATGACAGATCAAGACCACACTTGGCACACAGAGCCCCCATGACCCACTCTACATCCTGGTGCAGTTTCGAATAGGGTGAACCATGGATTATGGGTCTTGAAGTACCTCCACTCACTTCCCTAGACCACTCCAACCCTCATCCAATGACTGAACCAGACATAACCGCTATGACCCCTTTCTGTCCTGGTGAGGTTTGGGGGAGGACAGGCAACGGAACCCCCTACATCCTACTGCAGTTTGGAGGAGGGCAGACCATGGATGATGGGACTTGGAAGTAAATCCAATCACTTCCCGAGACCTCTGCAACCCTCATCCACTGACTGATCAAGACCACACTTGGCACACAGAGCCCCCATGGCCCACACCACATCCCACTCCAGTTTGGAAGACATTGGACCACAGATGATGGGACTTGAAGTACCTTCACTCACTTCCTGAGACCACTGCGAGCCAAATAAACAACTGAGAAGGACCAACCTTGGCACACAATGCCTTTCTCAATTAACCCGGGCAGGGCCGGGTCCCCAAGCTAGTAAAGAAATAAATATGAGTGTTGTCTTTCTTTATATCCCGCTTCTATTCTGACCAAAGGAGTTGTAGTATCGGTTCCTCCTTATGAGGATGTCCCAATCCTTCCCTCCTCAGAAATAGGGGCGCTTCCTGATTCCAGCGCCTGTCCCTTGGCTCCTCTGGGACTCCAACTCCCAGAAGCCTCCGCTGGGAAGGCGGATGGCGGAGGATGCTGGGAAACGGAGTCCGGGAGGCCTACAGGCCCAGGCGGCCACCGGGAGGCCTGGAGCGAGGCCGAAGCCTACCTTGAGGGCCAGGTGGTGGACGCGGGATTCGGCGAGGCCTCCCAGCAGCAAGGACGCCGCCGCCAGCAAGGCCAGGCCCAGCTGGGGCCTCCGCGAAGACAAGGCGCCGCCTCCGCTGCCTCCACACGCCGCCATCTTGACGCCAGCGTCAACATCGCCCCCAAGCCACGCCCACTTCCGGTCTGGCGGCGTCAGGGCCTCGTGGGCGTGGCCTACGCAGGGCCTCTGAAGCGCCGAACTCACTGTTGTAACACAGAGCTAGGTGGAATTATAGAGGCAACCTTTGTGTCTTCCAACGGAGAGGTTCCGGGTTCAGATTGTCTAAATCTTGGTTCAGTGCTGTGGCAAAAGGAAAGGCAAAAGCTGCAAAACACAAGATGGTTTTGAAAGGCAGCAGATAATGAAGGCGAGCCTCAGAGAGAGCCCATCTGTATCTTAATTGGTTTGACCTGCAGCAGGGAGTTCCAATGTTCCTGCACATGTGGCCTGGTATCTTTAAAGACGAAAGGCTGGGACTTGGCATCCAGCCCACACCAATGACGAATCAGGACCAAACTTGACACATAGAAGTCCAATGGCCCACATTACAGCCTGGAGCAGGTTACAGCAGTGTTCCGTCCTCCAGACGTTTCATATGCATAGCCCCATAGTTTGGTTTTAAAAGGCAGCATTTTTTCCTTTTGCATTTTTCCTGGGACTGTTCCAGGCACTCTGACACCTTGCCTGTTAATTATTAGCAGGGTTGCAGCCTGGTGCAGAATTTGCCGTCTAAAGCTCTGCAAATGTATCTTTTTAGTTGGTGTCCGCCCCTTTTTCTTCCTGGGGATTGGCCTCCATTTTAGAAAGTGTTTCAGTTCCTTTCAGAGAGGGAAGGAATTCAGATGTGTTTTTGGCCAGCCAGGATTGGCTCCGAAAGGGTCACCGTAAGTACTGGGTGCTAACCTGGGTGCTAACCTGCGTGCTAACCTGCATGCTGACCTGCTGATTGCTATTTGCTTGACCATTAACTGGGGTACTGCTGGAACCAGATGGGTTTATGGTACCTTGCAGAGACTGGCTTTGCATGCTGTATAGGGTAGACATCTGGTTACCAAACCAGCTTTAGGTCACCTTTGGACTGGTCTTAGGTTTAGAGGGGGGAAGGAGTGTTCCTTCAACCAAACACCTAGGACCAGGGTGGGAAATATCAGGTTTCCTGCCATCCAAAAAGAAGCAGTAGGAATCTTTTGAGCTACAACCCAAGGCATTTCCACTCTGTTTTTTTTGCAACCATAAAGCTGTGCCAAGTCCTGCAAAGACTTTGTTACTAAATAAACTGTTTGATTTTCAACTTTAATGTGGAGTGTTTTTTGGGTTGCCAGACCACCTAGCTTTTTCAGCAAGCGCTCTGCAGTCCACCAGGTAGAAAGGACAACACATCTGCCAGTTTTAATTTTAAACAGACCTGGTGTGACGGCATAGGCAGGATGTGCCTCAAATGATGGGATTTGCTGTACCTTCACCCGATTCACTTCCCACAGACCAGACCCCAAATTGACAGTAAGGCTTTATTAACTTGATTTTCCTGACTATGGTTCACTTAATGGGATACTGTTTAAGGCCCGAATTGACAGTAAGGCTTCATGCGTACCTGAGGGACCGCCTTGCTCCGTATATTCCCCCGAGATCACTACGTTCAGAGGAACAGAATCTGTTACTGGTGCCATCAATCCGCTCCTGCCACCTGTCCGCAACCAGGCAAAGAGCCTTCTCTGTGGCAGCTCCGGTGTTATGGAACTCCCTCCCAGATGACACCCGAGCCATCCCAGAGCTCATCCCCTTCCGAAGGGCTTGCAAGACCGCCCTCTTCAGACTAGCCTTCAACTAGGCAAACCGGCCTAGTGTAATTGCCTAGTATAACTGTGCCCCTGGTCCAAGGAAATGCTACTGTATTTTATCTTGTATCTCGGGATGTGATGTGTGTTTTTATGTTTTTATTGTATGGCCGCATGGTTGGTACATGTTGCCTATTTTATATGTTGTTATCCGCCCCGAGCCTGCAGGGAGGAGCGGAATACAAGACCTAACAATAAATAAATAAATAAATAAATAAATAAAGACCTTCAGCCATTTCTATCCCTCTATTTTCATGCCTCACTTGATCTGAAACTTTGTAGCGCAGCTTAGATGAAGAACACTCCCCATCGCAGCATTTTTTCCTTTCCCCAAAGATACAAAGAGCCCCATTTTGGCTACATTCCAATATCATATTTTTCTCCGATTTATTCTAAAACTTTCTGCTATCTCGGTTTTCTTCCTCTGAACCCCTTCGCCTCTCTCCGTTAAGAGCTTTGGGGTAACCCTGGACCCTCTGTTGTCAATCAGGCCCAGATTACCCATAAGGCCACACTAGGCCATGGCCTATGGGCGCAGGCCTAGGGGGCGCCAGATCAAGGACCAAAAACAGTATTTTTTTCAGACAAAACCGCAACGTGCGGCATGATGACTCTCCCTCTATCTCAATCTCTTGGGGGAGGGCAGGGGGAGAGCGCTGCGAGGGGGCGGGGGAGGAGGGAATGGCGCCCTCCCCCTCGCCATCGCCCCCTTGTCTAGGAAGGAGGGCGCGAGGAGGAGAGCGGGGGGAAGCCCCCAGGGCCGCTTCCTCTTCCTCGCCGCGTGCTCCTTCCTCGTGTCAAGGATAGGGTTGCCACTTTTTGATATAAGAAATAAGGGACATTTACCTAAAAATACAGGGTTTTTCGCAAAAATAAGGGACACTTCATAAAAACTTGAAAATCAAATGTTAGGCAACCCTAACTACACTCCTTTTGATGCAGCCTTGACTTTTTCAGCTGCGGCATCACACTGTTGACTGATCTTTAGACTGGGGTCTAACAGAAGCCTCCTTTCGCATGCATTCAGGGCAATATCATCTACTTGGGCCATTCTGCAAAAAGGCACAACCCAAGCCCTCCCGACAGATGCCCGTCTAGCTCAAAAGGCCTCCAGAGACCCCCATCTGCCTCTCAGCCCCGGTGTGGCTGTGATTTGTGTGCCTGGCAGGGGGTCACCTTCCTTCCTCTCCCAGCGGTCAACGGTGAAGGCGGCCCCGCAGTTGAGGTGGGTAAGGACGTGGCAGACCTGGCTCTGGGTCTCCATGATCAGCAGCTCCATGCGGACCTGCATCTCCTGCGCCGCACCTGCAGCTCCCTCAGACCGCTCACCAGCAGCGCCATGAAGACTGGCAGGCCCCCTTCTCCCTCTTCCTTTTCCTCCTCCTCCTTCTCCTCCCCGTGGGAGCAAAGGCTCTTGGGAAATGGAATCCCACCCAAAAGGGCCGCACACGCCTCTCAATCAAGGGAAGGCAGCCTTGGACTACAATTCCTGGCCGTGCACGGGGAGGTGAGAGGAAACGGGAGGAGCCAAAAGGGGTAGCAGGATGGAGGAGGAGGAAGATGGAAGTATGTGTGTACTGTATATGTACTGGCACAGCCTCACCGCATGGTGCCACCTGTCCCGTCAATACAGGAGCTGAAAATAAGGGACAGGAGCTGAAAATAAGGGACACGAAATTTGGGGCCGAAAGAAGAGACGTCCCTTAGAATAAGGGACAGTTGGCAACCCTAGTCAAGGAGGAGGAGGAAGGGAAGCCCCGCCCCCATGGCTGCTTCCGGGCATGCGCGGCAGGAGGGAGGTCGTGAGCGCTGCGGCCTCTGCCTCCTCTGCCATGTTCCTGGGTGCCGCAGTGGCCCTGGGGCTTCCCTTCCTTCCTTACTCCTCTGAAGAGGAGGAAGGAAGGGAAGCCCCGGGGCCGCTGCGGCACCCAGGAACATAGCGGAGGAGGCCGCGGCGACCTCCCTCCTGCCGCGCATGCGTGGCAGTAGCCACGGGGGTGGGGCTTCCCTTCCTCCTCGGAGGAGGAGGAAGAGGCGGAGGGAAGCCCCGCCCCCATGGCCGCTTCCGGGCATGCGTGGCAGCGACCCCGCTCCCGGAGGTGGGGTTTCGAAATATGGCCTAGGGTGCCAAAAGTCCTTAATCCAGGCCTGTTGTCAATGGAGGCTCATGTCTCCACTGTCAGCAGAGTGGGTTTTCCATCTTTCGCTAGGCGAGGAAGCTGCCCCCTACTTGTCCCGGTGCGACCTGGCCACAGTGGTCCAAGCTACGGTCATCTCGAGGCTAGACTACTGTAACGCTCTGTACATTGGCCTTCCTCTGTTGGTGATCCAGAAACTTAAGCTAGTGCAGAATGCTGCAGCTCGACTCCTTGCAGGGGTCTCGGTAAACTGTCACATCACGCCAATCCTGCGTGAATTGCACTGGCTCCCGATAGTATGCCGGATCACCTTCAAAGTGTTAGTCTTGACTTTTAAGGCCTTACATGGTCTGGGGCCAGTGTACCTGCGGGACCACCTCATCCCGTATTATCCCACCAGATCTCTGCGCTCTGAAGAGCAAAACCTCCTGGTCGTTCCTCGTCCTAAGACATATCGCCTAACAGCGACTCATCGCCGGGCTTTTTCGATCATGGCTCCAATACTTTGGAATGTGTTGCCCGCTGACGTTCACGCCATTCAGAACCTCCTCCCATTCAGGAAAGCCTGCAAGACTTTGTTATTTCAGCAGGCTTTCGGAGTTGAATGAACTGCAGTTTTTCTTGTGCTTTGCCATCTGGCACTATCCTTTGCTGCCGCAATATTTAATGTGCGGCCTATTGTGATATTTTATCTGTTGTTTTAATTGTGGTTTTAGCTTGTGTTTTGGCTGTTTTTATGAACATGTTGTAAGCCGCCCCGAGCCATCGGGAGGGGCGGCAAACAAATACTAATAAATAAATAAATAAAATAAAATATGCAACTCTTTAAACTTTAAAGAATATTTCTTCCATGGACCAGCTGATTGCCAAACCTGCCGGTTTTTGAAAAGCTTTTGTTCCAGCCATCAACGAGCGGCCTTAAACGGAGGCCTGAAGCCATCGGCCCTTTGTTCACAAGGGTTGCATGCAGACGGGCCTGCATAAGGCCACCCCGAGGATGTTGGGACACATAGTTTTCCAAGGACTTCCATGTGTTTGGACTCTCCTCTGGCTATTAGCAAAAACTACTTTTCTCTTATAGTTTTCCCAAGTTCACAGATGGACTTTCCCAAAGCATATGTATTTGATGATTTTCAAGATCATATGGACTTTCTTTCTACTCCTTGCACATGAAATAATTAGGAGATATTGGTGATATTTCCCTGAAACCCTCCCTCCCCATGTAAACCCATACCTGCATGTTTTTCCCCATGTGAAGAAATGCTATGTGACCCAGCTGTTGTTTTGAGATCATGGTGTGACCGCATTCCTGACTGCACCCTTTAATCCAATCATTGGAACAATTTGCATGACAGAGGACTCTTTCTGGTTTGGAGAGGTTTCTTTCCCTTCTCCCCATTTTTGAAAGACTCCTTTTGTTTCATGAATGCCGGACCCTCTGAAATTAGCCTCGTTCTGCATTTATAGAACGTATGGCATAACTATTTTTCATATTTCATAATCGGCCATCACTGTTGGCCTCGGAAACCAACACATGGCTACAATTATGACATTTGTTTACCATCCAGAAGGTTTAAACTATCATGGATAACATCTGCATTTGGCCCCTTGGTCCACAGGAAAGGGCCATTAAGGACAGTTCCCATTTCTCACGAAAGAACAAAATAATTCCTTTGACTCGAAAGGTCAGGGGCTCGCTCGGATCTTCATTAACATATGGACAAATCTATTCAAGAAAACTCCAGCTGCTCTGATCCAAAAAACATTCCTGGCTCTCGCTTCCCATTCGCCAGGGCGAAAGCGACACTGCTTCACTATTGGCTCCCGCTCCAGCTGGCTTCAGCATTCTATCCAATCATCATGAAGGCTATAGCGTGCGGGAGCGGGAAAGTTTGAATTTGAGAGTTCTGTAAAATGTATAGAAATGGCATATGTTTTTAATGTAACTTTATGACTGCTTTGCAACAAGGAAACTGCAGTGGTCATCCTTCTCAGCTGGCAAGAATAAAAACTTCAGTGGCATCTTCTTCCGGACTCCTTTGGTGAGATCATTTGGGAAAGGGGTTTTTAGATTGCTTTAAAAAACTTACCAGGGGTTCTGCTAAAATCCTTGTTTTAGGGGTATTTCTGGGCCTTTACCCCCTATGGGCCAGGCTGTTCTAAATTGTTCGGTAACAATAACAGCAGCTGTCTTCATAGACTTGTTTGTCAGCAGCTTATGACACTGTAAATTATTATGATAATAATATAATATATCGTATATACAATATAAAACTAATAATACTACAACATTCTAATTATATATATTTATATTACATGTAATATTACTAATAATATTACAATATAATGGTATAGTACAATATAGTAATAGTAATACAAAACATAATATATTGTATAATATAAGATATTGTATATACAACATATACTATTTATAATATGCTGTAACACAATATAAAGCTAATAATAATGCAATATTCTAATTATATCTATTTATATTACATGTAATATTACAAATAATATTACAATATAATGGTATAGTACAATATAGTAATATATAATACTATGATATTGTGCTATGCTAATAATACAATACTGTATGTATATTATAAGCCTCTCTGAGTCCCCTTCGGGTGAGAAGGGTAGCATAAAAATGCCGTAAAATAAATAAATCATCGCCGTCTCCTGAGAAAAACGTATAATATCACAAAGGATGACCACCTCACCCGCTTTATAGGAAACTAGCTGTACCCGGCACGCGTTGCTGTGCCCTTTTTAGGAGATGCGAGAAAGTCCAATCATCCACGGTGTGCCCTCCTCTAAACTGCGGTTGGATGGAGTGTGGGTCATGGGGGCATGGTGTGCCCAGTGGGTTCTTTCTTGGTCTTGATTCTGGGCCACAGTGGTCTGTGGGGAATGATGGGTTTTGAAGTACTACAAATCCCATTTTCCATGGTGGTACTTCAAGTCCCATCATGCATGGTCGGGGCTCTGTGTGCCAAGGTAGGTTACTGTAAATTCAGGCCATACACAATGTCCCATGAGCTGAGGCCTAGTTAGAAACAGCAAGTTAATGAAGCCTTACTGTCAATTCAGGCCATACACAATGTCCAATGAGCTGAGGCCTAGTTGGGAGAATCAAGTTAATGAAGCCTTACTGTCAATTCAGAGCGTAAACAGCTTCCCAGTAAGTGAGGCCTAGTTAGGGAAATCAAGTTAATGAAGCCTTACTGTCAATTCAGAGCGTAAACAGCTTCCCAGTAAGTGAGGGCTAGTTAGGGAAATCAAGTTAATGAAGTCTTGCTGTCAATTTAGAGCGTAAACAGCTTTCCAGTAAGTGAGGGCTAGTTAGGGAAATCAAGTTAATGAAGCCTTACTGTCAATTCAGAGCGTAAACAGCTTCCCAGTAAGTGAGGGCTAGTTAGGGAAATCAAGTTAATGAAGTCCTACTGTCAATTTAGAGCGTAAACAGCTTTCCAGTAAGTGAGGGCTAGTTAGGGAAATCAAGTTAATGAAGCCTTACTGTCAATTCAGAGCGTAAACAGCTTCCCAGTAAGTGAGGGCTAGTTAGGGAAATCAAGTTAATGAAGCCTTACTGTCAATTCAGAGCGTAAACAGCTTCCCAGTAAGTGAGGGCTAGTTAGGGAAATCAAGTTAATGAAGTCTTGCTGTCAATTTAGAGCGTAAACAGCTTTCCAGTAAGTGAGGGCTAGTTAGGGAAATCAAGTTAATGAGGCCTTACTGTCAATTTTGGGTGTGGTCTGTGATTTTTTGGGGTGTAAATTTTCGGTTGGAAGTGATTTGGGTGTTTGTGTTGGGGATTGGCTCAGGCCTTTTCCTTATTCTGTTTTGGCAGTTTACTATGGATCGGAATTTTCATGTTGTCTGGCCAGTGCAGCAGTTATGCAAATCCGCCCTTATTGGCAGCCAATCATGTTGTTCAGAATGTAGAGGCTGGGTGAGTCTTTGGCTGCCCCGGAGGATGCTGGTAAATGTAGTTTTATTTTTACTCGTTGTTTTGGGGGCCTTTTAGGTTTTGGGGGGGAAAGTTTATTTGCTACAAACGTACCTTGCTTGAGGCCTATTTCTGTTGGCAAGTATTGTGTTTCTGCATTGTAAGGTTTCTTTGTTTGAGATATACATCCCATGACGTGAACCCATTTATATAATAGATCTGCTACCAAACAGGAGCTTTTTGGTTGAGTTCCAGGGCCAGAGAAGCAGAAGAACAGCCTGCCTTAGGGGAGCGTGTTTGCTCCATCCATTTTCAACATCTACACAAATGACCAGCCACTGCCAGAAGGATCAGAGAGTTTCATCTATGCTGACGATCGGGCCATCACCGGGCCGTCACCGCTCAAGCAGGGAGTTTGGAATTTTTGAAAAGAAGTACTTTGAAGCTTTAGGTGCTCTTACTGGCTATTACAGGGAAAACCAGCTGATTCCTAATCCATCTAAAACACAGAGTGTGCTTTCCACTTTAAGAAGAGACAAGCATCCCGAGCTCTGAGGATGGCCTGGGAAGGAATCCCACTGGAGCATTGCAGCACACTCAAATACCTGGGAGTCCCTTTGCACTTACAAGAAGCATTGCTTGACTATCACACAAACAGTGGGTGCTAGAAACAATATCATATGAAATGTGACTGGCACAACCTGGGGTTCACAACCAGACACACTGAAGACACCTGCCCTTATGCTTTGCTATTCTGCTACTGATGTCATATCTGGACCAAACTTGCTACACAGACCCAACATGGCCAAGTGTGCATACAGACCTGCTTTGGGGGTGATTGACCTTGGATCTGGGAGTTGTAGTTCACCCTTATCCTGCTAGCACTGAACCCAGCCAATGTTGGATCTGGACCAAACTTGGCACACAGACCCAACACGGTCAATTGTGAATACTCGCAGGGTTTGGCAGTGATTGCCCTTGGAATCTGGGAGTTGTAGTTCTCCCTTATCTAGTGAGCAGCACTAAACCCAGCCAACGACGGATCTCGATAATAATAATAATACTATAATGTAATACAATATAATACTAATAATAATGCAATATAATAATACATAAAACTAATATTGTGCTATGATAAGAATATTATAATATAATACAATACTAATAATGCAATATAATAATAATACTAATATTGTGCTATGCTAATAATAATGTAATACAACATAATACTAATAATAATGCAATATATTAATACATAATACTAATATAATATTGTGCTATGCTAATATTATATTGTATATACAGGCAATATAGATAATACAGTATATTATTAGTATGTAGTATATTTTGCTATTTATTTAATTATTTATTTATTATGGGTTATTATTATTGTTGTGTTTATTTATACTCTTTCTTGCATATTAATTAAAATGCAGATGGTTTTTCTTTGCAGAGGAAGACCTGATATCACAAATGACCACTAGATGTCAGCAGAGTACAACTCCTTGCTATTATTATTATTATTACATTATATTATATTTAGTACTAGAGTTATCAAGGCTGAATGGAATTCACCAAAGAAATTATATATTTCTCCATCAATTCAATTCAGGCTTCACGGTGTTCGGTCCGGTTTATATTTTCGGATTAATTCGACTCTTTTGTATTTTGAAAATGCTTATAAATACATTTCCACACTATTTATATGATGATGACTTCTCAGGCATTTCTATTTATATTTTGTGAATCTGCTATATTCGTTGTCTTATTACATGCTGGCTGGGTTTTTTTAAAGCATTATTATAGACTTGCGGATAGATTTTCTAAACAATAATAATAATATATTTGTATTTTTAAAATTGTATGCTGATGTTTTCGTGTTAAGCCACTTTGAAGTAAAGCAGGGTATAAATAAATAAGCAAGCAAGCAAGTAATACATTTCCTATACGACTTCTTTATTTTCAGCACTATTATTTCTCTGTTCTTAAATATATATTTTTCGAAAGCTACCCTCGTCGCCGTATTAAATGTTTGATACATTTTGCAATATTATTATTTACCTAGCACTGGCATGGGCTGGTCCATGAGGTCACGAAGAGTCGGAAGCGACTGAACGAATAAACAACAACAAGCACTTTTAAATTACATTATTATTATTATTTACCTTGAGCTGAAAGGAGGGGCAGGTAATAAATTATTATTATTATTATTTACCATGAGCTTGCCTTGAGCTGAGACAGGTAATAAATATTTTTATTTTTATTTACCTTGAGCTGAAAGGGGAGGCGGGCAATAAATAAAATTTTAAAAATATATTTTCGGTGCTTGCTTAGCTTGTCACATCTCTATTTTCAGCATAACTCTTTCCTTATTTCTGTGTGTATGTGTGTGTGTATCTATCTATCTATCTATATAATCTATAGATATAATAAAAATCAGTGTTTGCGGAGGAATATGTGGCAGCGTTCTGATTGGCTGCCACTTTCACAGGCCACAGCGACCAGCGCGGGTGATGGACCTGCACCAAACTTGGTACACATAACCCCCCTGACCCCCTTTACGTCTTGGTGCGGTTCGGGGGACATGACCCACGGATTACGGGATTTGTAGTACTTTCAAACAAATCGGTTCCCACAGACCACTGAGGCCACCAAAAAGGACCAATACAGACCACACTTGGCACACACAGGCCCCATGACCTACTCTACGTCCTGGTGCAGTTCGGAGGAGGGTGGACCATGGATGATGGGACTTTAAGTACCTCTACTCACTTCCCAAGTCCTCTGCGACCCTCATCCAATTACTGATCGAGACCACACTTGGCACACATAACCCCCATGACTGCCTTCACGTCCTGGTGAGGTTTGGGGGAGGACTGAAAATGGATGGTGGGATTTGTAGTACTTTCACACCCCTCTGTTCCCCACAGACCACTGTGGCCCCCAACAAACACCGATAAAGACCACACTTGGCACACAGAGCCCCAGTGACCCACTGATCCTACTGAACTTTGTAGGGGGGCAGACTTGCAGTACGTTCCCTCACTTTCCAAGACTGCTACAAACCTAATACAATGACTGATGAACACCAAACCTGGCACACAGAGCCCTCATGACCCACTCTACATCCTGGTGCAGTTTTGTGTGAGATGGACCACAGATGATGGGACTTGAAGTACCTTCACTCACTTCCTAAAAACAATGCAACCCTCATCCATTCACCAATATAGACCAAACTTAGCACACAGAGCCCCCATGACCCAATCTACATCCTACTACACTTTGGGGGAGGGTGGACCACAGGTGATGGGACTTGCACTACCTTCAGTAATTTCATGATACCACTGCAACTCCCAGTAATGATGGATCAAGACGAAACTTGGCACATAGAACCCCCATGACCCACTCTACATCCTGCTGCACTTCTCAAATCACCCGGGCACCGCCGGGTCCCCAAGCTTGTTATATATATTACTGTGTTATAATACTGTGTTATATTATAGCGTGTGTATGCATATATTTATTTATTTATTTATTTACTATGCTTCTAAACCGCCCCTCTCAGCCCGAAGGCGACTCGAGGCGGTGTACACATGGCAAGGACTGCCCAAGATAAATACATCAACAGTTACTAGACAATCATATCATACACAAATTAGCCATTAAAGTTAAAACACAATATCAGCGTCTCATTATTAAGTCGATTTCCAATTGCGTCGTCATTGTTCCTTAGGTCTCAATTTAATAATCATACTACATCTGCAAATGCCTGGTCAAACAGTCAGGTCTTGACCTTCTTGCGAAATGTCAGGAGGGAGGGGGCTGATCTGATGTCACTAGGAAGGGCGTTCCAAAGCCGAAGAGCCACCACTGAAAAAGGCCCAGCTTCTCATCCCCACCAATCGCACCTGCAAAGCAGGCGGGACTGAGAGCAGGGTCTCTCCGGATGATCTTAAACATCTTGAAGGTTCATAGGGAGATTTATATATATATATATATATATATATATATATATATATATGCAAACACACATTATAATATAACACAGTAATATAATATAACTAGCTTGGGGACCCGGCGGTGCCCGGGTTGTTTGAGGAAGGCATTGTGTGCAAAGGTTGGTTCCTATTAGATGTTTTTGTGGCTTGCAGTGGTCTCAGGAACTTAGTGAAGGTACTGCAAGTCCCATTGGCCATGGTCCATCCCCCTCCAAACAGCACCAGGATGTAGAGTGGGTCATGGGGGCTCTGTGTGTCACAATTGGTCTTGATCATTCTTTGGATGAGGGTTGCAGCGGTCTCGGAAGGTGAGTGAAGGTATTCCAAGTCCCATCATCTGTGGTCCATCCTCCTTGAAACAGCACCAGGGTGTAGAATGTGTCAAGGGGGCTCTGTGTGCTAATTTTGGTCTGTATTGGTCATTGGGTGAGGGTGGCGTTGTGAAGTGGGCCATTGGGCCCCTGTGTGCAAAGTTTGGTCCTGATCCGTCACTGCTGTGGACCGCAGTGGCTGACTGCCTGAGGCCTTTCCTTTTCCCTCTGCATCACCTTAGAATGTTGGAATGTGGATGGCCAATTGGAGTCATTTATGCAAATACCATTTCAGTGTCAACCAATCCCCTCTGTCTGGGGCTGTGGAATGTTGGAGTTCTGAGGCTGGCCAATCAGAGCCCTTAATGCAAATAATCCCATAGTGGCAACCTATCGAATTGCTGTCACATATTCCTTGGCACCTCCGCACCTCCCACAAGATGAACATTCCATTTCCAACAGAAAAAAAAACCCTGTCATTTGGCTAACTCAAGCATTCAGTTGCATTCTGTTTTACTGGCCAATCAGAGTCCTTTATGCAAATTGTTTAATTGTCTTAGATGTTTTATCGCATTGCTTGTGTGTAGTTGTACCTTCGGTTCCTGTGAGCCGCCGCGAGCCTCAGGGAGTCGGCGGCATAGAAACCCGAATAATAAATAAATAAATAAATAAAATTAACCGATCTATTGTGATGTTTTATGACATATTTGATTGTTTTTAGGAATGCTTTAATGATGTTTTTAGGCTGTTTGTGTAATTTTTACTATGTTGGAAACCGCCTCGAGCCTCGGGGAGGGACGGTCTAGTAAATCTGAATAATAAATAAATTGTCTGACAGTGGCAACCAATGACCTCTGTCTGGTGCCTTAGAGTGTCGGAGTTCTGAGGCTGGCCAATCTGAGTCCTTTATGCAAATAATTTGGTGCCTTAGAGTGTCGGAGTTCTGAGGCTGGCCAATCAGTGTCCTTTATGCAAATAATCCCACAGTGGCAACCAATCAAAACGCTGCCACATATTCCTCCGCACGCACCGCCGCACCTCCGCCCGCAAACACTGACTTTTATTATATACATAGATATAGATATATGCATACACACATAATATAACACAGTAATATAATATAATACATATTATACAGTATATATAGTAAATTCAGACGTCCCCTCCTTTGCAAAAGCACAACTCCAAGGGCCAAAGAGCACTTAAAGCGGTATGAAACCGCGTTAACCCTGCAACGTGGGTGGGGAAACCCTGTTGCTAGGGAGAATCCCAACCTATTGCATTGGAGTTTGGGGGGAGGGGGAATCCTGGGGGGTATGACGTCACAGGAGCCATGCTCAGAAGACAATAAGTAATCATGGCCAAGGGAAGGCTTTGGGGGGTGATCTGGAAGACCAGCAATGCTAGGAAAGGGAGGCTTTGGGAGGGTCTTCCTGGGCCATTCTGCAGAGGTGGGGTGTGTGTGTGTTTACGTTTTGCAGTGGGAGATCCTTTGGACAATGGCTTGCCCCCTCCGCGCATGCGCCAACCTCAGAAGGAGCATCACTCATTCTCTCCCAGGCCTGGAGGCCCGCGCATGCGCAGAGGCCACTCCCCCTTCCCCAGCTGTCAAGCCCTCCCTCCTCCTCCTTTTTTTTTCTCTTGCATTTCTGGCCATTTTTGTTGCAAGAAGCAGAAGCAATGAGGAGGAGGAGGAAGGCTGCCTCTGCTTAGCCAGGAAGGGGGTCTTGCAAGTTGTGCTTTGGGGGGGCCCCTTGGATGCCCCCTTCCTTGCCAGAGCCTTGGAGGGGTGCTGGCCCTTTGCAAGCTCCTGGGGAAGGAAGGCCAAGAGGAGGAGGAAGGGGCCTGGGAGCACCCCCCAGCGCTGTGAAGGAGCCCCCCTCTGGGGAGAAGCAGCAGCTGCAACCATGAGCTGGGGGACAGAGCTGTGGGTGAGTCAGCCCAGCCCAGCCCAGGCAATGGGCAGGCATGCATGCATCTCCATGCCACTGCTTGGGCATTTCTGCATGCAATTACATCATCATCCTCATTTAGTATATTTTTTCTGTATAGGTATATTATTTATTTTATGTTATTTATAATTATTTTTATGATTTACAATATTTTATACTTATAGGTATATTATTTATTTTTATGTTATTATATCTATAATTATTGTTATTATTTACAATATCTTATACTTATAGGTATATTTATTTTTGTTATTATATCTCTAATTATTTTTATTATTTACAATATTTTATACTTATAGGTATATTATTAGGTAGGTTATTGATTTTTATGTTATTACATCTCTAATTATTTTTATTTACAATATTTTATACTTATAGGTATATTATTGATTTTTATGTTATTATATCTCTAATTATTTTTATTATTTACAATATTTTATACTTATAGGTATATTATTAGGTAGGTTATTGATTTTTTATATTATTACATCTCTAATTATTTTTATTCACAATATTTTATACTTATAGGTATATTATTGATTTTTATGTTATTATATCTCTAATTATTTTTTATTATTTACAATATTTTACACTTATAGATATATTATTTTTTATGTTATTATATCTCTAATTATTGTTATTATTTACGATATTTTACACTTATAGGTATATTATTTATTTTTATGTTATTACATCTCTAATTATTTTTATTATTTAGTATATTTTATATTTATAGGTATATTTTTTATTTTTATGATATTACATCTATAATTATTTTATTATTTAGAATATTTTATACTTATAGGTATATTATTGATTTTTATGTTATTATATCTCTAATTATTTTTATTATTTACAATATTTTATACTTATAGGTATATTATTGATTTTTATGTTATTATATCTCTAACTACTTTTATTATTTACAATATTTTATACTTATAGGTATATTATTTATTTTTATGTTATTACATCTCTAATTATATTTATTATTTACAATATTTTATATTTAGGTATATTATTTATTTTTATGTTATTATATCTATAATTATTTTTGTTATTTAGAATATTTTATACTTATAGTTATATTATTTATTTTATGTTGTTATACCTATAATTTATTTTATACCATGAGTATTTATTTGGAACAATTTACATTTTGTATTGATATATTATTCATTTTGTTATTGTATTTATATTCATTTTTATATTATTCAGTATATTATTATTTATTTCTGGGTTGTTTTTTTTATTATTTTGTATATTTTATATTTGAATTATTTATTTATTTGTGGGCTGCTTGTTATTATTTTGTACATTTTATATTTATCTTTATTATTTATTTTATATTATTTCTAGTATATATTATTATCATATTATTATTAGTATAGTTTATATTTATTATCTATATTTTTATTTATATTATTAGTTATGGGTTATTTTTATTATTTTGTATATTTCATTTGCATGATGATGATGATGATGATGAAAATGTTCATTCTTGCCTTGTTGAGAGAGAGACAATAGTGGTTATATTTATATTCATATATTAATATTATTTATGACTCTATTTTATTTGGATGATGGTGATGATAATGATGATTTGTAGCCCTTCCCAAAAGCTTCATAATTCCCTCGCCTTGTTGAGAGATAATTAATGGTTGTTGTATGTGTGTGTGTATATTAATTAGGTTATTTTTCTTATTTAGTGTTTTATTTTGATGATGATGATATGGAGTCCTTGCCTTCTTGGGAGATAAATAATAACGGTCTTGGAGCTTCCGCAGTTTTTGCCTCCCTTCCCTTCCTTCCTCTGGTTCTGTTTTTCCTGCTCTCCTTTGCTGGACAGTCATCTACCTTGAAAGGTGTGCGGGTCTTTATCTGTCTGTCATCCGTTTATCCCACTCTTCCTCTATCCATCAAACATTCTATCATTCTATTATTTATCTATCTATCCATCTATCTATCTTCCCTCCCTCTATCTATCCATCCACCCATCTCCTATTTATGTATATCCATGTGTCTCGGGAATCTGTTGATCCATACACCTATCCATCTATTGCTCCATCCATTCATCCATCCATCTCTTATTTATCCATATGTCACAATAATCTGTTGATCCATCCATCACTCCATCCATCCGTCTTCAATTTATTTATCATGTGTCTCAAGAATATATTTATCCATGCATCTCTCTATCCATTCATCCATCCAACCATCACTCCATCCATTCATCTTCTATTTATTTATCTATGTGTCTCAAGAATCTATCTATCCCTCCATCAATTCATCCATCAATTCATCATTATTTTATACATCTGTCTATCCAGTTATCCCAACTTTCTCTATATCAATCCGTCTGCCTATCTATCTATCCATTTATTTTGCCTATTCATTTATCCATCCATCTCTATCTCTCCATCCTTCATCCATCTACCTATCATCAACTTATTTATCCGCCTGTCTATCAATCCATCTTTTCAGTGATCTATCATATTTCTATCTATTGAACTATCCTATCTATCTATCTCTTTATCCCTCTATCCATCCACCCATCCATATATACCTTTATCCTTCTATCCATCCATCCATCTATCTATCCCTTTATCCCTCTATCCATCCACCCATCCATATATCCCTTTATCCGTCTATCTATCTATCCACCCATCCATATATACCTTTATCCTTCTATCCATCCATCTATCTACAGTATCTATCCCTTTATCCCTCTATCTATCTATCCGTCCATCCAACCATCCATATATACCTTTATCCCTCTATCCATCCATCTATCTATCCTTTTATTCCTCTATCTATCCATCCATCCAACCATCCATATATACCTTTATCCCTCTATCCATCCATCTACCCCTTTATTCCTCTATCTATCCATCCACCCATCCGTCTATCCACTCATCCATATATACCTTTATCCCTCTATCCATCCATCTGTCTATCCCTTTATTCCTCTATCTATCCATCCATCCACCCATCCACCCATCCATATATACCTTTATCCCTCTATCCATCCATCTATCTATCCATCTATCTATCTATCCATCTATCTATTCATCGTTCCCTCCTTCTTTCTCTCTATCCGTCTTTTCTTTCCCCTCTATCTTCTATTTTTCTTGCGAACCCCAAATGGCTCGAAACCATTCTCAGAAAATCTCAGAAACTAGTAGATGTGTTTTATTTCATTTTATTTTTCAAATAAACTAGAAGTTTCCTGTTTGGAAAAAAAGCTGATTTCTCAACGAACGAATGAACGGAAGGAAGGGAGGAAGGAAGGAAGGGAGGGTGGTTTTTCTGAGTATCTGCAGCATTTCCTCTCCAGACTGCAATTGGGGAAGGCAGGCAGAAACACTGAAAGATAGCCAGAGATTCTCTCTTCTCTCTCTCTCTCTCTCTCTCTCTCTCTCTCTCTCTCTCTCTCTGTGTGTGTGTGTATACACACACCTATCCTTTCTAATTCATATATATGTGTGTGTGAGTGGTGAATTTTGAGATAAATGTCTCTCTTTCTCTATAGACCTATATCAGTACAGATGATGTTTGGGCTGAACTTGATATGTATATACGCATATTGATAAATATTTATGTACCGTATCTATATTTAATGCAGACAGTGAGTGGGTTGGGTTTGAGATATAGATACAGTATATATTGATATGTATCTCTTTATAACACAGTGGGTGGGTTGGGATATATATGTATATATATATATATATGTAAGTGTATATCTATCTATCTTACAGACAGTGTGTGGGTTGGGCTTGATATATCTATGTATATATATAGAAAGAGGGAGGTGTGTGTATATATATGTTACAGACAGTGGGTGGGTTGGGCATGTGTGTGTGTGTTTATTACAGACAGTGGATGGGTTGGAATAGATAGAATATAGACAGTAGGTAGGCTATATTAGATATATAGATACAGATATATAGATATCGATGTGATATATAGATGTGTATGTATATGTATATATATTTATTACAGACAGTGAGAGGGTTAGTATATATATATATATATATACACACAATATATATATATATATAGAGAGAGAGAGAGAGAGAGAGAGAGAGAGAATACAGACAGTGAGTTGGTTGGATATACACACACACATACACACACAGATACACACAGATACATATATACACACACACACAATACTGATAGTGGGTGGGCTGTGTTGGATATCTGTCCTGGTTTTCGGCAGCATAAGCATGGTGATATTTGAGGTGCGTTGTGGAAAGGAAATTATAGCCAAGCTTTCCCCCGAATGTCCAGCCTGGGATTGGTGGGGTCTCCCAAGGAGATCATGGCAGGCTGTGATCCCCAAGGAGGCTTCTGGTTTGGCCAGGGAGGGAGCCGGCCAAGAAGGCCAGGCAGCAGAGGTCCAGCGCATGAGGAAGCATTGCCAGTGGAGGGCTGGCCAAGCCCAAAGCCATGGCCAGCAAAGAAGGCTGCCTCTCAGGCCAGGGAGGGCGGCGTGGCATGGGCCAGGGTTCGGACCCAGCACTCCATGGACCTTGCCTTCGTTCCATAGGACACCTCATATTGTGACGTAGATGTCAGATCCATCCATCTACCTATCTATCATCCTATTCATCCATCTATCCATCCATCTATCAATCAATCATCCTGTTCATCCATCTATCCATCCATCCATCTATCAATCAATCATCCTGTTCATCTATCTATCTATCTATCTATCTATCATCAATCATCCTGTTCATCCATCTATCCATCCATCTGTCCATCTATCTATCAATCATCATGTTCATCCATCTATCCATCCATCTGTCCATCTATCTATCAATCATCATGTTCATCCATCTATCCATCCATCTGTCCATCTATCTATCAATCATCATGTTCATCCATCCATCCATCCATCTGTCCATCTATCTATCAATCATCATGTTCATCCATCCATCCATCCATCCATCTGTCCATCTATCTATCATCATGTTCATCCATCCATCCATCTATCAATAATCCTGTTCATCCATCTATCCATCCATCTGTCCATCTATCAATCATCATGTTCATCCATCTGTCCATCTATCTATCAATCATCATCTTCATCCATCTATCCATCCATCTGTCCATCTATCTATCAATTATCCTGTTCATCCATCTATCCATCCATCTGTCCATCTATCTATCAATCATCATGTTCATCCATCTATCCATCCATCTGTCCATCTATCTATCAATCATCATGTTCATCCATCTATCCATCCATCCATCCATCCATCTATCAACAATCCTGTTCATCCATCTGTCCATCTATCAATCATCATGTTCATCCATCCATCCATCAATAATCCTGTTCATCCATCTATCCATCTATCAATCATCCTGTTCATCCATCTATCCATCCATTCATCAATCAATCATCCTATGTATCTATCTGTCCAATCTATCTATTGTCCTTTATATCAGTCTGTCTGTCAATCACATTATGTATCTATGCATTGATCCATCTATCTTTCCATCGGTCTGTCCATCTAGCTATCGCTCCATCCGTCTCTATCTACCTACCTACCTACCTACCTGCCCCCTCTCTCTCTATCATCCTATTTATCCACCTACCTATCTAACAATATCTATTTGGCTATCTGTCTGTCTGTTTGTTGGTGTCTATCAATCAGTCTATTTGTCAATCTAACAATCTATCAATCAATCTATCACTATGTATCAATCTAACAATCCATCAATCAATCTATCACTCAATGTATCTATCAGTGTAACAATCTATCACTCGATGTATCAATCTATCTATGTAACTACCTATCATCCTATCTGTCCATCTGTCTATCTAACAATATCTGTCTGTCTGTTGGTGTCTATCTATCAATCACTCCCCCATCTCTGTGTGTGTAAGGAAGTGCGGAAGAGCCTTTTGCAGCCCAGGCCGGCCTTCTTCTTTCCTGGCAAATGGGCCCCCAATATTATGTTGGCGCCGCACACAGAGCATCTGCCAGCCCCACATGGCATTGCTTCCTAGGAGAATTTGTCATTGCCAAATAATGCTCTTTCCCGGCCTGAACCCGGCTTCACCTTTCAGGAGGAGGGGGCCTGGCCGGCCTCCCAGCTCTGGGGAAACATGTTGTAGACATCTCCTTTTGTGGGAATAGAGCGGCTGGGCCGGGCTCTCATGCCTCTCTCCATGACAGGCCTCTGCAAACCCTCATTCCCTCTCTTACGCTTTGCAAAATGCCCCCCCCCCCCTTTGGCATTTGGGTCTCTCATTGCATGCACGGAGTTAAGGATGCATTTAATTCCTTTCTCAGGCAGAAATTAAGGATGCATTCAACGTCATGTAATGTGCAACGCAATGCTCTTGCAAGGGTCAAGTGGCACATGCTTGCTTTTTTGTTCCGGATGTGAAAAGCAGAGGAAGTGGTGAAGGCAACCATTTGTCCCCCGCTGAAATAAAACCAATTTTTAATTCAGTGGGGAAAAAACAATGCAGATGTTTCCTGGTGTCATCATGTTTATATTACACCATATCACAAAATATGGAACAAAAAACAATCTGTTCCTGGTTTGGAAGGGTTATTTCCTGTTTAATGCTATGATCCTTACTTTGAAAGGAGTTGTTCCACTTCCGAAACTTCCTTTTTGTGGCTACCACAAACTAGGTTGAATTAGTTGACACTCGATGATGAGATATTCATTGATGAATGGATGGAAAGATTGTGAGATGGATGGATGGATAGATAGTTAGAGATGATACATTAGAAATATAACAGATCAATAGGTGGATGGATAGGAAAATAGATAAATAGATTGATAGATGATTAGATAAATACATCAATCAATGGATAGATAGACAGACAGATAAATAGAAAGATACAGATATGAGATTAGAAAGACAACAGATCAATAGATGGATGGATAGGAAAATAGATAAATAGATCGATAGATGATTACATAAATACATCGATCAATGGATGGATGAATGAATAAATAGATAGATAGACAGGTGAATAGAAAGATAGATACAGATAATAGATTAGATAACAGATCAATAGATGGATGGATAGGAAATAGATAAATAGATCGATAGATGATTACATAAATACATCGATCAATGGATGGATGAATGAATAAATAGATAGATAGACAGATGAATAGAAAGATAGATACAGATAATAGATTAGAAAGATAACAGATCAATAGATGGATAGATAGGAAAATACATAAATAGATCAATAGATAGAGGGCTGAATAAATACACTGTCAAATAGATGGATAGGATAGAAGGTAGGATTGACAAATAGATTGGATGGCTGGATTGATTGGTGGATGGGTGGATGGATGGATAGTGAGATAGATAGATTAGAAATATTACAGATCAATGGATAGATGGATAGGAAAATAAATAAATTGATAGAGGGATGGATAAATAGATTGACTGATCGATAGATGGATAGGTAGACAGATCTAGATTAGAAAGATGACAGATCAATGTATGGATGGATAGGAAAATAGATAAATAGATCAATGGATAGATGGCTGAATAAATAGATCGACCAGTAGATGGATGGATGGATGGATAGATAGAGTAGGAGGTAGGATGGAAAGACAGATTGGGTGAATGGATGGATAGATGATTGGTAGATGGATGGATGGATAGATTGGGATATGGATAGATAGATTAGAAATATTACAAATCAATGGATTGATGGATGGATGGATGGATGGGACAATAGATAGATGGCTAGATAAATAGATAGATGGATAGATATAGATTAGAAAGATGACAGATCAATGGATGGATGGATAAGAAAATAGATAGATCAATAGATAGATGGCTAGATAAATAGATTGATTGATAGATGGATAGATAGATATAGATTAGAAAGATGACAGATCAATGGATGGATGGATAGGAAAATAGATAAATAGATCGATGGATAGATAATGGAGATAGGATGAAAAGATAAATCGATAGAAGGATAGGAAGATAAAGATAGAAAGAAGGATGGATGGCTAGATGAGAAAGAAAGGTAGACGAATGGCTCAATGAATAGATCAGAGTGTGTTTTTGCCACAGCTGCCGCCAGCTTTTCTCGCCAGTAATTAATCTCTGGGAAATTCCCCTTGGATTAGCCCCGAGGCCTTTCAATTACAGTTCTTGTATTAATGGGAGCAAAGCTTATGGAGGAGATCCTCCGGGCTGGAGACAATCCATCCGGGATGTCTCTGTGGCTTTCAAAAAATATTATTATTATTATTATTATTAGTAGTAGTCCATCCATCCATCCATCCATCCATCTATTGATACGGCATCTTTCCAATCTATCTTTCTATCTATCCATCTCACTATTTATTCATCCATCCAACAATCATCATCTATCCACCCATTATCTATTTAATTATCTATCTCTTTCCCCTTCTATCCATCCACTGATCTGTCATTTTTCTTTCCCATCCATCCATCGATCCATCTATCTATTGATCCATCATCTTTCCAATCTATCTATCTATCCATCCCACTATCTATCTATTCATCCATCCATCTAACAATCGTCTCTGTCCATCCATCCATCCATCATATCTATTCATTTATTTACTTTATTTCTATTCCGCCCTTCTCACCCCGCAGGGGACTCAGGGCAGATTACAATGTACACATTACATTTAGACACACAAACACACAAGACAGACAAAGGCAATTTAACATCTGGCCACCAGGGGGAGCTGTCACACATTCATATTTGCCTCAATTTATTTATTTATTTACTTACTTTACTTCATTTCATTCCTCAGCAGATTGTACACATTACATTTCACACAAGACAGACATAGGCAATTTTTGGCCACCAGGGGAGTTGGCACTCCTTCATTCCTCAGCGTGTTTTCTGGAATCTTTTTATGGCCTAAAATCAGTTAAATTTAGCCTCCCCACTAAGTGGTACCTTAATTTCCTACTTGACACTGTCTTTCGGGTTGCAAAGGTCGACAACAGGCTACACAATAGGTCAAGAGCCCACTTTGACTCGGGCAGGCCTCGAACTCATGATCTTCTGGTCAGTAGAGATCTTATGCAGCTGACACCCAGCTGCGCCACATTCCCAGTGCCAATAATCTAGCTAGCTAGCTAGCTCTATCGATCTCTCCATCATCCATCTTATTTTATTTTTATTATTTTATTATTATTAACTAATAATTATCCATCTATTTTCCTATCCACCCACCCATTGATCTGTCAGCTTTCTAATCTATCTATTTATCCATCTATTTTATCATTATTCATTAATATTGATCCATTATCTATCTATTTATTTATTTATCCATCCACCAATCATCAATCCATCCATCTATCATCTATTCTATCTACTCAGCTATCTATCCATCCTATTTTGCGAGGGACGATGCTGCTTCTTTTGCCCGAAGCCCCTTTTTGGGCTGGAAATTAGAGCTTTCGTTGTTGGCGAGGAAGAGGGTTTGCATTAAAAGCAAATCAGGTGAAGAAATTGACCCAGAAACGAAGGGAAAGAAAAAAGGAGGGCGAAAGGAGTCCGGGGATTGGGCTGCACTTCCAGAACGGACCCGCACCACTGAAATAATGCACTTTGATGCCACCAATAATAATAATAATAATAATAATAATATGCATACAATGATTTCTTCTATTGCTTTGTGATTGCAACGACTGTGGTTTTTGAAGGATTTCTGCAACCAAAAACCCTTATCTAAGCAAGAATTTTTGGGGCTTAAATCCTCTGCAAGGTGCTTGATAGAACTCATTATTATTATTATTATTATCTGAAATGAATCCTTGTCTTTCTTGCAACAGCATTAATTATTAATATTATTAGTATTTATATTATTACTATATTGTTATTATTATCTGAAATGAATCCTTGTCTTTCTTGCAACAGCATTAATTATTATCATTATTATTATTAATAATATATTAGTATATATTATTGGTGATATAGTAATATTAATATTATTAGTATTTATATTATTACTATATTGTTAATATACTTAATAAGAATGTCACGCAGTTTGAATCTGCATTAATTCAACCAAATTGCAAACCAAATTGCAAAAAGCATTGGTGTGTGATAAATCCAATTAAAAGTCGAAATTTTTGGCTCTGTTTTGGCTTAGAAAGCCTTCCCTGGTTGCAAATAAAGTAACATATAATTAACACCTCCTTTCTGCTATATATATCCTTTATATGGGATTTCCTGCTGTGTATTTTTGTGTCATTTCACATCCGAAGGCGGCCATATGGTCAGCTTGGATCAGCGCTTTGAGTTTGACCTTAATCTCTGGTTAATATTTGTGGGGTTTTTCCCAATGGATTTCTGCACAAATCTGGGCAAAAACAATAGCTTTGCCCATAAAACCCCATTGTTTTATCCTCTCGCGTCGTGATGTGTTCCTGGATTCCGACAGCTATTAAAATAGCCCAAAATTAGGGCTTCATTTCAATTCTATTAATTTAATTTAATGTTTTGGTCTCATAGAAGGAGTATTATTATTAATAATACCCTACTGTTACATTTGGAGCCATTGGAGTAATGGTGTGGTGGAGTTAATATAATAAGTGGCATATTAATTTTATTTTTGTTGTTTTGTTTTTATTATTAACTAGTTTTGTTTTGGGTTGTTAGGTCATATTATTTAGTTAATTAGTAACACTATTGAGTTGGAAAAAGCCAGTCTTTGATTTCCTTTTTTTATGAATGCTCCCAATAAAAAATGCATAAGGATGTGGCTGCCCGGGTTATTTGAGAAAGGCATTGTGTGCCAAGGTTGGTCTTTGGTACTTCAAGTCCCATCATCCTCAGTCCACCCTCCTCCAAACTGCAGTAGAATATAGAGTGGGTCATGGGGGCTCTGTGTGTCACGTTTGGTCTTGATCTTTCATTGGATGAGGGTTGCAGCGGACTTGGAAGGTGAGTGAAGGTACTTCAAGTTCCATAATCTGTGGTCCATCCTCCTTGAAACAGCACCAGGGTGTAGAGTGGGTCAAGGAGGCTCTGTGTACCAATTTTGGTCTGTATTGTTCATTGGATGAGGGTCGTGTTGTTTTCAGGAAGTGAGTGAAGGTACTGCAAGTCCCATCATCCATGGTCCATCCTCCTTCAAACTGCAGCAGGATGTAGAGTGCAGCAGGATGTAGAGTGGGTCATGGGGGTTCTGTGTGCCAAGTTTGGGCCTGATCTGTGATTTGTAGGGGCTACAATGTTTTGTGAATCGGAAGTGAATCGGGTGAAGGTACTGGAAATCCCATCATATGTGGGCCAGGTTGTAAAGTGGGTCATTGGGCCTCTGTGAGCCAAGTTTGGTCCTGTTTGTCATTGGTGTGGGCCACAGTGCTCTAAGGAAGTGAATTAAAGTACTGTAAGTCCCATCATCCATGGTCCATCCTCCCTCAAACTGCACCAGGATGTAGAGTGCAGGGGATCTGTGCGCCAAGTTTGGTCTTGTTCTGTCATTGTTGGGGGCCTAGTCAGGAAAATCAAGTTGAGGAAGCCTTACTGTCAATTCAGGCCCTAAACCAGGGGTGGGCAATTACCGGCCCTCCAGCTGTTTTGGACTTCAACTCCCAGAAATCCTAGCCAGTTTACTAGCTGTTAGGATTTCTGGGAGTTGAAGTCCAAAACATCTGGAGGGCCGGTAATTGCCCACCCCTGCGCCTAAACAATATCCCATGACCTGAGGCCTAGTCAGGAAAATCAAGTTAAGAAAGCCTTGCTGTCAATTTTGGGCCTGGTCTGTGATTTATAGGGGCTACAGTGTTGTTTGAGAAGTGAATCAGGTGAAGGTACTGCAAATCCCATCGTTCGTGGCCCATCCTGCCCTAAACCACACCAGGTTGTGAAGTGGGCCATTGAGCCCCTGTGTGCCAAGTTTGGTCCTGATCCATCATTGCTGTGGGCCGCAGTGGCTGATTGCCTGAGGCCTTTCCTTTTCCCTTTTCGTCACTTTAGAATGTTGGAATGTAGATGGCCAATCAAAGTCCTTTATGCAAATACTTCCTCAGTGGCAGCCAATCCCCTCTGTCTGGTGCCTTAGAATGTTGGAGTTCTGAGGCTGGCCAAACAGAGTCCTTTATGCAAATAATCCCATAGTGGCAACCAATCGTAACGCTGCCACATATTCCTCCGCACCTCCACACCGCCGCAAACATTCTCTTTTATTATAGTTATAGATAGATAGATTTGAAAGTTTTGTTAGAATTCTGAAATTTTCACCACCAGAACTTTAGTAACACTTTAGAAGCAAAGCACCAGCGCCCCCTAGTGGTGCAAGTACTTTAGAACCATGGATTTCCCATGCCTAATATACACACGTATATACACACAAAACACAATACACAGACTGGGCCACAGTAATGCGTGGCAGGGGACGGCTAATATATGTATATACATATACATATGTATATCTGTATACCTTTATAAAGCGGAATGTTTCTATGTATGTGTGCGGAGGGCGGAAGGGCGGATATGTGGCAGCCACTTTCACAGGCCACAGCAACCAGCGCGGGTGATGGACCTGCACCAAACTTGGTACACGTAACCCCCCTAACCCCCTTTACGTCCTGGTGCGGTTCAGGGGACATGACCCACGGATTATGGGATTTGTAGTACTTTCAAACACTTTGGTTCCCACAGACCACTGAGGCCACCAAAAAGGACCAATAAAGACCACACTTAGCACACACAGCCCCCATGACCCACTCTACGTCCTGGTGCAGTTTGGAGGAGGGTGGACCATGGATGATGGGACTTGAAGTACCTCTACTCACTTCCCAAGTCCGCTGCAACCCTTATCCAATCACTGATCGAGACCAAACTTGGCATACATAACCCCCATGACTGCCTTCACGTCCTGGTGAGGTTTGGGGGAGGACTGACAATGGATGATGGGATTTGTAGTACTTTCACACCCTCTGTTCCCACAGACCACTGTGGCCAACAAACACTGATAAAGACCACACTTGGCACACAGAGCCCCAGTGACCCACTCTACATACTACTGAAGTTTGGAGGGGGCCAGAACATGGATGATGGGACTTGCAGTACCTTCCCTCACTTTCCAAGCCTGCTACAAACCTAATCCAATGACTGATCAACACCAAACCTGGCACACAGAGCCCTCATGACCCATTCTACATCCTGGTGCTGTTTTGTGTGAGACGGACCACGGATGATGGGACTTGAAGTACCTTCACTCACTTCCTAAAAACAATGCAACCCTCATCCATTCACCAATACAGACCAAACTTAGCACACAGAGCCCCCATGACCCAATCTACATCCTACTACACTTTGGGGGAGGGTGGACCAGAGATGATGGGACTTCCACTACCTTCAGTAATTTCATGATACCACTGCAACTCCCAATAATGATGGATCAAGACCAAACTTGCCACACAGAGCCCCCATGACCCACTCTACATCCTGGTGCACTTCTCAAATGACCCGGGCACCGCCGGGTCCCCAAGCTAGTGTATATATAAAGATAAAGAAATAAAATAAATAAATATGTGTGTATGTATGTGTATATATGTGTGTGTGTGTATTCATATACATACAGTATGCGTGTGTCTGTGAATGCTTAATGCACATTGGTCTCTTTGAACTTCTCCAAGTAACGCCAGCCATTGCTTGAAAGGTTTGCACTGTATAATAGTTCGAGGTAGATGCACCAACTCCCAGCATCCTGGATGAATCCCACCCACCCAGTTGCATTCTTCATGATGTGCAGCTCAACAAGTGCTTTTGTTTTTTCCGTTGGGCGTTTTCGGCATTCCTTTGCAAATATCTGGCTTTCCTCCCCTCCCTTCCCACCTACGGCCCTGCATTCCCTTCTCCTTGTTTTTCAATCATGCTGCCAGTGAAATGGGGGGACGGAGGGGGGAAGGGGACGGTCCTTCCTTCCTGGGAGTTGTAGTTCACCAACAACCAGAGAAACTGCGACCCGCACCGATGATGGACCTGGACCAAACTTGGCACGCGGAACCCCCAGGACTCACTCAACCTACTAGAGCAGTGTTCCCCAACCTTTTTTGAGCCGCGGCCCATTTTTGACATTTACAAAATCCTGGGGCACACCACCAACCAAAATGACACTCTAACACAGTAATACATATAGTTAATATGTTTTTAAATGTATTTATACACACAGTGTAATGCCTGGGCCTGTTTCGATGAACACAACATATATATGACTTCCTTTCACATACTTATACATGGCTATCATGTCTTCTCTCAGCCTTCTCTTCTTCAGGCTAAACATGCCCAGCTCTTCAAACCGCTCCTCATAGGACTTGTTCTCCAGACCCTTGTGAAATTTCACCCTGAGTGAAACTTGCTTCCAGATAACTATGGGTGTCATGAAACTGTTATAAACAGTTCCTTGGGGGAGGCAACTCTCAAAAAATCCAGTAAAATAATAAAAAATTAAACATTTCCAAGCGGAGAGGCTCAATTTGTTTCTTGGAAACCTGTGAATGCTTCAGCCTCCCGATGCTCCCAGGTTTGCTCACTGCCCAATTCACCGACGTGGAGCTTCCGGCATTCGGCGGAGCCCTTCCTTTGCCTCGGGGAGGATCTTTGGAGAGGGAAAGAGGGAGAAAGAGCTGCTAGGAGGGGGAAGAGTGTCAATTTCCCACGGCACACCTGCCGATCGCTCACTAAGTGTGCGATCATATTGAACTCTAGAGCAGTGTTTCCCAACCAGTGTGCCGTGAGTGATCACCAGGTGTGCCGTGGGAAATTGGAACTTCCAATACCCTTTCTTCCCCCTCCTGCCCACAGTGCTCTCTGGGTGTAGGTGAACTACAACTTCCAAACTCAAGGTCAATTCCCAAGCAAACACTTTCAGTACTTTCTGTTGGTAATGAGAGTTCAAGATGTCAATTCCATGATTGCAAGAGTTCAGGATGCTCTTTGATTGTGTGTTGACTATAAATCCCAGAAACTGTAACTTCCAAATGTCAAGGTCTATTTTCCCCAAACTCCATCTGTGTTCACATTTGAGCATACTGAGTATTCATGCCAAATTTGGTCCTGATCCAACATTGTTTCAGTCCACAGTGCTTTTTGGATATACAGTAGGTGAACTACAACTCAAAAACCCAAGGTCAATTCCCACCAAACTCTTATAGTATTTTCTCTTGGTTATGGAAGTTCTGTGTGGGAAGTTAGCGTCTTTCCGCCATTCCTCTTGTACACAGAGTAAGGCTCTAATACTAACAATACTGTAAACACGCTATGAGAGCTAATAAAGAATAGATGCAATATTGTGTAAATCACTTATTTTATAAAAATAATCTATAGAGAATCAATAGGTATCATATAGATATAGTGTAAAGTGCAAGTATATATTCAATTATACAACTTTGCAGTGTTATCTCAACAAATTCACATTCGTGGTATTATTTCAATCACTCATAATATGAATATCATATTATGCATTAATGCTGTGATATTCATATTATGAGTGATTGAAATAATACCACGAATGTGAATTTGTTGAGATAACACTGCAAAGTTGTATAATTGAATATATACTTGCACTTTGCACTATATCTATATGATACCCTATTGATTCTCTATAGATTATTTTTATAAAATAAGTGATTTACACAATATTGCATCTATTCTTTATTAGCTCTCATAGCGTGTTTACAGTTTCCGCCATTCCTGCCAGGATATCTATGTTGTGTTCATCGAAACAGGCCCAGGTTTCACACTGAGTATATAAATACATTTAAAAACATATTAACTATATGTATTACTGTGTTAGAGTGTCATTTTGTGTCATTTGGTGTGCCCCAGGATTTTGTAAATGTAAAAAGTGTGCCGTGGCTCAAAAAAGGTTGAAAAACACTGCTCTAGAGGGCTTGGAGGGGACTGACCCACCACAGTGGGAGTTGTAGTTCACCCTACAGCCAGAGAGTACACTGAACCCCACCCGTGATGCATCTACTAGAGCAAACTTGCCCAGCATGGCAAACTTTAAAGTACTCCTGGAGTTTCTTGGGGTTCACCTGGCATGATGGGAGTTGTAGTTCACCCACAACCTTATGCATTCTGTACCATGATACAAACTACGCAGACCACGTTGGGGACCTGAGCAAGCATAATAATATTAATAATATATAACCATTACAACAACAACAACAAAGTTTGAAAAGTGCATGATGCAAGACGCGCTGCAAATATTCTGAAACTCAGGGACTTCCCTGAATGCCGAAGACAATCAATTCAAAACTCGGCCTGGACTTGCAAGATGAATAATAATTGTTATTTTTCGGTTCCTTTAAGTCAAGGGGGGAGGGAGCTCGAGCGTGGAAAAGAACGACCGGCCGAGGGATGTGAAAACCACCTTGGAGCTGTGTTTTGAGTCATTTGTGACATTTAGGTGCCTGCAGAGCTTGGGGGGGGGGGGGGTGCAGATTGGAAGCGGGGTCAGGCTGGGTGGCCTTTGGGGGCCCCCTCTCCCAGTCCATTGCCTGCCTTGGGCATTCCCCCCCTCTCTATTTCAGGGTCTCTGGGGCTGCTTTGCCTATAAATAGCAAGGGAGGCTCTCCCCATCTGTTTATAATGGGCAGGCGCACGCCCTGTCCCTGCTACGGAAAAAAAAAAGGCAGGGAGCGGGAGGAAAAACACACGCATTGTCATGGGATCCAGTGGGGAAATCTATGGGGAAATGAGATTGGCCTTCTGCAAGGCTTTCTGACCTGACCCACAGTTCATTCCACGTGTGCATCACACATACAGACATCTGTTTCTCTTTCGATTGCTCTATCTATCTATCTATCTATCTATCTATCTATCTATCTATCTTCCTGTGTATGTGTGTGTATCCACCCATTTTCTTTTCTTTCTGTCTGTCTGTCTGTCTGTCTTCCTATGTATGTATGTATGTATGTATGTATGTATTAGGCCTGGTTGAGCCCAAAAAAAATTGGTTCAAAACTTGTTCCGGATGTAGGTGATGCTGGCGCTTCAAATCTCATTGACTTCCGAAATTTCCCAGGAAAATTTTGTAATTTCCCGAATTAGTTCTGAAATTTCGGAACGGCTTTGTTAAGGGCGGACACACATGTTTAACCCAGTTTGGAGGTGGATGCCTTCCCTCTGCGTCAGAACTGTGGCGAGAACCGCACACGGAAGGGAAGGCCAGGGAAGGGAAACCTGCCGATTCCTTTCCGAAAATGGCGACAGCGGCGGCTTCGAAATGGCAAATTCACTTCGGGGTTGTTTACATCGCTTTGAAACCGCTTCAAAAGTGAATTTAATCCAAATTCATTCCGATTTTACGAGCATTCCGATGAACCTACCCAGGCCTAGTATGTATGTATGTATCCATCTTCCTTCCTTCCTTCCGTTCTATCTGTCTTCCTATGCATGTATATATCCATCCATCCATCCATCCATCCATCCATCCATTCCTTCCTTCCTTCCTTCCTTCCTTCCTTCCTTCCTTCCTTCCTTCCTTCCTTCCTTCCTTCCTTCCTTCCTTCCTTCCGCTCTATCTGTCCATCTGTCTTCCTATGCATGTATATATTCATCCATCCATTTTCCTCCCTCCCTCCCTCCCTCCCTCCCTCCCTCCCTCCCTCCCTCCCTATCCCTCCCTCCCTCCATTCATCACTCCATCCATCTATTTTCTTTCCATCTATTTTCTTTCCCACCTTCTTTCCTTCCTTGCTATCTAACTACCTTCCTTCCTTCCTTCCTTCCTTCCTGCCTGCCTGCCTGCCTGCCTGCCTGCCTGCCTGCCTGCCTGCCTGCCTGCCTGCCTCCCTGCCTCCCTCCCTCCCTCCCTCCCTCCCTCCCTTCCTATGTATGTGTCGGTCGGTCTGTCTGTCCATGCATTCAGCCATCCACCTATTAGTTTTCCTTCCTATTTACCTATCTCTCTTCGTTTCTATTGATCTATCGATCAGTCCGTCTATTGATCTATCCTTCTACCTATATGTATATATCGATTGATTGTTCTCTCTATTGAACTATCATCTATCTATCTATCCATCCATCTATCATCTATTTCAGACCTGGGCATCCTACGGGCCGCGGGTCGGATGCGACCCGCCGGCCGATTCTCACCAGCCCGGAGAGAAGGGCATAGGGGTGCGGGGCCAGGAGGAAGAGGTGCCGCTGTCGCCATCACAGCCCGCAGACAGCCCGCCGCTCCGGAGAGGAGAGGCGGCTTTGGAGTGCCTTCCATCCCGGGAGGCAATCCAGGCCTGCAGCGGGAGCAGTTGGCGACCTGCAGCAGCTGATCGCCCTGGCGACCCAGAAGACTTGATCGTCTTCCGGGTCGCCAGGGCGATCAGCCGCCTCAGGTCGCCGACTGCTCCCGCTACAGGCCCGGATCGCCTCCCGGGATGGCAGGCACTCCAAAGCTGGGATGGCAGGCACTCCATGGCAGGGCGATCAGCTGGGGAACGGCTGGGGGTGAGAGGGGGCGAAGGCCTGCAGCCTCCGATCGCCTGCTGCTCTGCTCTGCTGCGGCTGGGTCCGCTTTGTCATCCTGTGGGCTGGGTCCATTGGGCCATTCCACCTTGGGATCCTTCCTCTCTTGAGGATGTCAGCCTCTATCTTGGTTCGCACCTTGTCTTCTTGAATTTCATTTTATTTTAGTGGTTGTTATTATTATTTTATAATAATTTTATTATAATATAATAATATAATAAATAATATATTATAATGTTATATTATATTATAATTTCAATATATTATAATGTCTATATATATATACTATAATATAATAATTATGATATTAATACTAATAATATATGAATATTTCTTGATATATTAATATGTTAATATTAATGATGTGTAATATATAGTAAATAAATAAATAAATAATGTAGATCAGCATGTAGTTCAGCCTTTAGGTGCGGCCCTCCATAATATTTTTTGGCTCTCGTGTGGCCCGTTGGAAAAAATAATTGCCCACCCCTGATCTATCTATCTATTATATCTATCTATCTATGGATCCCCGATCGATCCCTTTTTCCTGCCTGTCATCCCCTTTTTCTTTCCCAAGCATCACAGCGATGATTCCAGTTTATCAATGGAGAGATGGATACTCACTAGTACATCCCTCTCCTCCAATGGCGCGCCTCCCCCATTGCACAGGGCTTTCCTATTGGCCGAGCATCTCCCCCCACTCCTCAAAGGCCTGCTGTTGCCGTGGCAACACCCAAAGCCTGCCTCTTCCTCAGGGATGGCTCACCTGCTTTGAAATAACTACTGCAATAAGTAACTAGAAGAACATTACTTGTGGCCTTAATTACTAGAGGAATAGGTTAAATCTGCATAGTAGCAATAAGTGGAGTTACTTGTGGTCTCAATTACTAGAGGAATTAGTTCAATGGAGTGGATAAATTGAAGTAACTAGAAAAAGTTGTACTTATGGCCTAGAGGAATTAGTTATGTTCAATGGAGTTGGCAACTAGATGTAACTAGAAAAAGTTACTTGTGGCCTCAATTACTAGGGGAATTAATTAAATAGAGACAATAAGTATATAACAAACAACTAGAAAAAGTTACTTGTGGTCTTAATTACTAGATGAATTAGTTCAATAGAGTTGATATTATTCAACGTTTATATGCGCTCCCTGGCCCAGCTGGCCCGCGACTTTGGTCTGGAGTGTTATCAGTATGCGGATGACACCCAGCTTTTGCTGAGAATGGACGGCAGGCCGGACACCGCACCGATTGTTTCCATCGATGCCTGGAGGCCGTGACTGGTTGGCTGCGTACCAGCCGGCTGAAGGTGAATCCGTCGAAGACGGAGATCCTGTGGCCCGGTCGCCCCGGGCTGGGTGGGTGCCGGTTGCCTACCCTGGATGGCGAGCAGCTTAGCCCGTCATCTTCGGTTAAGAGCTTGGGTTTCAGTTGGACTCCCTGCTGACCATGGAGGCCCAGGTCTCCGCGGTCTGCAGGGGGTCCTTCTATCACCTGCGACAGGCTAGGCGACTGGCACCCTACCTGTCCGGGAATGACCTGGCGACGGTAATCCAAGCGACGGTCATCTCGAGACTAGACTACTGTAACGCCCTCTACGTTGGCCTTCCCCTGTCGACACTCCGGAAACTCAAGCTAGTGCAGAATGCCGCTGCTCGCTTGCTGACGGGCTCGTCAGTAAGGGAGCACATTACGCCCATTCTCCGGCAACTGCACTGGCTTCCTATTGAGTACTGAATTGTCTTCAAGGTGTTGGTACTGACCTTTAAGGCCCTCCACGGCCTAGGGCCTGCGTACCTGAGGGACCGCCTTACCCCGTATTTACCCCCGAGATCACTGCGGTCAGATGAACAGAATCTGCTGGCCATTCCATCTGTCCGCTCCTGCCACCTATCCGCGACGCGACAGAGAGCTTTCTCAGCGGCAGCTCCAGTGCTGTGGAACTCCTTGTCGGACAGTGTTCGAGCCATCTCGGAACTAGTCCCTTTTAGAAGGGCTTGTAAGACCGCCCTCTTTGGACTAGCGTTCAACTAAACCCAAATGGATAGTATACTGTATACTCCATGTATTCCCTGCATCTCGTGATATGTTGACTTGTGTTTTTAACTGTTTTATGTTTTATTGTAGGATGCATGTCTGTGACATGTTGTCCATGTGTATTTTGATTGTTATCCGCCCCGAGCCTGTAGGGAGGAGCGGAATACAAAATGGAAGAAATAAATAAATAAATAAAATAAATAACAAGAGGTAACTAGAAAAATGTACTTATGGCCTTAATTGCTAGAGGAAGTAGTTATGTTCAATAGACTAGAAAGAGTTATTTGTGGTCTTAATTACTAAAGGAATTAATTGATAACTCAAAGTAACTAGAAAAAGTTACTTGTGGCCTTAATTACTATTTATTTATGTATTTATTGACTTTGCAGCTGCAAGGCTAGTCAAGTTAGCTCATTGCAAGTGTGAATGTTGCAACAAACACTTCTCAGAGGGTGCCTCCAGGCAACAGCAGCTAGGCCACTACTCAGAGACCCTCACTGATTGACTTTGCAAACTTTGTGGCTACTCGGGGCTATTCAAGCTCGCCAGTGGCAACATTCCCACTTGCTGTAAACAGACAAGGATCCTCCCTCCCCGCCCTGGACGCCATTCCAAAGAGGGTGCCTCCAGGCAACACAGGCCAGGCCTCCTCTATGCAGAGACATTCCCTGATTGACTTCATGGATCCTCAAAACTTCCAGTAGAACATCTGAAGATGCCATTAGCCACAGGTGGTGCAGGAGATAAGGCATTATTAATTAATTAATTGGGAGGCTTCACTTTCGTTCTGAAGCAGACAGGAAAAGGAACTTCTGCCAAAGATCCACCGCCCAAACGGGTTCCTCTTCCCGGGAGGAGGAGAAAAGCCTTGCTCGTATATAAAGACCCAGAACCTTGGCTGCAAAAAGCAATCCTGGCCACACTTGTGCCACCGCCGCCTCTCCCCGCCAGCATGGTGGGTATGGGTTTCTTCCTTCCTTCCAGGGGAGTTGTAGTTTCTCCTTGACGACTTGGCAGGCTTTCCCTTTGGCAGGAAGAATAAAATACGTAGTTTCTTGGGATTTGATAGAGTTTGAGGTCAGTCGGAGGAAGAAGAGAATGGAACGGAAGAGAAGAAAGGACTAGGCGTGAAAGGCAAACCTCATGATGCTCTGCGGGCCTGGGTCACCTCTAAGACTGGATGATATTAGGTCACCTAGGTCTATCTCTCTTATTATAATATATCTCCAAGGTCTTTGGGCTGGATTGCATTTTATGATATTTATATTTATTACTATATACTTTGTGTGTTTGTGTGTATGTGTGTGTGTCTCTCTCTCTTTCTCTAATTATAATATTAATTATATTATTGGTTCATCTCCAAGGTCTTTTGGCTGGATTACATTTTACGATATTTATATTTATTACTATACTAGCTTGGGGACCCGGCCCTGCCCGGGTTATTTGAGAAAGGCATTGTGTGCCAAGGTTGGTCCTTATCAGATGTTTACGTGGCTTGCAGTGGTCTCAGGAAGTTAGTGAAGGTACTGCAAGTCCCATCGGCCATGGTCCATCCCCTCCGAACAGCACCAGGATGTAGAGTGGGTCATGTGGGCTCTGCGTGCCATGTTTGGTCTTGATCTGTCATTGGATTAGGTTTGCAAGCAGTCTTGGAAAGTGAGGGAAGGTACTGCAAGTCCCATCATCCATGGTCTGCCCTCCTCCAAACTGAAGTAGGGTGTAGAGTGGGTCACTGGGGCTCTGTGGGAACAGAGGGGAGTGATAGTACTACAAATTTCATCATCCATTGTCAGTCCTCCCCCGAACCTCACCAGGACGTGAAGGCAGTCATGGGGGTTATGTGTGCCAAGTTTGGTCTCGATCAGTAATTGGATGAGGGTCACAACGGACTTGGGAAGTGAGTAGAGGTACTTCAAGTCCCATGATTCATGGTCTGGCCTCCTCCAAACTGCACCAGGACGTAGAGTGGGTCATGGGGGCTGTGTGTGCCAAGTGTGGTCTGTATTGGTCCTTTTTGGTGGGCACAGTGGTCTGTGGGAACCAAAGTGTTTGAAAGTACTACAAATCCCATAATCCTTGGGTCACCTCCTCCAAACCGCACCAGGATGTAAAGGGGGTCAGGGGGGTTATGTGTACCAAGTTTGGTGCAGGTCCATGACCCACGCTGGTCGCTGTGGCCTGTGAAAGTGGCAGCCAATCAGAACGCTGCCACATATCCCTCCGCATACATACACACATACATTCACTTTTATTAGATAGATATAGATACTTTGTGTGTATATATGTGTGCGTGTGTGGGTGTGTATCTCTCTGTGTGTAATTATAATATATTATTGGTTCATCTCCAGGGTCTATTGGCTGGATTACATTTTAGTATATTTATTATTATATACTTGATACTTGATGTGTATTTGAGTCTCCATATGGGTACACACACACACACATATCTATATATATTCTCTCCTTTTTGTCGTTCAGGATCAGTTTGATAACCTGGAGAAGCACACGCAGTGGGGCATCGACGTCTTGGAGAAATACATCAAGTTTGTCAAGGAAAGGACCGAGATCGAAATCAACTATGCAAAGCAGCTTCGGTGAGTCTTGGCGGGATGAACTGGGTCCAAATGTTGCGTTTATATACGAGCAAAACCAGGGGGAAATATATTTATAGTTTGTATGGTTTTTAACAACAACTTTATTTATACCCTGTCCCATCTCCCCGAGGGAACTCAAAGTGCTTTACAACAGTGCAAATAATAATAATAATCTAATAAATAATAATAATAATAAATGAATCCCACCCTTGGGAGAAAAGCGAGAGGAAAATAAATAAATAAAGCTTAATAATAGTAATAATAATAATATAAGTCCCACTCATAGTAGAAAAGCAAGATAAAATAAATAAATAAATACATCTTAATAATAGTAATAATGGTGATGATGATAATAATACAAGTCCCACCCATGGGAGAAAATCAGGATTAAATAAATAAATACATCTTAATAATAGTAATAATGATGATGATAATAATAATAATATAAGTCCCACCCATGGGAGAAAAAGCAGGATTAAATAAATACATCTTAATAATAGTAATAATGATGATGATAATAATATAAGTCCCACCCATGGGAGGAAAAGCAGGATTAAATATATAAATAAATAAATACATCTTAACAATAGTGATAATGATGATGATGATAATAATAATAATATAAGTCCCACCCATGGGAGAAAAAGCAGGATTAAATAAATAAATAAATACATCTTAATAATAGTAATAATGATGATGATAATAATAATAATATAAGTCCCACCCATGGGAGAAAAAGCAGGATTAAATAAATAAATAAATACATCTTAATAATAGTAATAATGATGATGATAATAATAATAATATAAGTCCCACCCATGGGAGAAAAAGCAGGATTAAATAAATACATCTTAATAATAGTAATAATGATGATGATGATAATAATAATAATATAAGTCCCACCCATGGGAGAAAAAGCAGGATTAAATAAATAAATAAATACATCTTAATAATAGTAATAATAGTAATCATGATCCAGCCCAAAGACCTTGGAGAAAAGTGGGACAACAACAACAACAAAAAAATAGTTTCACCTATGAGAGAAAAGCGGGGTAAAATAATAAATAAATAGGTCCCACGCATGGGAGAAAAGTGGGACAAACAATAAATAATAATAATTACTATTATTATCATTAATTATTATTGATATTATTATTATCAACAGAAAAGAAGAAAACATGAAAATGAACAAAATCTGGCACCCAGTATTTTAAAAAAGCTCCAAAATCAGGATAGTAAATAAAGAGCAACACTCAAAAACAAGGGAATTCCAGACAAGAATCGATCAGGGCCAGCTAATCACCTCCCAACCAAGGATTCCCCCAGGCAGGAAGCAGTCAGACCTTGAAACTGCTAGGCCGTTCAATGCTAATCAAGCTGGCCCATTGCAACATTCTCAGACGAGAGTTCTTTCTTCCGCCCTGGACATTATTCCACAAATATAATAACCTCCTTTGCCTAGTTATAATAAAACAGTAACAATAGAATCAGCTCAAGTAACTCAACGAATGGCTTTCTTAATCAAGGTTTGAGTCAGAACAAGGTTGGGAATCAGGGGAAAAGCACAAAAATCTTATGTTGTGAATGCTATGAGGAGAAGTTCTCTTGCGAAAGAGGAAATGGGGAATGCCGAGGGGGGAAGGAATGGAGAAGTCCGACTCAGAAGAGCCAACGGAAGCGGGGCGTTTACACCTGGGTTTTGGGGATAGGGAGTCACGGCCCTCCTTTTCCATCTCATGGCAGGAACCTTTCCAAGAAGTACCAGCCCAAAAAGAACTCCAAAGAAGAGGACGAAAACAAGTAGGTTGGCTCTCCTTCTACATACAGGTCTCATCCATCTCTCCGTCTGCCCACCCATCTTTCTACGCATCTATCTATCTCTAATGCATCTATCCACCTATCCACCCACCCATCTATGCATTATCTGTCTCTCTCTCTCTCTCTCTCTCTCTCTCTCTCTCTCCACCTATCTATCCATCCATCCATCCATCTTTCTATCTCTTTGTATCTTTGTATCTATCTATCCATCCACCCATTCATTTATCTCTCATGCATCTATCTATCCATCTATCCACCTATCCATCCACCCATCTGTGATGAGGTGGTTATTTATGTTAATCACATGTTTGTTTATGTAATTAGAAGGGACATTCTTTGGAAGCTGCAGAGAGTGAGCAGTAGAATGTTCACAGCAGCAAGCTGTAAGCAGAGGCTGTTGCCATGACAACAGAGGCCACTCTGGCTTTAGAATGTTCAGTTTGAATTTGACAGTTGGAGAATGTCAGTTGGCCAGCAGCTGTGACCAGTGTAGTGGGAAATTAGCAGTTGCTGAAGCTGCAAGCTGTCTGTAGGAGCTGCAGTGTGCAGTTCAGTTCTGTGTGCGAGTTTAGGGAAACCCAAGTGTGTGGGTTTAGAAACCCAGGTTAAGGACAAGTGTAGTCCTAGGGTTGAGAGTAACCCAGTATTAAGTAGTTACTTGTGATAGTAACTGTGTAAGGGGAATTTAAAACCCCCAGTGTTATATTGTTTAATATTGCAAGTTTGTACCTCTTCGGAGTTTTGAAACCACCTAAGCTTTAAGCCCATTTGTGTAAAATAAACTGTCAAACACTTTCAAGAAAAACATCTGTGGAAGTCATTTATTCACAAAGACCCTCACATCTAGTGGTCAAGCATTGACAAATGGTGGCAGCAAGATAATAATAAAGAGAAGCAAAACATTGAGTATTGGTGGCAGTGGTCAGTCGTCCAGTGAATCCAGTACTAGGTTTTGGAACATCGTTACACCGTCTATGCATTATCTGCCCCCCCTCTCTCTCCCTCCACCTATCTATCCATCCATCTATCTTTCTATATCTCTGTGTATCTTCGTATCTATCCATCCACCCATTCATCTATCTCTCATGCATCTATCTACCCATCCATCCACCCATTCATCCATCTATGCATTATGTCTGTCCCTTTCTCTCTCCACCAATTTATCTATCCATCCATCTATATTTCTGTCTATCTCTGTGTATCCTTGTATCTATCTATCCATCCACCAATTCATCTTTCTACTTTATCTCTATCCACCTATCCATCCATCATTTGATTGATCTATTGATCTATCTATCCATCCATTCATCCCTCTTTATATTCCTCTATCATTTGATTGATCAATTGCTCTATCTATCTATCATCACTCCATCCATCCATCTCCTATTTATTTATCCATGTGTCTATCCATCCCTTCCTTCAAACTATCCATCCATCCAGCCATGTATTCCTCCATCTATTGATTGATTGATCTATTCATCCATCCACTCATCTGTCTGTTTCTATCCATCCTTCCATCTATTCATTTGTCTGTCTGTCTATCCATTTATCCATCTATAAATTCCTCTATTTATATCTATTTATCATTTGATTGATCAATTGATCTATCTATCTATCATCACTCCATCCATTCAGCTATTTATTTATCCATGTGTCTATGCAACCCTTCCTTCAAACTATCCATCCATCCCTCCATCTATTGATCGATTGATCTATTAATCCATCCATTCATCTACCCAACTGTCTCTGTGTCTACCTACCTACCCATTTACTCATCCATCTATTCATCTGTCTATCCATTTAGCTATCCATCCATCTATCAATTATCTATCTACCTACCTATCCATTTATTCATCCATCCATCCATTTTCCTACCTACCTACCTACCTACCTACCTACCTATAACTTTCACCCCTATCTATCCACCCATTCATCCATTTATTTTCCTATCCATCCATCCATTTTCCTATCTATCTATCTATCTATCTAATTATCTATAAGTCAATCTATCTATCTATTTATCCATCCATCCATCCATGTATCTATCTATTTATCTATCCATTTATACATCCATTCATGCATCTATCTATCCATCCATGCATGTATCCTCCCTTTTGCCTGTCTGTTGTCTATCTCTCTCATCTATCCACCCACCTATCTATCTCACCTGCCCTTCCATTCACCCCTGCATGCACCCAATGGGGTGGGAGGGGGGATGCCGGCTGTGCTGCTGGACCATTGCCAGAGGGTCGCTCCTCACCTGACGGCCAGGCTGCCTACTTGCAGGTATTCCTCGTGCCGGGCCTTCCTGTCAACGCTGAGTGAGATGAATGACTACGCCGGGCAGCACGAGGTCATCTCTGAGAACATGACCTGCCAGATCACGTCCGAACTCGCCCGGTACGTCCAGGAGCTCAAGCAGGAGAGGAAAGCGGTAAGGGGCGCCCCCACGCTGGCCCTCGCACAACTGCCCCTCCCACCATTGGCCCCGGCACGATTGGAATGGTTTCTTGCACAATGATTTTACATTTGGTCCTTGCACAATAGTTTCTTCTACATTAGGTCCCCGTGCAATACTTTCTTCCACAATTGGTCCTTGCACAATAGTTTCTTGTACATTTGGTCCTTGCACAATCATTTATTTCACAGTTGTCCTTGCAAAATCTTTCCTTGGTTTATTCCACAATTGGCCCTTGAACAATTGTTTCTTGTACATTTGGTCCTTGCCAGGCATGTAGCCGGGGGGCTAAGGGGCTTCAGCCCCGAAATTCTCAGGGTGGTCCGCGAAAAGGCCTTACTGGTACATTATTTAAACTGTTATGTTTATTCATATCATGATCTGATCACCATGCTCAATATATCCCACATTAATGGGGTTATTGGGATAACAATACAAAAGGTTTGCTAGGGTAGACCCTCTTCCACCCAGTCTCAGCCCCGAACCAAACTCACCCCCCGAATCAAAATCCTGGCTACGGCCCTGGTCCTTGCACAATCGTTTCTCTCAGAACTGATCCTTATAAAATCGTTTCTTGCAGAATGGGTCCATGTGAAATAATTCCTGGTGCAATAATTGGACAACAATTTATTGTGAAATAGATCCTTGCACAATTGTTTTTTTTGTAGAATTGGTTCTTGCTAATTTGGCACCTTTACCATTGGTTCTTATACAGTAGGCTCTTGCAGCATTGGTTATTTCACAGTTGCTTCCCACACTATTGCTTTCCACACTGTTTTCACAATTGCTTCTTGCACAATTGCTTCTGATGCCATTCCCACAACTGCTTCCTGCACTGTTTTCGTAAATGCTTCTCACACAATTGCTTCTGATGTCATTTTCTCAACCGCTTCCTGCACAACTGCTTCTTGCACTGTTTTGCGAATTCTTCCTGCACTATTGCTTCCCGCACACTTTCACAACCTGCACTGTTTTCAAAATTACTTCTCGCACAATTGCTTCCCGCATTATTTTTGCAAATGCTTCATGCGCAGTTGCTTCTCACAGTGTTTTCATCACCACTTCCTGCACAATTCCTTCCTGCACTATTGTCACAACTCCTTCCTGCACTGTTTTCACAATGCTTTTCTCACCATTGCTTCTGACACTACTTTCACAATGGCTTCCTCTGAATGGATTGCACCATGCACGAATACAAGCATACACACACTTCCCCATTCAAAGCTGGGCCTGGGGTTTTGTCCTCTGCGGATCAGGTTTAAATAACCCGAGACTGGGAGAGGGTGCCTTCGCCATGCGGGCAAGCACGTGCCTGCCGTGGCCTTGCACCACAGTGGTGCCAAGAGGCGCATTCCGGGCCTGTTGTGCTCACGAGGGTGGTGACCAGAAAGGAAAAGGCCGTGCTTGACTTGCAGACACAAAGCCCGATTGTGCGCTGCCCTCTCCCTGGCCCTTTGTGTGCCCAGGCAAGAAATAATCTTTGCAGAAAGAAGGGAAAGCCAAGCCTTTGCTTCGCACCACGGGCCGCCTGAGCCAAGCCCACCGCACCATCGAGGCCCAGCCGCCTCTTGCCGGTACTCGGCTGCAAAACAAAAAGCCTCGCGGCATATTTAGCAGCTAGGTTCTTGGTCGCCCCGTTAAATAGGTTTTGCCGCATGCGATTTATGGCAAAGTTGCAAAGATGGGATTTGCAGGTTGTCGCCTGGCATTAAAGCACTGATTCCAGATGTGGAAAATGTGAACTCCTTTATTTCCCCCTCCCTGTTTCCCATTGCCTGGAAGGTTTCATTTCCAGGAAATAAGAGCAAACCAAAACACAAATAGCCCCGAGGAGGGGAAATCTCCAAGTTTGATTTCCTTTGCTACGTGGCACACTTTGTGCAAAAGAACTAAAGAAACCCCAATATTGGTTTATTATTATTATCCTGCTTTTTTCTTTTACGATTCCAACCAAGCCTGTGGAACTCCCCAACTCATGACATTGTATACTCGTATATTATATATATTTAATGCTTTTTAAAATAGATCTCGTTCTGCCAACAAATCCTTTCCTCGAGACAGTGTTTCCCAAGCATTATATGCTCTTCGTTTCCTTCCTCAGCATTTTCACGACGGGCGGAAAGCCCAGCAACACATTGAGACCTGTTGGAAACAGCTGGAATCGGTGAGTTCGAGTAAATCTTAAGTTTGCAAAATGAGGAAGAACGAATGGCTTTGGGCTCTGCGTGCAGAATATAACCCTAAGGAAGCTATAATGCACATCACGCTGTGCATCTCTCCATCTCGTATCCATCATTCGAAATGTATTCATTGTATTATCTGCTGGTTTCTACTATTGTGGATAAGAATTCATATTTTTATGGCCAGGGAAATATGGAAGGATTTGGATGTGATATTATTATTATTATTGGGTTGTTTGTCACTATAGGGACCAATGATGATGCTGATGATGATTATTGGTTTGGTTTTGGTAGCCATGTATGGACATGTTGTTGTTGTATTTATTATTATTATTATTACTACTACTACTACTACTTTGGGTGGGTTTTGAGGGCCACACATGGAGATGTGATTATTATTATTATTATTATTACCTTTGAGAGTGATGCATTGAATATATGATTTATTATTATTATTATTATATTGGTTTGATTTTGGGGGCACATGTAGACTTATGATAAATTATTATTATTATTACTTCTTTTTTCTATTATGTGATGTATTATTATTATTATTATGGATTTATTTTCATATTTGTATGGCCAGGGAAATATGGAAGGATTTGGATGTGATAATATTATTATTATTCGGTTGTTTGTCACTATAGGGACTAATGATGATGCTGATGATGATGATTGGTTTGGTTTTGGTAGCCATGTATGGACATGTTGTTGTTGTATTATTATTATTATTTTGAGTGGGTTTTTAGGGCCACGCATGGAGATGTGATTATTATTATTATTACCTTTGAGAGTGCTGCATTGGATATAGGATACATTATTATTATTATTATATTGGTTTGATTTTGGGGGCACATGTAGACGTATAATAAATTATTATTATTATTACTTCTTTTTTCCATTATGTGATGTATTATTATTATTATTATGGATTTATTTTCATATTTGTATGGCCAGGGAAATATGGAAGGATTTGGATGTGATATTATTATTATTATTATTATTCGGTTGTTTGTCACTATAGGGACCAATGATGATGCTGATGATTGGTTTGGTTTTGGTAGCCATGTATGGACATGTTGTTGTTGTATTTATTATTATTATTATTATTTTGGGTGGGTTTTGAGGGCCACGCATGGAGATGTGATTATTATTATTATTATTACCTTTGAGAGTGATGCATTGGATATAGGATACATTATTATTATTATTATATTGGTTTGATTTTGGGGGCACATGTAGACTTATGATAAATTATTATTATTATTACTTCTTTTTTCTATTATGTGATGTATTATTATTATTATTATGGATTTATTTTCATATTTGAATGGCCAGGGAAATATGGAAGGATTTGGATGTGATATTATTATTATTATTCGGTTGTTTGTCACTATGGGGACCAATGATGATGCTGATGATTGGTTTGGTTTTGGTAGCCATGTATGGACATGTTGTTGTTGTATTTATTATTATTATTATTATTTTGGGTGGGTTTTGAGGGCCACGCATGGAGATGTGATTATTATTATTATTATTACCTTTGAGAGTGATGCATTGGATATAGGATACATTATTATTATTATTATATTGGTTTGATTTTGGGGGCACATGTAGACTTATGATAAATTATCATTATTATTACTTCTTTTTTCTATTATGTGATATTATTATTATTATTATGGATTTATTTTCATATTTGTATGGCCAGGGAAATATGGAAGGATTTGGATGTGATATTATTATTATTATTGGGTTGTTTGTCACTATAGGGACTAATGATGATGCTGATGCTGATGATTGGTTTGGTTTTGGTAGCCATGTATGGACATGTTGTTGTTGTATTTCTTCTTCTTATTATTATTTTGGGTGGGGTTTGAGGGCCACGCATGGAGATGTGATTATTATTATTACCTTTGAGAGTGATGCATTGGATATATGATACATTATTATTATTATTATATTGGTTTGATTTTGGGGTCACATGTAGACTCATGATAAATTATTATTATGATTGCTTCTTTTTTCTATTACGTGATCTATTATTATTATTATTATTATTATTATTATTATTATTATTATGGATTGATTTTGAGGGCCACACATGGAGATGTGATCATCATCCGTATAAATAAAAATGTAATGCTTGTTTGTGGGATTAACATAACTCAAAAACCACTGGACAAATGGGCACCAAATTTGGACACAACACACCTATCAGGCCAATGAGTGACCATCACTCATAAAAACACTGAAAAACACAGCAGAAGGGACTTTAAAAGCCAAAAAACCCCTATTACAATGCATGTGCAAAACCATATACACACAGACACACACACACACACACACAAACACATATATACATGCACAAAGCACATATAAACAGACTGGGCCACAGCAATGCATGGCAGGGGACGGCTAGTCATCAATAATAATAATAATAATAATAGGTTGGACATGTGATATTATTGTTATTACTATTATTATTATTAGTTTGAATTCCTACTCGACTGACATCTTCCAGACCAAAACACAGCAACATATCCACCTGTATCTTCCTTTGTCTTCCCAGAGCAAACGGCGCTTTGAGCGGGATTGCAAAGAGGCCGATCGGGCGCAGCAGTACTTCGAAAAGATGGACGCCGACATCAACGTGACGAAGGCAGATGTCGAAAAGGTAAATGCAGGCATCATCGTCACCATCATCATGATTTGTGTTATTATATTCATCATATTTATTCCTGCCCTGCTTTTCCCTCTCGCTCGAGACCCAGCGATCATCATCATCACCATCGTGTGTATGATTATTTATGCTCTGACGGGGTTGTGTCACAATGTGTTGCTTGGACGTCCAGCAGATGGCGCTGTTTTTGATGCCATGCATGTTTTTACCTGTCACAGGTGTGACATCTATATAATAGCAGACATGCGAATATATTAAAACATTCGCCTCTTCGAACGCTACGTTGTGTCCAAACTAAGAAGCGATCAGTGAAGTATTTTGAGAGATTTGAAGTCATTTACAAATGGAAATTTACATTTTTATGTTTGTAGATTAATAATAATAATAATAATAATAATGGAGCCCCCGGTGGCCAGGTAGGTTAAACTGCTGACCTGCTGAACTTGCTAACCAAAAGGCCAGTGGTTCAAATCCGGGGAGTGGGGCGAGCTCCCGCTGTAAGCCCCAGCTTCTGCCAACCTAGCAGTTCAAAAACATGCAAATGTGAGTAGATCAATAGGCACTGCTTCTGCAAGATGGTAACGATGCTCCATGCAGTCATGCCAGTGGCCACATGACCTTGGAGGTGTCTACGGACAACGCCGGCTCTTTGGCTTAGAAATGGAGATGAGCACTGCAGTCCCAGAGTCGGACACGACTGGACTTAATGTCAGGGGAAAACTTTGACCTTTAACCTATATTATTATTATTATTATTTTACTGACACAGTATGTCACAGCAAATGAGATCTATATGCTGGATTTTGTAGATTATTATTATTATTTCGTGGAATATTATTATTATTATTATTTCGTGGGTTATTATTATAGTTATTATTATTATAGCTTGGTTTTTCTCTCTGCAAAAGAGATGCCAAGAAATTATTATTATTAATATTACTATTACTATTATCCAAACTTGCTTGCAGTATATAAACCAATGCAATATAACATTATTATTATTATTATTATTATTATTATTAAAAACCTAAAAATATACAAACATTCAAATAGTTCAACAACCGGCAGCAATTAGTGGAAAAATGAGACTAAATGAGGTTGAAACTTGTGGCCGAAACTCTGTTTTTCTTGCCAAGAGAGGAAAACGGGGTCAGAAAGGAGGAGGACGGGTTGTTCTTCTTCGGCCATATTATCTAACATGCCCTGAAATCTGGCCAAAGGAGGAACAAGGCGCTAATGAGGACAGAGGGCATTATTATTATTATTTATGCCCTGCTTTTTATTGTTCTGTGGCATTATTATCTAACATGCCCTGAAATCCGGCCAAAGGAGGAATGTTAGGGAAGAAAGCAAAGTGCTAATGAGGATGGAGAGTATTATTATTGTTATTATTATTATTAATTCCCTGCTTTTTTCTCCCCAAAAGAGACTTGAGGAAACATTATTTAAATTATTATTATTATCATCATCATCACTATCATTATCACTACTTTACTTGTATTTTTATATTATTATGACGCCAATTTTGCATTACTTTTATTATTTGTCCCGTTTTTATTCAATGTAAGGTTTATGCTATTTTGCATTGTTGTTATTATTATTATTATTACTACTACTGTTATTTTATTTGGCCTTTGCAGTTTTGTATTATTATTAATACTATTACTATTATTTTAGTTGGGTGTGTGTCATTATTATTACTATTACTATTATTTTATTTGGCTTTGCATTATCATTATTCTTATTATTATTGCTATGACTGTATTTGGCTTTGCAGTTTTGTATTATTAATATTATTATTACTATTATTGTATTTAGCTTTGCATTATTATTATTATCATCATTATTGCTATGACTGTATTTGGCTTTGCATTATTATTATTATTGCTATGGCTGTATTTGACTTTGCAGTTTTGTATTATTATCTTCTATCTATATATATAAAAAGAGAGCTGTCATCCTAGGTAGCCTATAGACAGCAAAACCACACAAGGCAGACACACCAAATCAGCCCACATATACACAAAACTCCACGAGGTATGTTTACCACCCAAAACAAAAATAAAAAATTAAACAACACGACCAAAAATACAAAAAAAACCATTGGACTACAACTCCCATGATCCCCCACGCCACCCCCCTCTGGCAGTTTAGAGTGTCGGAATGTTGGTGGTGCTGGCCAATTAGAGGCATTATGCAAATACTCCCTCAGTTAGAATGTAGAGGCTGGGAGCCACCGCCCCCTGGCAGTTTAGAGTGTCGGAATGTTGGTGGTGCTGGCCAATTAGAGGCATTATGCAAATACTCCCTCAGTTAGAATGTAGAGGCTGGGAGCCACCGCCCCCTGGCAGTTTAGAGTGTCAGAATGTTGGTGGTGCTGGCCAATTAGAGGCATTATGCAAATACTCCCTCAGTTAGAATGTAGAGGCTGGGAGCCACCGCCCCCTGGCAGTTTAGAGTGTCGGAATGTTGGTGGTGCTGGCCAATTAGAGGCATTATGCAAATACTCCCTCAGTTAGAATGTAGAGGCTGGGAGCCACCACCCCCTGGCAGTTTAGAGTGTCAGAATGTTGGTGGTGCTGGCCAATTAGAGGCATTATGCAAATACTCCCTCAGTTAGAATGTAGAGGCTGGGAGCCACCGCCCCCTGGCAGTTTAGAGTGTCAGAATGTTGGTGGTGCTGGCCAATTAGAGGCATTATGCAAATACTCCCTCAGTTAGAATGTAGAGGCTGGGAGCCACCGCCCCCTGGCAGTTTAGAGTGTCGGAATGTTGGTGGTGCTGGCCAATTAGAGGCATTATGCAAATACTCCTCAGTTAGAATGTAGAGGCTGGGAGCCACCACCCCTGGCAGTTTAGAGTGTCAGAATGTTGGTGGTGCTGGCCAATTAGAGGCATTATGCAAATACTCCCTCAGTTAGAATGTAGAGGCTGGGAGCCACCATCCCCTGGCAGTTTAGAGTGTCGGAATGTTGGTGGTGCTGGCCAATTAGAGGCATTATGCAAATACTCCCTCAGTTAGAATGTAGAGGCTGGGAGCCACCGCCCTCTGGCAGTTTAGAGCAGAGCTGTCCAACTTCTACCGGGCCCAGGGCCGGAATAGAGGTCACTGAAGACCTCGGGGGCCGCTCGACCCCGCCCCCAGGCCCTGCCCCCAGGCCCCGCCCCCAGCCCCCACCCTCAGCCCAGGCCCTGCCCCTCCTAAAGCTGTCATTCTCCCTCCTCCTCCTCCTCTTTCCCGGGCACCGCGGCTGTCAGTAGCCGCAGCGCCCGGAAAGGCACGGCCCCCAGGAAAAGAGGAGGAGGGGAGCAGAAGGCGGCGCCAAGGGCAGCGCCACGCCAGGCCTGTGACACGCTGCCCTTGGCACCGCCTTCTGCTCTTTTTCGGCGGCTCCCCCGCCCCTAGGAAGGGCGGGGGAGCCGCCAAAAAGGACACCAGGCCTGTGACGCGCTGCCCTTGGCGCCGCCTACTCCTCCTTTTCGGCACGGAGAGAGGGACAGAGGGGCGGTGCAGGGAGGAGGAGCTAGCTCTTTCCTCCTCCCTGCACCGCCTCCCCCTCCCCCCCGGCCGCCATTTAAAAAAAAAATTAGATATTTTTAAAAATTAAAAATGGCGGCTGGGGGCATAGCTGGGGCCGTGCTGGACAGCCCTGGTTTAGAGTATTGGAATGCTGGTGGTAGGAGGGAGGGAGAAGAGAGAAGAGAAAAGCTGAGGGATGCGGGGGAGAGGGAAGAAAGGAAGTATAAAAGGCAGGAAGGGATGTTACTGTTGGTCTTCGCCACATGCACACACGTATGTACATATAGACATGCACACATACACACATATACATGCACTGAAATATACACATGCACACATGCATACACACATCTGTACTTGCACACATCTATGCATATACACGCATATACATATACAAAAACACACATATACATAAGTACACACATATACACGCATATACATATACACATATACATAAGTACACACACATATACACACACGCACATATGTACACAAAGACACAAATCCATATATATACACATACATACACACACAAAACACATATATAGACTGAGTCACAGGAAAGAGAAAACGCCACAGCAGCACGTGACCAGGTTCAGCTAGTTATTGCTATTATTTTATTTGGCTTTGCAGTTTATTATTATTGCTGTTGTTATTATTTGTGGATTTGTTTATTCGCCTCCAAAAGCATAGGGAACAGCAAACTCTCTGGCTCTCTTTTTCCTTCCTTCCTTCCCTTTCTCCTTCCCATTTTTGGTTTGTTTTGTTGCCAAAACCATGTGTTTGCATCTGAATCCTCCTCCTCGCCCTGGCCTTGTTGTTTATCCTTCCTTGTTTGTTGTTTTGTTGTTTAGGCCTCCGCTCGCTCTCTTCCTTCCCTCTCTCTTTTGCCTTTTATGTACCCTTTTCATGAGGGATGGAAGGATCGAAGCTCTGCACATGCTCAGAGCTGTGGTGATTATTATTATCCTTAGCCTCACTGGCTGTAATGGCATGCCCTCTGCACATGCTCAAAGGTTCTCTCACTGGCTGTAATGGAGTGCCTTTGCTCATGTTCAGAGGATGCATGCCCTCTGCACATGCTCAGAAGCACTCTCCTTACCCCCACTGGCTTCTTTTTAGCCTCATTGAGTAATAATGAAACGTTATCTGCACATGCTCAAAGGTTCTCTCATTGGCTGCAATGGAATGCCTTCTGCACATGCTCACCGATGCCCTTCCTTTGGCAGGCGCGGCAACAGTCCCAGCTGCGCCAGCAGATGGCGGAAGAGAGCAAAGGGGAGTACTCCTCTTCGCTGCAGCGGTTCAACCAGGAGCAGCGGGACCACTACCACTCCCACATCCCCAGCATCTTCCAGGTACGGCCCAACTCCAAAGCCCACCCATCGTCCCCAGCACCAGGCCACTCCTATTCTCCCCCCCCCCCCCAATGGAACCAAGGCCAAACAGCCCTCAACTTGAACTGCGGTGAGTTTCCCGGGCTGCATGCCTCCTCTCCTGACGTTCTGCCTGCATCTGTAGCTAAGAGTATCCTCAGCAGTTCTGTTGGCAGGAAGGCAAGGGGAGGGCACATATATGATATATATTTGGGAGGAAGAACCTTTGTCTGTGAATCTTGCAATTAGCAAGCTTGAATACCATGGAGCAGTCATAACGTTTGCAAAGTCCATCAGGGAAGGTCTCTGCATAGAGGTGGCCTGGCTTCTGTGGCCTGGAGGCTCCCTGTTCCACAGAAGGCACCTCCAGGCCGCAGAAGCCAGGCCACCTCTATGCAGAGACCCTCGCTGATTGACTTGGCAAACTGCTCGGTGCAATCCAAGCTTGCCTGTTGCATTGTCTCCGACTTGCTTGCTTGCGAATGCGGGGCGGCCAGGCCTCTCTCACGCCCGGGCCTTTGAATGCTCCTCCTTCCTACGTTTTGCAGAAAATCCAGGACATGGAGGAGCGACGGATCGTCCGGCTGGGGGAGTCCATGAAGACCTTTGCGGAAGTCGACCGGCAGGTCATCCCCATCATCGGGAAGTGCCTGGACGAGATCACCAAGGCCGCCGAGGCCATCGACCAGAAGAAGGTACGAGGTGTAGTCTCCTCCCAAGGACCGCTCCTGGGCCTCCCTGGCACTGAGCCACAGCCATTACCCTTGTGAGGGTGACATGCATTTCCATCCATACAACGGGGTACATGGAAGTTGTAGTTTCCGCAGAAGGCCAACCACAACTCCCAGGATCCCACTGTATGAAACTGCAGGGAGAGGAGGCGGGTAATACACATTATTATTACTGAGGACCCGGCGGTGCCCGGGTTATTTGAGGAAGGCATTGTGTGCCAAGGTTGGTCCCTATTTATAAGTTTATGTGGCTTGTAGTGGTGTCAGGAACTTAGTGAAGTTCCTGAAACCATTGGCCATGGTCCATCCGCCTCGAAACAGCACCAGAATGTAGAGTGGGTCATGGGGGCTCTGTGTGTCACGTGTGGTCTTGATCATTCTCTGGATGAGGGTCGGTCTCTGGAAGTGAGGGAAGGTACTGGAAATCCCATCATCCATGGTCCCCCGTTCTCCAAACTGCACCAGGATGTAGAGTGGGTCATGGGGGCTCTGTGTGCCAAGTGTGGTCTTGATCAGTCATTGGATGAGGGTGGCAGCGGTCTCAGAAAGTGAGTGAAGGTACTTCAACTCCCATCATCCGTGGTCCGTCCCACTCAAAACTGCACAAGGATGTAGGGTGGGTTTTGGGTACTCTGTGTGCCAGGTTTGGGCCTGGTCTCTGATTTGTAGAGGCTGCAATGTTCTGTGGGAAATGAATTGGGTGAAGGTACTGCAAATCCCATCATTTGTGGCCCATCCTGCCCTAAACCACACCAGGTTGTGAAGTGGGCCATTGGTCCCCTGTTTGCCAAGTTTGGTCCTGATCCGTCATTGCTGTGGTGACTGCCTGAGGCCTTTCCTTTTCCCTCTGAGTCACTTTAGAATGTTGGAATGTGGTTAGCCAATCGGAGTCCTTTATGCAAATACCATTTCAGTGGCAACCAATCCCCTCTGTAGTATGTTGGAGTTCTGAGGCTGGCCAATCAGAGCCCTTTATGCAAATAATCTCACAGTGGCAGCCAATCAAAACGCTGGCACATATTCCTCCCACCACACCACCGCAAACACTGACTTTTATTATATACAGAGATAGATGGATAGATAGATAGAAGATAGATGGATTATGCCACTCATTTCCTGTCGTCTCAGCCCTGTTGTTAACGCGGAGTCGTTATATAATATTATATATATATATATATATATATATATATATATACATACACACACACACATACTATATATATATATATATATATATATATATATATATAATTTGTTTATACACACATACACACACACCCATTATATATAAATATAGATGTGGAAGGGACCCCAAAGGCCATCCACCCGAGCCCATGGCCATATTGCGTTCTGTGTGTGTTTGGCAGGACTCCCAGTGTGCGGTGGAGGCCTTCAAGTCGGGCTTTGAGCCGCCCGGGGACGTGGAGTTTGAGGACTTTGGCCAGCCACTGAAGCGGACATCCTCCGAATCCAGCCTGGCCACCCAGCCGCCGGGCAAGGAGGGCAAGGCCGGGAGCAAGGCCAAGGGCAAGCTCTGGCCGTTTATCAAGAAGAACAAGGTACGCTTGTCCACACCGCACACTTAACCCACTTTCAGAACAGCGCCCCGAACTCCTGGGAGTCTGAAAAGTATTGCCACAACGACAACTCCCAGGATTGCAAGGTAGTGAGAAGTGGGGCCAAACCACAGCGTCAATACCATCCTTGACTATCTTTACATCTCATATAGGATTCATTTAAAATCCTTGCAATGAAGTCTCCTTTTATTTTTTTTCCTTCTTTCTTTCTTTTCTTTCTTTCTTTCTTTCTTTCTCTCTCTCTGTCTTTTCCCCCCATTTTCTTTATTAATAGTCAATGTCTTTTTTTTTTGGTAACTGTCTGTAATACAGTTTTCTTTATTACTATCTTGTAATTTCAAAAAATAATAATTTCAGTGTATAATCTTTGGCTTGGTTTATATCCATCGCACCGTTTTCTTTCTTTTCCTGATCGTTTCCCGTATTGTTTCCCCACTGAGTTCCAATCAAGTTCGCTCTCTTTTATTTTAATTATTTAAACCAATTTTTATTTTAATATTTATATTATTATTTTTAAGCCAATTTTATTTTAATATTTATTTTATGATTATTAATTTTAATGTAACTATTTAAACTTATTGTATTATTATTTTTAATTATTTAAACATTTTATTTTAATGTTTATTTCATTATTACTATTTTCTATTAAACTTAATTTAAATATTTATTTAAATATTTATTAATTTAAATATTAATTATTTAAACTTGTTTTATCTGAATATTTATATTCCATTTTAATTATTTACTTATTTTATTTTAATGTTTATTTTATTAATTTTAAATATTTAAACTTGTTTTTATATGTATGTTATTATTATTATAATTTGGTTTTTTAATAGTTGTTTTAGTATTTTTAATTATTTAAACTTATTTTATTTGATTATTTATTTTTATTTTATTTTATTTTATTTTTTCATTTCTTACTTGCATTCTTTGACCCTTTTCTAGCCAGTTAACAAGGCCCTTAATTTCACCATCTGCTAATTTCGCTTCCATAATACGTAATAATAGGCGCAAGACTAGAAATTGACATTTTTGGCCGATAATGGTAACTTTCTGATTTCTTTCATGCTCCCTTGTCTGTTATCTTCTACACTGTTGAATTAATGTGGTTTGATCCCACTTTAATTACTATGGAATCCTGGGAGGTGCCGTTTTGCAAGCCTTTGCTCCCAGGATTCAATAGCATTGCATTAATTCAACAGCGTAAATGCCCCCCATGGCTTGGTCTAAATGCTTTTGCCTTTTATTATTGCTATTGCTATTATTATTATTAGCCTATTTTTAATTTATTTTGGGGTTTGCTATTTTGCATTATTATTATGATAACTACCATTATTACTATTATTTTATTTGGCTTTGCAGTTTTGCATTATTATTATTATATATTACTATTATTATTATGGCAATTTTGCATAATTATTACCCCCATTTATTTAATTTTGAGTTACCTATTTTGCATTATTATTATCATTTTGTTTGGGTTTCCTATTTTGCATTATCATTATTGCTATAATTTTACTTTGCTATTTTTCACTATTATTATTATTATTACTATTACTTTATTTGTCTTTGCAGTTTTGTATTATTATTATTGCTATTACGTTATTTGCCTTATTACTATTACTATTATGGTTTTGCAGTTTTATGTTATTACTATTACTTTATTTAGGTTTGCTACTTTGCATTATCATTATTATTATTATTTTATTTGGTTTTTCAGTTTTGTATTATTTATTACTATTACTTTATTTTTTTATTATTATTATTGCAGTTTGGAATTACGACAATCATGACTTCTTTTCATGTCGCTTTGTTGCGAGCATTGCCTTTTCCTTTGCGGAATTTTCTCCCGGGGAGATTTTTGCGTTTGGCTGACCTTTGGCCTTGTTTGTTTGTTTATTTGTTTGTTTGTGTGGCCAGCTGGTGTCGCTCTTGTCCAGCTCCCCCGGCCCCCGGCGCCCCCTCCACCCCGCCTCCCCCTGCTTCCTCTTCCTCTTCCTCTTCCTCCCCTTCTTCCTCCTCGGCTGGCGCCCCCAATGGCCCCCCCGCCTCCCCCAGGCCGCACAAGGAGCCCCTCTCCCACCGCTTCAACGACTTCATGGCCTCCAAGCCCAAAATCCACTGCTTCCGGAGCCTCAAGCGAGGGGTAAGTCCTGCTTCATTCCCGCATTCTGTGCCATCTGCGCTGCCGCCCTTGGGAGGTGTAGTTCGCCTCTGCATGCATGCATCATTTCTCTCTCGCTCTCTGGGTGCCTCTAACACCAGGCCTGGGCCACATCCGGCCCTCCCTCCAGTTGGCTGTCAGGAATTGTGGGACTTGTAGTCCAAAACACTTGGAGGGAGGGCCGGAGTTGGCCCAGGCCTGGTCTGCACTGTCAAACGGCATGATGTATAGTTTTGCCACTCTGGATGTGTCGTTTTGCCAAGCCCCTAGGGATGTGCAGTTTTACCACTCCAGGATGTGTAGTTTACCACCTTGGGATACATAATTTTGCCACACTGCTGGGATACATAGTTTTGTCACTCTGGATGTATAGTTTTGCTACTCTGGATGTATAGTTTTGCCATTCTGCTGGGATGTGTAGTTTTGCCACTCTGCTGGGATGTGTAGTTTTGTCACTCTGGGAGGTGTAGTTTTGACACTCTGCTGGGATGTGTAGTTTTGTCACTCTGGGAGGTGTAGTTTTGCCATTCTGCTGGGATGTGTAGTTTTGTCACTCTGGGAGGTGTAGTTTTGCCACTCTGCTGGGATGTGTAGTTTTGTCACTCTGCTGGGATGTGTAGTTTTGTCACTCTGCTGGGATGTGTAGTTTTGTCACTCTGGGAGGTGTAGTTTTGCCATCTCTGGGATGTGTAGTTTTGCCACTCTGCTGGGATGTGTAGTTTTGTCACTCTGGGAGGTGTAGTTTTGCCATTCTGCTGGGATGTGTAGTTTTGCCACTCTGCTGGGATGTGTAGTTTTGTCATTCTGGGAGGTGTAGTTTTGCCACTCTGCTGGGATGTGTAGTTTTGCAAGGTTCTGATACCACTTTAACTCCACACACCATAGAAGTGGTTTAACGCCACTAGCTCCATTTCTTAATAATCCTTGGGAGTCGTAGATTTGCAAGTTCTATAGTTGCATCTACACGGTAGACGGAAGGCCATTTGACGCCACTTCCAAGCCCGTTCTCTACATAATCCTTGGGCATTGTAGTTTTGCAAGGTCCACCGCTATCTCTGGGCTCCAAGCTATGGAACACTGGGATTCGTAGTTTGGGGAGATATTTACGACACATCTATCCTGGTGCCACCTGTGACGCAACGTGATGGGATTCTTGGGAGTTGTAATTCGCTCTTTTGACCTTGTCAAAACCACAACTCTAAGGGTCCCATCGCAGCCAAAGTGGTACCAAGCTGCATCAGTTTTGACAGTGTGGACGCTCCCAAGAGCCTTGGAGATTCAGTATTTATCCCTTTCCATTAAATGCACGCTTCTCTTTCTTCTTCTTTGCATGGACTAATTCATGCCGTTTGCAACCTTCATTGTATTTTGATTTTAAAGTATTTTTCCTGTATAGTTCTTAGTCTTTCCGTTCCTTTCTGGTTCTCCCTTTTCCAGCCCTTCCTTTGTGCATTTGGAGTTGCAAATTCCTATGATTTTCCACAATTTTGCAATATTTCTATACATGTATATATTTTGAAAATAGTTGTTATTTTGATAGATTAGAGCCTCTGTGATTGTATTTTGTGTCCTATATTTGAAACCAGTATGTACTGATTTATGCATAAAATTGAATTATTTTGCAGTTTCCGGCAACCAATTGGGTCTGAATCAGGTGGAAAGAGTAGAGTTTAACTAATAATAGCAACTATTATATTATAATTATTATTTCCATCTTAATAAATGATAACTCGTGTTGTTATTATTATTATTTCTATCTTAATAGTGATAGATAGCTTCTATTATTGCCTAATATAATAATATTAAATGCCTAGAGGTGACATAATTTTGTTAGGCTTGCGTAAATAAAATGGGAGATGCTATTGAACGAAGGACTACCACAGATTTGTGCTGGAGGACCTACAAAATGCCTAGAGATGACATATTTTTCAGGGAAAGGGTATTGAAGATAATAGCAAGTCATGAATGCCATAGAGTTGTGCCGAAAGACCTAGAAAATGCCTAGTGAGGACACACTTATTGGGGAAAGAACAGCACAGATAATAGTGAACCATGAATCCATAGAGTTGAGCTGGAGGACCTAGAAAATGCCTAGAGAGGACACACTAATTGGGGAAAGAACAACACAGATCATAGCCGGCTATGAACACCATAGAGTTGCGCTGGAATACATAGAAAAAGCCTAGAGAGAACATACTTATTCAGAAAATAAAATCGCAGGTAATAGCGGGGCATAAACACCATAGAGTTGCACCAGAGGACCTAGAAAATGTCTAGAGGGCATAGTTATTAGAGAAAGAATACTGCAGATAATAGTGGGCCATGGATGCCATAGAGGTGAGCTGGAGGACCTAGAAAATGCCTAGAGAGAACATACTCATTGGGAAAAGACAATCGCAGATAATAGCAGGACGTAAATGACATAGAGCTGCACCGGAGGACCTAGAAAATGCCTAGAGAGTGCATAATTATTAAAGAATACTGCAGATAATAGTGAGCCATGGATGCCATAGAGTTGTACTGAAAGAACTAGAAAATGCCTAGAGAGGGCATGCTTATTGGAGAAAGAACAGCACAGATCATAGTGGACAATGAATGCCATAGAGTTGAGCTGGAGGACCTAGAAAATGCCTAGAAGGAACATGTTTATTGAGAAAAGGACGCTGCAGATAATAGCGGGGCATAAACGCCATATAGTTGTGCCGGAAGGTCTAGAAAATGCCTAGAAGGACATAGTTATTAGAGAAAGAATACTGCAGATAATAGTGGGCCATGGATGCCATAGAGTTGTACCGGAAGAACTAGAAAATGCCTAGAGAGGGCATGCTTATTGGAGAAAGAACAGCACAGATCATAGTGGACAATGAATGCCATAGAGTTGAGCTGGAGGACCTGAAAATGCCTAGAAGGAACATGTTTATTGAGAAAAGGACGCTGCAGATTAGCGGGCATAAACGCCATATAGTTGTGCCGGAGGATCTAGAAAATGCCTAGAAGGGCATAGTTATTAGAGAAAGGATACTGCAGATAATAGTGGGCCATGGATGCCATAGAGTTGTACCGGAAGAACTAGAAAATGCCTAGAGAGGGCATGCTTATTGGAGAAAGAACAGCACAGATCATAGTGGACAATGAATGCCATAGAGTTTAGCTGGAGGACCTGGAAAATGCCTAGAGAGAACATACTTATTGGGAAAATGACACCACTGATAATAGCGGGACATAAACACCATAGAGTTGCGCCAGAGGATCTAGAAAATGCCTAGAGATTGCATACTTATTATTGAAAGTCACCCCAGATAACAGCAGGCCATGAATGCCATAGAGTGACGCAGGAGGATCCAAAAAATGTCTAGAGAGGATATACTTACTGAGGAATGAACAGCGCAGATAATAGCAGGCCAGGAACGCCATCGAGTTGCGCCGGACGATTCTTTTTTTTTGGATGTTTCCTGAGCCAAGTATTCTAAGGAAATTAGATGTGAGAGTGAGAAGCCAAGCTGGAATGTTAATTGGAAGGAAAAGTTGGGATACCCAGAGGTTAGGATGCTGTAGACCAGGCCTAGGCAGACTTGGGCCCTCCCTCCAGGTGTTTTGGACTACAACGCCCACAATTCATAACAGGCTCGGGCCCTTTCCCCCCCCACTCAGCCGCTTAAGCTGTTAGGAATTGTGGGAGTTGAAGTCCAAAAACACCTGGAGGGACGGCCCAAGCTTGCGCATGCCTGGTCTACACTCACGAGCGTATAATAATTACTGGTATAAAATTAATGTAATGGAGCCCGATAGATTCCCAAAATTGTGTGTATTAGAACAGACAAAATCTCAACTAGAGACCCCTTGGATTACACAAATGACAAACGACACAAGAAGCTGCGGTCTCCCTGTCTCCTGTGGTCAGGGCGCCATCCAAGCACTAATTGTATTTTCCGTTCCTTTTCCCGAAACCCACCATTTTGGACTTGTCTTTGTTAATACCTATCGATTTGAGGGAATGGTAGAGGCAACTAGATTGTGTAAGAGCCGTTTCAGGCCCGTCTGCAAGGGAGAGATCAGCACCATATCATCAGCGTAGAGAGAAACATTAAGATATTCATTCCCTATCTTAGGCCTATGGGCCGTTGGCGAGGAGAGGGAACTTGGGACATCGGATGCCATAGAGCGGCGCCGGAGGACCAGAGAAATGCCCAGAGGGGCGGTCTTTTGGTTTTGTTTTTTTTAACCCCTGTGTGTATCTTTTCCTTTGCGGCCGGGCAGCAGTCCCAGTCCTTGTACTTTCACAAGGAGCTGATGAAGAGGACGCTGGGCCGGCCCACGTACGCGGTTGAGGCCAGGGCCTACGTCGTAAGTCTGCGCACGGTGTGTAAGCCCCACCGTAGAGCCGTTGAGAGAGACGCCCACTTACGGCGCTGCAAGAGGAAAATGGGGGCCTCCGAGGTGGGATGTTGGGCTGGAAATCCAAATTTGAAGAGCCTCGTAAGCCGTAAACGGCCCTCTTGCCCGTCGTCAGTGCGAGTCATAGTTTTCCGTGGCTACGCAATAACAACTAGGGGCTTCGCTGGCTTCCTTCATGTGCTCGAGTGTGTTATTGCCGCTTGTGGGTCGTAGGCTTCCTCCATCCGCTCCTTGCAATTAAAAACTAAATATATATTCATATATATAAATATATTTATATATACAGAGCTACAGGGAACCCCCAAATCCTGGGATAATATGGAAACAAAGGACTTCCTATGCAAGGGTGACATAAAATTGCACCGGAGGACCTAGAAAATGCCTAGAGGCAACAGATGACATCAGACATAGTGAAACAAAACCACGGCTGATAACAAACACTATAGAAATGAAGGGAAATGAAAGAAAGGACTTCCTGTCCAATAGTGCCATAGAGTTGTGCTGGAGGACCAAACAATGGCCTAGAGGTGACGGGTGGCATCAGGCGTAGCAAAAAAAACCCCACAGGTGATAGTGAACCCTATTGAAATGAAGGCCTTCCTTCACAATAATGTCATAGAGTTGTGCTGGAAATGCCTGAATCCTATCGAAAGGAAGAACTTCCTGTGCACTACTAGTGCCAGAAAGCTGTATTGGAGGACCTAGAAAATGCCTAGAGAGAAGCAAAGATGTAGATAAACAAAACCAGGGGGTTGGAGTGGATGGTCCATGAGGTCTCTTCCAACTCTATGATAGCAAAATAAAGGACTTCCTGTGTTGTACTGCCATAGAGTTGCGCTGGAGGACCTAGAAAATGCCTAGAGAGGACATATTTGGATAAATCTGCAGATGGGAGCAAATTCTATTGAAAAGAAGGGCTTTTCGCTCCATAGTGCCATAGAGTTGCACTGGAGGACATAGAAAATTCCTAGAGAAGACAGATTTGGTCAGAACTGGATAAAAGAAACTAGAGCGCAAATTCTCTTGAAAGGAAGGACTTCCTGTGCAATAGTGCCATGAAGTTGCACTGGAGGACCTCGAAAATGCCTAGAGAGGACAGATTTGGTCAGTACTAGATAAATAAATCCACAGATGGGAGCAAACTATTGAGAGGAAGGACTTCTTGTGCCAATACTGCCATAGAATTGTGCTGGAGGGCCTAGAAAATGCCTAGAGATGACATATTTGGTCAGTACTAGATAAATAAATCCACAGATGGGAGGAAACCATTGAGAGGAAGGAATTCTTGCGCCAATACTGCCATAGAGTTGCGCTGGAGGACCTAGAAAATGCCTAGAGATGACAGATTTGGACAGAACTAGATAAATAAAAGCACAGTGAGAGGAAATTCTATTGAAAGGAAGGACTTCCTGTGCAGTAGAGCCATATAGGGTTGCAAAGGAGGACCTAGAAAATTCATTGATGGTGATGGTTACAACCCAACCCTAGATATCAAGGCAACATTTGTTAACATTTATTCATTGCAACTTCCAATTGATTACCCATTCTTTCACATCTAAGAAAACCCCACTTGGCGCATGTTTGCGTGTTGGCAAACGTTTCCAGCATTATTTTCAGAGTTGCTTTAGATGAGCTAGAAACCCTTTGGACAAGTTTGCTGTGGTAGCTCCTCTAGGCACGTACTTGTGTTTGTGTCTTGCCCGTCAGCCTTTGCAAAACAAAAGAAAAAATGGCAGAAAAGGCACAGCCTCTGGTCTTGTTTTGGTGGCCGCGGACCGCAGCGCATGCCTTGGGCTTAGAGGCTTCTCGTAAGGTCTCCTCCTCTCCATTGTCTGTGGGATCCATCGCACGGCTCTCCGTTTGTTCGTCTATTTGTGCAAAAGTTCACAGGACTACAGTTTCCATCTCTGCAGAGTGGGCCCAAATATAATTTGTGGGATTAACATTACTCAAAAAACACTGGGCAAATGGACACCAAATTTGGACACAAGACTCCTATCAGGCCAACAAGTGACGATCACTCATAAAAACACTGGAAAACACAGCGGAAGGGACTTAAAAAGCCAAAAACAAAACAAAACATTACAGCGTATGTGCAAAACCACATATATATGGAAACACACATATATAAACATATGCACAAATATATACACACACATACACACACAAAGCACATATACACAGACTGGGCCACCGCAATGCGTGGCAGGGGACGGCTAGTATTTTATATAAATAAAAATGTAATGTTTGTTTGTGGGATTAACATAACTCAAAAAACACTGGGCGAATTGACACCAAATTTGGACACAAGACCCCTCTCAGGCCAACGAGTGACCATCACTCATAGAAATACTGAAAAACACAGCGGAAGGAACTTTAAAAGCCACAAAACAAAAAATACATTACAATGCATGCGCATAACCACATAAATACACATATACACACACAAAACGCATATACAGAGCCTGGGCCACAGCGACACGCGGCAGGGGACGGGTAGTATATAGTATATAGTGAGGGGGGGGGGCTGTCCCTGAATTACAGGCATTTATTTATTTACAGTATTTATATTTCGCCCTTCTCGCCCCGAAGAGGAGATCACAGAACACATATACGGCAAGCATTCAATGCCAATTATACACCGATGAGACAGGCAATTGTACATAGATAAAGGTATATATCAGTGTTTCCCATCTTCAGCGTCTTGGAGGCTGTGCTTGGTTCTGGCCACCGGGGGGCGGGGTGTCGCTCTACTTTTCCTGCCGAAGAGCTTTGTTTGCAAGCTTCCTCCTTGATCGAATTGCCATAATTTTTCTGGCATTTCCTTACAGGTGCCTTCAATACCTACCTGCTTTTAAAGCAGTACCTATTCATCTACTCACATTTGTTTTCAAACTGCTAGGTAGGCAGAAGGTGGGCTAAAGACCAGGAGCTCACCATAACCTGGGCTTTGCACTGTCAACCTTTCAGTGTGCAAGATTATACTGCAGCTGGCGGTTAACCTGCTGTGCCAAAGCCCGACTTACAAACGAAATTCCTTGAGAAGGGCCTGTTTTGTTAGGCGTGGGTGGATAAATAGAACCACAGATCACATTATGTCACAAAACTTGAAATGTTTTCCTGTTCCTGGTTCGGAAGCGTTATTTCCTGTTCGATTGTGCACTTCTTCCTTTGAAAGTCTGTGTTCTGCTCCAGAAACTTGGTTTTTGTGGCTGTTATTTTGAACCTTTCCTCGACCACGTTTAACCTTTTGTGCAAATTGCAGAAACCAAGTCTTAGCAGCATGATACACTTTCCCCAATGTTTTGATGATAGACCCCAATGCGGAAATGGCATTGATAAGCCAGGAACGGAAAATCCTAGTGATACATAGTGTAATAGTGAATTGAAGGACTTCCTAACCAAGAGCACCACACAGTTGAGCTACAGGGCTTTAAAAAAGGCATAGAAAGGACCAGTTTCTGTCAAATGTGGATTAAAGAAAGCCTATTGGAAATAAGGGCTTCCATTCTACGGCATGGGCCCGTCTACACTGCAGACTTAACGCAGTTTGACGCCGATTGGGCCTTGCCACGGCTCAAGGCAACGGTTTCCCAGAGAGTTGGAAGTTTGATGGCGAAGGCCAAAGAACTACAACTCCCAGGATTTGGGGGATAATGTTGTGCAATAATTTACTCGCCGTCTTGTGAATTTTGGGCACGGACGTGCAAAAGCTTCCCACGGCTGTGTGCGGAGACCAGCGTGTGCTTGTGTGTCCGATGTGCAAATCGCTGTTAGCGCCGCCACGGACTTGAACGCTGCTCCTCCGCCTTTTGACACGCCCTTCTCTCTTTCTCTTTCTTTTCTTCCCTTCTTCGCACTTCTCCGTTTTCACTGAAGCTCTCGCTCAAGCTGGTAAGCACAATCCTTGCACGTTTGCCCTCCCTTTCGATTGATATATATTTTTGCAATTGACTAGCCGCCTGCCCTGAAAACTTAGTTTTGTGTGTGTTTATGTATATGTATGTGTAGATATATATGTGTGTGTCACTCATTATTTTATATACAGATCAATAGCCACCTACCCTGAAATTATTTTTTAATTCTTCTGATATTTTTTGTGTCTATTACATACGAGGGGCGTTTATGAACGATGTCCCATGACCCACTTTTATTTATCACAGGACACTGAAACTGCACAAGTGCAATGATATAAATCTCTATAGGTGACGTGCCAATGTGCAACACTGAACGGATCACGATTGTGACGTGACAGGTACGGAAGTGGAGTGAGGTTTGAGAATGGACCCAGCGGAAGACAGAGCAGTCACCAAATTCCTTTCCTTGCAAGCCCGCACACCAAAGGAGGCGTTCTGTGGTGAGGATTCCCCATCATGCAATGGAGTCAAGAACTGGCACCGTCCATTCCAATGTGGTCGGACTTCGGTATAAACAGCTCCAATTCCAGGGTGATCCCACTCTCCTATTGATGAACACACCATCCAGCAAGTAGAGTTCGCCGTTTTGGAAAATTGCCATGTAACCATTCACCACCGAGCCCAAAATGTCTCTATATCTACACATACAGCTATTTTCGAACTGCTTAGGTGGACAGTAAGATAGGCTTAACAGTTGGGTGCTCAATCCAACTTGAGCTTCGAACCTGTCACCTTCTGGTTGGCAGTGATCTATTTCAGCTGTTGATTAGCCAGCCGTGCTACAGCCTGGCCCAAAGTGTCAAGATGAGTCCATACATAAGGTCTCAGCTCGCTGGGTCCTTTCCCCGGCTGCTCACACCTTTCCAGAAGCAGGAACAAGTCAAATGCTCTCAGGCTCTTTTGACAAGGATGTGCCATGGAAACCAGGAGGACTTTCCCCACAGGCGGATCACACAGCGTGAAAGCCGAGTCCATCACTCTGATCCTGAGACTCGAGTCCAGCTGATTCCATGGAAGCCTCAGGACCCACCGCCTCCAAAGAAGGCCCGTGCCCAACTCTCGGCAGGCAAAATTTTGGAGACCAGCTACAGGAAAGGAGGTTCCAACTGAACATGTGGAGGAAATTTCTGGCTTGAAAACTGTTCAGCAGTGGAACTCTCTGCCCAGAGGTGTGGTGGAGGCTCCTTCAATGGAGGTTTTGAAACAGAGGCTGGATGGCCATCTGTCGGGGGTGCTTTGAATGGAATTTCCCTGTTTCTTGGCAGAATGGGGTTGGATTAGATCAGTGTTTCCCAACCTTTTTGGAGCCGCGGCACACTTTTTACATTTGCAAAATCCTGGGGCACACCAACCATAATGACACAAAATGACACTCTAACACAGTAATACAAATAGTTAATATGTTTTTAAATGTATTTATACACTCAGTGTGAAACCTGTGCCTGTTTCGATGAACACAACATAGATGTCCTGGCAGGAATGGCAGAAAGACACAAACTTCCCCCACAGAACTCCCAGACCCAAGAGAAAATGCTTTAAGAGTTTGGTGGGTATTGACCTTGGGTTTTGGAGGTATAGTTCACCTATATCCAGAGAGCACTGTGGACTCAAACAATGTTGGATCAGGACCAAACTTGGCATGAATACTCAATATGCCCAAATGTGAACACAGATGGAGTTTGGGGAAAATAGACCTTGACATTTGAGAGTTACATTTTCTTGGATTTATAGTTAACACACAATCAAAGAGGAACTCTTGCACCAATGGAATTGAACCAAACTTGGCATATTGAACTCTCATTACCAACAGAAAATACTGAAAGGGTTTGCTTGGGAATTGACCTTGAGTGTGCCCAAATGTAAACACAGATGGAGTTGGGGGCTTGACATTTGGGGTTTCTGGAGGGGGAGCGGCGAAAGACCAGCAGCCTCAGGTCACCACCTGCAGGCAGTTCCTGGAGCAGGAGCCTCACCACTTGCGGCTTCTCGGGGTCAGCGGGACGGCCCGGGTGGGCATCTTAGGGCTGGCGAAGCAGGCAGGAAGGCGGCAGCGGCGGGCAGGAAGCCAGAGGGAGGCCGAGAGCGGTTTCGCACGCACGGGGGAGGAGGGAGGGGCGGGGCTGGTGCTGGACTGAACCATCTGGCATTAGGCCCGGAGGGGGGGGGGGCAAGAGGAGGTCTCTACTTGGGGAAAGGGAGTCGGGCCTTCCCAATGCATGGAGAGGGAGAGACCAAGTAAACAACGGGTGGGGAAGGGGGGTGTTTGTAATGTTGTGCCTTTATCGAGGTAGGTTTCTTAGGGTTTTTATACTTCAACACACTAGACTCTCCCCCCTCCCCTCCTGGAGGTTCCAATTTCCCAAGGCACACCTGATGATCGCTCACGGCACACTAGTGTGCCCCGGCACACTGGTTGGGAAACACTGGACTAGATGATGGCCCACAAGGTCTCTTCCAATTCTAGGACTCTCAGTCCACAGGAAGTGGGTCAGGGGAAATCTTTCGTGAACGCCCCGCGTATATCCTTGACTCATTTTGTTTTCTCTGCAGAGGATCCTGAAATTAACGTTTAGTTTTTCCTGTTCTTTTGATATTTCTCATATAATACAAGTGTGGAACTCTAACGGAGGGGATTCCGGTTTTAATGCACCTAACGAAGCGCTGATAATTAACTCTTTTAATTTTAGTCCAATTTATAGTCGACTTACAAGCAGTTACCCCACTTACTTACAAACAAATACGCAAACCAAATATAGCAAGTTGGATTCTACTTGCGATGTTTTGGCCGTCGGTGCTAGCAAGGAAAAGGGAACGTATAATGAATTCCAGAGAGAATTGCAAATAATCCAGAAGAGTAGATACGTAGTTGTGCAATGGCTACACAAGCTGCCCTTTCTCTCCTTTTTGGGGATTCTTTAGGGCGGCGGACCGGAAGATTTCAGCAACCTGCCTCCGGAGCAAAGACGAAAGAAGCTCCAGCAGAAAGTGGACGAGCTCAACAAGGAGATCCAGAAAGAAGTGGATCAGCGGTAAGGACGGTGCAGTAACAGGGCGCGTTTCTTGCACCAATTCAGTGTTTCTCAACCTTCCTCATGCCACGACCTCTTAATACAGTCCCTCCTGTTGTGCTGACCGCCAACCATAACATTATTTTCATTCCTACTTCCTAACTGTTATTTTGCTCCTGTTCTGAATCGTAATGTAAATGTCTGATGTGCAGGATGGATTTTCATTCACTGGACCACATTTGGCATAAATACCCCACACGCCCAAATTTGAATACTGGTGGGGGTGATTGGTATTTTCATTTGGGAGTTGTAGTTGCTGGGATTTATAGTTTACCCACAACCAAAGAGCATTAGTCTAACCTCAGTTCCAGGCAAAGTGATGGAAACCATTATTAAAGAAAAATTACTAAGCACATAGAAGAACAGGCATTGCTGAAGGAAAATCAACATGGTTTCTGCAAAGGCAAATCATGTCTTACTAACTTGTTAGAATTCTTTGAGGGTGTAAATAAACACATAGATAAAGGGGACCCAGTCGATATTGTTTACCTTGACTTTCAAAAGGCTTTTGACAAAGTCCCTCACCAAAGGCTCCTAAATAAGCTCTTCAGCCATGGACTCAGGGGACAGGTCTTGTCCTGGATTGGAACCTGGCTAAACTGTAGGAAACAAAGGGTGGTAATAAATGGACACTTCTCTGGGTGGAAAGAGGTGAGAAGTGGCGTACCCCAAGGTTCAGTTTTGGGTCCGTTACTTTTTAATTTATTCATTAATGACCTGGATGTAGGAGTAAATTCTGAGGTAGCAAAGTTTGCAGACGACACTAAATTGTTCAGGGTAGTTAAAAATGAAACTGACTGTAAAGAGCTCCAGAAAGATCTCTCGAAATTGAGTGAATGGGCAACAAAGTGGCAAATGCATTTTAACCGAAACAAGTGTAAAGTCATGCACATCGGGGCAAAGAACCCCAACTACACCTACCAATTGATGGGGTCAAAGCTTCGAGACAAACCAGGAAAGGGATCTTGGGGTTTTGTGGACAGCTCAATGAAGATGTCAACCCAGTGCGCTGCAGCAGTGAAAAAGCAAATTCTATGCTTGGCATGATCAGGAAGGGAATCGAAAATAGGTCGTCAAATGTTGTATTGCCTCTCTACAAATCTATGGTGAGGCCACATCTGGAGTACTGTGTACAATTCTGGTCTCCGCACCTCAAGAAGGATATAACAGAACTGGAAAAGGTACAGAAAAGGGCAACAAGAATGATCCAAGGGATGGAGCAGCTCCCTTACGAAATCAGGTTGCAACGCCTTGGTCTTTTCAGCCTTGAAAGACGGCGTTTAAGAGGTGACTTGATCGAAGTGTATAAAATCATGCATGGGATAGAAAGGGTGAATAGAAAAAAATATTTTCTCTGTCACACAACACTAGGACTAGGGGGCACTACCTAAAGCTCCAAGGTAGGAAAGTTAGGACTAATAAAGGAAATATTTCTTCACCCAGAGGGTCATTGGGTTATGGAACTCACTTCCAGAGGAGGTTGTGACAGCTGTCAGCCTGGACAGCTTCAAGGCAGGATTAGACAGATTCATGGATACCAAGGGAATCAGTAGTTACTGAAATGGACATCCAAGTGCCACCTCTGTGTTGATGGAGGCAGGCAGGATTTCCCCGGGTACTGGTTGTGGGGGGTCGGGAGAAGGTGAGGGTTTTGCCCTCCCTTCTGCTAGAGATCCCTGTGTACAACTGGTGGGCCACTGTGTGACACAGAATGCTGGACTAGATGGGCTGAGGCCCGATTCAGCATGGCTCTTCTTATGTTCTTATGTTCTTATTCTGAACCCCAACAACGACAGAATTGGGCCAAACTTCCCACACAGAACCCCCATAACCAACAGAAAAGACTGTGTTTCCTGATGGCCTTTGGTGACCCCTCTGACACCCCCTCGTGAGCCTCCCAGGGGTCCCAACTCCCCAGGTTGAGAAACACTGGCTTAGGTGGAGAGTAAGCTAGGCTTAACAGTTGGGTTCCCAATCCAACTCAGGTTTCAAACTTGCCACCTTCTGATCGGCAGGGATCGGTCGCTGCTGGTGATTTAACCAGCTTTGCTACAGCCCGACACTTATGATGCTTCTCCTCCTTGCAGAGACGCCTTAACGAAGATGAAGGACGTCTACATCAAGAACCCGCAGATGGGGGACCCAGGCAGCGTGGAGCACAAGCTGGCCGAACTCGGGCAGAACCTGGAGAGGCTGCGGCAGGAGGCCCAAAAGTTTGAGGTACGGCCAAGAGCATCATGCTGTGGCAACAAAGGTCAATGCAATCCCAAGCCGAGCGCCTAAGGTTTCATGACACTAAAACGTGCCTTTCCCTCGCCCCTGACAGGGTTGGCTAGCAGAGGTCGAAGGCCGGCTGCCTGTGAAGATGGAGCCTGCGCGGCGCCAGAGCGGGGTCTGCGAGTCCCAAAACACGCTCACCGTCAACAACTGCGCCCAGGACCGTGAGAGGTACAGTATCTGTGTCATGCAGGGCATTCCGCCTGTCCCGCCTTTGGCTTTGATTGCAGCATCCAGGGCAGGCTGAGCGACCCAAACCCCCCAATAGGAAGGAACGATGGGCTATGTAGTCTTTCCACCCTGGCTCCCGGCCCATGGCTATAGTTGTTGTGTTTCTTTCCTGTGTTGAGCAGTCCGGATGGCAGTTACACAGAGGAGCCGAGCCAGGAGAGTGAGGTCAAGGTGCCGGCCGTGCCCGAGTTCGACGACGAGTTCGACGACGAAGAGCCCCTGCCGACCATCGGGACCTGCAAAGCGCTCTACACCTTTGAAGGTCAGGCCTGAATCCTCATGCGAGTCAAGGGAGGCTGGGTGGCCATCTGTCAGGAGGGCTCTGGTGGCGTCCCCCTAGAAGTGGACTAGATGACCTTTCGGGTACCTTCCAAATCTAGGATATGGAGTCTGATGAAGTCAGAGGTTTTTGACAGAGACTGAACGGCCGTCGGGAGGGAGGGGTTGAAAGGTATCTCCCTGCAGAACAGAAAGGGTTGGACTGGATGACCTTTAGGGTCCCTTTCCTCTTGAGGATTCGGAGACTGATGAGGTCTAATTTGGGGGTTTTCTATAGAGGCTGGGTGGCGTATTAGAGACTAGATGGCTGCATCGGGAGGGCTTGGGTGGTGTCTTCCTGTAAAAGCAGAATGGAGTTTGGACTGGATGACCTTTGGGCGCCCCTTCCGATTCTAGGATCCTTAGAAAAGAGACTAGATGGCAGTCAATGGGGAGGGCTCAAATGGTGCATTCCTGTAGAAATAGAATGGGGTTGACCTCTGCGTGCCCCTTTCCGACTCCAGGATCCTTTGGAAAGCGACAGATCCACCTCTTGTGGTTTTTCTCTCCAGGGCAGAACGAAGGGACGATTTCTGTGACGGAAGGTGAGACGCTCTTTGTTATCGAGGAGGACAAGGGCGACGGGTGGACGCGCATCCGGCGCAGCGAGGAAGAGGAAGGCTACGTCCCGACCTCCTACGTTGAGGTCTACCTGGAGAAGAATGCCAAAGGTGCCATGACTTACATTTAATTCCTCCACTAGGAGCCTTGCCCCTTCCGCAAAGGGGGATGCCGCCGCTTGACAATGGGTCCGGAGCGCCAGGTCAGGCGCGCCGAAATGCACCACAGAGGAGAGACCTCCCCAAGAAGGTCTATAGGGCAGAAACATACGCATTTCTTGACTGACAGCAAAAGAACGGGAGAGAATTCATGTGAGTCGATGGGACGACCCCCATATCCGTGCTCCCAAATTCTGCATAGATACACAAAACCCCCAATTGTATTGGAGGGCCTAGACATTCAAATCCAGCATGTAATCTAGTTGAGTTAACTGGACAACCCCTATATCTGTGCTCCCAAATTCTGCATAGATACGCAAAAACACCTATAGGTACTGTATAGTTGTATTGGAATGCCCAGAAATTCGAATTCAGCATGTACTCCAATTGAGTCAACAGGACGGCCCCCGTTTCCGTGTGCCCAAATTCTACATACATACATACATACATAAAAACACCTATAAGTATCATATAATAGTTGCATTGGAGGGCCTAGAAATTTGAATCCAGCATGTAATCCAGTTGAGTTTACAGGTTGACCCCCTGTATCCATGCACCCAAATTCTGCATAGATACGCAAACCCCCTGATAAATACCATATAATAGTTGCATTGGAGGACCTAGAAATTCAAATTCAGCATGTAATCCAACTGAGTTAACAGGACGACCCTCGTATCCATGCTCCCAAATTCTGCATAGATACATAAAACACCTAAAATTACCATATAGTTGCATTGGAGGGCCTAGAAATTCAAACTCAGAATGTAATCAAGTTGAGTTAACAGGACGACCTTTGTATCCGTGCTCCCAAATTCTGCATAGATACAGAAAAACACCTTTAAGTATAATAGTTGCATTGGAGGGCCTAGAAATTCGAATTCAGAATTTAATCTAGTTAACAGGTCGACCTCCGTATCCGTGCTCCCAAAATGTGCATAGATACAGAAAAACACCTATAAGTTAATAGGAAGCCCCTGTATCTGTACTCTCAAATACACAAAATCCCTGATAAATACCATATAGTTGTATTGGAGGGCTAGAAATTCGAATTCAGCATGTAATCCAATTCAGTCAACAGGATAGCCACCGTATCCGTGCTCCCAAATTCTACATAGATACGCAGAAACACCTATAAGTACCATATAATAGTTGCATTGGAGGAAACGGAAATCCCTGAATAACAAGATATTTAGTCAGGAGCAGATAAACGAAACCGTGGATAATAGCAAACCCTGATTTCCTGCCCAAGTGTACCATAAAGTTGTGTGGGAGGACCTAGCAAATGCCTAGAAAATCAGTATTTTGTCTGATGCGGATTGACGGAAACCGTGGATACGGGGGCCGTCCAACGTTTGGAATTCTCTCCCTATCTAATGAGGCAAAACACTTAGGATCATCAGCCTTAAACGAATCTATTTCCACTTGTGTCTTTTTTCGGGGTGGAAAAGTGGTGTCGCTTTTGGGGTTTTCGAATTATTGATGAAAAACTTGACGAGGAAGAAGACGGGAAGGGACGTTTTGACGTGTTTAAACGGAAACGGTCGCGACATGTAACTTAAGAGACATTTCCTTCCCGGTTTTCCCGACGGATCCGATGCACTTTGAAAAGCGGAGAAGAAACGCTTTTGCCAACTTTTTTTATTTCGGGTTGTTTCTTGCCACTTGATCATGGCAATTATTATTTTGTACTAATTATCAATAATAGACGTCGTTGAGTGTATATATAGTATATATATGTGTGTGTGTGTATGTGTGTATATATATACAGTATATACACATACACACACATATAAATATATCATAGTTCATTCCGAAAGCAGGACTTGGAATCTCCCTTTATTTCATACGAAGGGTGTTCATGAAAGATGTCCCCTGACCCACTTCCTGTGGGCTGAGAGCAATGCCACTTGGCCCAGTTCTGAGTCCGTCTTCTCTCCATTGGTGCCACCATTAAGGGACATACACTTCTCCCGTCTTGTAAACACCTCGCTTGTCGAAGTCGACAGGTTGCTTGCTCCCAAAGCCAGGTTGTGACTTTGGAAACCAGAGTCCCATCACCTGGAAAATGCTTGCCCTTCCAAAATAACTTCCTTGTTGGAAAGAGGTGGAAGTCCGATGCTGCAACGTCAGGGAAATCAGGAGATGTGGTCCAATTCCAAAGCCAGAGGAGCATGCTTCTTCCATTTGGGCCACAGCGAAGTTGGGAGCGGGTGCATTGCCTAGCAGAAGGCGGATGGACCCCTTTGGAGAGCATGGCGTATTGTCTCTTGGTTTGGATGGCCTCCTGCAATGTCCGCAGCAGTGAAGCCTAGTCTGCCCCAGGGATCATGGTCCCCTTTGCTAGGAAATCCATCCTTCCGACTCTGTGCTGGTCCCAAAATACTGTGAGCATGCCCTTGCCTGCCAAGAGTTGGGCACGGGCCTTCTTTGGAGGCGGTGATGCGCTCATTGCCTCGACAGGACTTGAGTCTCAGGATCAGAGGGATGGGCCCAGCTATCAACGTCGGTTGAGAATGTTCTCCTGATTTCTATGACCCATCCTTGTCAAGAGAGCATTCAACTCGTTCCTGCGCCTGGAAAGGTGTGAGCAGCCGGAGACCTAGCGAGCAGATTCCTTACACAGGTGAAGATGGTATTGGGTGGTTTTTCTCACAGACCCCATACTCATGTTGACATTTTGGGCTCGGTGGAGAATGGTTATGCATCATTTTCCAAAATGGCGACATCCACTTGCTGGACGGTGTGTTTATCAATGGCAGAGTGGCATGGTCGCCCTGGAATGGGAACTGTTTGCACCCAAGTCCGACCACATTGGAATGGACGAGGCCAGTTCTTGACCTCATCATCGGATGGGGAACCCTCACCATGGACCTCTTTCATGTCATCCAACGTCTCCTTGGCCAAATGTGCAGCCTTGCAAGGAGAGGAACTGGAGGACTGCTCTGGATTCTCAAACCTCACTCCACTTCAGCGCCTCTAAAATCCAGACTGTTCTCAGTTCTGACTTGTCAATGGGCACGTGACCTCTAGAGACTCCTGTCATGACACACGTGTAGTTTCAGCGTTGTATGATCAAGAGAAATGGGTCAGGGCAGGCCCGGATCATCCATAAGGCCACCCTAGGCCACAGCCTAGGGGCGTAACCATGGGGGGGGGGGCGCCAGATCCGGACCCCCCCCTTTTTTTGGAAATGTCGATCTTCGGGCGCTTCTGCGCCTGCCCGCGGAGTGCCATAGGCCCCTAGTGCCTCTGATGCGGCCGCTCCGCCTCTTCCTTGCTCGCGCTGGCCCCTCTTCTTTCACTCAAGGAAGGAGCGGCGCCCAGCGCGAGCGGGGAAGAGGCAGAGTGAAGCCACGTCAGAAGGCCTAGGGGTGGGACTTCGCTCCGCCTCATCGCTTGCGTCGGGCGCCACTCCTTCCTCAAGTGAAGGAAGGAAGGGCGCCCGACACGAGCAACGAAGAGGCGGAGCTAAGTCCCACCCCTAGGGCCTCTGACGCAGCTTCGCTCTGCCTCTTCCTCACTCGCGTCGGCCCTTCTCCTTCCTTCACTCAAGGAAGGAGTGGCGCCTGGCGCAAGCGACAAAGAAACGGAGGGAAGCCCCGCCCCTAGGAGGGAAGTCCCCCCCCCTCAGCATCGGCCCGGGGGCATGGCTTCCAATGTGTTGCCTAGGGCGCCACAAAGACTTAATCTGGGCCTGGGTCAGGAGAAATCTTTCATGAACACCCCTTGTGGTTAATTGAACCCCAAGATCAATGAGACTTGAATCTCCTTTGGTTCCGATTTGGTGGAGCCTTTTGGGTTGTTTTTTTAAAAAAACGCAATACAATCCTAACCTAATTGAGAAATGAATTCCTTTCTTAAAAAAAAAAATCATTGAAAGTTGTTTTCTTTCCTCCTTTTTCCTTTGCCGTTCCAGAGTCGGCGTTATGAGGTTTGTTTACAAGTCTAGACATTCTTTTTTCCCATTCCAGCGCTGTTTCTTTAAATCTCGAAGACGCTCCTCTTAGCTGTGTACCTCCGCTCTCCTCTCCCGCAAAATCATAATAATAAAAAGACAGACATGTTTTATTTTTTCTCAAGGTTGTGGGGTTGTTCTTTGAATGGGCTGCAAAGGGCTTCTGTCTCCTCCTCGGGCGTTTGGCTTCTTTGGAAATGAGCCCCGGTTAGATTGCTCTGCTTTCCCATTGTTCTTGGCTGCTTCGTAAAAGGTCCCGGTTTCCTTTCCTCCGCCTTGGTCATCCGCTTTAGTGAAGTGCTGTGAAGATTTTGCAACATGCTTACGAAACAGGACGTCGATTCCTCAATTGTTATTGTCGAAGGCTTTCATGGCCAGATTCACTGGGTCGCTGTGAGTTTTCCGGGCTGTCTGGCCATGTTCCAGAAGCATTCTCTCCTGACGTTTTGCCCACACCTATGGCAGGCATGCTTAGAGGTTGTGAGGTCTGAAACTGATTGACTTTGCAGCTGCAAGGCTACTCAATGCTAATCAAGCCGGCCAATGGCATCGTTCACACTTCCCTCAAACAGACAAGGGTTCTTTCCCCCACCCTGGGCCTCATTCCACAGAGATCTATACATTCCACTTGGCTCATTTCCAACAGACCTCTATGCAGATACCCTCACTGATTGACTTTGCAGCTGCAAGGCTATTCAGTGCTGATCAAGGTGGCCAATGGCAACATTCACACTTGCCTCAAGACAAGGGTTCTTCCCCCCACCCTGGGCATTATTCCACCTGCTACTAAGGAGGCTGTTCAAGTCCTGAACCGGTGCTTGGCCACTGTAACGAACTGGATGAGGCCTAACAAATTGAAACTCAATCCAGACAAGACAGAGGTCCTCCTGGTCAGCCATAAGGCCGAACAGGGCATAGGGTTACAGCCTGTGCTTGATGGGGTTACACTCCCCCTGAAGGCGCAGATTCGCAGTCTGGGAGTGATCCTGGACTCATCGCTGAGCCAGGAACCCCAGGTCTCGGCGGTGGCCGGGAGAGCTTTTGCACAGTTAAAGCTTGTGCGCCAGCTGCGCCCGTACCTTGGGAAGTCTGACTTGGCCACGGTGGTCCACGCTCTGGTTACATCCCGAATAGACTACTGCAACGCTCTCTACGTGGGGTTGCCTCTGAAGACTGCTCAAAAGCTCGAAAGTCCAACGTTCGGCAGCCAGGTTACTAACAGGAGCGGGGCACAGGGAGCATACAACTCCCTTGCTGCGCCAGCTCCACTGGCTGCCAATTAGCTTCCGGGCACAATTCAAAGTACTGGTTTTAACCTACAAAACCCTATACGGTTCTGGCCCAGTTTACTTGTCCGAACGGATTCTCCCCTACGAACCATCAAGAACATTAAGATCCTCCCGAGAGGCCCTGCTCTCGGTCCCGCTGGCTTTGCAAGCGCGGCTGGTGGGAACGAGAGACAGGGCCTTCTCTGTGGTCGCCCCTCAGCTGTGGAACTCTCTCCCAAGTGATGCTAGATCTGCCCCCTCTCTGTTGTCCTTTAGGAGGTGGGTGAAGACCTGGATGTGGAACCAAGCCTTCCCAGAACAGGCTGAGTTTGGCTATTGTCTGAATGTATGACCACGTTTACAGATTGAGTGGGATTGTTTTAATGGCGATGTGGTTTTATGTTGAGTTTGTATGTATTTTAATACGTTGTTGTTGTTTTAAAATTTATAGCATTGAATTTTTGCCTTTATGCCAGTCTGAGTCCCTTGATAGAGGTGAGAAGGTCGGGGTACAAAAGTTTTAAATGAAATAAAATAAATACATATATACACTGCAATTGCCTCATTTCCAACAGACCTCTATGCAGATACCCTCACTGATTGACTTTGCAGCTGCAAGGCTATTCAGTGCTGATCAAGCCGACCAATGGCAACATTCACACTTGCCTCAAACAGACACCCTGGGCATCATTCCGCAGGGATATATACACTGCAATTGCCTAATTTCCAACAGACCTCTGCACAAACCTCTGAGGATGCCTGCCATAGATTCAGGTGAAACGTTAGGAGAGCATGCTGCTGAAACATGGCCATACAGCCCAGAAAACTCACAGCAACCCAGTGATTCCTTGATTTTTCTTGTCATTTCTGTCATGTTGAACATAGATATTTTCTCTTTTTGTTTTTAGATTCCTAAAAAATAAAAAAAAGCAGCTGAAGCAAGAGCCTCGGGGCGAGCTGGGCACCGGAGCAGAAACAATGGTCTGGTTCTTACAATTTTTCAAAACCAAGACATTACCTTTTCCTTGGTGCATTTTCCTCCTCCAAGAAATCATTTCCAGAATTGGCAGAAAGGGGAACGAACGGGGGGGGGACAAAACCCAAATCCTCCCCCATCGTCCTCAACCATCCCTTGGTTGCTTGCTAAATAAACCCTTTCTCCGGCATGCTGACTACTAACCCATCATCCACTCCATGTCCCATTTATGTAAGCATGGTTTGAGACAGATCTAACCAGGAACATTAACCGAATGTTGCCCCTCTCCCATTGCGTTGCCTTGCTGGGAGATGAGGTAAAAAAAATCGCGTTTCCCAATATTTTTTCAATTACGGAGGAGAAACCGAGGCAGGGAAAGAACAGCTTGCTTTCCAATCATCCAAGGCAGGGTTCAAACTAAATTTCGTTTTGTGCACAAAATTGACGCCCGAGCAGAAAATACTGCACGAAATCAAACCCCCGAACAGAAATCACTTAAGTCCAAATAGGTTCTGGAAATTCAATCCAGAATAGGTTGGCAAGAAATTTCAGAAATTGAATTTGAAGCTGGGTTAGAAAAATTGCAAATATTTAAAACCAGGTTAATAGTATTGGGAACTTGGGTTAGGAATATTGCAAACATTCCAAAATGCCTGTGCAAAAGTCTAAAAATGGGCCCGCAAATGCCCACGAGGATGCCCAAATATTTGAACTTTCAGTGAGTCCCTGCTTCTTCACCTTGTTTGCTTAGCCAGCCGCCCATTTTCAAATCTAACCAGCCAGAATTGGTTCCCGTTTTGTTTGCCATCCTTTGCTGCCGATGCCCATTCCCCGGCTGCCGAAGCCCGCATTTGGTGCCCGACAGACCTCCGTCGTTTCCGCCGCCCGCATGCTCGCCCTGCCGCCTTGCCTGCGCTTTTCCCCCTGGGTTTTTTCGTTTTTGTTTACAGCGCCACTGCGGTTTAATTTAATTTTTCGTTCAACACCCGCCGCTCCCCTCCCTGCCTGCATGCAGCCACTGCCTTGTGTTTATTTATAACAGCAAAACGCTCTGGGGTTCGATCCTTATCCTTTGCGGTGGCATCCACGTGCCGTAAATATGCTTTGCAGCCGAATGCTCTTATGGTTTCGCCTCCTCATGTTATAATTCCTGATTTGAAGGGTCCTCAACGGCCGCAATTCACGGATTTCGGAAGGTCTCTGGTCCACTTTAGATGATGCAAAAGCCACATCCAATTTGGCATAAAGATGTAGTTTCACCTCCTTAAGCTCCCAAAAGTTACAATTCTCGATTGGGCTGCAATTCACCATTTGGGGGGGGGGGATTCCCCACTCTGCTTTCAATTACACGGAAGCCACATCCGATTTGCCATAACGTTACAAAGGCGCTTATATGGTTTAATCTCCTTAAGCTCCCGAAAAGTTACAATTCTCCATTCAAGGGAAGTTCCAGATCGCTTCAATTTTACCGATTTCGGGGAGGCCGGTCTCCGGTCCATGACACAAAAGCCACACCAAATTCACCATAAAGCTGTGAATGCTCTTATATGGTTTTGCCTCCTTAAGCTCCTGAATGTTACAATTCTCCATTCAAGGGGGTTCCCGATGGTCGCAATTCACCGTTTTCGGGTAGGTCTCTGGTCCAATTTCAATGATAGAAAAGCCACATCTGATTTACCATAAAGAACACCTACCAACTGTTATGGTTTTGTATCTGCCTCCAAAACCGCAATTCACAGATTAAGCACATCCCCGTCCCCCCCGTTCAGTCCATCTGATGGTTGAGCCCCAAAAGGGTCAATATGGCCATTCGGTTCCCTCCCAAACTTCCCATGGAAACGGATTAAGACCTTGGTGCAGACGGAGGGAATCTCCCACTCTGCTCCGTCGATGGGTTTGAAGAGTGCTGCAGAGAGAGAAGGAAAGGTTGATATCCCTATTGCAACCTGTCGCCGAATGCCAGCTTCCGGTTGCCCCTTGCAATTAATTGAATGCAACTGACCCCGGCCACTGTGAATTGGGCCAAGGCTCAAGGGCGGTGCATTAAAGGGGATCCAGGTTCTGAATTGTGGAAAGATCCCTTTCTATTGAGAGTCGGTGAGTTTCCGGTGGGCAAACGGATTCTCTCCTCCTGGCTGGAATGTTCCTTGGCTTAGACATGGCAAATACGAGAACAAGAAGCCTTGGTCGATCCCGAATCCCACATTGCGTTTGAGTCGGGGCTTTGGGTTTGATCCAACCTAATTTTAAATGTGAATTCCCATGACCTTTGCAAGTTGCCTTTGCATCGACTTCTCTGTGTTACATTTTTCCAGCCTCAATCGGGTTGGAAAGATCCAAATGTGCTCTTTTGTGTTCAAAACTGCAAGGAAACGGGGCAAACATGAAGAACGGATGCTTTTCCTTCTGTTATCAAAGTGCCGCTGACATAGGGTCCGAGAGAGGGAAAACCCACTCCTCTCTCTCCACCTCCGTGCTGACATATCTTAAGTATTCTATGTATATAATTCCAACTGGGTGGACAGTATATTATTGTCACCTGAACAGGCAAGCGTCCCATTGGCCGCAGTGTTTGGCGTCGCAAAATATCCCATAAAAGGCTGTGAAGAGACAGGTCCGAGGAGTTTTTGCAAACTGAGAAGTTCAATGATCCGACTCCCGTGCCCGGTTCTTTGGGTCTTCCATAGATTAAAGAAACACATTGGTTTCAAGCCACGACCCCTTTCCCATGAAAATAAGACATCCCCGGAAAATAAGACCTAGGAATTGCTGAATATAAGGCCAGGAACTGCTAAGGGAGAGGGGTTTTTTCTGGCCCTGTGTGTGAGGGCCAAGATATTTATTATATAATAACAACTACTGTATAGTATATAATAAATTTTCATTTTTTTTTGTTCAACAGTAAATGTGAATTCTTCATGGAAAAAAATAAGTCCCCTGAAAATATGGCCTAGCGCATCCAGGCCCGGATTAACTGTTTGTGGCGCCCTAGGCCACACTCTGCCACCCCTACCCTTCCTTCAGTGAAGGAAGGTGGGGGGGGGGATGCCCTCCTTCCTCCTCACTGAAGGAAGGAGAGTGGAGCGAGGCGGGAGGCGGGACTTCCTCCCCCTCCTCCGCATCAGGCCCCCGCCCCTCCTTCCTTCAGTGAAGAAAGGAAGGAGGGCCGGGGCTGGCAGCTGATGCGAGGAGGAGGCGGAGGAAGTCCTCCGCCTCCCCTCCGCTTGCGTCAACCCCACCCCTCCTTCCTTCAGTGAAGGAAGGAAGGAGGGCCGACACGAGCGAGGGGGGCGGCAGGACTTCCCTCCACCTCCTCCTCGCTCGCATCGGCCCCGCCCCTCCTTCCTTCAGTGAAGGAAGGAGGGGCGGGGCCGACGTGAGTGAGAAGGGGGCGGCAGGAAGCTGCGTCAGAGGCCCCAGGGCCTGTGGCGCTCCACGCGCAGGCGCAGGAGCACCTGAAGATTGAACTTTTTTAAAAAAAATTATTTTATTTTGGGGGGTCCGGACCTGCCTGTCCCATGGCTGCCGCCCTAGGCCATGGCCTAGGGTGGCCTTATGGGTAATCCGGGCCTGAGCGCATCTCTGGGAGCAAAAATTAATATAAGGCACTCTTATTTTCGGGCAAACAGGTATCTAACAATCCCCTGCGTATGGCTGGTTGGATATAAAAGTTGGCTCCGTTGCTCTGTGTGGTAGTGGCACTGCAATAAAATGTGTTCTATTGTTTCTATTTCCTTTACTCCACAGAGGCATAGTCTTTAGGAGTAAGGAATTCCAGACAGTCCGCATCTTCTGGATGCCCAAGGGGTGGGTTGGCCATCTTTATTTCTAATGCATTAAGATCTGAGATAATATGCTTAGATAGCATGGAATAATTAGCACATGGAATCCTGCTAAAAATAAAGCAAACAAAGATTGCAATTGTAACGGTATACCTCCCCTCCCCCCAAAAAACAACATTAAAAAACAATTAGGGAACACAGAAATGCTGGGCCACTCTCACAACCACCATGCCAGACAACACAGAGAAGCCACTGAAATCCACAAGAAGTAGGTGGGGAATTTCAACAGAAAAGAGGAAACCATGAAAATGAACAAAATCTGGCCTCCAGTATTTTTTTTTAAACCCTCTAAAATCAGGACGGTAAATAAAGAACACTCAGGAAATGGGAATTCCAGACAAAAAAATAAATCAGAGCTAGCTAACACCTCCCAACAAGGGATTCCCCCAGGCAGCAACTAGCCAGGCCTTGAAACTGCAACGCTAATCAAGGTGGCAAATTGTAACATTCACACCTGCCTCAAGCAGACGAGTTCTTTCTCCCACGCTGGATATTATTCCACAGGGATATAAACCCCATTTTCCTAATTTCCAACAAACCTCTGAGGATGCATGCCGTAAATGTGGGTGAAACATCAAAAGCTTTCTAGCTCCCACGTTTTGCTTGATAGCCAAGCAGTGCTTCTTGTAAGTCTGAGCACGGTCCAGAGTGACTCCCGGGGATTTTGGGGTGCTGCAATGCTCCAGTGAGATCCCTTCCCAGGTCATCCTCAGAGCTTGAGGTGCTTGTCTGATCTACACGTCTGCATTTTAGACGAATTAGGAATCAGCTGGTTTCCCCCGTTTTAGGCAGTAAGAGCACCTAAAGTTTCAGAGAGCTTCTGCTCAACCCTTTCAAAGCTCCTTGCTTGAGCGGTGATGGCATGTTCGTCAGCATAGATTAAACTCTCTGTCCCTTCTGGCAGTGACTGGTCACGTGCGTAAATGTTAAACATGGATGGAGCAAGCATGCTCCCCTGAGGAGGTCGTCCTTCTGTTTTCATCACCTGCTTCTCTGACCCTGGAAATCAACAAAAAAGCTCCTGTTTTGTCTCTGGACAAAGTTTTGGATCATGAATTTGAAGCCGAGTTTGCAAAAACTCTATAGGACTTTCTCCTAAATATCCTACTGAACTAAACACCCGCCCTTTTTTCCTCATACCATTTGTAAATAAGACAGTAAGAAAAAAAAAGACACATATTTACAGTGTTTTAATGCCGAGTATTTTTCCATACCTCCCTCCCTCCCTCCTCTCATGCTTGAAGTGTCAAAAAATAAAGATTTTAAGGAAGAAAAAGAAAGAGAAATTAAGCCAAAATATATTTTAACATATAATAATATGTCAAGCACTTTTTGAAAAATGATATTTGTTTGTGTGTATGTGTGTGTGTGTGTGTTTCGGCACTGGATTCTTTACTTGGTGACCTATCGAAATAAGTTTTGTCTGGTTTTCATATATCGATCCCCGAAATGTAAAGCCGTCCTTGGTGTTCTTTTTGGATCCGTTTGTTTTGTTGTTTTGTTTTCTGGCGACAGAAATCCTACCAAATAAAAGTGCTTCCATTTGAAAGCGGGTCACGGACCCAGTGGTGAGTTGCTTTTGTTTCAGAAGATACGTTTAGTACATTTAAACGGTCATTGCTCGTAGTCAACACGGATCTATCAAAAGCAAGTCATGCCAGACTCATTGGATCTCTTTTTTCGATAGAGTGACAAACAGGGTAGATGCGGGGAATGCCGTGGATGGGGCGTACCTGGATTTCAGGAAGGCCTTTCTTCAACAAAGTCCCCCTTGACGACCTGGCAAAGGAACTAGTTCAATGTGGGCGAGGCAAGACTATGGTTGGGTGGTTCTGTAATTGTTTGTCACAAAATGGGGCTGTAAAGCTGAGGGCCAAAGTGAGAGATATGAGGTGAGAAGGAAACCAACTGTCAGATGGAACTTTGCTCGTAACCTTACTGCAGTGTTTTTCAACCTTTTTTGAGCCGCGGCACATTTTTTGCATTTACAAAATCCTGGGGCACACCACCAACCAAAATGACACAAAATGACACTCTAACACAGTAATACATATAGTTCATATGTTTTTAAATGTATTTATACACTAAGTGTGAAACATGAACACAACATAGATATCCTGGCAGGAATGGCAGAAAGACACAAACTTCCCACACAGAACTCCCACAACCAAGAGAAAATGCTTTAAGAGTTTGGTGGGCATTGACTTTGGGTTTTGTTGTAGGTCACCTATATCCAGAGAGCACTGTGGTCTCAAACATTGTTGTATCAGGACCAAACTTGGCATTAAGTCTTAATATGCCCAAATGTGAACACAATTGGAGTTTGGGGAAAATAGACCTTGACATTTGGGAGTTACAGTTTCTGGGATTTATAGTTAACACACAATCAAAGAGCATCCTGAACTCTTGCAACAATGGAATTGAACCAAACTTGGCAGATTGAACTCTTATTACAAACAGAAAGTACTGAAAGGGTTTGCTTGGGAATTGATCTTGAGTTTGGAAGTTGTAGTTCCCCTACACCCAGAGAGCACTGTGGACTCAAACAATGTTATGTTAAGTTGCTGTTTGTTTTCTATCCAGAATCACAATGTTGGAAGGAGGCTCACCACTTTAAGGTCCCTAAAACAGGCATGGGAAAACTTCAGCCCTCTGGGTGCTTTGGACTTCAACTCCCACCATTCCCAACAGCCTGAGGCCCTTTCCTGCTTAAATGGCTGAGGGGGGGGGGAAGGGAAAAGAGCCTGAATGGTGGGAGTTGGAGTCCAAAACACCTGGAAGGTCCAAGTTTGCCCATGCCAGCTTTCGACAGAGACCTCTCCCTTCCCCTTCACATCCTTTCTTCTCCCTCCTGCCGAACACTTACTTTTTCTTCTACACTGGCGCTTCTGCCGCCATTTTGATCCGAGGGGGCAGCGTGAGCGTGTTCAGGAGGGGAGGGGGGAGGGAGGAAGACGTGACCCATGTGGGCGCTACCAGCCCCAGAGCAGAGCAAAGCGAGCAGAGCGAGGCTGGGAAGAAGGTAGCCCGAGTGGAGAAGAAAAAGTGTTCAGCAGGAGGGGGGGAAAAGGGTATTGGAGGTTCCAATTTCCCACGGCACACTGGTTGGGCAACGCTGCCGTACTGTATGCTTTGAGAAATAAAGCCCTTCCAGTCTGTCGGTGAGGCAATGTCCTCTCTTGAAAGCTGCAGATCAGGACAAAGGTAAAGAAACACTATTCTAAGCCAATAATGAAGATCTTGAGCGCAACCAGGCCCATGGCACAACCCCGACTCTGTGACCCTCCACTCGTCACTTCTTTCCAGGATGAAGAAGAGGAAGTGTTAGGGAGAACCGCCCTCTGGTTTCGTTCAACTTGTCCGGATCCATTGCTTCTTGGTGAAACAATTACCTCACAAAGCTGGATTTAATTCAAAAACAAAGTTACAACTGACAGTTTACTTCCCTCACACCTCACCCAGGCCTCTCCCCTGCATTGCTTCAGTTTCCATGGCAACCGGAAAGATGTATATGTCGTGGGCCTACTTCCTGGCTTCACACCAGATCAAGAAATACGCCTTGTTCTTTAAGAGTGTCTTTTTCAGCCCCAAAAACGTACAACCACCCAGTGATTCCGGCCATGAAAGCCTTCGACAATTTTTCTGTATCTATTTCTGGGATCTCCCCAATCAATTCCCATTTGGACCTGTGAAAATCCCTCGAATTAAACCTCGTGGGGCTGCTTTTGCCCAAATGGAAGGACAGAAGAGGCAGAGGTTCGGAATGCAAGCGGGGTTTTTATTTGGCTCGTGTTTGGTTTTGAAAACACAAGAGGTTTTGCGTCCGACCGGTTCCTTCACAGCATGGAGGCGACAACCATGTGACACCCCTTCCCCCCTCCCCAAAAAAGAGAGAAATCCACGGCTCAGAGGTGGGGGGCGGCAATGAAGCACAGAAACACCAAGAAACATCGATGGGGTGTGTGTTTGGATCGTCTTCAGTGACCCCTCGGCTGCCTGTCGGCCGATCCCCTTCCCCTTTAAAGCGGTCACATCCCTGGATGGTACGAGTATTGTGTTTCAAAGAGCAAGCGTCCACAACAGAGGGTCCCAAAGGGCCAAAGTATCCCATGCAATGGAGCCCCCTATTTAGGATCAATATAATCTCTGCTCCCAATTATCTCTTTGATGAGTGATCAGAACTGCTGCCCCGCTTGACCTCTTCCTAGGGTCTCTGCTTTCTAGATTGCCATTCCGGACAAGGCTGACCCTTAGAGAGGACTTTGTCTTCTATAGACAGGAAATAGGGACGCAGAAAGGCTCCGCTGTGCTCCGCCCATTAAAAAATAAATAGACGTGGGATTGGGAATGGGGGAAAGAAAATAAAAGGGGTTGGATCCCCGCCAATAAATAAAACAGGCGATTTGGGAGGGGTTAGAAAGCCATCGTGGGAAGGGGCCATGATCCATTCATCATCATTCTCCCATATCCTTCCATGTCCGAAGAGTGGGAAACCCCCCAAAAGGCGACGAAAGGGGACGTCGCCAAGCAGCAAAGTCGTCTCGCTGTCCTCAATGTTTGCAGAGCTGTTCAAACCCAGCGAAACCCAGCGAAAGGCAGCCTTTCTTCGCCTGCGAATGAAGCTCGGCGCAAACCGTACGGGCTTTTGGTCGTGAACACGGGTTACTTGCAAAGTTACTCACTGTGTGCAGGGACAAGGGGATGGCGGCGGCGACAGCAGCAGCGGTGTATGAGTTCCAAAATATAGAAAAGGTGCCTTTCTTCCATCGCGAAGGAGAAGCCGGGGCCCAGCCCAACCTGGAAAGGACAGGAAAGAGCAGCGGAGATAAAGCGGGGTATATATAAATATAATAATAGTAGTAGTAGTAGTAGATGCCAAAATGACATCATCATCACCATCTATTACTTCCTCTGCCTGAGGTAAGACTATTAATCACATACAACATGATACACAAACTTACAATGCAAGTTAACATCCATTGACAAAATGCAGGTTAAAATTCACTAACAACAACAACACTTAGTGGCTTGAGGCAAGGCACAATATAATAATAATGATAATGATAATACTAATAATAGTATTACCAGTCTCCCTTTGTAGCTTGAGGTGAGGTACAATAATAATAATAAGAAGAAGAAGAACGCTCTTTGTAGCATGAGGTGAGGTACAATATAATAAGAATAAGATTACCGCCTTCTTTTTGTAGATTGAGGCAGGGTATAAAATAATAGTAATAGTAATAATAATACCATTCTCTCTTTGTGGCTTGAGGTGGGGTACGATGTAGTAGTAGTAGTAGTAGTAGTAGTAGTAATAATACTGTTCTCATTATGGCTTGAGGCAGAGCACAAAACAATAGTAATAACAACAACAACAATAGTATTTCTGTTCTCTATGGCTTGAGGCAGGGTACAAAATAATAATAATACTCTCTTTGTGGTGTGAGATGAGGTACATTATTATTATTCGATGGCTCTCTCTTTGTGGCTTGAGACAAGGTATAATATAACAACAACAACAACAACAACACCAATCTCTTTGTGGCTTGAGACATTTATTCACTTATAGATCATACAGTCTGTGACTTCCTCTTGATGTACGCCAATAAAGGCCGTGTGTGGGATATAAATAAATATGAGAGTAGTAGTAGTAGAAATAGGAGCAATAATAAAAATAATAATGATGATGATAACTCCCTTCCTGAGCCAATTTAGAGCATAGCGAAGACAATGTGGCTCCTGCGTAACCCAGGGCGCTTGGCGTGTTGTGTGCCTACCTTCTTCTTCTTCGTCCTCACGCCGCCCGGGTCTCGGCCTCGATCTTCTGCTCCCCGTGGAGCGTCTCCACATCCGGCACTTGGGCCACGTTTTGCCGGATAGCGATCTCGGGCCCACCGCCATAGAGCGTGCTGAGGTAGATCCACGTCTCCTCGGAGATCTGGCCATAATCAGCTCCTGGCAGGTCAAGGGAGGGGACAGCAGGTAAGCTCGGTTCGAGATTCATTGGTCAGCAAGGCACAATTCCACCTCCTGCCTTGGGATTGCACCAAGGGCCTCACTTACCTGGCTTCACCTGGACGTGGCCGCTTCCTTTGGCCACGGCGATCTTGCTGTTGTCAATGGGTCCGGGAGGCTCTGCTGGAAAAAGAAAAATGCACCTTTTGTTTGTTTTTTGTACAATTCTTATTGTGGTATATGAGAAAACAACAACAACCACCACAGCAACAACATAGGTTCTTCAACTGAGTTATAGTTCACCTACAATCAAAGAGCATTCTGAACTCCTCCAGTGATGGAATTGAACTAAACTTGGCACACAGAACTCCCACGACCAATAGAAAATACTGGAAGGGTTTGTGGGCATTGACCTTGAGTTTGGGAGTTGTAGTTCACCTACATCCAGAGAGCACTGTGGACTCAAACAATGGTGGATCTGGACCAAAATTGGCATGAATACTCCATAGGCCCAAATGTGAACACTGGTGGAGTTTGGGGAAAATAGACCTTGTCATTTGGGGGTTGTGGTTGCTGGGATTTATAGTCCACCTACAATCGGAGAGCTTTCTTAACCCCACCAACAATGGAACTGAACCAAACTTGGCACACAGAACACATTCCACTCCCCCATGAGCAACAGAAAATACTGTCTTTCCTGATGGTCTTTGGCGATCCCTCTGACACCCCCTTGTGACCCCCCCCCAGGGACCCTGACCCCCAGGTTAAGAAATGCTGCTCTAAACACTCTTAAGACGAGTTTCTACTGTACTAATAGATTACTACAATACTTAGTGAGCATCCATCGGTCAGAGATGGAGCACAACATGACTTAGAGCAGGGCTGCCCAGGAAGTCGAGGTCGATCCCATGACCGAAGGAAGTCGATCCCAGCTGGATGGGGCCCTTCTCAGAGGGGGCGGAGCCAGGCCGCACCAAGCCAGGCCCCCTCCCCGGCTTTGGCACTCCCAGCAGCTTCTCCAGGCTTGAGGATAGCAGTGCCAAGCCAGCCTTGTACTAGCTATGTCACCACTGGCTTGCCATTGCCATCCTCAAGCCTGGAGAAGCTGCTGGGAGCGCCAAAGCCACAGGGGAGGGGGAGGGGCTTGGCACGGCCTGGCTCCGCCCCCTCTCGCCAAACCTCGCCCCCTCCTTTCTCCAGCCTTGAGGAGGTAGGTAGATCTTTCTGACTTGGTTTTATTATAAGTAGCTTGCATGCTGAAAAAGTGTGGGCACCCCCTGCCTTAGAGCCTCTTCCTGGGTGACCAGCCCCTCCCTGAGCAAATAAATACTCAATTACCGTTGTCTTTGCCTTTGACGAAGGCCTCCCACTCGCGGAACCAGTGCATGCTGATGCAATAGATGACTCCGGGGGACTCCTCCGCTTGGAAGGCTTTGTTGAGCTGGTGGGGAAAAGAAGAGGAGCAGAGAAAAGGGGGGTCAGGGTCAAACCAGGGACGCTTCAACCCACGACCCCTCCAGGCCTTCATGACTGGGGGGGGGGGCGGTGTCCCGGAATTCCTGCCCATTGAATAAGCTGGCAAGAAGGGATTCTGGGAGTTTGGAAACTCAAGAAAGTGGAAGAAGCCTGCTGTGATGCTTTCGATTACTCTCTCTATTGTTTCCTGGGTGATCAATGTCGTTTCCTAATTGGTCGCATCAAAAAAAACATGGGAAAAGTTCATTAAACTGCCCAAGACTGTTTTTGCAGGCCGCACGCTGAAAGGCTGAACATGCCGTATTGTCATCAAGGAAAATGACAAGCAAAGCGCCCCGACTGAAGGAAATAACTGGAACGCACGATAAAATGGGAAATTACACTTTCAAACCAGGAACAGATTTTTTGTTCTTCTAATTTTGTTCCATGATGTAATCAGGCCCGGATTAACAAATTTTTGCGCCCTAGGCCACACTTTGGAATTACACCCTCTACCGCACCCCCCTCTCTCTCCCTCTCCCCCTTTCCCTCTCCCTCTCTCCCCTGAGGAGGCAGCAAAAGGCGGGAAAAGAGGCCACTCACCCAGGACGTTACTCTTTGTCCTGTTGCACCAAAATCCAAGTAAGAGGGAGGCGCGGGAGACGCGGGCGGCGAGGCTGGGAATCTGCAGGGGCTCCTCTCCGCGCTTTGCCTTTCCTTCCTTGCCCACTGCAAAGGCTGTCGGCGGAGGATGCTGGCGGGGCGGCCAAAGCGGGCGCCATTTCCTCCAGTCCGCTTTGGCTGCCCCGCCAGCATCCTCCGCCGACAGCCTTTGTAGAGGGCAAGGAAGGAAAGGCAAGGCGCGGAGAGAAGCCCCTGCAGATCTCCAGCCTCGCCGGCCGCCGCTCCCGCACCTTCCTCCTCCTCAGATTTTGGCACAACAGGACAAAGAGTGGTGGCTTGGAGGCCAGGCGTGCGCCAGCAGCCCCATGAGAAGAGACGGGGCTGCTGGTGTGCACCTGGCCTCCGAGCCACCACACTTCCTCCTGTTGCACCAAAATCCGAGGAGGAGGAGGAAGGCGCGGAAGCAGGAGAAGAGCTGCCTCTGCCGAAAGGGCAGCGTCCTGATGAGTGGCCTCCTTTCTCTCCTTTTGCTGCCTCCTCAGGCCGCCGCCGGGCCCTCTCCCCTGCCCAAGTGGAGGAGGCCTCCCCCTGGGGCAGGCGCCTGCAGCCGGGCGTGCTCTCCTCCGCCAGCGCCCGTCTGGGAGGGAGACCTCGCTGGAGGTTTCCTCCCAGAAGCACGCTCTCCTAACGTTTCGCCCTCAGGGGCGGGCTGAAACACCTTGGGGGGGGGGGGGGTCCGTGATCTGCGCCCCCTTCGGCTTGTGCCCCTAGGCCACGGTCTAGGGTGGCCTTATGGGTAATCCGGGCCTGGATGTAATGATAATAATATAGTAATATTGAGAATGATGACGATGATTTTTTTTAATGTCGTGTTAGGAGCGACTTGAGAAACTTCAAGCTGCTTCTGGTATGAGAGAATTGGCCGTCTGCAAGGACGTTGCCCAGGGGACGCCAGGATGTTTTTGATGTTTTACCATCCTTGTGGGAGGCTCCTCTCATGTCCCCAGGTGGGGAGCTGGAGCTGACAGAGGGGGCTCATCTTCACTCTCCCCGGATTCAAACCTGCGACCTGTCGGTCTTCAGTCTTGCCGGCAGAAGGGTTTGACCCACTGCGCCACTGGGGGCTCCATATTATTTATTTATTATTATTTATTAAGTTCGACTTGATATACCGCTCTCTCTGGAGCCCAGAGCGGTTTACAAGTATGGCAGAGTAAAACATAAAACACATAAAATACATTAAAATACATATGACAAGGATAATAGCAATACAGCACCGCAAAGCTTAATAATAATAATAACTATAGTTACAATAATATAGTAATAATCATATTAAATATAGATAAATATAATATAAAATATTAATATTAAATATAGTAATAATCATACTAAATATGCATGTAATATAAATCTATCTATCTATCTATCTATAGATATAATAAAAGTCAGTGTTTGCGGAAGAATATGTGCCAGTGTTTCGATTGGTTCTCGGCCTCTAAAATCCCACCCTCTACATTCAAACATCATGACTGATTGCCACAGAGGCAGAATTTGCTAAACCCCCTCTGATTGGCCACCATTGCCTCATTGCTCAATCGCCTCTGATCCTGGTACAGTTTGAGGGAGGGGGGGCCTCGGATGATGGGACTTGGGGTACCTTCACTAACTTGCTAACACCACTGTGACCCTCATCCAATAACCAATACAGACCCAAATGCCCACACAGAGCCTCCATGACCTGCTGCACTTTGGAGGAGCCTGAACCACGGATGATGAGACTTGCAGTGCCTTCACTACTTCCATGATACCACTCCAACGCCTTCTAATGAAGGAACAAGACCACACTTGGCACACAGAGCCCCCGTGACCCACTCTACACCCTGCTGCAGCTTGGGAGAGGGTACACCACAGATGATGGGACTTGCAGTACCTTCATTAATTTCAGGATACCCCTGAAACTCCTGCTCATGATGGATCAAGACCTAACTTGACAAACAGGGCCCCCGTGACCCACTCTACACTCTGCTGCAGCTTGGGGGAGGGTACACCACAGATGATGGGACTTGCAGTACTTTCACTGACTTCTGGAAACCTCTGCGAGCCACACAAACATCTGAAAAGGACCAACCTTGACACACAGTGTCTTGCTCAACATCCTGCTGCTGTTTGTAAGAGGGTGAGCCACAGATGATGGGACTTGCAGTACCTTCATTAATTTCATGATACCACTGCAACTCCCAATAATGATGGATCAAGGCCAAACTTGCCAGACAGAGCCCCCATGACCCACTCGACATCCTGCTGCTCTTTGGAGGAGGGTGGGCCACAGATAATGGGACTTGCAGTACCTTCATTAATTTCATGATACCACTGCAACTCCCAATAAGAATGGATGAAGGCCAAACTTGCCAGACACAGCCCACATGACTCACTCTACATCCTACTACTCTTTGGAAGAGGGTGGGCCACAGATGATGGGACTTGCAGTACCTTCATTAATTTCATGATACCACTGCAACTCCCAAAAATAATGGATCAAGGCCAAACTTGCCAGACAGAGCCCCCATGACCCACTCTACGTCCTGCTGCTCTTTGGAGGAGGGTGGGCCACAGATGATGGGACTTGCAGTGCCTTCATTAATTTCATGATACCACTGCAACTCCCAAAAATAATGGATCAAGGCCAAACTTGCCAGACAGAGCCCCCATGACCCACTCTACGTCCTGCTGCTCTTTGGAGGTGGGTGGGCCACAGATGATGGGACTTGCAGTACCTTCATTAATTTCATGATACCACTGCAACTCCCAATAATGGATCAAGGCCACACTTGCCAGACAGAGCCCCCATGACCCACTCTACACCCTGCTGCAGCTTGGGGGAGGGTACACCACAGATGATGGGACTTGCAGTACCTTCATTAATTTCAGGATACCCCTGAAACTCCTGCTCATGATGGATCAAGACCTAACTTGACACACAGGGCCCCCGTGACCCACTCTACACTCTGCTGCAGCTTGGGGGAGGGTACACCACAGATGATGGGACTTGCAGTACTTTCACTGACTTCTGGAAACCACTGCGAGCCACACAAACATCTGAGAAGGACCAACCTTGACACACAGTGTCTTGCTCAAATGACCCGGGCACCGCCGGGTCCCCAAACTAGTATAATATATAAATAAACATAATAAATATAGTAGTAATCATAATAAATAATAATAATATCCTAGAACCATGCTGCCTCCTGTAAAGTTTCCATGGCATCTGTCCCATTATTATTTCTTTTCGTGCCAGGAGTGACTTGAGAAACTGCAAGCCGTTTCTGGTGTGAGAGAATGGGCTGTCTGCAAGGACGTTGCCCAGAGGACGCCAGAATATTTTTGATGTTTTACCATCCTTGTGGGAGGCTCCTCTCATATTGCCGCATGGGGAGCTGGAGCTGACAGAGGGAGCTCACCCCGCCCCCTGGATTCACACCTGTGACCTTTCGGTCAGCACTGCTTTAACCCACTGCTTATTTCAAAGTGAGGACCACACATTGAAACAGGAAATAACACTTGCAAATCAGGAACTGAACGCCTTAGGCCCCCAAAGGCCCCGCCCACCCCACACAGCTGTACACGGCAATTGACTCAGATAACCCAGTTCGAAGCAGATATTATGGATACTCTGCCTTGATATTCTGGGTAGACATAGAACAGCAGAAGTGCGCTGACCTTGATGAAGGTGTCAATCTCCATCTTCCTCCGCTTGGCCAAGGCTTCAATCTCCACTTGGCACACCGAGCACACGTACAGGTGGTTGACGGCTGGACCGCCCCCGAATCTAAGCAAGAGATCAGAAATCCTCACTGGGAGAGCCGTTCAGCAGGGGAACTTTATGCCCCGGAGGGAGTGTAGTGGTGGTTCCTTCTTTGGAAGCTTTTAAACAGAGGCAGGCTTTGGGGGGGGCTTTGAATGCGATTTCCCTGCTTCTTGGTAGAATGGAGTTGAACTGGAGGATGGCCCACCAGGTCTCTCCCAACTCTAGGATTCCATGATTCTATGAAACCGGACGCTAGGAACCGCAGTGTCCGTCTTAAAGGACACTTCATCCTGTAAAAGAATTAGATGTTGCCCCCTACAGCCTGGAGACAGACAGAGAGGACACCGGAAGCCTACCTGTTGTAGAGGTACTCCCAGACGTTCTGGGGAAGGATCACCACCAGGTCGTCAATATAATGGTATTTGTTGGGAGGGATTCCTGGGAAGTCAAGGAAGGCAGGAAAGGGTTAACACCCAGGAGTGAGTGGCAGGCCCTTCGGCAGGGTTGGGGCCTCGTCTTGCCATGTATACGGGTGGGTGGAGTACTCCCGTTCCGCTCACCCCCGTGAGAGCAGAGGAAGGTGTGGTTGGTGATGGGGCCAGGCTCAGCGAAGGTGTTGAACTTGTTGAGCCATTCCCGGGAGATGTAGAACTGGAGCAGGCCGGGCTCCTTCATGGTGGCCAAGGAGACCACCTTCTGCCGCTCCCGGACAGCCTCCTCGCTGCTCTTCCTGCAGAAACAGAGCAATTTATTGATTACTAGCTATACCCGCCACGCGTTGCTGTGGCCAACCTTGGCTCTCTCCCTCCCTCCCTCTCTCTCATTCCTTCCCTTTTACCCTTTCCTTATCTCCTTCCTTTTCTTTCTCTTCCCTTCCTCTTTCTTCCCTTTCTTCCTTCTCTACCTATTCTTGGACTGCAACTCCCATCAGTCCTCCTGCTCCATTTACCTACCTACCTATCTCTATCAGCCCAGGTCGGAGTGAGCTTCCGACCAATTTGTGTAGCTTGCTGTCGACCTTTGCAGCCCAAAAGACAGTTTATTTATTTCAGGAGTGCCCACACTTTTTCAGCATGCAAGCTACTTATGATAAAACCAAGTCAGAAAGATCTACCTACATCCTCAAGGCTGGGGAAAGGAGGGGAGGGGGCGGGACTTGGCACGGCCTGGCTCCGCCCCCTAGAGCAGAAGCCAGGGGGCGGAGCCAGGCCACGCCAAGCCACGCCCCTCCCCTCTGGAAATCCAGGTATTTTCACCATAGAAATCCAGGTATTTTCTTTCCTGAGTAAAAGTGAGACCCCTACTGGCCTCAATGAGCCTCTCAGCATCTCCAGCTTACTAATTTGATGGCTTGATTATTCCCTTACCATGGTCAGCTGTTCTGAGGGGTATTTATACCCCACCCTCTAAGTCCTCCCCACCGTATGGCGGTCATACCCATTATTGATGTTACTTGATTACTACACATAGGTATGTAACCTCCCCTACCTCTGTTTCCACCCTTCTACCTGTTACTGTGCATATTCTGAGCTAGATTTTATTATACTTTATTTCAGAATTTTGAGATTTATTTGGAGCCACAGTTAAGTCTGTGTGGACCTTCGCCCTGAAGAAGGACCCTTGAGGTCCGAAACAGGTGCAGCGCGGCGGTATTACCCGTAGGCGTATGCTTCTTCTCACCTGAGCCCTTTCCCCATTTCCACCTACCCGCAATTTGTGGGCCTGGACAGTTCGAACTAGCCTGCTACTGATGTTCAGCTTTATTTTCTAGTTTTGCCATGTTACAGGCTATATAGCCATATGTGTTCTGCTTAGAGAACCATTTACACATTGTATACATTTTATACTTTTATACTTTTCATCCTTGAGTTTATTGGGGACCATCTGGAGGCTATCTGGTCATTCTTGAACATTGGATTGCCAGAGCAGTACAGATTGCAAGGGAATTGCTAGGGAACAAAGCGGCGGGTGGGTAAGGACTGTAGGTGGGGGCAGGCTACAGGTGGTTGCCTAGGGCATCGAAGACTGTCTGTGGTCTAGGCGTTGCTGTGCTCTGTCGGGGTTGTCGCTGCAGCTCCGTCAAGCATCAGGCAACGCTTCTTGGCTGCTGCCAGGACTCCTGGTTGTCTGGTGACTGTATTTTTACTCACAACAGTCATGGTAATCAGAACAAGGCAGACCTACAGGAACAGTGACAAAACCCTGTCCCCACTAATATCATCTCCCCCTCCTGGGAAAGGAAAGAAAACAAAACAAAAAGAGATAAAGGCCTACTTCTCCCCAAAGTTAAAATACAGGAGCCAGAGCAAGAACAGAACTCCCCCTCAGCTTCTCCTTTGGACTGGACTCTAGATCACCGTCAGATAATTTTTGACCCCTATGAGAACTCAGGCATAACCATAGCTGAGGAGTTTGTCTTTGCTACTGAGGATCTGGACATCCTGGATGGTCAGAGGGGGGCGCAGGAGGCATGCTTTAACATCCCCTGATGATGGAGATGTGGATGTGGGCCCACCAAACACAACAGAGAGGAAACCAGAGATAAATCTAACATCAGAGACCCCCAAAAAACCACCCAGCACAGAGAATCTGGTCAATCAATTAACTAGTCTAAACTCTGATATTCAAGCTATCAAGTCCTTTCTAGCAGAAACCAATGCCCTTCTGATTACAATGACACAATTCATGGTCAAACAGGAAGCTATCAAGGATAAAACTGTCTCAACTTTCATCCAAGATCAAGGCGGAGATTAACGGCTCCAATACAAATGGTCATGACAAAAAAAAGACAAGGAACAAAAACAAACTAGGATCCCCTAAACTTAGCAAAGTTTACAAAAGGATAAAGTCCAAATGCAAGAGTCTTCAAAAAGATCAAGCAAGGAAAAAAGTCTCCACATCAACAGTAAAACGAACAAATTTGAACTCTCAAAAGCTTCTTAGACATAAGCCTGTGGATAAGAAGAGAGATCAAGGCACTACAGTGAAGCCCCCTACAGTGAAGCCCCCTAATGAGAAGAAAGATAAAATTAATAGTAAACCTGAACCCAAAAACGAAATACGAATCATTCAGACCAAGCCACGAATAGACCTTGATGTCCCAGAAGCCAATCAAGCAATTCCCCTCTTGTGTGACCCTGCGGAGCTGGTAGATACACAAGTTACACAGGACCCTGGGAAAGCACCTTCGTCAGAGAAAGGAAAACAAGGTCAACAACGAAAAGAAATGGGCAAAGAACTTTGATGCTTTAGATGTGGGGGATTGGGAGATGGCTTTGGTTCCAAACAAGCTGGTGATCACTAACTATCCTAAGCCCCAGGGTCTCCTCTCACCCGCAGCAAGAAAAGGTCACCTTCTAAGGGTGCTAGAAACTCTGGGTGTGATGTTATTAGACCAGCTGAAATAACCCAGATAGAATACCTCTTTTATAACTACTCACATGCACGGGCAGTCATAACAGGCATAAATAAGCAGGTAACTAACAAACTGTACTGCCTTAAGGAAAAACTTATGGAGCTTGGGATGTCTATCTCCCGATACTTTACTAACAGATCCCACCCAACCCCACTATTCAAACAGGAATCCAAACAACTTTCCATGGCTAACCATATCCACTGCAAAGAAGACAATCTCATAGATCTAGGAGACACTCCTAAACCATTAAAGCAGCTCCCCCTAGCAGAGAAGCAGGAATCAGAGCTCATCACTGAAACACCGTTTAGTGAGTTATACATAGGCGAGGAAGATAACCTGCTGGAAACATTCCAATGCCTCCCGCAACTAAGTCAAAGGGAATAATAGACAGACTGACTCTGCTACGGGCAAAGCTTCTTAGTAGGACAACTAAGGGGGCTAAAATTCAACCCAAGCCAGTACACTTTATAGGGGACCAAGTGAAGAGGGATGTTCCTTACGGGAGGGCTAGAGGTGGGCAAGTAACAGAACCACTGAGCCACCCTAAGAGTGAATATTGACTATTTAGGAATGAAGCAAAAAATGAAACACTTCCCACTCAGCCCACTATTCTGCAACCTCTACCAGCCCCAAAAGTGAAAACCTTGCAAACAAAATCATCTAACCTCAACTGTCTATCCTGGAACATAGCAGGTTGGCAGACTAGAAGTAAGGAGGAAGGAGTTGGTAATTTTTTGAGGAATTTTGACATGATCTCGCTACAAGAGACATAAAGGACCTCTAGATTTTAATGGGTACACCATAATTGACTCCCCAGCTAAATTGGAAAAAGGTAGAGGGCGACCGAAAGCAGGCCTGGCCATTTTGCTGTCTACAGCTCTTGGGGCTAAAATCAAACCTGTTGAGAATTGCAGCCATATAGCTATGGCATGTCACATAGAATATGGACCTACACAGATACTCCTTGTTAATGTATATATCCCTCCCAGCCGCAAGAGGGCAGAGTTAATTCGTACTTGGGAGGAACTGGAAGATTATATAGTAACGTTAGAATCACACTTTCAAAATCAAACTTAATTGTTACCGGAGATTTTTAATGCTCGCCTGGGTCCTGATAATCCAACCTTATTAGCCTCTAAGTTATGGCATATGGAGGATATGGATGACCACTTAAACAAGACTGATAGGAAATCTAAGGATAACAAGATCAACTTCGCAGGAACATGCTTAGCGCAGATGACAACAAGACTCGCCTTAAACATAATAAATGGTGACCCTACATTCGAGAATTGTGCTGAATTTACCTATATATCAGGAAGTGGAAGTAGTGTGATAGATTATGTGCTAGTAGCAAATCATACCTATAAATATATAGAGAACTTCACCACAGTACCCAGAACAGAAAGTGACCACCTCCCAATCTCCTACACATTAGTGCTTCCTAATGTTGAACGTTTAAGCCCACAACACTATCTAGACAAATCCACTCTAGACATGAGACATAACAGACTTAAATGGGGCAAAAAGCGAAGCAGACCCCTGGCAACTTCAGACCACATGCTACTGGAGGAAATGGGGAAAATCATAGCAGAAACCAAAAATGCAGAGGAAGCAGTATCAAAATACACACAACTCGCCAATGAATTAATTGTCTCTGGGATAAATTTAGAAGGCAGATGTAGGATCCATAACCAAGGAGAAGGGGTCACAGACACACAGAAAGAATGCTCAAAGCTAAGAAAGAAGCTAAATCAAATATATCAATCTTATAGAGCAGAAAACTCCAGGAACCTCCCCCAAAATGTACTATACAATCAAAAAACAATACAAAGCCATGCTAGTGAGAAACAAGAGGGAGAAAATAAACAGAAGATGGAATGCCCTGGTTGATGCTTCCCTACATAACAACTCCTAAGCAATTCTGGGCCCTGGTCACGGGAATGCTGGGATCTGGGAAAATATCTCCCAAATGCCATATACCAGCACAGGTGTGGGAAACATACTTCACTTTACTATATGGATCAAATGAAGAAACCATCAGACGGGAGGGGAAGAAAATACCATCTCCATTGGTATCATAGACATACCACAATGCCCCCTGTGACAAGTAGGAGATAAAAAGTCTGATCTCATCACTTAAAAATGGCAAAGCCCCAGGGCCAGATCAAATAGCCCCGAATTTCTAAAAATAACATCTCCTGGTGGACGGCTTTCCTGGCTCCTCTTCACACACATCAACCGCACAGCCTTAATTCCTGCTTCTTGGTCAAAATCTACTCTAATTCCAATATTCAAAAAAGGGGACAAAAACGATCCAGCGAATTACTGTCCCATCAGCTTACTCTCCGTGGTGGGCAAACTCTATGCTCGCCATCTATATAGCAGGCTCCTAGGCTGGTTAGACTCAGAAAAAGTAATAGGTGAGGAACAGGCAGGTTTTAGAAAAGGAAGGTCTACTATAGACCACTGTATCGTGCTAAGCCACCTAGCAGAAAAATACCAAACTCCTCCATACAAAGGACTATTCACCGCTTTATCGATCTAAAAGCTGCCTTTGATTCAATTCAAGGAATTTGCTATGGCAAAAATTGCAGAAGACCACAATGGACAAAAGATTGCTCTGGCTGATTAAGAGCCTATATTCAAACACTTCAACACAAGTAAAGATGTGGTGTACAAGGCAATCTCTCAAAACCAATAGCAGTAAATAGAGGGGTACGCCAGGGGCATCCTGGCCCCTATCCTGTTTAATCTATACCTGAACGACCTGGCCACTCATGTCTCACTACCAAATGGACATCCCCTAAAATCTCATCCACCAATATACCCTTTTTGCTCTATGCAGATGATGCTGCCCTCATATCCTACACCAAGGTAGGACTCAGCGAGTGCTGAGTGCATTCAACCAATACTGTGAGAAAACCCAGCGCAAGATCAACGATAGTAAAACCAAAAGTATGATCTTCTCAAATAAGCGGGCCAGGCATAACTGGTACATAGGAAAGAACTTAAGAGAACAAGTCTCCAGTTTTAAATATTTAGGGGTTACCTTTTCAGGCCACAGCTTCCTGGGGATGCCACCAAAAAAATAACTGTACAAAAAGCTCTATCCAGTAGTAAAGCAATAATTCGCTTTTTCTATACCAAAGGTGGCCAGTATATCCCAGCTGCAACAAAGGTCTTCCAAGCAAAGGTAACAGCCCAATTACTATATGCAATTCCAGTATGGATCACAGGCTTCACATCTAAAGTAGAACAAGTTCAATCAGGGTTTTTCAGAAAACTATTTGCTGTCCCCAATTGCGTTCCATCTGCGGTCTTAAGATTGGAATCAGGAACAGCCTCTCTCGAATCACTAGCTTGGAGAAGGGCCCTAGGATACTGGATGGAGAGTATGTACAAAGAGACTATACATATTTGATTCAAGAAGACCTCTTTAAATCCCACCGAATCAAAGCATTAAATCAGAAACTTAGGCAGATGGGCCTCTCAGAGAACATTCTGAGCAGTCTTGAGCATAAAAAGACAATGCAGACCTTAGCGGAACGAATCAGTGACATAGACAAACAGGCCTCAATGACTCTGGCATGCTCCACATGCTCTCCACTAAATTTAGGCCTAACATTTAATCCTTTGGGATGTGCCAAATACTTAGAAAATTTAAATATCCCAAAATTTCGTCTTGCTTTCAGTTGGGGCAGATTTAATGCCCTCAAATCAGCCATACTAGAAGGTAGATACAAAGGGACTGATTATGAACACAGAGATTGCCCGAGCGGGGAGGGTAAAATAGAAACTGTAATACATGTACTTTTTATTTGCACAATTTACAGGGATGATAGACTAAGGTTAATATCCCCTCTACTCACCAAATGGCCTGGAAGAACCCTAAATTGGTACTGTACTTATTTACTGTCTGATCTTGACAAAAGGGTAACGGAACAGGTGGCCAAATTTCTCTTTGCAGCGACAAAAAGCTGCAAGTGCTTCATTAATAACCTGTAAACACTAAGAGTGTAACAAAGAGTACTCAGAACACTTACTATTAATTGGCAATCAGTTCCTGTTTTAAATGATAAAGACAGTCATTCAACCGATAGCGAACTGTGACACTTGTTCTTATTAATCATAACCCAAATGCGATGTTATTAATTTCTTAAATGTTGTATTCTATTGTTCTATTTTCACCTGACTTAGCCGATGGTTTGTTGACCGAAAAAAAGGCTACTGACTGACTGACTGACTGACTATAGCCATATATCTGCATTTGCTGGATGGTGCTATGGCACTTTGGCGCTTTCCGCGGCTTTTTTCCGTCTCCCCCACTGGCCCCCCTTCCTCCGAGTGGGTTTTCACGGTTCCAGCGGCTCTGTTGTGACCACGGAGGTCCAGCCTTTGCTGATACCACTTGCTCTTGGGGCATGCTCACCCTTGACTTTTTGTGATATTATTTGGGGCTTCTCCCTGTAAAAGTTTACATTTAAGTTGAGCGCTATTCACGCTACGTCATCGACGAGCGACGCTCCCTTCCACTGACGTGGCTTCGAGGCGGAGACTACATTACGTCATACACTAGCAACGCTGCACCAGTCAAGCGGATACGCCTCCTGGCTTCTCCATCTGGCGCGTCTAGCCTGACGCGACTACTCGATACACGCCTCGTTACTTCCTCCGTTGGCCATCATTTACCTGGTTTTCTGGGTATTTATCTATATTATTGTTTATTTAGTTAGAGTTTACTTGATAGGCACCTTGAGCCTGGATTTACTTTGGGATTTACCCCTTATATACTGTATAAGATGTATTCTGCTGGGGCTTCTTTTTGTATATATCTGCTGATGTATTTTGCATTATGAAAAATTTTATCTTGCATATATCGATTGCTATATTGTGAATTTATGTCTTCCACTTGCAGTATACTGTATATGATGATTTGTAACTGAATGATGCATTTTCCTATGTTTAGAATTGGTCTGCTCTTTTAACAATTTGATACATTGTATACATTATATTGATACATTGCTACACCACCTTCGTAGTGTCTGTTTACTCAGAGAGATTTATTTTTCAGTGTGTTATTGCCTTGAGGATGGCAATGCCAAGCCAGTGGTGACATAGCTAGCACAAGGCTGGCTTGGCACTGCCATCCTCAAGGCTGGAGCAGCTGCTGGTAAAGCAGAAGTCAGAGGGGACGGAGCCAGGCCGTGCCAAGCCCCACCCCCTCCCTCGGCTTCAGCACTCCCAGCAGCTTCTCCAGGCTTGAGGATGGCAATGCCAAGCCAGTGGTGGCATAGCTAACACAAGGCTGGCTTAGCCCTGCCCTCCTCAAGGCTGGAGCAGCTGCTGGGAGTGCCAAAGCCGGGGGAGGGGGCGGGGCTTGGCGTGACTTAGCCCCGCCCCCTCTGAGAAGCGCCCCATCCAGCTGGAATCGACCTCCTTCGGTCCCGGGATTGACTGGTCGATCGCGATCGACTTCCTGGGCAGCCCTGATTTATTTAAATTTAAAACTTTTATATCCCGATCTTCTCTACCTCCTTAGAGTGACTCAGACCGGCACTGACCGTACCACTGGCCGTTGATGATGTTTTGGCAGTAGGCAATATAATGTCCGCCTGGAAGAAAAGGATCGATCAGTGGGTTGCCAGGAGTTGCGATTCTACCCAACTATAAGTTGCTAGGATTCCCGGGAGAAATAAATATTTTTCTGCAATTTAAAAAAAAATTGTATTGCATGCGAATGATGAACAAAAAGCGAAAATCAAGAACAAATAGTAGGGTAACAAACAGAAACTGTACAATTACAACATCTTAAATCAAACCCTTGACAGTTGCATCTGTCCAGTAGGGAATTTAAGTACCGCTTATGTAGGGAGGCTAATTTAACTAATTTACGATGCCATAAAAATCTCCAGCAAGCATGCAAAGAATGAGGAAGTACTCCATCAGTGTCACAAATGGACAGTGAAGCAACCGCTCCCCTGGTGGCCAGAATACCCTCATGAAAGCTTGTCTATATATGTTGAGTGTCTATGGCAGAGCTGCCCAGGAAGTCGATCGCAATCGAATAGTCGATCGCGGGACCGAAGGAGGTTGATTGCAGCCGGATGGGGCGCTTCTGCTCTGCAAACACACCTTCTGCCCGCGCGCACCTTCCACGCTGCGCACCATCCACGTTTGCTTCTGGACGAGAGAGAAGCAGGGCGCTCCTCTCTCGCCGGCAGCGGAGGCTCCAGGGTTGCTTCCGGACGAGAGAGAGGCAGGCGGAGCGTGAGGCAGGGCCTCCGGAGGCCCCGCCCCCTTCCCGGCTTCAGCTCTATCAGTAGCTTCTCCAGCCTTGAGGAGGGCAGGGCCAAGCCAGCCTTGTGCTAGCTATGCCGCCACTGGCTTGGCACTGCCCTCCTCAAGGCTGGAGAAGCTGCTGGTAGAGCTGAAGCCAGAGGGGAGCGGAGGCAGGCCATGCCAAGCCCCACCCCCTCCCCGGCTTCAGCTCTACCAGCAGCTTCTCCAGCCTTGATGAGGTAGGTAGATCTTTCTGACTTTGTTTTATTCTAAGTAGCTCGCATGCTGAAAAAGTGTGGGCACCCCTGGTCTATGGCATTGAATGTTTGCCATGTACATGTACATTGTAATCCGGCCTGAGTCCCCTGCCGGGTGAGGAGAAGAAGCGGAATATAAATACTGTAAATAAATAAATCTATCTTATCTATCTGGAGGATTAGTCCAGGAATAGGAAATTGCTTTTTTGAAAGGAAGGCCGAAAGGAAGCAGCCCGTAATTCCTGGAACGGTGTCTCACCTGTAGAACAAGACGTAGGCCTCGGCGTTCTGGACAACCGTCTCGTGCACCTCGGTGACGTACTGGTCGTCGAACTCGTACCACTGGCCGTTGATGACGTTTTGGCAGTAGGCAATGTAATGTCCGCCTGGAAGAAAGGGATCGATCAGTGGGTTTCTGGGAGTTGCGGTTCTACCCAACTACAAGTCCCTAGGATTCCCGGGGGAAATACATATTTTCTGCAATTTAAAAAAAAATCGTATTGTGTGCGAATGACAAACGAAACTGTACAATTAAAACATCTTATATCAAACCCTTCCCCTCCTGGTCTGCACCACTTACGACTTATGACACAACTCAATATGAATCACTGGGTTGCTGTGAGTTTTCCGGGCTGTCTGGCCATGTTCCGGAAGCATTCTCTCCTGACGTTTCACCCACATCTATGGCAGGCATCCTCAGAAGTTATGAAAGCCTTTGACAACAATTTTTGTATATAATTTCTCTAATGGATCTAGCTAGACCCATAGGAAATATTAGTAGTAGTAGTAATAATAATAATAATAATAATTCTTACCCGCCTCTCTTTGCAGCTCGAGGCAGGTCTTAGCATTCAAAAACACACAAATATTATAAAAATTCTACAAACACATATATTGAAATGCAGTTCTGTCAAAGATAATTATCAAAGCATTTCTATACAATAGGGATGGATGTGAAAGGGGGAGGGAGAGGGAGGAACTCACTGCCGGCCGTGCCATGATGGCAGATCACAGAGAGGAGGTCGTAGGTGGTGATTTGGGAGGCGCTCTCCTTGGCCAGGAATGGCCGGAGGTCCAGCCCTTCCAGCGGGAAGGAGACGTGGCTGTTGATCTTGAAGGAGTACATGACCTCGTGCCGGAAGCGCTTCAAGTGGATGCACAGGATCTGCGAAGGATCGCAGTAGCTCAGAAAGACACCTTGAGAGCCTCAAAACCATGCCCGGGCCAACTTGGGCCCTCCCTCCAGGTGTTTTGGACTTCAACTCCCACACTTCCTAATAGCCATTCCTAATAATAATAATAATAATAATAATAATAATTTGTTTATATTCCGCCTTATCTCCCCAAGGGAACTCAGGGCGGATCACAGTACACAAACACGGCAAACATTCAATGCTGTTTGGACAGACAAAGACAGAACATACAGAAAGGAGGCATGTTGTGTTGTGTTGACACCAGTGCCTTGGAAGGTTGTGCTTGAAATCCAGCCACAGGGGGGTGCTGTCACTCCATCTTCTATGACGAAGAACCATCAGGACTTCCTCCTTCCTTGTTGGTCACCGACATTTTCTGATCTTTTCCTTTTATGGTGTGGTAAAATTCCTCCCACATATTTTAGCGGTACCTAATTTCTCTAATTCAGTGTTTCCCAACCAGTGTGCCGGGGCACATTAGTGTGCCATAAGCGATCATCAGGTGTGCCATGGGAAATTGGAACCTCCAAGACCCTTTCTTCCCCCTCCTGCCAAACACTTTTTCTTCTCCACTCGGGCTCCCTTCTTCCCAGCCTTGCTCTGCTCGCTTTGCCTCGCTTTGCTCTGGGGCGAGTCTGCCCAGTAGACTCTTTCTCCCTCCCCCCTCCCCTCCTGAATACGCTCACGCTGCCCCCTCGGATCAAAATGGCGGCCGAAGCGGCAGTGTAGAAGAAAAAGAAAGTGTTCGGCAGGAGGGGGAAGAAAGGGCGGGAAGGGGAAGGGGGAGGAAGAGGTCTCTGTCGAAAGCTGGCATGGGCAAACTTGGACCTTCCCGGTGTTTTGGACTCCAACTCCCACCATTCCTAGCAGCCTCAGGCCCTTTTCCTCTTCCCTCCTCAGCCACTTAAGCAGGAAAGGGCCTCAGGCTGTTAGGAATGGTGGGAGTTGGAGTCCAAAGCACCCAGAGGGCCAAAGTTTTCCCATGCCTGTTTCAGGGACCTTAAAGTGGTGAGCCTCCTTCCAACATTGTGATTCTGGATAGAAAACAAACAACAACATCACATGACATTGTTTGAGTCCACAGTGCTCTCTGGGTGTAGGTGAACTACAACTTCCAAACTCAAGGTCAATTCCCAAGCAAACCCTTTCAGTACTTTCTGTTGGTAATGAGAGTTCAATATGCCAAGTTTGGTTCAATTCCATTGTTGCAAGAGTTCAGTATGCTCTTTGATTGTGTGTTAACTATAAATCCCAGAAACTGTAACTCCCAAATGTCAAGGTCTATTTTCCCCCAAACTCCATCTGTGCTCACATTTGGGCATATTGAATATTCATGCCAAGTTTGTGTTGAGTTTAAAAATGTAATTGGGCAAATTATATTGTAAAATGTAAGAATATGTAAGAATATGCAATGGGACTACTCTGGGTAAGTTTGTTGCAGGCTTGCTTGAAGCCAGAAGCCTCCAGAAGGTGCTGGAAAAAGTTACAGCTGGAGGTGTTTTACAGCTATCACTGTATAAAATAAGGCAGCTGAAAGACTGACCTTGGGGGTGAGGAATTTTGCTTTGAAGAAGCCAGCAACTTTGCAGAGGAGGACGTCGATAAAGAAGACGGAAGGTTTATGTTGTTTCTTATGGACTATTTGTTTGATAATACTGTCGTTTAATTGTGCCTGAACATATTTTGATTTAAAGAGCTTTATTTTTGAATCAAAAGCCTCTTGTGAAATTATTTAACTACAGAGAGCCAGCTTATTTTGACCAAAACAGCACTCAGGTCGATTCAGAATCTCAACAGTTTGGTCCTGATCCAACATTGTTTTAGTCCACAGTGCTCTCCGGATATAGGTGAACTACAACTCCAAAACCCAAGGTCAATGCCCACCAAACTCTTATAGTATTTTCTCTCGGTTATGGGAGTTCTGTGTGGGAAGTTTGTGTCTTTCTGCCATTCCTGCCAGGATATCTATGTTGTGTTCATCGAAACAGGCCCAGGGTTCACACTGAGTGTATAAATACATTTAAAAACATATGAACTACATGTATTACTGTGTTAGAGTGTCATTTTGTGTCATTTTGGTTGGTGGTGTCCCCCAGGATTTTGTAAATGTAAAAAATGTGCCGTGGCTCAACAAAGGGTGAAAAACACTGCAATAAACCACACAAAATAATAATTTTTAAAAACCCTCCAGCACCAACCCCTGCTCAGAGATCAGAGTGAAGAGAGGGGCCAGGAAGGCAGTTCCATTTTGCCTCCTACACTGTGCTTATAATATAATATATACATATAATATTGATAATATTATAATGTAATACAATATAATGCTACTAATATTATTATTATATATTTTATATTACATGTAATATTACTAATAATATTACGGTATAATGTTATAGTACAATGTAATATATAATATTAGTATTGTGCTATGGTAACAATATAATGTATTGTATTTACATTTTACTTATAAGCTGCTCCTTTGGGGTGAGAAGGGCGGAATATCAATGTCGTAAATAAAAAATATATATAATCAAATTGAATAACAGGCGCTGTGACCTTTGGAGATTCTGCTGAGCAGCCTGAAGTTTACGAAAACTAAGTCTCCTATCAACCAGCTCATTGTCTTGCAACTCATTGTTTTCTGCACCTGGGATATCAGTCTCTGGACTCCTTTCCCTAGAGACCGGATCCTCTGCCTCATCCCGGCACCTCTTTGGCATGTGACCTTCGCTAGCTGTTAGGAAGTGTGGGAGTTGACGTCCAAAACACCTGGAAGGAAGGCCCACTTTTGCCCATGCTGACTCCTAGATGTTGGCAAAACCACCTTACCTCAGGGAGCCGGAGAACTTTGCAATATTTGACCCCGTTTCTCAACCTGAGGACACAAAGAGAAAACAAAGGAGACACACTTGTGCGAGATCTGTTTTTAAAACTTCCTCCCCTTTGGAAGAGGTGGATTTATGGTATTATTTCCCCTTCCCAACACTTTAAACCTATTGCAGGGCTGTCCAACTTCTTTTGGCCCAGGGGCCGGAGTTCTGGTCACTGATGACCTGGGGGGCCGCAGCGGGGGGCGGGGTCGCTCGCGGGGGCGGGGCCGCTCCTGACGGCATGCCGTCACCACGCCGGCGTCCTGTGCGGCCCGCCCCTTTTCGACGAGGCTTGCTGACGTCACCAAGCCCCGCCGAAAAGGGACGCCGCGCTTGGTGACGCCGGCGTGGCGCCGGGTTCCTTCCACCTCTTCCTCCTCAGCGGTGAGGAGGAAGGAAGGTGGAAGGAACCCGGCGCCACGCCGGCGTCACCAAGCGCAGCGTCCCTTTTCAGCGGGGCTTGGCGACGTCACCGAGCCCCGCCGAAAAGGGGCAGGCCGCGCAGGACGCCGCTCTCGCCCGGCGTCCTGCGCGGCCTGCCCTTTTTCGGCAGGGCTGGGAGACGTCAGACGCTGGCGCTCCACCTCTTCCTCCGGGCGCCTGCCATCACCCAGCCCTGCCGGCAGGGGCTGGACGCCTCTCCCGCCCGGCGTCCTGCGCGGCCTGCCCCTTTTCGGCAGGGCTGGGAGACGCCAGACGCTGGCGCCCACCTCTTCCTCCTCGGCGCCAGCGCCTGCCGTCACCCAGCCCTGCCAAAAAGGGCAGGCTGCGCAGGACGCGTCTCCTGCCGGGCGCCTGCGCGGCGGCCTGCTTGGCGGCCTGCCCCTTTTGGCAAGGCTGGGAGACATCAGACGCCCGCGCCTCCACCTCTTCCTCCTCAGTGCCGGCATCTGACGTCACCCAGTCCCGCCGGAAAGGGGCAGGCCGCCGCGCAGGCCGCCGGGTGGGAGAGGCGAGCCGCCCTCCCGCGTATGCCCGCGAGCGCCCTGAGCGGCCCCGCCCCCCCCCACCCCCCCCCAAATATTATTTATCCCAGGAGGGTAGGCGGGCCATGTCCAAGAGCTGGCGGGCCGTGTACGGCCCGCGGGCCGTCTCTTGGGCAGGCCTGGCCTATTGGATCTTAATCTCTATGCTCTCCAAGTCCTCACTCATTTATTTTGGGGACCATTTGGAAAGGTGATTTTTTGGGGAGAGGAAAGAAAGAAAGAAAGAAAGAAAGAAAGAAAGAAAGAAAGAAAGAAGCATTATTGGAAGCAAGGCTTACTTTTTACATCGTTCGCAGCTGTACATGTTGTCGCCTGGAAAGGAAAAGGAAAAGAGAGATGCAGTTGAGCAGAGGTGCATCAAGTGAAGGAGAAACGACATACAACTTTTTATCGATCTGTTTTCAAAGTACAGGCCTTCCCCAAGTTGCAAAGAATCCATTTGTTCTTAAGTTGAATCTGTTTCTAAGTTGGATCAGGTCAATTTTTAAGTGTAACGCCAGACAAATATAGATATGTTTAGCTTTGGAATAGGATAGGGAAGGGTTAACGTTCAGAAGATTTCACCTCACTTCCCGTCAATTTGGAGAATTGGAATTTGGAAAATGAGGCTTATTGTGGGAACAAGAATGGGAGACAAAGCTTTAGCAGACCTTTTCCCTATGAGAATATAACACTTCCAGGAGTGGATTTCCCTTCTTCCGAGGGGAAGATTCCTCTCACTTCCTGCTGTGTCAGCCCCATTCTTTATGAGAGATAGAGTATCAGAGATTTAGAAGAGACCCCTAAAGGTCATCCAATCCAGCCCTTTTTTCTGTCTGTCTGCCAGGCAGGAAGGCCCCAATGGGGAAGATTTCGCCCACTTCCTGTTGTCTCAGCCCCATTCTTAATTATGAGATGTTTGTTATCAGTCGGATGTTAGTAACTCGGGGATGTCTTGTATGTGTATATGTGTGATATGAGATAGATATAGTATCACAGATGTGGAAGGGCCCCCCAAATGTCACCCAGCCCAGCCCCTTTCTTTCTTTCTGGCAGGCAGGAAGGCACCATTGGAGAACATTCCTCTCACTTCCTGTTGTCTCAGCCCCATTCTTAAGTACAAGTAGTTTGTAAGTTAGATGTTTGTAATTCGGGAACTGCCTCTGTGTGTGTTTGTGTGTGTGTGTACACACAAGCTGTACCTTCCACACGTTGCTGTGGCCAACCTGCTCTCTCTCTCTCCTTTTCTCTCTCTCTCTCTCCGTCCTCTTTCCTTTCTTCCTCCTTTTCTTTCCCTCCTTCCTCCCCTCCCTGTCCTCATTCTCTCCTTCCCCTTCCTTCTCTACCTCCTTCCTTCCTTCCTTGGTTCCATCCTTCCTTCTCTTTCCTTCCTTCCTTCCTTCTCTTTCCTTCCTTCCTTCCCTCCCTGCCCTCATTCTCTCCTTCTCCTTCCTTCTCTACCTCCTTCCTTCCTTGGTTCCATCCTTCCTTCTCTTTCCTTCCTTCCTCTCTCTTACCTTCCTTCCTTCTTTCCTTCTCTCCTTCCTTCCTTCTCTATCTCTTTCCTGCATACCCCCATTTTTCTTTCCTGCCCTCATTCTCTCCTTCCTTTCTTCGCTCCCTCTCTTTCCTTCCTTTTCTTCTCTCCTTCCTTCCTTCTCTACCTATTTCCTTCCGTCCTTCTCTGCTTTTTTCCTTCATTCCCTCCTTCCCTCCCTCCCTCCCCCTTTCCCTCTCGACATAGCCGGAAAAGAGTTGGGCTCGAAGGCAGCGTTTGAGAGAGGTGTGTCTCTGATCTCTGCGGAGCGAGGGCTCCACGTTTCGTAAGCCAGGCATCAGCATTGTCATATAGCTCTTTTGGGGTTTTTAAGTCCTTTCTGCTGCTTTGGGGGGGGGGGGGTGTTTATGGGTGATGGTCATTCTTTGGCCTGAGAGGTGTATTGTGTCCAAATTTAGTGTCAATTCATCCAGTGGTTTTTGAATTATGTTAATCCCACAAACCAACATTATATCTATATATATAAAAGGGAAGTGGTCGTGCAACGGGGCAAATGCACGCCAAAACTACATTTCCCACACACACAACAAAACCCAGGGCCACTCATCCCCACCCCGAGGTACATCAACCACCCACTAAAACACCCCGAAAAACCACACAACATCCCCAAAACATCCCCCCAAAAACAACATTACTACGCATGCGCAAACACCCGACACACAAAATGGCCGCCATGAACACATCACCATACCGAGCATGCGCAACAACCGACCGGCCCCGTGCCACCGCCACCGAGCACACCACCACCGCTACCTTCACAGCCTCCTTCGCCGCCTCCACGCCGCTTCCCGCATGCTAACCAACACCCACATCCCGGGAAGACACCGCCACGGTGCCGCCCGCACGCCCCTCCACCAGGAGAGCAAGCAAAACGGCGAAGGACAACGCCGCAGCCACGGGACTACAATTCCCAGAAGGCTCCGCGCGGCTCACTCGGAGGAAGGGCGGAGACAGGACCGGAAATAGCCCAGAGTAGCCGCGCGGAGCCTTCTGGGAGGCGGGGACGAGGGGTGAGCCTCCATTACCCTGCCGACGACGGCGCCGTGCCCGGCTCTTCCGCCCCCTTATCGCTCTCCTCCGCCCCCTCTCTACCGCTGGCCGGGGAGGAGGCCGCAGGGAAAGAGAGAGAACCCGGTTCCCCTTCGACCTCCTCCTCGGCCACCGGAAGAGAGGCGGCAGAGGCCTCTCCTCCGCCAGCGGCGGACGCCGTAGGAGAGCTCTCTGCCGCCTCTCTTCCGCAGCCCAAGGAGGCCACAGGGAGAGGGGATGCCCGGTTCCCCTTCAACCTCCTCTTCGGCCACCGGAAGAGAGGCGACAGAGACCTCTCCGCCGCAGCCCACCGCCTCCCTTCCGCTGCCCGGGGCCGGAGGAGAAGCCGCACTGTCTCTCTCCCTACGGCCTCCTCTTCGGACAGCGGAAGGGAGGCGGCGGACGGCGTAGGAGAGCCCTCTGCCGCCTCTCCTCCGCTGCCCGAGGAGAGGGCCGCAGGGGAAGGAGAACGAGCGGCTGCCCTTCGCCCTCCTCTTCGGCCTCCTCCTCTACACAAATACACACACATACATACACTACAACATATACACACACACACATAAAAACAAATACAAATACACAACCACATACAAAAACACATATATCTACACACCTATACATACACATCCACACTAATACATACACATATACACACACACATATCACCACATCTACATATATACACATACATACATACACAAACACACATATATGCACACGTAATCAAACACAAAACACCCACAGATAAATAGACACACATATATACACATACCAATACCTATATATACACACACACAAATACACACACACACATATACACACACATACACCCAAAAAAAACACACATACAACTATAAACACACACACACACACATATCTACACACAACAAACCTGCTCACATCATTCCCACAACTTACATACCCAGACTTCCTCACATCACCAACATAGGGCACAGCAACGCGTGCCGGGTTCAGCTAGTTTTTATTTATATATCTGTACATATGTATGCGTGTGTGTATGTGTGTGTATGTATGTGTGTGTATATGTGTGTGTGTGTGTGTGAATGTGACACATATAGTACCGTAGATTTGGAAGAGGCCCCCAAAGGTCATTCAGTACAGCCCCTTTCTTCCTACCTGCCTGATTCCTCTCACTCCCAGTTGTCTCACCCCCATTCTTAACTAGGAGTCACTTGCAAGTTGGATGTCTGCAGCTTGGGGACAGCCTACACACTGATATGATAATGCACTTGGTCTCCCCATAAAACCAAGCCCTCCTTCACACACACACACATCCCGCAACCGCACCTTTGAGCTCGTCGGCAGCAAAGAAGGCGGCGAGGCAGTCCTCCAAGGTGACCACCGGCCCCCAAAACCAGCTGGGGATACAGGACACCACGAATCTGTCGGGAGCAAGAAATCGGTACCCGTTTGGGGGCTGGCACGCTCCAAATCCCAACGAACTCAGCCTCCATTGCACCCTGTCCCGGTTCCCAAGAGCTTGCCCTAAACCGGCCTACCTGCGGATGTAGTCCACGATGAAGGCAATCCAGCCCTGCGAGGCAGCGTAGTTCTCCCCTGCTAAGGCCCCCGTCTTGGCCGGGACGTTTTGGTAAATGGCCGAGTGCAGCTTGGCCAAGTCCTCTTTGCCCGGGATGGGGAGCGAAAGGTCCTGGAAGGTCTCCACCGTGGTCGAGACCTGCAGAAAGGGGAAGGCAGGAAGATCTATCGAATCGGCCTGTGCAAAACGATCGTTAGTCCTTGTAAGTCATTAAAATTCATGCAAACAAATCACTCTTAAGTAACATGGAAAGGGGGGGGGAGAGGAGAAAATACTCACCAATAATTTTCATTAAGATTCTATAAAATTCGGAAGCCTCCCAAGTGTAAACATTAAGGAAAATTGGCAAAGCGAAAGAGGCCATAGCTAGTGTTTACATCAGTGGTTCTCAAGCTTCCTCCTGCCGTGACCCCTGAATACAGTTCGTTGTGTTGTGGTGACCCCAGCCATAACATTATTTTCATTGCAACTGCATAACTGTCATTTGGCTACTGTTATGAATCGTTATGGATTTTCGTTCACTGGACCAAATTTGGCACAAATACCCAATACACCCCAATCTGAATACTGGTGGGGTTGGGAGGGGATTGATTTCGTCATTGGGAGTTGGAGTTGCTGGGATTTATAGTTCACCTGCAGTCAAAGAGCTTTCTCAACTCCACCAACGATGAAATTGATCCAAACTTGGTACACAGAATTCCCAAACCCAACAGAAAATACCGGGAGGGTCCGGTGGGCATTAACCTTGAGTTTGGGAGTTGTAGTTCACCTACATCCAGAGAGCAATGTGGACTCAAACAATGATGGATGTGGACCAAACCTTTCTAAAGGGACCGTTAATTAAAAATTAAATCCCATTCTGGCGTTTTCCCTAATAAATAATGTTACTAATTAACTCAATTATATGACCTAGCACCTCTGTCAACCGCCCTGAGTCACCTGTGGGCTGAGAAGGGCAGTATACAAATATAGTCAATAAATAAACAAACAATGCCTTTTTCAAATAACCCAGGCACCCCTTGGTACCCAAGCTAATGTATATGTATATAAGCCCCATTTACCTAGTTTAATCTAATGCCAAGTTCTCAAACTTTGTGTTTTTTAAATACATTCCAAGTGGACCCTTGGTTTTGGAAGCCCCGGTGGCACAATAAGTTAAACCAGTGTTTCCCAACCTTTTTTGAGCTGCGGCACACTTTTTACATTTACAAAATCCTGGGGCACACCACCAACCAAAATGACACAAAAGGACACTCTAAGACAGTAATACATATAGTTAATATGTTTTTAAATGTATTTATACACTCAGTGTGAAACCTGGGCCTGTTTCAATGAACACAACATAGATATCCTGGCAGGAATGGCCGAAAGACACACACGAAGGTCTTGCTCAACAGCTGTCAGTCTCTCTCTGTGTTCTTATTTATCAATAAGGAAGGAAGGAAGGAAGGGAGGGAGGGAGGGAGGGGAAGAGAGAAGGAAGAATGGAATCAAAGAGCAAAGAAAGGGAGGAAAGAAACAGGTAGAGAAGGAAAAAAGAAAAAGGGAAAGAAGGAGGAAAGAGGGAGGGAAGGTTGGCCACAGCAACACGTGGTGGTTACAGCTAATAAATTTATACAGCTTGCACCATATATATATGCTGGGAGTTGTAGGCCAAAACACCTGGAGGGAGGGCCCAAGTTGGCCCACGCTTACCTTAAGTGAGCAAATCATGTTAGTTTTCGGCCCCTGCTTAAAGGTGACTCGATCCTGTGTCCCGAACGCCCCTTGACCCGCCTTGGCTGAGTGCGAGGGAATCACGGGAGTGGTAGTTTGACACCATCCTGAGCCTCCCAAACTACAAATCCCGGGATTCCCAGCCTTGAGCCCTGGAAGACCAAGGGGTGCCTCACTGCATGAATGCTACGGTGTAGATCCGCCCCCAGGCAGCCGGGGGACCCGGGGAAGTCCCATCCCAGGATCTTCTCTCCCTCTGCGCGGCTCTTTCTGCCTGACGCAGTCCCCGCCTTTTGGCTCAAACCCTTCCGAGGCCGAGGAAGGAGCGGAGGGGAGGAGGAAGCCCAAGAAGGCAAGTGGTGAGTAGAGGCTGTGTTTGCGGGACTCAGTCAAGGGATCGAGCCCCAGCCAGGGCTTCCCGGTAGGACAGGAGGGTTCTCTCTCTCTCTCTCTCTCTCTCTCTCTCTCTCAATCTCTCCTATCTCCAATTTCCCACGGCACACCTGATGATTGCTCACGGCACACTGGTTGGGAAACACTGGGTTAAACCACTGAGCTGAACTTGCATACCAAATGAATGAATGAATGAATAAAAAAATAAATAATACCCACAGGGTCTTAAAGGGACGAGGGAGATCCAAGGGGGTGGTTTTCCTCGGTCTGAAAAGAAGGCCCCATCCAACCCCATCCCGCCCCGCCTCCCCAGGAAGCGTGCCCTTCCTCACTGGATCCGCAGAGGTAAGGAAACGCACTCGGTCACAGGTGAGGCACTGCACCAGGCTCAGGATGGAGCCGTCGAAGATGTCGGAGATGACGCTACGATAGCGGAGCTCCTTCCTCTTCTTGCCAGACGCCAGCATCTGAGCTGAGAGAGGAGACAAAAGAAGAATGAGGAAGGAATGGCCTCTTCCCTTTTGTCAGTAACCTCAGGGGGTCAAGCACTGACGGAGCAAAAAGCACACCTCAAATACTTAAGACTGTTCACTAAAAAAATCACTGGCTTTTTGGGACTATGGACCATGGAAGATGGGACTTGCAGTATCTTCACTCGCTTCCTGAGAGCACTGTGACATACACCGACGACTGATCAAGACCAAACTTGACACACAGAGCCTCCATGACCCACTCTACAACCTGGTGCGGTTTGGAGGAGGACTGACCATGGACTTGCATATGGGAGTTCTAGTTCACCCGCGCCCTCTAACCCAGCCGACATTGGATCTAGACCAAATTTTGAGCACAGGCAAACAATGCCTTTCACTGCCGGGTCCCCAAACTAGTTATAAACAAACTTAATTTTTATTAAGGAAAATTACAAACGAAGGAAACAATAGTATGACTGTACCTTCAGTCACAAAAAACAAACGTTTCTGGAATAGAACAACTGCTTTCAACGTAAGGACATTAAACAGGAAATAGCGCTTTCAAACCAGGAACAGAACATTTTTCAAATTATGTTATAAATAATGTATAATAAAATGATTGTAATATTGATAATGATGGTGATCATGATGATAACAATATTCCACTGTAACACTTTGCAACAGCTGCAGAGCTGTTTGGGCTGGAAGTCAGCCTGAAGAAAACGGAAGTCCTCTACCAGCCCGCACCACAGGAAGAACACCATCACCCCACGTCAGCATAGGCACATCTGTGCTTAAGTCCGTCCAGCAGTTCACCTGCCTGGGAAGCATCATCTCTTCAGACGCCAAGATTGATAAAGAGATCGATCACAGATTAGCATAGAGTGCATTTGGAAGGCTTCACAAAAGGGTCTGGAGCAACAAGCACCTGAGGCAAAGCACCAAAATCAGTGTGTACAGAGCTATCGTACTGTCTATTCTCCTCTATGGGTCTGAAACATGGGTCACCTATCGCCAACACCTACGACTCCTCGAACGCTTTAATCAGCGCTGTCTTCGCACAATCCTAAATATACACTGGACTGACTATGTGACTAATGTTGCTGTCCTTGAGCAAGCAGGGATCACCAGTGTTGAGGCCATGCTATTGAGAACACAGCTGCACTGGGCAGGGCACGTCTCTAGGATGGAGGACCACCGCCTCCCAAAGATACTACTCTACAGTGAACTCGCAACGGGTCAGCGCAAGAGAGGCGCCCCAAAGAAGAGATATAAGGACTCCCTGGCTCAGCCAGATTGATCACACAAAGCAAGGAGAAGGGAACGGAGGGAAAGAGCATGCAACTGCAGGTAGTACTGCTGTGATGATACTCGTATGTGAGTTTGGGAAATATGTATGGTCTGTATGAAATATACAGACACTCCCCCTGCCTGAACAATATAAGTCAATACAGGTCCACACAATGTTTTGGTTGCTTCTATAAAATGTTATATTGAGGTCTACACAAAGTCTAGGTCTACACAAAGAATTAGGTCAGGCATAGAGACGCACTATCCACAATGCTGTGGCCTCTTTCGAGAAGACACGTCGAATGGGTCTCGAAGAGAAACGACAACGCAGAAAGAACCGCAACTTGGAAACATCATCACCCAAGGAGACTTTCTGCTGTGCTTTCTGCAACCGGACTTGCCTATCTCAGATTGGCCTTTTTAGTCCTCAACACGTTTGTAAAAAGCGTGGGATGAGTCCTTCCCAAGAATCTTAGTTCGCGAAGTAATGCCGAGGGACTGTAACACTTAATAATAATAATAAATATATTCATAATAATAACAAGAACAAAAACAACAATAACAACATCATGATTTTTGTTCCTGGATTAGGACTGCACAATTAAACAGGACATAACACTTTCAAAACAGGAACAGGACATTTTTCACATTTTTGTTCCTTAGTGTTATTTATTGCCAAGCCTCACCCTTTTTCAGCACATAGGAGGGTCCCAGCCTCACGGGGCTTGAGCGTGGAGGGCTACTGGAGAGCTTGGCGTGGACATCATGGTGGACGGGGCTGCAGGGCCGAGAGGAGCAGCGGGAATAGGCCTCGTTGTCCGGCTCTAGCGGGAAAACAAAGCAAGCCTTTCTAGACAAGCTTCACGTCGAGGACCAAAGGCTGAATTCAAAAGCATGTAATAAAATTAATATAGTATTGTCGCTATCATACTCCAGAGCAGAATCACCTCTGACTTTAAACACCACACCAGCCGGGTAAAACCAGCAAGCCGTTTGTTTAGGAAAGCAGTAAAAAGTAATCCACAGTAAAAATAAAATCCAATTTAGTTCATGAGATACAAAGGAAGACAGGAACAAAGAGTCCAAGAAAATCCATGAAAATAGGCACTTGAGTCCATGAATACAGAAGTATATAGACCAGGAGTGTTCAGAACGGTGATCGCAATCACCAGGGTGATCTTCGGGCCTCATCCTGGTGATCTTCAGGCCCCTGACCAGGTTTTTTGCTGTTGGTCCTCTTCACGCACCCCTGCATGCTGCAAAGAAGTCCTCCGTCGTTGCTCCTCCCCGCTCCCTGCTCCCTGCTCGCGCGCCGCCTCCAAAAGCTCCAGAGTCCAAGAGGCAGAATGGGCCCCTCTTTTGGATTCCTCCTCCTCCCTCTGTCCTCCTCCAGCCACTCAGAGTCATAGGAGACCAAAGGGGGCAGGCCTGGATGGCACGATGCATGGCTGGCCCCGCACACATGCACAGAAGCGCCCATTCTGCCTCTCGGACTTCTCGTGAGCTCTTGGAGGTGGCACGCATGCTGGCAGCATGGAAATAGGAGCAACGATGGAGGAGGAGAAGAAGGACGCTTTGGGGTCATTTTTACCGCATCTCAAAGGTCGGTCTCTTTTAATTTGGGGTGGGGGCTTGATGGTTCTGTGGCATGTCTCTTTGTTTATTTTTAATGTTTAAAAATGGCCTTTTAGGTCCAAAGCCTCTTTGCTTGCTTTGTTCCTTGAGAAATATATGTTGGGGAATATGGAAATGTGGGAGAAATGGGGTGGTTGGATATATTTTTGCATGCCCCTTTGTTTACCTTGCTGGGTATTAAATGGCCTTGCAGTTCAAAAGCCTCTCTTCTTACTTTCTGGCTGATAATATGTGTGGTAATATGGCAATGTGGGAGAAATGGGGTGGTTGGATGTATTTTTGCATGCCCCTTTGTTTACTTTGCTGAGTATTAAATGGCCTTGCAGTTCAAAAGCCTCTCTTCTTACTTTCTGGCTGATAATATGTGTGGTAATATGGCAGTGTGGGAGAAATGGGGTGGTTGGATGTATTTTTGCATGCCCCTTTGTTTACCTTGCTGAGTATTAAATGGCCTTGCAGTTCAACAGCCTCTCTTCTTACTTTCTGGCTGATAATATGTGTGGTAATATGGCAGTGTGGGAGAAATGGGGTGGTTGGATGTATTTTTGCATGCCCCTTTGTTTACTTTGCTGAGTATTAAATGGCCTTGCAGTTCAAAAGCCTCTCTTCTTACTTTCTGGCTGATAATATGTGTGGTAATATGGCAGTGTGGGAGAAATGGGGTGGTTGGATGTATTTTTGCATGCCCCTTTGTTTACCTTGCTGAGTATTAAATGGCCTTGCAGTTCAAAAGCCTCTCTTCTTACTTTCTGGCTGATAATATGTGTGGTAATATGGCAGTGTGGGAGAAATGGGGTGGTTGGATGTATTTTTATGCTCTGTTTTATATTGTTGTTATTAAATTGAAATGTTGATGTTTTATAACTTCATTTTATGTAAACTGCCCCGAGCCTGCTGGAAGGAGCGGTACATATAAATGAATAATAAATATAAATAAATAAATAAGAAAATAGTTATACGTTTTACATTTCTGGGTAGGTGATCTTTGGGACTTGGTTTTTTAATCAGTAGCTCCCATGCTGAAAAAGTGTGAGCACCCCTGATATAGACAAAACATGAGCTAGGCAGACCTTGGTGCATGAAACTTGGTGTTATCCCAACGTTGCCTCAACTGAAGCAGTCGTCTCTCACACGTCATTATAAATTCTCCCCTGTCTCCAAAACTGCTAGGAATGGATTCTTTCTTATTTTCAGTTTACTATCTAAATTCTGTTGAATCCGAGCGGAGCGTCTTAATTGCTGCCCGGACTGCCTCCGTTTACTAAAACTTCTTTTCCTCTTCAAGGGTCTCACTAACTCCTGCACCTGGTACAATTCAAACCAGCTTTATTCTCAGGTAACTAACTGCTGCGAATGGCCTTTCCCAAGCTCGGGACCTTCAGAATCCTATTGCAGCAACTCAGGCCTCTCAATAATATCTGTATCTGTATATATAATAAAAGTGAATGTTTGTATGTATGCAGAGGTGCGGGTATGTGCCGGCTTTCTGATTGGCTCCCAGCCTCCACATTCCAACGTTATGATTGGATGCCACTGAGGGCGAATCTGCATATGGTCACTGATTGGCCAGCCTCCAACATTCCAACATTCTGATGCAGCAGAGAGGGGATTGGTTGCCACTGTAGCATAATTTGCATATGGCTACCGATTGACCAGTGTCAACATTCCAACATTCTTAGGTGGCAGAGAGGGGAAATAAAAGGGCCCCAGGCAGTCAGGAATGGTGGGAGCTGCAGTCCAAAACACCATGTGGCCCACAACAAGGACAGAACAAAACCAAAATTGGCACACAGACCCCCCCCCCAGACCACTCTATATCCTGGTGCAGTTTGAGGGAGGATAGACCATGGATGACGGGACTTGCAATACTTTAACTCACTTCCTTAGAGCACTGTGGCCCACACCAATGACGGATCAGGACCAAACTTGGCACACAGATGCCCAATGGCCCACTATACAACCTGATGCGGGTTAGGGCAGGATGGGCCATAAATGATGGGATTTGCAGTACCTTCGCATGATTCACTTCCCACAGAACATTGTAGCCCCTGCAAATCACAGACCAGGCCCAAACTTGGCACACAGCACCCCCATGGCCCACTCTACATTCTGGTGCTGTTAGGAGGATGGACCATGGACGATGGGATTCACAGTAACTTCACTAACTTCCTGCGAGCCACTTAAATAACTGAGAAAGACCAACCTTGGCACGCAATGCCTTTCTCAAATAACCCGGGCACCGCCGGGTCCCCAAGCTAGTTATTAATAATAATAGGAGCAACCCCAGGAGCCATCCAGTCCTACCCCCTTCTGCCTTGCAGGGTAAGCACAATAAAAGCACGTCCAACAGATAGTTACCCAGCTTTTGAAATAGTAATAATAATAATAATAGGAGCAACCCCAATCCAACTCCATTCTGCCTTGCAAGAAAAGCCCAAAGCACCCCCAACAGATGGCTATCCAGCTTTTGTAATAACAACAACAAGCAAAACAACAATAGCAGAAATCTCGGAGGCCATCCAGTTCAGCTCCCTTCTGCCATGCAGGAAAAGCACAACCAAAGCACCCCCAATAGATGGCCACCCAGCCTTTGTAATAATAACAACAACAACAACAACAACAACAGGAGAAACAGATGACCACCCAGCCTTTGTAATAATAATAATAATAATGACAACAATAATAGGAGAAAATCAAAGCACCCCCAACAGATGGCCACCCAGCCTTTGTAATAATAATAACAACAATAGAGAAACCCCAGGGGCCATCCAGCTCAACTCCCTTCTGCCATGCAGGAAAAGCCCACTTTGAGAACCGCTGCTCTTGCTCCAACAGCTCAATGCAAGGCCTCCCACAAATGAATACCTGGAGTCCTGGAAGGGCTGGAAGGGCGTGGAGTGGGCGGCTGGAGGATGTCGGGAGAAGCTCTGCCATCAGTCCCAGTGTCCACGGAGGTGTCCACATCGGCATCTTCGTCCACTTGCTCGGAGTGGCTGCGCTGGTGGCTGCAGGAGAATTTCCGGTCCTTCAACCTCTCCTTCTCGGAGATCCCTCGCCCGGCTTCGTCCTGGATCAGAAGCTCTGCTTCTGGCACCCCCGTGCCCCCAGCTTTGCTCTGCTGCCCATCGCCTTCACCGCGGTCACTGCTGCCGGAGTCGCAGGAGAGGAACTCGTCCTCAGAGGGGCTGCGGTCGCCCTCCCGCTTGTCGTCCGCGTCGCTGGAGTCCAAGTCCCGCATCTCGGCCGCCACGGGCTCCTTCAGCTCCTCGTGGAGCTGGTCCATCAGGCAGCGGAGGAATTCCTGCGTGTCCTGGAGCCGGGGAAAGCCAAAGAGTCATTGCTGAAGAGCTTATCTCACAAGATTCAGTTTAAGGTACTACAAGGGGATAAGAAACAAAGAGGCACGGGTCTGTCTCCAATGTGAAAAGGTAGGTAAACATAGAATCGTAGAGTTGGAAGAGACTGCATGGGCCTTCTAGTCCAATAACAAACCAAAGCAAAAGGGGGTGCTTACTGAAATCAACTACGACTGTAAGGAAAATGCACCTGAACTATTAGTCTCACAGTAAAACAAGCGATACATAGATACACTGTCCAGTGTCCAATGTCTTTCTACCATGCAGGAAATGCACATTCAAAGTGTCCCTGGCAGCCATCCAGCCTCTGCTTAATAATAATAATAATAATATTAAGCATCATCATCTATTTGGAATTTGAACCCATGGCTCCATTGAGTCCTTGTCTCCAGGGCAACAGGAAGCAAGACTGCTCCCACTTCCTTATAACATCCTTTCACATATTTACCCATGGCTCCTCTCGTGTCTCCTTCTCTCAACCTTCTCTTCTGGAGGATAAACAGAGCTAGCTCTTTAAGCCGCTCCTCATAGGGATTCGTGGTGTCTGGACCTTAGATCACTTTCCAGCTTAAGAGTCAATATCTCCTTTGAACTGTGGGGCCCATAATTGGACACGGTGTGATTCCAGGTGAAGAGGTCTGACCAAAGCGGATCAGAGAGGCCACGACTTCCCTCGATCTAGAGCAGGGGTGGGCAATTATTTTTTCCAAGGGGCCACACGAGAGCCAAAACATATTATGGAGGGCCGCACCTAAAGGGTGAACTACATTCTAATCTACATTATTTATTATTTATTTACTATATTTACTATATATTACATATCATTAATATTAACATATAAATATATCAAGAAATATTCATATATTATTAGCATTAATATAATTATTATATTATAGTATATATATATAATTATAATATATTGAAATTATAATATACTATAATATAACATTATATTATATTATTTATTATATTATTATTATAAAATTATTATAAAATAATAATAAAAACCACTAAAATAAAATAAAATTGAAGAAGACAAGGTGCGAACCAAGATGGAGGCTGGCATCCTCAGGAGAGGAAGGATCCCAAGATGGAATGGCCCAATGGACCCAGCCCAGAGGATGACAAAGTGGACCCAGCCGCCGCCGCAGCAGAGTAGAGCAGAGCAGCAGACGATCGGAGGCTGCAGGCCTCCGCCCTATCTCGCCCCCAGCCGTTCCATCAGAGGCGTTCCTGATCGGCTGATCACCCTGCCATGGAGTGCCTGCCATCCTGGCTTTGGAGTGCCTCCCATCCCGGGAGGCGATCCGGGCCTGCAGCGGGAGCAGTCGGCGACCCGGAAGACGATCAAGTGCTCTGGGTCGCCAGGGCGATCAGCCGCCGCAGTCACCGACTGCTCCCGCTGCAGGCCCGGATCGCCTCCTGAGATGGCAGGCACTCCAAAGCCGCTGCTCCTCCGATTGTTCTATGGAGCGGCTGGCTGTCTGCCGACGCAGGCCCCACAGCCCGTAATGGAATGGCGGAAGCAGCCCTTCCTCTTGCAGAAATGGCTCCGCCCCCGACGCCCTTCTCCCCGGGCTGGTCAGAATCGGCCGTCAGGACACATCCGGCCCGCGGGCCGTAAGATGCCCAGGTCTGATCTAGTGACTAGGCTGCTTTGGATGCAGCCCAAAATCTCACTGGCTTTCTAAAGCTGCAGCATCGCATTGCAAGCATTTTGGCCCACCTGTTGGGCATAGCCCCGGAACATAGGGTTGACCAGTTTGATGCCATGGGACAGGCTGCTCGGGACCACATAGCTCGGCCTGGTGAAAAAAGGAAGCAATGAAACCAGTGGTCAGGAAGGGAAGGAAGCATGATGGTAGGAGAGACCTATAAGAGACAGTTCAAAACACAGGTCAGTGAGGAATACAAGAGACAGGTAAAAACACAGCACGTGTACCTTAAGCAGGTACCACAGTTCAAATGCATCCTCTGAAGCAAGTTTAAAACATCATTGCATCCTGACTGGGTAATGCAGGTCAAGGTTTCCTCTATTACATGCGTAGGCCAATTTTTCAAAGTCTGCAGGTATTGCTTTTCCCTGTCCAATTATTACAGATCCAAATAACATCTTCACATCTTTTTGAACAATGTGATCCCAAATGCCCAAACCTTGCTTTGTGAAAATGGATAAGTTTACAGAAGCATTTGGCCACAGCATAAAATTATTATTATTATTATTATTATTATTCAGAGGTCGAGATGGGACGGGATACAAATGTCCGAAGTTATAAATAATAAATAGTTCCCAGCAAACAAGATCACTATGCTGGTTGTTCTATTGGATCACATATCTGCATTATTATTAATATTATAATTATTCGGAGGTCGAGATAGGATGGGATACAAAGGTCCAAAATAGTCTGTCTATCTATCTATCTATCTATCTATCTATGTATATAATAAAAGTCAGTGTTTGCGGGCGGTGGTGCGGTGGGAGGAATATGTGCCAGCGTTTCGATTGGTTGCCACTGTGGGATTATTTGCATAAAGGACACTGATTGGCCAGCCTCAGAACTCCAACATTCTACGGTCCTAGACAGAGGGGATTGGTTGCCACTGAAATGGTATTTGCATAAAGGACTCCGATTGGCCATCCACATTGCAACATTCTAAGGCGACTCAGAGGGAAAAGGAAAGGCCTCAGCAATGACGGATCAGGACCAAACTTGGCAAACAGGGGCCCAATGGCCCACGTCACAACCTGGTGTGGTTTAGGGCAGGATGGGCCACGAATGATGGGATTTGCAGTACCTTCACATCATTCACTTCCCAAACAACACTGCAGCACCTATAAATCACAGACCAGGCCCAAAATTGACAGCAAGGCTTCCTTAACTTGATTTTCCTGACTAGGCATCACCTCATGGGATATTGTTAGGCTTCCTCAACTTGATTTTCCTGACTAGGCCCCCAACAATGACAGAACAAGAACAAACTTGGCACACAGAGCCCCCATGACCCACTCTACATCCTGATGCAGTTTGGAGAACGGGGGACCATGGATGATGGGACTTCCAGTACCTTCCTTCACTTCCAGAGATCGCTGCAACCCTCATCCAGAGAATGATCAAGACCAAATGTGACACACACAGCTCCCATGACCCACTCTACATTCTGGTGCTGTTTGGAGGGGGATGGACCACGGCCAATGGGACTTGCAGTATCTTCACTAAGTTCCTGAGACCACTGCAAGCCACATAAACATCTAATAGGAACCAACCTTGGCACACAATGCCTTCCTCAAATAACTCGGGCACCGCCGGATCCTCAGCTAGTAAATAATAAATAATAGTACCCAGGAAACAAGATCACTATGCTGGTTGTTGTATTGGATCACATTATTGTATTATTATTATTATTATTTTACTGACACAAAACTCCAGTATGTCACAGCAAATGAGATCTATATGCTGGATTTCGTATCACAAAATCACAAGTCGAACACTTCCCAAGCATCTAGGACTGTGTGATGTATTTCTGAATGATGCACGCAGATCCAAGCCAGGTGGCCTTTTGCAGTTGACAAATCGTGATTTTGTCAATGTTTATTGTTTCCAAATGCGGCTGAGATATCTTGGCACTGCACCCAGTGTGCCGATCACCACTGTGTCCCCCTTGACTGGCTTGTGCCAGAGTCTTTTCAATTAGAACTTTACATCCTCGTATCGTGTCAGCTTTTCCAGTTGTTTCTCTTTCCTCGACCCTGCTGGCGCCTGAGATTGCAACATTGATGATCCATACTTGATTTACTATTATTATTAATATTATGATGCCTTCTTTGCCTCAGTCTTCTCACAAAAGGAAGCCGTCCTCAACCTCCGCAAGATGGACTGGACGAGGGATTAGGGGAAACCCAACCCCAAATTGGAAAACGAGTCATCCAGGAATACCTGGCCACTCTAAACGAATTCAAATCCCCAGAGCCAGATAAACTATATCCAAGAGTATTGAAGGAACTCATGGAAGTCATTTCGGAACCACCGACTCACCTCTTCTTATGCCACACTTCCGAAACCAGCTTCTGGTAACTTTTGCACAGCGCCGGCTTCTTGTCTGTGCGCACCAGGCCTCCGCATTCAAGAAAGAACTGTGTGAGCGGGGGGCTGAAAGAGCAGGAAGAGGGGACACACAGTCAGTGACCTGTCCAGCTATAATATTATTATAATTATTATTATGCTTACTGATATCCTGCTTTTTCTCTCCGCAAGGAGACTCAAAGCAGCTAACACTAAAGACATTGCAATAGAATGCAAAATACACAAATATACAACTATTATAACAGTATGAAACCTAATTAGTATTGAAAACGATTCAGTTAAATCCATACTGCAAGTCGCTTCTGGTGTGAGAGAATCAACCATCTACAAAGGCATTGCCCAGGGCAGTGTTTCCCAACCTTTTTTGAGCCGCGGCACACTTTTAACATTAAAAAAATCCGGGGGGCACACTACCAACCAAAATGACACAAAATGACACTCTAACACAGTAAAGAACGGCTGGGGGATGGTGGCCTGCTGGGAGTACCGAAGCCGGGGGAGGGGGAGGAGCTAGGCCATGCCATGCCCTGCCCCCTCCCCCGGCTTCAGCCCTCCCACAGCTTCTCCAGCCTTGAGGGGGCAGTGCCAAGCCTGTGGTGGCAGAGCCAGCACAATGCTGGCTTGGCACTGTCCCCTCAAGGCTGGAGAAGATGTGGGAGAGCTGAAGCCAGGGGGAGGGGGCGGAGCCAGGCAGCACCATGCCCCGCCCCCTCCTTCAGCTCTCCCACAGCTTCTCCAGCCTTGAGGGGGCAGTGCGAGCGAGGGGCAGGAGTCATGGCCTCCGTTCCCAGCACTGCTCTCCGCCATGACTCCCGCCCCTCGCTCGCTGAAGCCGCATGGAGGAGGAGCATGAGCGGTGGACAGGCTTCAGTGGGCAGGGCTCCTCCTCCGCGCAGCTTCAGCGATTGAGGGGCAGGAGTTATGGCGGATTGGAGGCTAGCTAGGGAAATGGCCGAAGGAGGTGGCGCCCCGGCCCCTTCTTTTTCTTCGCCGCCGCCCGGCCCTTCCTCCTCCTCCCCCAAGCAGCAGGAGTTCGGCAGGAGGAGGGGGGATGGAAGGGGAGCAGAGAGCTTTTCTCGCGGCACAGCAGGAGGTCCGTCATGGCACACTACTGTGCCGCGTCACAGCGGTTGGGAAACACTGACCCAGGGGACACCCGGATATGTAACTATCCTGCGAGGAGGCTTCTTTCATGTGCTTGCTCCATCAATGTTTAACATTTACACAAATGATCAGCAGCTACCAGAAGGGACAGACTGTGCCATCACCACCCAAGCAGGGAGCTGAACAGAAACTCTCCAAAGCTTTAGGTGCTCTTACTGCCTCTTAAAGGGAAAACCAGCTGATCTCTAATCCATCTAAAGTTCAGGCGTGTGCTTTTCACCTTAAGGACAAGCTCTGAGGATGGCCTGGGAAGGAATCCCTCTGGAGCCTTGCAGCACACCCACATACCTGGGAGTCACTCTGGACCGTTCTCTGACTTATAAGAAGCACTGCTTGAATATCAAGCAAAAGGTGGGTGCTAGAAACAATTATCACATGAAAGCTGATCGCCACAACCTGGGGATCACAACCAGGCACAGTGAAGACATCTGCCCTTGCGCTTGACTACTCTGCTGCTGAATACGTATGCTCAGTGTGGAATACATCTTGCCAGATTAAAACAGTAGATGTGGCTCTGAATGAGACATGCCGCATTATCACAGGGTGTCTGCGCCCCACACCACTGGAGAAATTATACTGCTTAGTCCAGGACTGTCCAGGAATTCGGTCGCTTTCGACTGGTCGATCCCAGCTGGATGGGGCGTTTCTCAGAGGGGGCGGAGCCATGTCGCGCCAAGCCCCGCCCCCTCCCTGGCTTCAGGGCTACCACAGCTTCTCCAGGCTTGAGGAGGGTATTGCCAAGCCAGTAGTGGCTATCTATTTCACCACTGGCTTGGCACTACCCTCCTCTAGCCTGGAGAAGCTGTGGTAGAGCTAAAGCCAGAGGGGGCAGAGCCAGGCCCCGCCAAGCCCCGCCCCCTCCCCCTGTTCCGCCCTGCTTCTCTCTCGGTAGATCTTTCTGGTTTTATTATACGTAGCTCGCATGCTAAAAAAGTGTGGGCACCCCTGGCTTAGTCGGTATTGCACTACCAGATATCCGCCGGAAAGTGGCAGCCAGTAATGAAAGGACCAAGGCAGTGACATCTCTGACCCATCGCCTGTTCGGATATCAGCCAGCACGTCAATGCATTGAATCAAGAAATAGCTTCCTAAGATCTACAGACATACTTGCAGGAACACCTCAGCAAGTGGCAGGCTAAGACCCGGAACCTCAATCAGTGACTGAGACCGGATGAGAGACTCCCTCCTGGGCACACAGAAGACTGGGCTACTTAGAAGGCACTGAAGAGGCTGCGCTCTGGCACCCCAAGGTGCAGCGCCAACCTTAAGAAATGGGGCCACAAAGTGGAGTCCACAACATGCGAGTGCGGAGAAGAGCAAACTGCAGACCACCTATTGCAATGCAGCCTGAGCACAAGGGAGGACCTTCTCACAGCAACACTAGAGGCACTCCAAGTGGGCAGCTTCCGGTCAAAGGACATTTAGTATAATGCCAAGTTTTTAACTTTGTTTGTGGTGTGTTTGTTTGTGGTGTATACACACACACACTATAAATGTACTCTCAATTTGCTTCTGATACGATAAATAAAATAAATGAGTTAAATCCATAAAAACATTATTTTAAAAACCACCGGGATAAGAATACCGCAAATCCAAAACAACCCACCAGTTTGAAAGGGCCTGAAGCGCCGCATTCATGTAACAGGAGTTGCCGAGGTTCTTCATTCCTGTAAGGCCTAGAAAAAGAGGAACGGATCAGGAGAAGAAGGGACGTTGCGGCTCATTTCCCCTCCCAATCAGGCTCCTTTTCCCTTCCACTCGGTGTTCAAAGACACAGGAAATGTACCTCTTGGTTTGAGGTCGTCATCTTCTGACTCCGACTCCCCTTCATCGGCCACCGCAATCGGGACGGCCTTGAGAGGATGGGCCGGTGGAGGAGAATCCTGGAAGCGAAGAGTAGAGGTTAATACCAAAGGCATGTCCACTCCATAATGAAGACAGAATATACACACACACACACACACACACACACACACACTATGGAGTGGACATGCCTTTTATTGCATTTATTATTTTACTCTATTATTATTGTTATAATTACATTTATTATTTTTACTCTATTATTACATTTCCATTATTTTACTCTATTATTATTTTAATCAGAGTTGGGCAGCTTTATCTTACATTACAATTTTATGTAAATATTTTTGAATATTTACTCTCCTGATGCTTCAATTGATGTAATCGTATTGGTATTCTATTTCTGTACTAGTAGCGGCTGCATTTCTCACCCTTGGCTTCTACTCGAGTCAATACGTTTTCCCAGTTATTTGTGATAAAATTAGATACCTCAGCTTATATTCGGGTCGGCTTATACTCGGGTATATGCGGTATATTCTATGATGGAAAGTAAGTTCACCTGGAGCCGGACCGCTCACCTGTTCCCCACATTTTGATGGTGGGCCGGGCGAGGGAGAGGCCAGCCGCTGGTCCAGGAACACTTCCTTCTCGCAGGCGTAGCACCAGACGCGGAACGTCGTCAGGTTGACCGTCAGGTTGTGCTTTTTGGCCTAGCGGGTGAAGGAAGAGAGCAGAAGAGGAGTAAATGTGTTGGATTTATTGTCACAAGGAACATTATCACATTGAATCCTTTCCTTTTAGAAAAGCCTTCCAAAACAAATGTCAACAAGGTAGAGGCTAACCCAGGGGTGGTCAACCTACGGCCCGCAGGCCGCATCCGGCCCAGCAGCCGAATCTGTCCGGCCCGGAGAAGGGTGTCAGGGTGGGGCTGAGAAGAAGGGGTGCGGCTGCCGCCATCCCATCTTGGCGGCTTTGGCGTGTCTGACATCTTTTTGGAGCGGCGGCATGGAGAGGCTCCGGATGGGCAGTGTGGGAGCACCAGTGCCGGCGGCATGGCAGGGAGGAGCCTTTGGACGACTTCCTATAGTCCCGGATGAGCTGGCTGAAACATTCTGGGAGCCGTAGGAGTCAGGAAACTATGGTTCCCAGAATGCCTCAGCCAGCTCATCCGGGGCTACAGGAAGTCGTCCAAAGGCTCCTCCCCGCCACGTCGCCGGCACTGGCATTCCCATGCTGGCCATCCAGAGCCTCTCCACGCCGGAGGTGGGAGGAGGAGGCGGAGAGCCCGGAGCTGCTGCTGCCTCCACCCTCGGGCCCTCGCTCACTCCACCGACGCACGACCCTCCATGCAAAAGGGCCAAAGCTCAGGATCACCACCGCGAGGGCACTCCGGAGCCGCCGGAGAAGGCAGGAAGGAACCCCCACTGCCCTGGTTCAGCCCGCGGCAGCCCCCGCTTTGAGGCAGGACCATGGCAATTCGGGGAACGGCTGGGGGCGAGAGCGGGCAGAGGCCTGCAGCCTCCGATCGCCTGCTGCTCTGCTCTCCTCTGGTGCAGCGGCGGCTGGGTCTGCTTTGCCATCCTCTGGGCTGGATCCATTGGGCCATTCCATCTTGGTTCGCACCTTGTCTTCTTGAATTTAATTTAATTTAAGTGGTTTTTATTATAATTTTATAATAATTTTATAATAACAATATAATATAATAAATAATATAATGTTATATTATATTATAATTTCAATATATTATGTCTATATATATACTATAATATAATAACTATGATATTAATACTAATAATATATGAATATTTCTTGATATATTAATATGTTAATATTAATGATGTGTAATATATAGCAAATATAGTAAGTAAATAAATAAGTTATGTAGATTAGAATGTAGTTCCACCCTTAGGAGCGGCCCTCCATATTTTTTTTGGCTCTCGTGTGGCCCCTTGGAAAAAATAATTGCCCACCCCTGGGTTAACCCCTTGTGTTGGTATTTCAGGTAAAGATGAAACAGTGCAAACGGTGGGCTCAAAGTGACCCCACACCCGTATTTGTATATTAAACACAGTTGACATTATGTTGAATTCTATTTTAATATTGGTATATTGAGGATTTTAATGCCGTGTGCCACTCTGAGTTTCTGTAGGGAGATAAAAGCAGGGTGGCAATTATAATGATGATGAGCAGCGTGTAAGGGTCCAAAATATCTAAAGGGCTGGGAAAGAAGCCCTCTCCTTAGTTCTTCAACCGACCCAATTTCTCACCTGCGCATGAAGAGTGCTGTGGTCGGCAAAGGACTCTCCGCAACCGACGTAAGGGCAACCCACCTAAAATACATATGACGTTGAGTGAAAGAAACCGAGAACTCTTCACATGTGATATGTCCCAAAAGGAGAATGTTTTATATACAGCCATCCCCAAATTACAAACATCCGACTCCTAATTAAGAACTGACATCCGACTCCTAGTTAAGAACAGGGCTGAGTCAACAGGAAGTGAGGGAAATCTCCCCCTTGGAAGGAAAGGAAATCCACTCCTGAAAGATTTCTTGTCATGGAGGAAAGGGGTCTCCATTAAAGCTTTATCACCAATGACACACCCCCCCCCCCCCCCCCATCTCCCTCAATACTTTTTATGGCACTCAGCAAACGGAGGGATTGATCAGCAACTGAACAAGAGGTTTGGGGAGAATTCACCATGATTTATAGGAATTGTAGTTGACCCACATAGAGCACTGTAATCCCAACCAACAATAGATCTGGACCAAACTTGCAATGGATGATGGGCAGGGTTTGGGGGTGACTGTCCTTGGTGTATGGGAGTTATACTTCACCCGCATCAAGAGAGCACTGAGCACAGCTGATGGTGGATCTGGACCGCACTTGGCACACAGACCCAACATGGCTGACTGTGCATACAGGCGGGGTTTGGGGGGCGAATGGCCCACGGTTCTGAGAGTTGTAGCTCACTCACATCCACAGAGCCGCAAACGCTCTGGACCAAATTTGGCACACACACGCAACATGGCCAACTTTGAATACTGATGGGGTTTGGGGTGATTGGCCCACAATTTTGGGAATCGCAGTTCACCCACATCCTAATGCATTTTCTAAGGGGAGCATTCATTAAATAAAACAACAGGAAAGAGTGGGTTTTTCCCAATAAGTACTGTTAGTAATTAACTAAATGATATTACCTAACACCTCAAAACAAACAATGCCTTTCTCAAATAACCTGGGCACCGCCAGATACTCAAGCTAGTATGTGTGTGCGTATACACACACGCACACGCACACACGCACATATATATACACACACCTTTCTATTCAGTTTTCACCCATTCCCAAGACAAAAATCAAATCCCTAGATAAAGGTACATACTTCAGAACTGATGACTAAATACACTCTTAAGATAGACTTGGGGACGGCCTGAAGAATAATTTGAACACACATAATTGGCTAGATCTCAAGCAGGAAGAAAATACATTTGAAATATTTTAAAGCAGTGTCTCTACCTGAAGGCAGGCCCACAGGTTGGGCCCTCCGGCGCCACAAGACTGGCATGTTCCCTGTTTGGGCAAAAAAGGGGAAACATAATCACGAGATGTCAATATCAGTGAAGAGGTAGAGATCCTCAGTTGATCCCTCTGTAAGAATGATCCTTGGGTGGGAGGCTTACCTTAGATTTGAGGAGCAGATCTTCCTTGGTCACTTCTCCTATGGAGTCCAGGTGAGGACAAGCATCTCTCAGGTCGCCCATTCTGTTACCTGGAAAGAAGGAAGGGCACAATAAACAGTAAGCTTGTTTTCATGCCCGGCTTGACTTGTTGTTCCGGTCTAAAATAAGCAGGTTTGGACCTTAATATGGCTTTGCCAGCTATGGGTCATCTGGGATTGCCGCAGGGTTGACATAGGTCGGAAATGACTCCAAATGCATACAACAACAAAGCATTTCTCAGCTACCTTTCCCCTTTATTGCCACAAGTATTCTAACCATTTTATTTGTACTTTACCTTTTCCACATCAATGAGACTCAAAGATAAAAAATATATAATCATATTTATTATTAATAATTACATCCCACTTGCATATTATATTATTTATAATAATAAAAATTCACCTGTTAGTCTCTCTCTCTCCCCTCAATGCCTCTCTATATCCTCTCTGCTCTCTCTCTCTCTCTCTATATATATTCTATTATATAAATGGGTTCACGTCATGTGATGTATACCTCAAACAAAGAAACCATACAACGCAGAAACACAATACTTGCCAACAGAAATAGGCCTCAAGCAAGGTACGTTTGTAGCAAAGAAAATCCCCCCCAAAAAAAAAAAACCTAAAAGGCCCCCAAAACAACGAATAAAAATAAAACTACATTTACCAGCATCCTCCGGGGCAGCCAAAGACTCACCCAGCCTCTACATTCTGAACAACATGATTGGCTGCCAATAAGGGCGGATTTGCATAACTGCTGCACTGGCCAGCCAACATGAAAATTCCGATCCATAATAAACTGCCAAAACAGAATAAGGAAAAGGCCTGAGCCAATCCCCAACACAAACACCCAAATCACTTCCAACCTAAAATTTACACCCCAAAAAATCACAGACCACGCCCAAAATTGACAGTAAGGCTTCATTAACTAGATTTCCCTAACTAGCCCTCACTTACTGGGAAGCTGTTTACGCTCTAAATTGACAGTAAGACTTCATTAACTTGATTTCCCTAACTAGCCCTCACTTACTGGGAAGCTGTTTATGCTCTGAATTGACAGTAAGACTTCATTAACTTGATTCTCCCGACTAGGCCTCAGCTCATTGGACATTGTGTATGGCCTGAATTGACAGTAAGGCTTCATTAACTTGCTGTTCCTAACTAGGCCTCAGCTCATGGGACATTGTGTATGGCCTGAATTTACAGTAACCTACCTTGGCACACAGAGCCCCGACCATGCATGATGGGACTTGAAGTACCACCATGGAAAATGGGATTTGTAGTATTTCAAAACCCATCATTCCCCACAGACCACTGTGGCCCAGAACCAAGACCAATAAAGACCCAACTTGGCACACCATGCCCCCCATGACCCACACTCCATCCAACTGCAGTTTAGAGGAGGGCACACCGTGGATGATTGAACTTTCTCAAATCTCCTAAAAAGGGCACAGCAACGCGTGCCGGGTACAGCTAGTATATATATATATAATAAAAGTGAAAATCTGTATGGTATGGTATGTGTGTATACGGCACGGGTGTCCATTTACACAGTCAGCCTCCCACTTCCACAAACAGTTATAACCCACAGTGCTGAAGAACCACCAAAACACTCACTCTACTGCAGGGCTGCTCAGGAGGTCGATCGCGATCGACCAGTCGATCGCGGGACCGAAGGAGGTCAATCGCAGCAGGATGGGGCACTTCTAGAGGGGGCGGAGCCATGCCGCACCAAGCCCCTCCCCCTCCCTGGCTTCAGCGCTACCACAGCTTCTCCAGACTAGAGGAGGGTATGGCCAAGCCAGTGGTGGCTATCAGCTATGGTAAAGCTGAAGCCAGAGGGGGCGGAGCCAGGCCACGCCAAGCCCCACCCCCTCCTCCACCCTGCTTCTCTCTCAGTAGATCTTTCTGACTTGGTTTTATTATAAGTAGCTCGCATGCTGAAAAAGTGTGGGCACCCCTGCTCTACTGACACTGCAGGTTATAGTGAGTGCCACATCCCAGTGTTCCTTTCTCTCTCCATGGGTGTGTAATTTGCATGACTAAACCCATAGCAACACAGTTAAAACAACGAACCCTTACACTATGCTATCCAAAGATAAGAAATAGATATATTTGGCTGGAGTTACATGTAAACAATGTCCCTGTTCCAACTTACAAGCAAATTCAACTAAAGACCAAACCTACAGAACCTCTCTTGGTCATCACTTGGAGACTGCCTGCCTATATGTACACCTTTCCATTCTGTTTCCCCCCATTCCCAACACAAACATAAAATCTATAGATTTAGGTACATATTTCAGAACTGATGACTACATACACTCTTAAGCCAGACCTAATTCACATCCAAGGTATTTCCTCTCCCAGCTAATTCAATTCTACTCCCCAAATCAATGCTCCCCCCTCCCCCCCACACACACATACACACTGTACTGTATCCCAAGCAGATTCAGCCATTAATTTGGGGGGACAGGGGGAGTCACTTTTATATCAAGAGCTTCATCTTACTATGAGCATGCAAATCTCAGGCTGCTCCACAGCTTCAGGTTGGGAATAGATTCCGATTATTTTGCTGCCTCCTGCCAAGAATAAAACCTCAAAGCGGTCACGTGACACTGAGCAGCTGATCGCTCCTCCCAATAAATGAACAAGCCATTATTCATCATTTTCCCTCATAGAAGCATCCCTGCCACTCTCCTTTCTGCCCTTGGCTTCCCATTTCTCCTTGTGCCACCATCTTCCCAATATTAAGAGTCGTGTGTGTGTGTATGTATATAGATAGAGAACACACATACACACATATATACACACACATACAAATTGCATTCAATTTATAGATACTATAAACACACAGACAATGTGTGTGTGTGTGTGTATACACACACACATATGGAGCCCCTGGTGGCACAGTGGGTTAAACTGCTGAGCTGCTGAACTTACTGACCAAAAGGTCGCAGGTTTGAATCCAGGGACCAGCATGAGCTCCTGCTGTTACCCCCAGCTTCTGCCAACCTAGCAGTTCGAAAACATGCAAATGTGAGTAGATCAATAGGCACTGCTTCGGCGGGAAATTAGCAGCGCTCCATGCAGTCCTGCCGGCCACATGACCTTGGAGGTGTCTATGGACAACGGCAGCTTTTTGGCTTAGAAATGGAGATGAGCACCAACTCCCAGAAGTCAGGCATGACTGGACTTAATGTCAGGTGAAAAACCTTTACTATATATATATATATATATACACACACACACACACAATTTAAACTGCATGCACTACATTAAACTACACAAACAAATATATCAACTGCATATTTATTTATCTATTGCATTTAGATGCCGCTTTTCTCACCCGAGGGGACTGAAAGCACTTTCCAACATAATAATGGCAAAATTCAATGCCACACATACATTTGAAAACCAAAGCATAATAGCAAAGGCAAAGGTTTCCCCTGACATTAAGTCCAGTCGAGTCCAACTCCGGGACTTATCTCCATTTCTAAGCTGAAAAGCCAGCATTGTCCATAGACACCTCCAAGGTCATGTGGTCACTGGCATGACTGCATAGAGTGCCGTTTACCTTCCTGCTGGGGTAGTAACTATTGATCTACTTATATTAGCATGTTTTCAAACTGCTAGGCTGGCAGAAGCTAGGCTTAACAACGAGAGCTCACCCTACTCCCCAGATTTGAACTGCTGACATTTCAGTCAGTAAGTTCAGCAGCTCAGTAGTTTAACCCGCTGCGCCACGATAACATATAACTGTAAATTAAAAACATTAACCACTTTAAAACATAAACAGCATTTAGACACGAAGACATAGAATTAAAACATCTTAGTATAAACATTAAAATCACATAGTATCAAATCGTAATCCAAAGCCATTCCAATTGTCAATTGCACATGTTGCCAATTCAATTCTTGCACTGCTCACTGACCAAAGGCTTGGCCCCACAGCCCATGTCCTCGATCTCTTTCTGAAGGCCAAGAGGGAGGGCGCTGAGCTAATTTCTCTGGGGAGGGGGTTCCACAGCCAAGAGCCACCACTGGGAAGGTGGTGAATACATATATATTTATATGTGTGTGCGTGCTCTCTCTCTCTCTATATATATATATATCACGTATATATTATATGAAACATGGGTCATCTATCGCCAACACCTACGACTCCTCGAACGCTTTCATCAGCGCTGTCTTCGCACAATCCTAAATATACACTGGACTGACTATGTGACTAATGTTGCTGTCCTTGAGCAAGCAGGGATCACCAGCATTGAGGCCACGCTATTGAGAACACAGCAGCGCTGGGCAGGGCACGTCTCTAGGATGGAGGACCACCATCTCCCAAAGATACTACTCTATGGTGAACTCGCCACGGGTCAGCGCAAGAGAGGCGCCCCCAAAAAGAGATATAACGACTCCCTGAAACAACATCTCAGGCTCGGCCAGATTGATCACCAACAATGGTCCACCCTGGCCTCACATCTGGAGGTATGGAGACGCACTATCCACAATGCTGCGGCCTCTTTCGAGAAGACACGCCGGACGGGTCTCGAAGAGAAATGACAACGCAGAAAGAATCCCAACTTGGAAACAACATCACCCAAGGAGAGTTTCTGCTCTGTTTTCTGCAACTGAACTTGCCTATCTCAGATTGGCCTTTTTAGTCATCAATGCGCTTGTAAAAAGCATGGGATGAGCCCTTCCTAAGAATCTTCGTTTGCGAAGTAATGCCGATATATATATATATATATATATATATATATATATAATACAATATGTTTGTACAAACAAAACTAGCACACACACACACACATATAAACTACATGAAAAATATTAATTCCAAATATATAATCTCTCTCTCCCTCTATATATATATAGCTTATATATTTCAAATATATATGTATGTATTTGTGATGACATATTGTATGCAATATATAATTAAATATACAACTTATATATTTCATAAATATATTGCATACAATATGTCAGCACAACTAAAAATAGCAGACACATAGATATGTATGTATAGAATACATACATACATATTTATTTACTTATATATTGCATATATAAGTAAATAAATATGTATGTATGTATGTATAATGTAGAGAGCAGAACAAAGGACTCTATGTAACATTTGTCGACCTCACCAAAGCCTTCGACACTGTGAGCCGAAAAGGTCTGTGGCAGATCCTGGAACGTCTAGGATGTCCCCCCAAGTTCCTCAAAATGATTGTCCTGTTACATGAGGGCCAGCACGGTCAAGTCAGATATGGCGATGCTCTCTCAGAGCCCTTTCTCATAACTAATGGAGTGAAACAAGGTTGTGTTCTTGCACCAACCCTATTTACAATCTTCTTCAGCATGATGCTCCAAAGGGCTATGGCAGACCTACAAGAAGAAGACGGCATATATATACGCTATCGTACTGATGGTAGCTTGTTCAACTTAAGCCGCCTGAGGGCTCGCACTAAGACTCTAAACTATCTAGTCCGTGAGCTACTTTTTGCTGACGATGCTGCCCCTTGTCGCCCATTCAGAAGCAGCCCTGCAGCGCCTCACATCCTGTTTTGCAACAGCTGCAGAGCTGTTTGGGCTGGAAGTCAGCCTGAAGAAAACAGAAGTCCTCTACCAGCCCGCACCACAGGAAGAACACCACCATCCTCACGTCAGCATAGGCACATCTGTGCTTAAGTCCGTTCAGCAGTTCACCTTCCTGGGAAGCATCATCTCTTCAGACGCCAAGATTGACAAAGAGATAGATCACAGATTATCAAAGGCATATAGTGCATTCGGAAGGCTTCACAAAAGAGTCTGGAGCAACAAGCACCTGAGACAGAGCACCAAAATCAGTGTGTACAGAGCTATCATACTGTCCATTCTCCTCTATGGGTCTGAAACATGGGTCACCTATCGCCAACACTACGACTCCTCGAGCTTTCATCAGCGCTGTCTTCGCACAATCCTAAATATACACTGGACCGACTATGTGACTAATGTTGCTGTCCTTGAGCAAGCAGGGATCACCAGCATTGAGGCCATGCTATTGAGAACACAGCTGTGCTGGGCAGGGCACGTCTCTAGGATGGAGGACCACCGCCTCCCAAAGATGCTACTCTACGGTGAACTCGCCACGGTCAGCGCAAGAGAGGCGCCCCAAAAGAGATATAAGGACTCCCTGAAACAACATCTCAGGCTTGGCCAGATTGATCACCAACAATGGTCCACCCTGGCCTCACATCGGGAGGCATGGAGAAGCACTATCCACAATGCTGCGGCCTCTTTCGAGAAGACACGCCGAATGGGTCTCGAAGAGAAACGACAACGCAGAAAGAACCGCAACTTGGAAAAAACATCACCCAAGGAGACTTTCTGCTGCGCTTTCTGCAACCGAACTTGCCTATCTCAGATTGGCCTTTTTAGTCATCAACGCGCTTGTAAAAAGCGTGGGATGAGTCCTTCCTGAATCTTCGTTCGCGAAGTAATGCCGAGAGAGATATTGCATACAATGTGTTCATTCAAACAAAACTAGCGCACACATATATAAACTGCACACAATATATTAATTCAAATTATATAAGCTGTATATATTATATATTTTGAATATATATATATATTGTATACAATATGTCAGCACAACTAGAAATAAATAGCAGACACATATAGATATGTATGTATAGAATACATATTTATTTATTTACATATTGTATACAATGTGTTCGTTCAAACAAAACTAGCGCACACTTATATAAACTACATATAATATATTAATTCATTATATATAAGCTATATATATAGCTTAAATATTTTGAATATATATATATATTGCATACAATATGTCAGCACAACTAAAAATAAATAGCAGACACATAGATATGTATGTACTACCTGTACCCGGCACGCGTTGCTGTGCCCTATTTAGGAGATGCGGGAAAGTCTGAGTATGTAAGGGTTGGAATTGATGTTACTTATGGTCTTGGTGTGTGTGTGTATATGTGTGTGCATGTGTATATGTGTGTATGTATATATGTGTGTGCATGTGTATATATGCATATTTGTGTATGTATATATGTGTGTATGCGTATATATGTATATGTGTGTATGTGTGTATATATATGTGTGTGTGCATGTGTATATATGTATATGTGTGTATGTATATATGTGTATGTATGTGTATTTGTGTATGTATATATGTGTGTATGTATATATGTGTGTGAATGTGTATATATGTATATATTGCTATATATTGTTGTGGTGTAGTGTGGTGGGCTAGGGCAGAGCTCCGGGAGGCCAGCAGCCCAACGTGGGCCTATATATATATATATATAGATAGAATAAATATATTTATTTACAATATATATACATATATATGCTGTTCACTTTTATTTGTGTTAACACACACACACATGTATAGAATACACACACACACATATATATATATGAACTGCAGGCAATAGATTAAGCAAAACAAATGATAGACACACATTATATTAGACAATACAAATAAATCTATAAGTTGCATACCGTGCACAAAAGCATCCCCCAATACCGGAAGGGCCCTTCCCGGGAGGGCGCCTCTTTCCCGGGGCAGGGTCCTACGCGAGGACGGTGCTTAGGCGCCCGGGCTAGGCCTCGGTTCGCTTCCCAGGCCTGAGGCCCAGCAAAAGCCTTCTTCCGCCCTTCCCTCCCTCCCGCGAAGGGCGGCCGCTCGGAAGTCCGAGGCAGGAGGGGGAGAAAAGGGAAGGAGCGGCGAAGAGAACGCCGGCGGAGGAGAAGAATCACCCTCTGTGGCTGGCGCTCCAACCTCAGCCGTCAAAGCGTTCCGGACTCCAACTCCCAGAAGGCCTCGCTAGCTTGCTCTATGGCCAGGAATTCTGGGAAATGAAGTCCCAAGAGGCTTGGAGCGCCGCCAAGTGGAGGGAATCACAATGAGAACGCCGCTCCAAGCCTTCGAGACTCCACTTCCCATAAGTCTTTGCCAGCTTGTTCTATGGCCAGGAATTCTGGGAAATGAAGTCCAAAGCACAGGCCAATAGGCAAGCGCCAATGGAAAAAGGGCGGGAAAAAAAACAAAGTTCTCTGCTACTGGCCTTCATGATCTCTCAATTGGCCCTCATAATAATATTAATAATAATAATAATAATAATAATAATGGCTGCATGAAAGAAAAAGGCAGGAAAATAGGATATTATTTATCTATTAAATGAACTACAGGGTCTCTCAAATTGACAGAATAAATAATAATAATAATAATAATAATAATTAGCTCCATGAGGGGAAGAGGCAAGAAAATAAGATCATAGTGTTTATCTGCTCTAATTAATGGAATAATAATAATAATAATAATCCCACAAGGAAAAAGGGCAGGAATACAGGATAATATTATTTATGATTGATTGATCTTTGTTGTCTGAGTAGAAACAACAACAACAGAGTTGTGTCCAATTCTGGGCACCGCAGCTGAAGGGAGATGCTGACCCCTAAGCTGGAATATTGTGTCCAGAGGAAGAGGGCGACTCAAAGGACCAAGGGTCTGGAGAACTATCCCTATGAGGAGCGGTCGAAAGAGCTGGGCATGTTGAGCCTGAAGAAGAGAAGGCTAAGATTATGCAAATGCAGATAAAATCCAAAAATAACAATTCATTTTTTAAAAAAAAATCCAGGCATTTTAGACCCTGTATGGCATTATCTCTCTCTCTCTCTTGGCATTACTTCGCGAACAAAGATTCTTAGGAAGGACTCATCCCACGCTTATTACAAGCGTGTTGATGACTAAAAGGGCCAATCCGAGATAGGCAAGTCCGGTTGCAGAAAGCACTGCAGAAAGTCTCCTTGGGTGATGTTGTTTCCAAGTTGCGGTTCTTTCTGCGTTGTTGAGACCCATTCGGCGTGTCTTCTCGAAAGAGGCCGCAGCATTGTGGAGAGTGCGTCTCCATGCCTCCCGATGTGAGGCCAGGGTGGACCATTGTTGGTGATCAATCTGGCCGAGCCTGAGATGTTGTTTCAGGGAGTCCTTATATCTCTTTTTGGGGGCGCCTCTCTTGTGCAGAACCATGGTGAGTTCACCATAGAGTAGTATCTTTAGCACCGGGAATGTGGCGCAGCTGGCTAAGTGTCAGCTGCATAAGACCTCTCTGACCAGTAGGTCTTGAGTTCGAGGCCTGCCTGGGTCGAGGTGGGTGCATCTGTCAAGTAGGAGATAAAGGTACCACTTTAAGTGGGGAGGCAAATTTTGACTGAATTATGAGGCTATTAAAGAACTCCAGGAATGCTGAGGAATGCGGAAGGAACAACAAGGGACGCTGGGAACGCTGAGAGATGAGGAGTGCGTCAGCTCCCCCTGGTGGCCAGAGTTTGCCTCTGTTCATCTATATGTGTGTATGTGGAAATGGCAGGGATTGTCTGCTAAGTATGTGTATCTATAATCCGCTCAGAGTCCCCTTCGGGGTGAGAAGAGCAGAATATAAATAAAGTGTATTATTATCTTTGGGAGGCGGTGGTCCTCCATCCTAGAGACATGCCCTGCCCAGCGCAGCTGTGTCCTCAATAGCATGGCCTCAACGGTAGTGATCCCTGCTTGCTCAAGGACAGCAACAATCGTCACATAGTCGGTCCAGTGTATATTTAGTATTGTGCGAAGACAGCGCTGATGAAAGCGTTTGAGGAGTCGTAAGTGTTGGTGATCGGTGACTCATGTTTCAGACCCATAGAGGAGAATATACAGTACGATAGCTCTGTGCACACTGATTTTGGTGCTTTGCCTCAGGTGCTTGTTGCTCCACTCTTTTGTGAAGCTTTCCAAATGCACTCTACGCCTTTGCTAATCTGTGATCTATCTCTTTGTCAATCTTGGCGTCTGAAGAGATGATGCTTCCCAGGTAGGTGAACTGCTGAACGGACTTAAGCACAGATGTGCCTAGGCTGACGTGGGGATGGTGGTGTTCTTCCTGTAGTGCGGGCTAGTAGAGGACTTCCGTTTTCCTCAGGCTGACTTCCAGCCCAAACAGCTCTGCAGCTGCTGCAAAGCAGGTTAGGCGCTGCAGAGCTGCTTTTGAATGGGCGACAAGGGCAGCATCGTCAGCAAAAAGCAGCTCACAGACTACGTAGTTTATTAGTCTTAGTGCGAGCTCTCAGATGGCTTAAGTCGAACAAGCTACCATCAGTACGATAGGGTATATATATATATATGTGTGTGTATATATATATATATATATATATGTATATATGTATATGCCGCCTTCTTCTTTGAGGTCTGCCGTAGCCCTTTGGAGCATCATGGTGAAGAAGATTGTAAATAGGTAAATATGCCCAATGTTGGAATCTATGTTTTGCCCTCACTTCAGCTAGGGCGGAAGTGGCTTCGGCGCACGTTGTGGACGTCACAGCCACGCGACGCCCCCTGCCGCCAGAGAGCGCTGTCCTTCCTCCTTCTCTCTGAGGCCGGGCGGAGGAGGAGGAGGAGGAGGAGGGGGCCTTCGCGGGAGGAGACTGTCTTCCGCAATGCCGGCGGGGAAATGCTTCCGCCGGAGGAGAGCGGACTCCGAGGAGGAGGAGGGCGAGGACGAAGACCAGCACCTCACCCAGGAGGTCCGGTCAGTACTGGCCCGCCGTTTTGGTTCTGTCTGGCGTTTGGAACGGCCTTCAGGCCCATTTCCAGTGGCAAATAGCATTCGGCGCCATTTTGAACGCGCGGAGGCTCATGGGGGTGGTAGTTCCGCAAAGGTTTTCCCCGCCCTGCTTTAGAGGGACTGCCCTCTCCTTAGAACTACAACTCCCAGGTGCTGTCGCGGGCCGCCAGGGCAGGTCGAAGACCATGAAAAACAATGATTTTCCCCTCTCCCGTTTTGCCAAGGGGAAATAGAATAAGAACCTATCTACACATTCTGCCCTATTCTACACTCTATTCTAGCTATATACATACACACACGCATATGCACATACATACACGTACACATAATACATACAGAATAATCTATATACACACATTCTATTCTATATATATACCCATACACACACATATACACACATATACATACAAAATAATTTATCTACACATTTTATTCTATCGATATACACACACACATATACATACATACACATACATACAGAATAATCTATATACACATTCTATTCTATATCCTATCTATATACATACACACACACATATACACATACATACATGTACACATAATACATACAGAATAATCTATATACACATTCTATTCTATACACACACACACATATGTATACATACACATATACATACAAAATAATTACACATTCTATATATATATATACACACACATGTACATACATACACATACAGAATCTATATACTCATTCTATATATACACACATACAGTATATACATACATACATACACATACAGAATAATTTATCTACACATTCTTTTCTATATTCTATCTATATACATACACACATATACACATACATACACGTACACATAATACATACAGAATAATCTATATACACATTCTGTTCTATATTCTATTCTATCTATATACATAGATACACATACACATAATACATATAAAATAATCTATATACACATTCTATTCTATTCTATATTCTATTCTATCTATATACATAGATACACATACACATAATACATACAGAATAATCTATATACACATTCTGTTCTATTCTATATTCTATTCTATCTATATACATAGATACACATACACATAATACATACAGAATAATCTATATACACATTCTGTTCTATATTCTATTCTATCTATATACATAGATACACATACACATAATACATATAAAATAATCTATATACACATTCTATTCTATTCTATATTCTATTCTATCTATATACATAGATACACATACACATAATACATACAGAATAATCTATATACACATTCTGTTCTATTCTATATTCTATTCTATCTATATACATAGATACATGTACACATAATACATACAGAATAATCTATATACACATTCTATTCCAGCTATCTACTACACATACACACACACACATATACATACATACACATGCATACAGAATAATTTATCTACACATTCTATTCTATATCTATTCTATATACATACATTCATATGTATATATGCACATACATAGACATACACACACATATTACATACAGAATAAGCAATCTACACATTCTATTCTATTCTATATTCTGTCTATATACATACATACACATATATACATGTACACATGCATACAAATATATATAATACAGAATAATCTACACATTCTATTCTATCTATATACACATACAGACACACACACATATATATACATACACATGCATACAGAATAATTTATCTACACATTCTATTCTATATTCAGTCTATACACATACATTCATATGCATATATGCATATACATACTGTATATATATATACACACACACACACACACACATACAGATCCATACGGTCCACATGTGAATTCGTACATACATACAGAATCTATCTACACATGCTATTCTATTCTATATTCTATTCAATCTATATATATACATAGACATATATACACATACTGTACATACACATATATACACGTACACATGCATACACATACACAGAATAATTTATGTACACATTCTATTTTATATCTATTCAATCTATACACATACATTCATACACATATGCACATACATATACATATATACATATACACATAACACATACAGAATAATCTATCTACAAGTTCTATCCTATTCTATATTCTAGTCTGTCTATACACATGCATACTATGTGTACACATAGTACATTACATTACATATTACACATTAGATATAGTAATATAATAGTAAAGGTAAAGGTTTACCCCTGTCATTAAGTCCAGTTGTGTCCGACTCTGCGGGACGGGTGCTCGTCTCCTATGCTAAGCCGAAGAGCCAGCATTGTCCATAGACACCTACAAGGTCATGTGGCCGGCATGACTGCACAGAGCGCCGTTACCTTCCTGCTGGAGTGGTACCTTTTGATCTACTCACATTTGCATGTTTTCGAACTGCTAAGTTGGCAGAAACTGAAGCTAACAGCGGGAGCTCACCCCACTCCCTGGATTTGGACCTGCGACCTTTCGGTCAACAAGCTTAGCAGCTCAGCGGTTTAACCAGGGGCTTGCAGTAATATAATAATAATAATACCCTCCCTCGAAAGGACTTTGCAGGTTACAGCAGGCGGCATGAACATGTCTCCGAGCCTCTGCCTCGTAACTTGAGGATGATGGTCCTCCAAGTGTAGTGTCTTGGCAGTGGGTACGTAAGTGGCTATGAAGCCCTTGATCCGCTGTTCTTCCACAGTGAGGACATCAGATTCCAAGAGGAAGGCGGTCCCGGTCAGGGTTGGCTTGACGCACCTTCCTCTTGACACGTTTCTCCCTTTCGCCCTAAATTTGTAACTCTTAAAATTCCACAGCACTGCTGGTCACAGCTGACCTCCAGCTAGAGCGCTCAAGGACCAGGGCTTCCTAATTCTCGGTGTCTATGCCACAGTTTTTAAGGTTGGCTTTAAGTCCATCTTTCAGTCTCTTTTGAATGTTTCCCGTTCTTCAGTTCAGAGTATAGTAACTGCTTTGGGAGACGGTGATCTTTGGGCATTCAGACAATGTGGCTTTCAGTCCAGTGGAGCTGATGGCGGAGGAGCATCGCTTCCATGCAGGCGGTCTTTGCTTCTTCTCCCAGCATCCTGACGCTTCCCCGCCTGTCTTCTTCCCAAGAGGTTTGCAGGATTTTTCGAAGGCAGCACTGATGGAATCGATACAGGAGTTGCGTGTGACGTCTATAGACAGTCAACGTTTTGCAGGCGTAGAGCAGGGCCGGGAGGATACAATTTAACATTCATCGTTTAGCCTTGGCCGGATCGGCCGGAAGAAGAGAAAGGCTTCGTTCTCTTTGAAATTCTGGCAGAAAGGATTGAATAAAGCAGTGTTTTTCAACCTTTTTTGAGCAGCGGCACATTTTTTACATTTTCCAAATCCTGGGGCACACCACCAACCAAAATGACACAAAATGACACTCTAACACAGTCATACATATAGTTAATATGCTTTTAAATGTATTTATGCACTCAGTGTGAAACCTGGGCCTGTTTCGATGAACACAACATAGATATCCTGGCAGGAATGGCAGAAAGACACAAACTTCCCACACAGAACTCCCATAACCAAGAGAAAATACTATAAGAGGTTGGTGGGCATTGACCTTGAGTTTTGGAGTTGTAGTTCACCTATATCCAGAGAGCACCGTGGACTCAAACAATGTTGGATCAGGACCAAACTTGGCATGAATACTCAATATGCCCAAATGTGAACACAGATGGAGTTTGGGGAAAATAGACCTTGACATTTGGGAGTTACAGTTTCTGGGATTTATAGTTAACACACAATCAAAGAGCATCCTGAACTCTTGCAACAATGGAATTGAACCAAACGTGGCATATTGAACTCACATTACCAACAGAAAGTACTGAAAGGGTTTGTTTGGGAATTGAGTTTGGAAGTTGTAGTTCACCTACACCCAGAGACCACTGTGGACTCAGACAATATTATGTTATGTTGTTATTTGTTTTCTATCCAGAATCACAATGTTGGAAGGAGGCTCGCTACTTTAAGGTCCCTCAAACAGGCATGGGAAAACGTTGGCCCTCTGGGTGCTTTGGACTTCAACTCCCACCATTCCCAACAGCCTGAGGCCCTTTCCTGCTTAAGTGGCTGAGGAGGGGGAAGGGAAAAGGGCCTGCGGCTGCTAGGAATAGTGGGAGTTGGAGTCCAAAACACCTGGAAGGTCCAAGTTTGCCCATGCCAGCTTTCGACAGAGACCTCCTTCCCCTTCGCACCGTTTCTTGCCGAACACTTACTTTTTCTTCTACACTGCTGCTTCTGCCGCCATTTTGATCCGAGGGGGCAGTGTGAGCGTGTTCAGGAGGGGAGGGGGGAGGGAGGAAGACGTGACCCGTGCGGGCGCTACTGCACAGACTCGCCCCAGAGCAAAGCGAGCCAAAGCGAGCAGAGCGAGGCTAGGAAGAAGGGAGCCCGAGTGGAGAAGAAAAAGTGTTCGGCAGGAGTGGGAAGAAAGGGTATTGGAGGTTCCCATTTCCCACGGCACACCTGATGATCACTCACGGCACACTAGTGTGCCATGGCACACTGGTTGGGAAACGCTGGAATAAAGCATTTGTTTTTCTCTTTCTCTCTTCTCAGGTTGAAACTGGAGGAAGCCAAAGAAGTGCAGAGTCTGAGGAAGAGACCGAATGGCGTCAGGTCCGTCTTTTGTTTTGTTTTGTTTTGTTTTGATCCTACTTTGACCTGGAATTGATGGTTTTGCATTGCCCTATCTCCCAGTGTTTTAAAAAATTTTATCTTTGAATTTGGCCCTGCCCACGGTGATCATCGTTAGTGTCTTAAAATTTTGATTGCATATTGTTGTGTTGTTTATCTAAATTGGTTTTGTATTTGAAGTTATTTTATTTTCTGATTTTCTGTTGTTCTCTTATGTCATATTGTGTTTACTGTATTGATGGGCGTGGCCTCATGTAAGCCGCCCCGAGTCCCCTTGGGGAGATGGTGGCGGGGTATAAATAAAGTTTTATTATTGTTATTTTACCTGTTGCACGCCAGGTCTGGGAACACCTATGACCAGGGGTAGGGAACCTATGGCTCAGGAGCCAGATGTGGCTTGGGAGCCAGATGTGGCATGATTGCATCTGGCTCTCCAGAGCAGCTTGGACCTCAGTTTCCCAGCATGCAGCGGGGAGGACTGACGCAAATGCACTGCGGCTGCCACTTCCGCGCCGCCATCGCAGCCTTTTCCTCATCCCCCGCTGCTTATTTATTTACTTTATTTATATTCCGCTCTTCTCACACCGAAGGGGACTCAGAGCGGATTATAGTACAAATACTTAGCAGACAATCCCTGCCGTTTTGCACATACACACATATGGACGTACAGAGGCAAACTCTGGCCACCAGGGGGAGCTGATGTACTCCTCATCTCTCAGCCTTCCCAGCATCCCTTGTTGTTCCTTCCGCATTCCTCAGCGTTCCTGGAGTTCTTTAATGGGCTCATAATTCAGTCAAAATTTGCCTCCCCACTTAATGTGGTACCTTTATCTCCTACTTGACAGATGCAACTGTCTTTCGGGCTGCAAATGTCAACAGCAGGCTACACTTAAAGGTCGAGGACCCACCTCGACCCGGGCAGGTCTCGAACTCATGACCTACTGGTCAGAGAGATCTTATGCAGCTGACACTATGCATTTGGTATTGGTGTTGTTGTAATGTAACACCGTATAATACTGCCAATGATAATGTGATATAATAATTATATCGTGATATTATAATTTGTATATTTGTATTACATGCAATATTGCTAACAATATTGCGATATGTTGTAGTGCTGATGTTGTGCTATGACAGTAATGTTAAAAAAATTTTTCAGTTTGCTGTAAGCCACTCCGGCAATATTGTTATATGTACATTGTAAGCCACGCTGCCAGTATTGTTGTTTGCTGTAAGGGATGCTGGGAACGCTGAGAGATGAGGAGTGTGTCAGCTCCCCCTGGTGGCCAGAGTTTGCCTCTGTTCGTCTATATGTGTGTATGTTGGAAAGCAGGGATTGTCTGCTAAGTATGTGTACCTGTAATCCGCTCAGAATCCCCTTCGGGTTTGAGAAGGACGGCATATAAAAATAGTAAACAAATAAATAATAGTTTGAAATAAAGCTAGTCTTTTTTTCCCCCCAGCGCTGCTGCTTTGCTCGTGGGAGAAAAGCTACCAGAAGAGACAACTTTGGTGGTAAGATTGTGTTCAGAGGCATCAACATGCGCTCTATTTAGTGGAGAAATATATGCCTCCAGTATATATAATCCTATATCTATCTATCTATGAACAATAATAAAGTGAAAATCTCTGTGTGTGTATGTGGCTGGGGCTCTATTTGGTGGAGAAATATATGCCTCCAGCATATATGATCATATATCTATCTATAAACAATAATAAAGTGAAAAACTGTATGTGTGTATGTGGCTGGGGTGTCCGCTTACATAGACAAGCTCCTGCCTCCACAAGCAAGCTGTAGTTCCCACTGCTCAGGAGACAACAAAGGCCTCCCTCCAGTGACATTGCAGGTTATAGTGAGCGCCATGAACATGCCCAAGAGCCCTGCCAGTGTCCTCCACAAACAACACACTGCCAGCCACCCAAGGGAAGGCGATTTAACCCTAGATTTTATGTGTTTCCTCCACCACGGGCATCCCACGGTTCCTTACTCTCTCCACGGGTACGGTATTTGCGTGACCCGCCCACTGCCTCTCCCATAACCCTCCCCTATTCTTCTCTATGGAACACAGCAAACAGAGGAGTTGATCAGCAACTGAATATACTAGAGAGGTTGGGAGAGAATTCACCATGATTTCTAAGATTTCTAAGAGTTGTAGATACTGGGATGTATAGTTCACCTGCAATCTAAGAACTGCATTCTGAATTCTACCAACGATGGACCTGCAACTAACTTGGCACACAGAACCCCCATAACCAACAAAACATACTGTAGGTCTTTTTTGGGGGGGTTGGGGGGGTTTCACCTTGATTTGGGGGAGTTGTAGTTCACCTACATCCAAAGAGCACTGTGAACCCAAACACCGATGGATCTGAACCAAACTTGGCACACAGACCTAATATGCTGAAATTTGATTCCTGGACTGTTTTGGAGAAAACTGACATTCCTTCCTGGGAGTTGTAGTTCACCCACAATCAGAGAAATGGTGACCTCCACCCATGATGGATCTGGACCAAACTTGGTACACAAACCTGATGTGCTTAAATTTGATTCCTGGACTGTTTTGGGGGAAACTGACCTTCCTTCCTGGGAGTTGTAGTTCACCCACAACCAGAGAAACTGACCTCCACTCATGATGGATCTGGACCAAACTTGGCACACAGACCTGAAATGCTTAAATTTGATTCCTGGACTGTTTTTGGGGAAAATTGACCTTCCTTCCTGGGAGTTGTAGTTCACCCACAACCAGAGAAACGGTGACCTCCACCCATGATGGATCTGGACCAAACTTGGCACACAGACCTGAAATGCTGAAATTTGATTACTGGACTGTTTTTGGGGAAAACTGACCTTCCTTCCTGGGAGTTGTAGTTCACCCACAACCAGAGAAACGGTGACCTCCACCCATGATGGACCTGGACCCAACTTGGCACATAGAACCCCAATGACTAACTCAATCTACTGAAGGGGTTGGAAGGGACTGACTCACCAGAGTGGGAGTTGTAGTTTACCCTGCAGCCACTGAACTCCACCCATGATGCATCCAGAGCAAACTTGCCCAACATAACAAGCTTTAAGTATTGACGGAGCTCCTTGGGGTTAACCTGGCCTGTTGAGAGTTGTAGTTCACCCATAATGACGTGTGATCAGACCATAAACAGTCCTTTTTCTCCCAATTTGCAACAGGACGATCCTTTTAAGGTCAAGACGGGCGGCATGGTGGACATGAAGAAGCTGAAAGAACGGGGCAAAGACCGGTACTATTATTATTATTATTATTATTAACGACATTGATATGCCGCCCTTCTCACCCTGTAGGGGACTCACAGCGGCTTACAATATGTAAATACAATATATTATCCTATTACCATAGCACAATATTAGTATCATATATTACTATATTGTACTATACCATTATACTGTAATATTATTAGTAATATTACATGTAATATAAATATATATAATTATAATATATTAGTAGTAGTAGTATTATATTGTATTACATTATAATAATAATATAATATTATCAATATTATATGTATATACATTATATTTATATTATATTATTAGCACAGTGAAGGCAACATTATTATTATTATTATTATTATATTTATCCACCATTTCCCTCTCAAATCGTATAGTTCTTAAGGCTGCGAGTCACTTTGGGTCTGCATGGAGTTAAGCCATGGTTTTTAAACACGTTTTCACTTGTTTTAATCATTCTAATATTCCGTTTTGGTATTCTACTTTTTTCCATATATAAACATCCCAAAGAAGGTGATGCATCTTACAATTTTGCATTTTTGGCATTGAAATCGGGGTGCGTCTGACAATCGATGGTGTCTTACCATTGAAGAAATACAACCTATTTTGTCCATGTTGATGATGATAATAATAATAATAATTATCCACATTGTAGGATCAGCGAAGAAGAGGATCTCAACCTCGGGACGTCTTTTTCAGCAGAGACAAACCGGAGGGACGAAGATGCCGACATGTAAGACTTTTTAGCCCTATCGCACCATAGTTACGTAAATATCTTGTGCCATCTAACATAATGTGCGCCCTCATTTTCAAAACCTTAATCCCACCCCCAATTTCTTTTTACAAATTCAGTTTGCAATTGCTATTGAAAAGTGGGACATAAAAACATTTTTTGTATTATTGCTTTATTGTATTATTAATATATATATATATATTGTACTATACCATTATATTCTATACTATTATATAAATATTTAAATATATATTATAGTAAAATCTATATCTATATATATATTATAATACACATCAAATTATAATATATTCTATATATTATATAATAAATATTATATTTATATACATTATATTATATAGTTTTATATATATTGTATATAGATTTTATTCTAATATATATTATAATATTATACATATGTTATATTTTAATAATACAATAAAATGTATTATTTATAAAACAATATATATTATGTGTATATCATAATACACATCAAACTACTATTATATACTATGGATGAGGGTCGTGTTGTTTTCAGGAAATGAGTGAAGGTACTGCAAGTCCCATCATCCATGGTCCATCCTCCTTCATACTGCAGCAGAATGTAGAGTGGGTCATGGGGGCTATGTGTGCCAAGTTTGGGCCTGGTCTGTGATTTGTAGGGGCTACAATGTTCTGTGGGAAGTGAATCGGGTGAAGGTACTGGAAATCCCATCATATGTGGGCTTGAGTGCCACCAGTACGCTGATGACACCCAGCTCATTCTGAGGATGGAGGGCAGGCCGGGTTCCGCCCCCGATAATTTCCAACATTGCCTTGAGGCCGTTACTGGATGGCTGCGAGCCAGTAGGTTGAGGGTGAATCCAGCGAAGGCGGAGATCTTGTGGCTAGGTCGCCCGGGTGGTGGGGATGTCCAGCTTCCAACCCTGGACGGTGTGGCGTTGTGCCCATCGTCTTCTGATTGCGCCCACGTTGTGGAACGTCCTCCCAGCTGAGACGCGTGCTATCCGTGATCTTTTACCTTTTAGGCGGGCATGTAAGACCTATCTTTTCCAACAGGCCTTCGGCCTATAGGTCTACCTATGCATAGCCCGCCGACTCTAATGAGTTGCGATGTTACATTGCCTTGCACTGCAGTGCCTTGCTTTGGCACTTTGTTGTAACGTGTTTAATGTGTTTTAATGTGTTTTAATGTGTTTTAATGTGTTTTTAAACTGTTAACGTGTTTGTTTTACTTGCCCATGTAAGCCGCCCCGAGCCTTCCGGGAGTGGCGGCGCAGAAATCCAATAAATAAATAAATAAATAAATAAAATGTGGGCCATCCTGCCATAAACCGCACCAGGTTGTAAAGTGGGTCATTGGGCCTCTGTGTGCCAAGTTTGGTCCTGATTCGTCATTGGTGTGGGCCACAGTGCTCTAAGGAAGAGAATTCAAGTACTGCAAGTTCCATCATCCATGGTCCATCCTCCCTCAAACTGCACCAGGATGTAGGGTGCATCTTGGGGGGGTCTGTGTGCCAAGTTTGGTCTTGTTCTGTCATTGTTGGGGGCATAGTCAGGAAAATCAAGTTGAGGAAGCCTAACAATATCCCATGATCTGAGGCCTAGTCAGGAAAATCAGGTTAAGGAAGCCTTGCTGTCAATTTGGGGCCTGGTCTGTGATTTATAGGGGCTACAGTGTTGTTTGGGAAGTGAATGAGGTGAAGGTACTGCAAATCCCATCATTCGTGGCCCACCCTGCCCTAAAGCACACCAGGTTGTGAAGTGGGCCATTGGGCCCCTGTTTACCAGGTTTGGTCCTGATCCGTCACTGTTGTGGGCCGCAGTGGCTGACTGCCTGAGGCCTTTCCTTTTCCCTCTGAGTCACTTTAGAATGTTGGAATGTGGTTGGCCAATCGGAGTCCTTTATGCAAATACTCCCTCAGTGGCAACCAATCCCCTCTGTCTGGTGCCCTAGAATGTTGGAGTTCTGAGGCTGGCCAATCAGAGTCCTTTATGCAAATATTCCCATAGTGGCAACCTATCGAAACGCTGCCACATATTCCTCCGCACCTCCGCCCTCAAACACTGACTTTTATTATATACATAGATAGATATTATATTATATATATTATATTTATATAGTATAATATATTATATATTATAGTTTCATGTATATTATAATAGGATATATATTATAATACATATTATAGAACAGTGAGTGCAATGCACTGCAGCAAGAACACTCTTTACAATTAAATTTTTATTAGTAACTAAATTTTATCAAAACAAGTGTCACTTAAGTAAAATGAACATTAAATATTAAATAACCAGAAAAATAAAATGTACGTCCTGGTGAAATTTGGAGGAGGGCGGACCAAGGTTGACGGGATACGCAGTGTCTTCGCTCACTTCCAGAAGCCACTTCGATCCCCGCCAACGACGCCCCTGCGGTGGGATTCCTCTGTCTCCTTCCCAGGATGAAGTACATTGAGACGGAGCTGAAGAAGCGGAAGGGCATCGTGGAGAGCGAGGAGCAGAAGGTGAAGGCCAAGAACGCCGAGGACTGCCTGTACGAGCTACCCGAGAGCATCCGCGTCTCCTCGGCCAAGAAGACGGAAGAGATGCTCTCCAACCAGATGCTGAGCGGCATCCCCGAAGTCGACCTCGGCATCGAGTAGGCCCCGAGGGCAGGGGAGGGGGGGGGGCAGGCCGAGCAATGCAAGACCAATGCAATGCTTCCAGGCTGCATCAATAGGAATATAGAGTCTAGGTCAGGGCTGTCCAACTTCTACCGGACCTTGGGCCGGAATTCCGGTCACTGATCACCTGGGGGGCCAAGCCCTGGCTCCGCCCCTCCCCTCCCCGCCCCCGGCATTGCATAAATATACAATTACATATTATATTATTTAAATAAGGGGAGAGGGAGGGATGGATGGAACACATGAGGGGCATTAATATACAGAATATCAAGGCAGAAAATCCCACAATCTGGAATATATGACTTTGAACTTGAATATATGACTGGCCACATTGATCAGCATTGAATGGCCTTGCAGTTGAAAGGTCTGTGTGCTTTCATTCTGCCAGTTTACCCCTGGCTGATTCCATTCAGTGCAAGTCATCAAAGTAAACTTAGGTAATTGCAAATAATGTAAATAATTCTGGGGGAGGAAAAGGAGGGGAAAGGGGGTGGGAGGCCTTTCCTTGAGCTCCCTCTCCTTCAATTCCCCCCTCCCTCCTTTTCTCCTCCTCCCCTCTCCTATGGCTGGCCGGTTCTCTCCTTCTAATTAAAGAGACAGTTCATGAATCGCAAATGAAGGGGTCAGAAAGGAAGGGGCTTGTGTGTGTGTGTGCCTGAGAGAGCCAGGGAGATCTTCCCTTTGCGCTGGGGAGAGGTGTGCCCAGGGCAGGTCCCCCTCCTCTCTCTCTCTCTCTCTCTCTCTCTCTCTCTCTCTCTCTCTCTGTCACTCACTCACTCTGTCACTCACTCACTCATGCTCTCAGACACACTCCCTCCCTCCCAAACCCCTTTTGCTTCCCTGGCGCTGAGGGCCTGAGCGCCTCCCAGGCGGAGCAGCAGCAATCCTGAGGAGGAGGAAGCGGTGCTGCCGAGGGGGAAAGCCATGCGGCCGGGTCGCTCTTCCTGTTTGCTGCCAAGGGGGCGGGGCCCGAGAGACGTCACTCCCTCCCATTGGCCCCCTCCCTCAGGAGAAGAGGAGGCGGCCAATAGAAAGCTAAGGGGCGGGACCAAAAAATAATAATAAAAATTAATATTTTTTTAATTGAAAAAAATATTTTAAAAATATTTTTAAAAATATATTATTTATTGCAGGAGGGTAAGGGGCCGTAGCCAAGGCGATAGGGGGCCGTGTACGGCCCCCGGGCCGCCTGTTGGACAGGCCTGGTCTAGGTCAATAGGAGGGAAGAAGGGAGAAGGAAAAAAAGGAAGGAAGGAAAGAAAGAAAACAAAGGGGCGGAGGGCCTGAAGGAAAGGTCTCAAGGTCTCCCAAACTGGAAAGGGCAGGGTACAAATAATAAAAATTAATAATGATGATGGAAACTCTCTCTCCTGCTTTCAACCTCCTCCGTTCTTTTAGGGCCAAAATCAAGAACATCATCTCCACCGAAGAGGCCAAAGCGCGGCTCTTGGCGGAGCAGCAGAACAAAAAGAAGGACAACGAGACCTCTTTTGTGCCCACAAACATGGCCGTCAACTACGTCCAGCACAACCGATGTGAGTCGCCTTGGCGAGCGTGCGTGCGTGCATGTGTTTACATTCTGGACAAACCTTGGCTTGATGTCTGTGGAAGGAAGGCCAACCGTGTGATCAGAGAGAAGGAGGAGACTCGTGGTTTTGCATTTGTTTCTGGCATCGTATTCCGTATTATTATTGGGGTGTCTCTTTCCAGTTTACCATGAAGAACTGAATGCACCGGTGAGGAGGAATAAAGAGGAACCCAAAGCACGTCCATTGCGGGTCGGAGATACCGAGAAGCCGGAACCAGAGAGTGAGTTCATTCGCTTGTTGTTTATTTATTTATGTATTTGTGACATTTCTATGCCGTCCTTCTCACCCCGAAGGGGACTCAGAGCGACTTACAAGTAAAATGTAAATACAATATATTATATTATTGCCATAGCACAATACTAATATTATATATTACATTGTACTATAACATTATACTGTAATATTATTAGTAATACGACATGTAATATAAAATATATATTATAATATCATATTATTAGTAGTAGTATTATATTGTATTACATTGTTGTTGTTACATATTTAATATTATTGTCATTACAATTATAGTCTTGTCTCCTGTGCTTTACTAATAATATAATACATTGTATATCTCTCGGCATTATTTCGTGAACGAAGATTCTTTTTACAAGCGCGTTGATGACTAAAAAGGCCAATCTGAGATAGGCAAGTTCGGTTGCAGAAAGCACAGCAGAAAGCCTCCTTGGGTGATGTTGTTTCCAAGTTGCGGTTCTTTCTGTGTTGTCGTTTCTCTTCGAGACAAGTTCGGTGTGTCTTCTCGAAAGAGGCCGCAGCATTGTGGATAGTGCGTCTCCATGCCTTCCGATGTGAGGCCAGGGTGGACCATTGTTGGTGATCAATCTGGCCGAGCCTGAGATGTTGTTTCAGGGAGTCCTTATATCTCTTTTTGGGGGCACCTCTCTTGCGCTGACCCATGGCGAGTACACCATAAAGTAGTATCTTTGGGAGGCGGTGGTCCTCCACCCTAGAGACGTGCCCTGCCCAGCGCAGCTGTGTTCTCTTTAAAAAAATTTTTTTATTGGTTTTCCCCCCCTCTTCCACCCTCTCGATCTTGTACATACAGTTTATACATCAAACTACAGAGGCTACATTTGAAATATCAGTCTTGGTCTTAATTTTTCTACTCCACCTCTTAACACATTTTCTAAATAATTTCTAACTGGTTCCCACATCCTCTTTGTTATTATTATCTTTTCAATTTTATCTATATTATTCCATTTACAATTTGTTATTTCCACATTTAACATATTAATTATATAGTTATACCAGTTAGGCAATGTCCATTTTGTTTTATCCTTCCAACCCCTCACTAAAACTATTTGTGCACACGCTATTAATTTGTCAATCAATTTTTCAATGCTGGTGATCCCTGCTTGCTCAAGGACAGCAACGTTCGTCACATAGTCGGTCCAGTGTACATTTAGGATTGTGCAAAGACAGCACTGATGAAAGCGTTCGAGGAGTCGTAGGTGTTGGCAATAGGTGACCCATGTTTCAGACCCATAGAGGAGAATAGTCAGTACGATAGCTCTCTACACACTAATTTTGGTGCTTTGCCTCAGGTGTTTGTTGCTCCAGACTCTTTTGTGAAGCCTTCTGAATGCACATTTGCTAATCTGTAATTGATCTCTTTATCAATCTTGGCATCTGAAGAAATGATGCTTCCCAGGAAGGTGAACTGCTGAACAGACTTAAGCACAGATTCGCCTATGCTGACGTGGGGATGATGGTGTTCTTCCTGTGGTGCGGGCTGGTAGAGGACTTCCGTTGTCTTCAGGCTGACTTCCAGCCCAAACAGCTCTGCAGCTGTTGCAAAGCAGGACGTGAGGCGCTGCAGGGCTGCCTCTGAATGGGCGACAAGGGCAGCATCATCAGCAAAAAGCAGCTCACGGACTAGATAGTTTAGAGTCTTAGTGCGAGCCCTCAGGCGGCTTAAGTTGAACAAGCTGCCATCAGTAAAATAGCAAATTTATATGCCGTTAATAATATAATATAGTGTATGTATATATATCTTGTAAGCCGTTCTGAGTCCCCTTTGGGGTGAGAAGGGCGAAATAGAAATGCTGTAAATAAATAAATTATATTATTGTAATTATATTTATTACTAGCGGTACCCGCCATGCGTTGCTGTGACCAAACTCTTAAATATCTCAATGTATTTAATAAATGTATGTAATATCATTATCGTTGGGAGTGTATCGGTCGGCCACTCTTTTCATTCCCTCCTTCTGACGTTTGCAGGATCTCCACCGAACCGGAAGCGCCCGCCCAACGAAAAAGCGACCGACGATTATCATTACGAGAAGTTCAAGAAGATGAACCGCCGCTATTGAAAGCCGCCTTTTGTTTTCGGAGAGGAAAATTGGAACGCTTCCCAAAAAAAGCAGGCTCCGCTTTCCCGTCTTGCAAATATTAGTTTCGTCCTTTTTGGGGGGGTGGGGGTAGGTGGGGAGACATGTGGGATTTCTAGCATTGCATACGTGTTTGTATACGTCCGGGTTGTGACTGTATCTTGTGTTATGGAAGTTGCACCCATTAAAAAGAATCTGGAAAAAAAACCAAAACCAGTCCAAGGTTGTACTTTGTCTGCGAGGAGACTTGTCACCGGCTCAAGGGTTTTGAGAGTTTTTAGACTTTGAACACTGCGCGGGGTTTGCTTTTGGGGAAAAGCCAGAGAGAAGGGCATTCTCCTCCTTGATGCCCAGCTCCTCCCCCCCCCCCAAAACATCTCGGCTTATATCTTCTAGGAACACCGAAGGGACACCCCGTCGTCGTTGTCGTCTCCTTGGCTTCCCTTCGCTGAATCTCCCAGTAAGCAGAACCTTGCAAATCGGTCACTTCGTGCAAATATGTGTCAATATCAGAATGCAAACGCAGGCGAAACGCATTTTTGGAGTTATTGGAAGAGAATCGATGAAATAGAATGATATAATCTATGGAATAGAGTGATAGAATCGATAGAATGGAATGATAGAATCGATATAATAGAAATAGAATGATATCATCTATGAATAGAAATAGAACTGATGGAACAGTAAGAATTAAATCAAGAGAAGAGATGGAATAGAATGGAATGGTAGAATCGATATAATATCACTGTTAGAATGGAGTGATAGACTTGATGGACTTGAATGGAAAAAAAATCGAAAGAATGATAGATTTGATAGAAGAGAATGGTAGAATCGAAGGAATTGAACGAAATCGCCAAACCTCTGGGTTTGTTTCCATGGGAGAAAAGAGAGAGAGCCTAATGAACTGGGATGTATTCGCGGGCCCTCCTGCCCCAGATACAGTGCCTTTGATTGGCTTGCTTTTGTTTACTGGTGGGTCAGCTTGAATGCAAATTTGCTGTAGTTTCAGTAACTATTTATTGATGGTAGAGTTGATAATGACCTGATAATACCCATGCGCTAATATTTAATTTATTTTAATATTTGTATTTTAATTTCATTTTCTTTTAATTGTGTGATTATTATTTATTTATTAATTATTTACTGTATTTCCAACATTTCGACCCCGCTCTTCTCTACCCCCGAGGGGGGACTCAGAGTGGCCTAACAAAAGGCACAATTCGATGCCAACATAATAAAATACAATATAAGACCAAATCACATACAGCATTAAAATACATTAAAATACATTAAAATACAATTAACATTAATTAAGTTAAGACAGTATTCCGTCCATAACAGGAGCATTGAGCCATATCAATCAACTTGCCATTACAATTACAATCCAAAGTGCTGCATTGTGCTAATGTGCAAAAGCCTGGTCCCATAGCCAAGATTTTACTTTTTTCCCGAATGCTAGGAGGGATGGGGTTGATCGTATGTCGCTTGGAAGCGCGTTCCACAGACGGGGAGCCACCATCGAGAAGGCCCTATCTCTCGTCCCCACCAACCACGTTTGAGAAGTTGGCGGGAGCGAGAGCAGGGCCTCCCCGGATGATCTTAAATTACGAGGTGGGACGTAGCGGCAGATGCGTTCGGACAAGTAAGCTGGGCCAGAACCGTATAGAGCTTCAAAGGTCAAGACCAGGACTTTGAATTGAGCTCGGAAGTGGACAGGCAGTGGAGCTGACACAACGGGGTGGTATGCTCCCTGTATGTAGCTCCCGTTAGTAATCTGGCTGCCGCCCGTTGGACTAGTTGTAATTTCCGAACTGTCTTCAAAGGCAGCCCCACGTAGAGTGTGTTGCAGTAATCTATTCGGGATTAGCTGCCTTGAGATCCCAATGAGGAAAAAGGCAGGATAGAAATAAATAAATAGATAGATAAATAAATAAATAATACAGGCTTACATATCGGTATATACTTCCACACACGCATATAATATATACACATATTTAATAATAATACTGCACGTACTGGTAAATGCTTATACACACACACACACACATATATATATATAATGCTGAATATGATAGATTATATATATATATATATATATATACACACACACGCACACACACCGGTATATACAGTGCACATAAACACATGCATATATATATATGCTACTATTAATATACACACATATATTGGTCATATACACACATACTGTATACTAGTAACATACACACATATTTATTTATTTACTTTATTTATATTCCGCTCTTCTCACCCCGAAGGGGACTCAGAGCGGATTACAGGTACACATACTAGCAGACAATTCCTGCCGTTTCCCCCAAACACACATATAGACGAACAGAGGCAAACTCTGGCCACCAGGGGGAGCTGACGCACTCCTCATCTCTCAGCGTTCTCAGCGTCCCTTGTTGTTCCTTCCGCATTCCTCAGCGTTCCTGGAGTTCTTTAATGGCCTCATAATTCAGTCAAAATTTGCCTCCCCACTTAATGTGGTACCTTTATCTCCTACTTGACAGATGCAACTGTCTTTCGGGCTGCAAAGGTCGACAGCAGGCTACACTTGAGGTCGAGCACCCACCTCGACCCGGGCAGGCCTCAAACTCATGACCTACTGGTCAGAGAGATCTTATGCAGCTGACACTTAGCCAGCTGTTCAACATTCCCGGTGCTAGTATGTGTGTGTGTGTGTGCATATATATATATATATATATGCTCATAATAAATCCACAGATATACTGGCATATACTGAAATACGCACACAGATATAGATAGTCAGTATATTTATATTTTATACACATACTGGTGTGTGCGTGTGTGCACACATACCAATAATACACACATACACTTATGCACACACACACATATAGTCATAATATATGCAGATACGGCTATATACATATAAACACACACATATACATACTAATAATATGCACACATACACTAGTAAGGTATGTACATATATACACACATATGCATAATAATAATAATATACACATATACTGGTATTTAATCTACATATATAAATGTATAACTCTGATATGCATATACAGACACAGACGTGTGGATATCGGAGTTATGTATACGCACACATACATACACACGCGAGGAACATTGGATAGACATGATGCCTCCCTTGTGCTTGTGACTCTTCGCACTTTGTTCCCTGTTTCCAAATATCTCTCTTGAGACAAAAATAAGACAGAAATTGCCAAACCTCTGCCTTGGAATGCCTGGCGCGTCTATTAAATATTAACCTCATTTTCCCCCCACAACATGTTTTTTCCATTGAAAAAGTGGGCAAAGTGGCCTTGCAGGACGACAACTCCCGGGAACAGCCTTTAGCAGCAAAGAGAGAGGCTGATGATAGATAGATAAATAAATAAATAACTATGATGATGATGATTTAATAAATCTGAAGGAGAGAGGTTGATAAATTATTATTATTATTATGTAATGGATCCGAAGGACAGGCTGATAATCAATCTATTATTATTTTTATTATTATTATGTAATGGATCCAAAGGAGAGAGGCTGATAATCTATTGTTGTTGTTATTAATGAGTCAGAAGGCGAGAGACTGATAATCATTCTATTATTATTATTATTTAATGCAGGGCTGTCCAACTTCTACCGGCCCAGGGGCCTGAATTCCGGTCACTGATGACCTGGGGGCCCGAAGGGTCTGCCCCCGGCTCCGCCCCGGCCGTGCCCCGGCTCCACCCTCGCCCCTCCCCCGGCTCCAATTTACTTACAATTCATAAGAGGCATCCATACAATCAAATATAATCTTTTACTAAGGGGAAATGCAGGGAGGGAATTCATAAGGGGCATCCATACACAATTACATAATAATAACATAAAGGTTAGCCTACCTTCCCAAACGCGCAGGGTCCAGGAGTAGCCGGACCACGAGCAGAGGCGACGACCGACCGAGGCAGCAGCCGAGAAGGTCCAAGTCGCGTCTGCGTGGGCCGCAGGGATTAAGTAGCCGAGATTTCGGCAACAGGAGTATCACGAGACTACGGAAGCCACACGGGATTTCGCTCTCAACGCAGGCGTGATCTCGCGTTGAGAGCGAAATCCCGTGTGGCTTCCGTAGTCTCGCGATACTTGCTCTGAAACCCGGAAGTGGATTATTTTAAAAAAATATTATTATTTAATTTATTTTTATTTTTATTAAAAAGCTTAGGTGGGCGCAGGGAAGGGGCTGGGGGCCCGTATACGGCCCCCGGGCCACCAGTTGGACAGCCCTGATTTAATGGATCCGAAGAATGGCTGATAATAAATACATTGCTATTATTATAACTATTGTTATTATTATTATTTAATAGATCCAATGATGTCTGGCTCCAAAGGCCTGGTGGTTCTCGCCTACAGCGGCGGATTGGACACTTCCTGCATTTTAGTCTGGCTCCAGGAACAAGGCTACGACGTCATCGCTTACCTGGTAAGTGGGGAGGTCAACGAGCAGGCCAAACGGGGCCTCTAGGAACTTAATTTTGGGAATAGAATTCATAGAGGCTTTTAAAAATAGAGGTCATTGCTATTGATTGATTAATTGATTGATTGATTTTTGTGTTAATCTTCCAGGCCAACATCGGACAAAATGAAGACTTCGAAAAAGCGAGAGAGAAGGCGCTTGCCCTGGGAGCCAAAAAGGTAACATCGTCATTATTATTATTATTATTACTAGCTTGGGGATCCAGCCCTGCCCGGGTTATTTGAGAAAGACGTTGTGTGCCAAGGTTGGTCTTTGGTACTTCAAGTCCCATCATCCATGGTCCACCCTCCTCCAAACTGCAGTAGAATGTGGAGTGGGTCATGGGGGCTCTGTGTGCCAAGTTAGGTCTGTATTGTTCTTTGTTGGGGGACACAGTGGTCTGTTGGAACAACAGCATTTGAAAGTACTACAAATCCCATAATCCATGGTCCACCTCCCCTAAATCTCTCCAGGATGTTAAGGGGGTAATGGGTGTTATGTGTGCCAAGTTTGGTCTTGAGCAGTCACTGGATGAGGGTCGCAGCGCACTCGGGAAGTGAGTGGAGGTACTTCAAGTCCTATCATCCATGGTCCACCCTCCTCCATACTGCAGTAGAATGTAGAGTGGATCACGGGGGCTCTGTGTACCAAGTATGGTCTTTATCGGTCTTTGTTGGTGGCTGCAGGCGTCATGGGGAATGAGTAGAGGTACTTCAAGTTCCATCATCCATGGTACGCACTCCTCTAAACTGCAGTAGAATGTAGAGTGGGTCAAGGGGGCTCTTTGTGCCAAGTTTGGCCTTTATTGCGTATGGGCTACAATGTTCTATGGGAAATTTATCAAGTTAAGGTACTGCAAATCCCATCATTTGTGGGCCATTCTGCCGTAAACCACACCAGGTTGTAAAGTGGGCCATTGGGCTTCTGTGTACCAAGTTTGGTCCTGATTCGTCATTGGTGTGGGCCACAGTGATGTAAGGAAGTGAATTAAAGTACTGCAAGTCCCATCATCCATGGTCCATCCTCAAACTACCAGGATGTAGAGTGCATTTTGGGGGGTCTGTGTGCCAAGTTTGGTCTTGTTCTGTCATTGTCGGGTGCCGCAAAGTGTTTTGGCCCACCATGTCTGACTGCCTCAGGCCTTTTCCTTGCCCTCCTCTGCCACTTTAGAGTGTTGGAATGTTGGTGGTGCTGGCCAATCAGAGGCGTTATGCAAATAATCCCAAAGTGGCAACCAATCAGAAAGCTGGCACATATCCACAAACACACATACATACAAACATTCCCTTTTATTATTATATTATTATTATTATATACAGAAGATTATTATTAATGTTAATTTGCCCTCTTTTTCTTCTTATTACTATTTGGAGTGGTTTTTGAGTTATGTTAATCCCACAAACTAACATTACATTTTTATTCATCTAGATGGTGATAATAATAATAATAATAATAATAATAATAATAATAATACGTGTCTTCCGCCTCACTTGCTAGGTCTACGTAGAAGACCTCCGGGGTCAGTTTGTGGAGGAGTTCATCTGGCCGTGGGTCCAGAGCAATGCCGCCTACGAGGAGCGCTACCTGCTGGGGACTGCCTTGGCCCGGCCTTGCATCGCCCGCCGGCAGGTGGCCCTCGCCCAGAAGGAGCGGGCACACTACGTCTCCCACGGGGCCACCGGCAAGGTAGGGCAAGGTGGAAAGGAGATGTCTTACACATTGGATAACCAAGGTTATCATTATCATTATTACTATTATTAGTATTATTAATGTAATACTTATTATTATTTAATAACAATAACAGTGGTGCAAATAAGGTTATTTATGTAATTAACCAATCAATTAGTTTGATAATGTATTTATTTAATATTACTTATTTATTATGAATATTTATTTATTATTTAATAACAATAATATTGGTAAAATATGGCTATTTATGTCAATAGCCAATCAGTTAGATTATGTCATTATTTAGTATTATTTATTATTAATATAATATTTATTACTATTATTTAATAATTATAATAACAATGGTGCAAATAAGGTTATGTATGTAATTAACCAATCAATTAGTTTGAACATGTATTTATTTAATATTATTTACTATTATTATTAATATTAAGAATACATTGTATTTATTACCCGCCACTTTGGATGACACTGAGCAGATTACGAATGTTAATCTATATTATTATTATTATTATTATTATTATTATTATGCCTCCAAAGGGTCCTTTGCTGCTGTCATTCCAGGGGCATTACTTTTTTGGGCATTGCCTTTATGGGTTTCTCCACCAGAGGGCGCCAACATCTCACAAATATCCTCCTTAGCATGAGCTCATTGCATTGCACTCTCCACAAGAGGGCGCCAAGTTCCCATAGTTTCCCAATGCATTTTTGTTTCAGGCTGAGTTTGGCCACTAGGGGCAGAGAGAGACCGCATATCAGAAGGAAAACGTCTAATCCAATGGTGCTAATTATTTACATAATTAACCAATCAATTAGTTTGATTATGTCTTTATATCTTATGATTTTTAATACTATGCAATATATTTTAATATTACGTATTATTACTTAGTAATGGTACATATATGATTACTTATGTAATTAACCAATCAATTAGTTTGAGTATGTCATTATTTAACATTATTTATTTATTATGAATATTTATTATTATTTAATAACAATAATATTGGTACAAATATGATTATTTATGTAATTAACCAATCAATTAGATTATGTCATGATTTAATATTATTTATTATTAGTATTATTAATTTATTATTTATTTAATAACAATAATATTGGTACAAATATGATTATTTAGTAATTAACCAATCAATTAGATTATGTCATGATTTAATATTATTTATTATTAGTATTATTAATTTATTATTTATTATTTAATAACAATAATATTGGTACAAATATGATTATTTATTCAATTAACCAATCAATTAGATTAAGTCATGATTTAATATTATTTATTATTAGTACTATTAATTTAATATGTATTATTTAATAACAATAATATTGGTACAAATATGATTATTTATGTAATTAACAAATCAATTGGATTATGTCATGATTTAATATTATTTATTATTAGTACTATTAATTTAATATGTATTATTTAATAACAATAATATTGGTACAAATATGATTATTTATGTAATTAACCAATCAATTAGATTAAGTCATGATTTAATATTATTTATTATTAGTATTATTAATTTAATATTTATTATTTAATAACAATAATATTGGTACAAATATGATTATTTATGTAATTAACCAATCAATTAGATTATGTCATGATTTAATATTATTTATTATTAGTATTATTAATTTATTATTTATTATTTAATAACAATAATATTGGTACAAATATGATTATGTAATTAACCAATGAATTGGATTATGTCATGATTTAATATTATTTATTATTAGTACTATTAATTTAATATTTATTATTTAATAACAATAATATTGGTACAAATATGATTATTTATGTAATTAACCGGTCAATTTGATTATGTCATTATTTAATATTATTTATTTATTATTAATATTTATTATCATTTAATAACAATAATATTGGTAAAAATATGATTATGTCATTAGCCAATCAATTAGATTATGTCATTATTTATTATTATTAATGTAATATTTTTATTATTATTTGATAATAATAATAACAACAATGGTGCAAATAAGGTTATTTATGTAATTAACCAATCAATTAGTTTGATTACATATTTATTTAATATTATTTATTAATAATAATAATACATTTTATTTATTACTCATCACTTTGGATGATTCTGAGCAGATTACAAATGTTAATCTATTATTATTATTATTATTATTTAGAGATATAATTATTATTTTTTAAAAATATTATTATTATTATTGATTTTATAAATCTCTCTCCTTGGCTACAAAGGTGCTCTGTTCCCGTCTGTTGTTGTTGTTGTTGTTGTTATCACTGTTATGATATATTTGGGCCGTCTTTCTGTCCTATTTTTCAGGGCAATGACCAGATCCGGTTCGAACTGGCCTACTATGCCTTGTGCCCCGAGATCCAGGTGAGGAGAACTACGTCTCCCGGGGGAACAGGGCAATGAAGACGAGGGCTCTTCCCTGTAACGGACACCCGTTTTGCCCAAGGCCATGCAACTGTTGCAGCCGAGGCAGCTTGGCCCGGTTTTGGGTTTCCTTTTGTTTTGGTTTTTTTGCCACAATCCCGAGCACTTTGCAATAAGAACGACTCTGTCCCAGTGGTTTGTTTTTGTTTTTTTGCAAAACATGGGCTCTAGTTCCTAGTGCTTTGCAAAAGGGGGGGGGGGTTCTAGGTCCCGGAGCTTTGCAAGAGAATGGTTCTGTGTTCCTGTGTTTTGCAAAAGAAGGGTTCTACGTCCAGGTCCACATTTCACAAAAGAAGAGCTCTACTTCCGCTTTGCAAAAGAAGGGCTCTAGGTCCCGAAGTTCTTCAAAATATGGGTTTTGTAAAACGAGGGCTCTACTCCCTCATGTTTTGCAAAAGATGGGCTCTAGTTCCTTACGCTTTGCTCTAGGTTCGAGTGCTTTCCAAAATAAGGGTTCTGGGTCCCAGTGTTTTGCTAGTTATGGGTTCTAGGTCCCGGCATACTGCAAAACAAAGACTCTAACTCCCAGTGCTTTGCAACAGGAGGGTTCTAGGTCACAGCATTTTGCAAAAAAATGGATGCACGTCCCAGTATTCTGCAAAAGAAGGGTTCTCGCTCCCCGTGTTTCCTAAATAAAGGTTCTGGGTCCCAGTGTTCTGCCAGTTATGGGTTCTAGGTCCCAGCATACTGCAAAACAAAGACTCTAACTCCCAGTGCTTTGCAACAGGAGGGTTCTAGGTCGCGGCATTTTGCAAAAAAAAAAGGATGCACGTCCCAGTATTCTGCAAAAGAAGGGTTCTCGCTCTGCAAAGAAGGGTTCCCCATATTTCCTAAATAAAGGTTCTGGATCCCAGTGTTTTGCCAGTTATGGGTTCTAGGTCCCAGCATACTGCAAAACAAAGACTTTAACTCCCAGTGCTTTGCAACAGGAGGGTTCTAGGTCACAGCATTTTGCAAAAAAATGGATGCACGTCCCAGTATTCTGCAAAAGAAGGGTTCTCGCTCCCCGTGTTTCCTAAATAAAGGTTCTGGGTCCCAGTGTTCTGCCAGTTATGGGTTCTAGGGTCCCCACTGCAAAACAAAGCATACTGCAAAACAAAGACTTTAACTCCCAGTGCTTTGCAACAGGAGGGTTCTAGGTCGCGGCATTTTGCAAAAAATGGATGCACGTCCCAGTATTCTGCAAAAGAAGGGTTCTCGCTCCCCGTGTTTCCTAAAAGGTTCTGGGTCCCAAGTTATGGGTTCTAGGTCCCAGTGTTTCCCAGTGCAGTTATGGGTTCTAGGTCGCGGCATACTGCAAAACAAAGACTCTAACTCCCAGTGCTTTGCAACAGGAGGGTTCTAGGTCGCGGCATTTTGCAAAAAAATGGATGCACGTCCCAGTATTCTGCAAAAGAAGGGTTCTCGCTCCCCGTGTTTCCTAAATAAAGGTTCTGGGTCCCAGTGTTTTGCCAGTTATGGGTTCTAGGTCCCAGCATACTGCAAAACAAAGACTTTAACTCCCAGTGCTTTGCAACAGGAGGGTTCTAGGTCACAGCAGTTTGCAAAAAGAATGGCTGCACGTGCCAGTATTCTGCAAAAGAAGGGTTCTCGCTCCCCGTATTTCCAAAAAAGAAGGGTTCTATGTGCCATTGTTCTGCGAAAGTGTGTTCTGGGTCTTAGAAGGGCCCTACGTCTCGGTGTTTAGTGACAGATAGGTTCTAGGCTGCAGTGTTTTGTAAAGGGGAGTTCTAGGTTTTATGTTTCTCAAAGGAAGGCTCTACACCCCCAGCGTTTTGCAAAAGAAGGGTTTTAGTTCTCTGCGCTTTGCAAAAAAAGAGAAAAGAATACGCCTAGGTCCCATCATTCTGCAAAAGAAGGGGCTCCAGGTCTCTGTGGTTGTGCAAAAGAGGGGTTCTATGTCCAAGTGTTCTAGGTCCCAGCATTCGGTAGAAGGGGGTTCTAGGTCCCAGCATTCTGCAAATGAAGGGCTCAAGGAGGAAAGGCCCTTGACGTCGATGCAAGCAGGGAATGTGACTCTAAGCCCCGTCATGGCTCCTTTCCTCTCACTATTCAGGTCATCGCGCCGTGGCGGGTGCCCGAGTTCTACAGCCGTTTCCGAGGCCGAGGCGACCTGATGGCATTTGCCAAGGTAACGGTCTATAGAGGATCCCTATGGTCACCTCTTGTGGGTCACACGCTCTCAGCCTTAAGAGAAAGTCAATGGGGGAAACGCTTATATTATTATTATTATTATATTTTCTCGATGGCCTCAAGGCGGTCAATATTATTATTATTATTTTATATTATTACTATGTTATTGTTATATAATATATTATATTGCATTATATTGTTGCATAATATATCGATTATGTATTTATTTATTACATTGTCATTATATATATATTCTTATTACATGGTTATTATATATATTCTCTCGGCATTACTTCGCGAATGAAGATTCTTTAGGCAGGACTCATCCCACGCTTTTTACAAGCGCGTTGATGACTAAAATGGCCAATCTGAGATAGGCAAGTCCGGTTGCAGAAAGCACAGCAGAAAGTCTCCTTGGGTGATGTTGTTTCCAAGTTGCAGTTCTTTCTGCGTTGTTGTTTCTCTTTGAGACCCATTCGGCGTGTCTTCTCGAAAGAGCCGCAGCATTGTGGATAGTGCCTCTCCATGCCTCTCGATGTGAGGCCAGGGTGGACCATTGTTGGTGATCAATCTGGCCGAGCCTGAGATGTTGTTTCAGAGAGTCCTTATATCTCTTTTTGGGGGCACCTCTCTTGCGCTGACCCGTGGCGAGGTCACCCTAGAGTAGTATCTTTGGGAGGCGGTGGTCCTCCATCCTAGAGACGTGCCCTGCCCAGCGCAGCTGTGTTCTCAATAGCATGGCCTCAACGCTGGTGATCCCTGCTTGCTCAAGGACAGCAACATTCGTCACATAGTCGGTCCAGTGTATATTTAGGATTGTGCGAAGACAGCGCTGATGAATGCGTTCGAGGAGTCGTAGGTGTTGGCAATAAGTGACCCATGTTTCAGACCCATAGAGGAGAATAGACAGTACGATAGCTCTGTACACACTGATTTTGGTGCTTTGCCTCAGGTGCTTGTTGCTCCAGACCCTTTTGTGAAGCCTTCCAAATGCATGATATGCCTTTGATAATCTGTGATCTATCTCTTTGTCAATCTTGGCGTCTGAAGAGATGATTCTTCCCAGGTAGGTGAACTGCTGGACGGACTTAAGCACAGATGTGCCTATGCTGATGTGGGGATGATGATGTTCTTCCTGTGGTGCGGGCTGGTAGAGGACTTCCGTTTCCTTCAGGCTGACTTCCAGCCCAAACAGCTCTGCAGCTGTTGCAAAGCAGGATGTGAGGGGCTGCAGAGCCGCTTATGAATGGACGACAAGGGCAGCATCGTCTGCAAAAAGCAGCTCACGGACTAGATAGTTTAGAGTCTTATTATATATTATTAATATAATATAAATATAACAATGTATTATAATAATGTTATTATTTCTGCTTTGTGGCCTCAAGAGAGGTCACACTTTCTCAATCTATTGTTATGTTATATTATATTAATGTATTAATGTCATATTATTAGTATTATTATTATTATATCCTCGATAGCCCCGGGGAGGTCACACTCTCTCAACCTCAGGGGTCCCTATACATTGAAACACAGGAATCTTTTGGGAACGGGAATAATAATACATCCTTCCTTCCTTCCTTTGGTTCATTCGTTCTCTCTTTCCTTCTTCGTTCCTTCGTTCTTTCTTTTTCCGCCGCAACGTGTCATTTCTCCCTCGTTTCCCTTTGCAGCGAACCTTTAATTTCCGCGCGTTGGACTCCGCTTGAGCACAATGGCCGAGCCTTCCGCAATTACCTCCAACCCTGCGGGGGGAACGTTTGCGAGGAAGGGATATATAGATAGATATACATACATACACTTCTCTTAATTCCATCTTTTCTTTTCGCCGGCTGTAATTACCTCGCTGTTAATTGCAATCTGCTTTCAAGGCCCTACCTTGCCGTCAAATCACTCTTTCCTGTCTTTTTCCCCTCTTTCGTTCTCCTTCCCATATTTTTTAAAAAAACACACATAGGAGAAGTTTTGCATCTCGTCACCCCAGGGATGCCAAAAAAGCTTGACAATCCGTCAAATCAAAGAAAAGAGCGTTTTCGGGGGATCAGCCAGAAAATTGCTTCGGTCCAACCCTCTCCTCCATTGGAGGCCTTTCAGAGCAGGAAGAAAGGCTATTTCCAGAGCCAAAATCACATCCATGTGCAAGGTGCGCAAAGCCTTGCAAATGCGCTCTCTCTCCGCACGTAGTTTATTCATCTTCCATTTTTCTATATATATGTGTGTGTGTGTGTGTCCATTTTATTTGCACAATTCATACCTCTATATTATACAGAGGCATTTCTTTTTAATTCATTTCTTTTTTCCCCATTTTATTTTATTTTATTGCAATTAATAATTATTTTGCATTTCTTTTTATTTCATTTCTTTTTCCTTATTTTATTTTATTGCAATTAATTATTATTTTGCATTTCTTTTTATTTCCTTTCCTTTTCCCCATTTTATTTTATTTTATTGCAATTATTATTATTTTGCATTTCTTTTTATTTCCTTTCCTTTTCCCTATTTTATTTTATTGCAATTAATTATTATTTTGCATTTCTTTTTATTTCCTTTCCTTTTCCCCATTTTATTTTATTGCAATTATTATTTTTTGCATTTCTTTTGACTTCATTTCCTTTTCACCATTTTATTTTATTTTATTGCAATTATTTTTTGTATTTCTTTGTTTTGCATTTCTTTTTATTTCATTTTCTCTTCCCCATTTTATTTTATTGCAATTATTATTTTTTGCATTTCTTTTTATTTCATTTCCTTTTCCCCATTTTATTGTATTTTATTGCAATTAATTATTTTTTGCAGGTCTATCTTAATTCATTTCCTTTCCCCCATTTTATTTTATTTTATTTCAATTATATTTTTTTTGCATTTTTATTTCATTTCCTTTTCCCCATTTTATTGTATTTTATTGCAATTAATTATTTTTTGCATGTCTATCTTAATTCATTTCCTTTCCCCCATTTTATTTTTATTTTATTTCAATTATTTTTTTTTGCATTTTTATTTCATTTCCTTTTCACCATTTTATTTTATTTTATTGCAAATATTATTTTTTGCATTTTTTAAATTTTCATTTCCTTTTCACCATTTTATTTTATTTTATTGCAATTATTTTTTGTATTTCTTTGTTTTGCATTTCTTTTTATTCCGTTTCCTTTTTCCCATTTTATTTTATTGCAATTATTATTATTTTTCGTTTTTTTAAATTTCATTTCCTTTTTACCCCTATTTTATTTTATTTTATTTCAATTATTATTTTTTTGCATTGCATTTCCTTTTTACCCTTATTTTTATTTTAGTTACTTTCCAATTGTATTTTCTGTACAGTTTTTGCACATTTATTTATTCATTTATTTTTATTTTATTTTTTGCAACTCTTATTATTACTGGGTTTTTTGGTCTGCCTGATTCCCCCCCCTTGGCCCGCTTGCCCTTGGCCATCTGTTGTTTCCGTCCTTCCTCCATCCATATGTTGCCCAACAAACAGGGCCCGGTGTGTTGTGTATTTGTACGAACTCCTCGTATTGTATTCGGGGCCTCCATCCGCCTGGATTGCCTTGCAAGGTGGGAGGATGCCTGCCTGCTTGGGTGGATGGATGGAGCGTGCCTTTTCTCTCTTTCCTGGCTTTCCGTATTATTATTACCCGGAGAGGAAAGAAGGCAATTACGCTGAATTAAAGTCGCGTTTGAAGGGCTTTCCAGGCAGGCCGCCGGCTATTAGGGCCTTTCTCCCCATTCATTCCCCATCATAATATTGTCCCCGGATTTTCTAAAGTGCAGCTGAGAGGTTTCCAGGGCCGTTTTTGTTTGTAAAGCCGACAGATTTCGTGGAGGAGAAGCAGAAGACGAGCAGTAGTCGCTACTATTATTGTGGGCGCAATAAAAAAAGGACGCAAAACACACGCACACACATGCACGAAAGGGCAGATTTAAATGCAAGTTGGCTCTCAAAGAACCACTTGAAATATCAAAAATATAATCAAAGAAATAAGGCGCTATTATCAACATCATTATATTATATGTTAATTTATAATTCTAATAATACATTATTTAATTTAATTTGTAATTGTAATAAAACATTATTTTATTTTATTTATAATCGCAATAATACTTTATTTTATTTTATTTATATCGTAATAATACATTATTTAATTTAGTTTATAATTGTAATAATACATTATTTTATTTATAATCGCAATAATACATTATTCTATTTTATTTATAATCGTGATAATACATTATTTTATTTAATTTATAATCGTAATAATACATTATTTTATTTTATTTGTATTTGTAATAATACATTATTTAATTTATAATTGTAAAAATACATTATTTTATTTTATTTATAATCGTAATAATACATTATTTAATTTATAATTGTAATAATACATTATTTAATTTTATTTATAATCGTAATAATACATTATTTTATTTTATTTATAATTGTAATAACACATTATTTTATTTTATTTATAATTATAATAATACATTATTTTATTTGTAATTGTAATAATACATTATTTTATTTTATTTATAATCGTAATAATACATTATTTTATTTAATTTATAATCGTAATAATACGTTATATTTTAATTCATTTTAATGATCATTGCAATTTGTTGATATATTATGTTTTGATTTATTATTAATAATCACAACTTATTATTATATTATATTTTATATTTTGATTTATTATTATTAAATATAATGAATTAATATATTTTGGTTTTTATTATTATTGAATAATTATATTTTGTTGTTATGTTTTGATTTATAACTATTAATAATTATAATTTATTGCTCTATTTAAATTTGTTTTATATTTTACTAGTTATAATTCATTATTATAGTGTATTATATTTATAACAATTATAAATTATTTATTACACTGTTTTAATTTGATTTATTATTTTACAAGTTATAATTATATTTATAATAATTATTAATATTAACAATTTATTACCCTAATTTTATTTATAGTTTTTACTAATTATAACTTATTATTATATTATTTCTTGCATTAATAACTAATAATACATTTATTATATTATGATTTGTTGTTATCACTATATCATATTATGGTTATAATTAGTAATCATTATAATTTGTTAGACACTATTTATAATTATTATGAAATAAAATAGAGGAATAAATATGCAAAAACAAAATAATATATTTTTTCTGCTGCCATCTGATAAGCAATAGGCGGAAAGGAGGAGGAAAATGAGGAACCGGGACATTTGAGTAGCAGGCCTTCCAATGGGACGGAAGAGGATTCAATGAGGCCTTATTATTATTATTATTATTATTAGTTCTGCTGTTATTCTAATGCTGGGAAGGAAGACCCTCCTTCGGGCTCACTGAACAACCCTGAAACAGAGCCCAGCTTGATGGGCCAGAGAGGGAGAGAAGAGAAGGGAAGGGAGAGAAGAAAGGAGAGGAGGAAGGGAAGAAGGTAGTGAACGGGGGAAGGAAGAGAAGGATGGAAAACGAAGAGGAGAAACAAATTGAGGAAAGGAAGAGAAGTGAAGAGAGAGAAGGAAGGAAAGGAATAGAAGAAACAAATTGAGGAAAGGAATGAAAGAAGAGAAGGATGGAAGGAAGAGAAAGAAGGAAGGAAGAGAAGAAAGGGGAGGGAACAGGAAGGAATAGGAATGCAGGACGGAAGAAGGGAAGGAGAGGATGAAAGGAATGAAAGAAGAGAAGGATGGAAGGAAGTGATAGAAAGGAAGGAAGAGAAGAAAGGGGAGGGAACAGGAAGGAAAGAAAGGAAGAAGAGGAATGCAGGACGGAAGAAGGGAAGGAGAGGATGAAAGGAAGAGAAGAGGGAATAGAAGAAATAAATTGAGGAAAGGAATGAAAGAAGAGAAGGATGGAAGGAAGAGAAGAAAGGGGAGGGAACAGGAAGGAAAGAAAGGAAGAAGAGGAATGCAGGACGGAAGAAGGGAAGGAGGGGATGAAAGGAAGAGAAGAGGGAATAGAAGAAATAAATTAAGGAAAGGAATGAAAGAAGAGAAGGAAGGAAGGAAGAGAAGAAAGGGGAGGGAACAGGAAGGAAAGAAAAGAAGAAGAGGAATGCAGGAAGGAAGAAGGGAAGGAGAGTATGAAAGGAAGAGAAGAGGGAATAGAAGAAACAAATTGAGGAAAGGAATGAAAGAAGAGAAGGATGGAAGGAAGAGAAAGGAAGGAAGGAAGAGAAGAAAGGGGAGGGAACAGGAAGAAAAGAAAGGAAGAAGAGGAATGCAGGACGGAAGAAGGGAAGGAGAGGATGAAAGGAAGAGAAGAGGGAATAGAAGAAATAAATTGAGGAAAGGAATGAAAGAAGAGAAGGATGGAAGGAAGAGAAAGGAAGGAAGGAAGAGAAGAAAGGGGAGGGAACAGGAAGGAAAGGAAGAATAGGAATGCAGGACGGAAGAAGGGAAGGAGAGGATGAAAGGAAGAGAAGAGGGAATAGAAGAAATAAATTGAGGAAAGGAATGAAAGAAGAGAAGGATGGAAAGAAGAGAAAGGAAGGAAGGAAGAGAAGAAAGGGGAGGGAACAGGAAGGAAAGGAAGAATAGGAATGCAGGACGGAAGAAGGGAGGGAGGATGAAAGGAAGAGGGAATTGAAGAAACAAATTGAGGAAAGGAATGAAAGAAGAGAAGGATGGAAGGAAGAGAAAGAAAAGAAGGGAGGAAAGGCAAAAGGAGGGAAAGGAAGGAAGAATAGGAATGCAGGAAGGAAGAAGAGGGAAGGAAGGATGGAAGAATGGGTTGGGAAGAGCAGAGGGAAGGAAAGAAGGGAAGACAAGGGAAGGAAGGTGTGAAAGAAGGGCAAAAGGGAAGGAAAGAAGAAGAGATGGAAATGAAGGAGTGAAGGAAAAGAAGGGAGTCAAGGGAGAGAAGGCAGGGAGGCGGAAAAGAAGGGAAGAGGAAGAAGAGAAGGGAGGGAACGAAGGAAGCAAAAGAAGGAACCAAGTTGAGGGAGGAAGAAAGAATAGGAAGGAAGGAGGGAACGAGCGAAAGAAGGGAAGAATGTCACCTCATTGCCAAGGGAATGCAGTTTGACACCACTTGAGTGCCATTTCCCACTCTTCATGTGCAAATAATAGCCGCAATAATAGTAATAGTAATAATAAAAATAATATAATAATAGAAGATAGAAAAGGGGAATAAAAATAATTGTAATAGTAATAATAGAAAAAGGAATAATGATAATAATAATAGAAGAAAGAAAAGGAATAATAATAATTGTAATAGTAAAAATAGAAAAAAGGGAATACTAATAATAATAGAAAGAAAGGAATAATAATAGTAATAATAATAATAGAAGAAGAATTAAAAGGGGAGTAATAGTAATAATAGAAAAAGGGGCATAATAATAATAGAAAAGGGGGAATAATAATAGCAAAACAATCATAATAATCATAATAGAAGAAGAAAAAAGGGGAATAATAATAGTAATAATAATCATCATAATTAATAGAAGAAGAAAGAAAAGGGGAATAATAGTAGTAATAATCATAATAATAATAATAGTAGAATAAAGAAAAGGGGAATAATAATAGTAATAATCGTAATAATAATAGAAGAAGAAAGAAAAGGGGAATAATAATAGTAATAATAATTGTAATAATAATAGAAGAAGAAAGAAAAGGGGAATAATAATCGTAATAATAATCATAATAATAGAAGAAGAAAGAAAAGGAATAATAATCGTAATAATAATCGTAATAATAATAGAAGAAGAAAGAAAAGGGGAATAATAATAGTAATAATAATCATAATAATAATAGAAGAAGAAAGAAAAGGGGAATAATAATAGTAATAATAATCATAATAATAATAGAAGAAGAAAGAAAAGGGGAATAATAATCGTAATAATAATCATAATAATAGAAGAAGAAAGAAAAGGAATAATAATAGTAATAATAATCGTAATAATAGAAGAAGAAAGAAAAGGGGAATAAAAATCGTAATAATAATCGTAATAGTAATAATAGAAGAAAGAAAAGGGGAATAATAATAGTAATATTAATCGTAATAATAATAGAAGAAAGAAAAGGGGAATAATAATAGCAATAATAATAATGTGTGCATATATCTGTATTTCACCATGATTCAAGCCTTAATTAAAGATGAAATCATGTATTCTCCGCACTTGCGGTCGATGCATAATTTATCGCTCTTAATGGATTCCTCGTCATATCAGTTCGTGCCAGGAAGAGAGCCCTTCGGGGCCCCCAAAGGCCATCTAGCTGGGTTTACGTACGTTCGATATAATCCTTTATTTCTATTATTATTTGGATAGGAACATGGGATCCCGGTTCCAGCGACTCCTTCCCAACCTTGGAGTACGGATGAAAACCTCATGCATGTCAGGTAAGCACCTTCAATATCTATTATTATTATTATTATTATTATTATTATAAAATTCCTTGCACTTTCCCCCCTTTTTCTCTTGGGGAGAGAAATAAAGCTTGCATTAATATATTGAATAATATTAATTGTAATAATGTATTAATTTATCACTTTATTGATTTATTATATATTATAATATAATAATAATAATTTTATTATATTGATGTATTATTATAATTATATTTTATTTTTATATTATTACTAGCTTGGAGACCTGGCGGTGCCCGGGTTGTTTGAGAAAGGCATTTTGTGCCAAGATTGGTCTTTGGTACTTCAAGTCCCATCATCCATGGTCCACCCTCCTCTAAACTGCAGTAGAAGACAGAGTGGGTCATGGGGGCTCTGTGTGCCAAGTATGGTCTTTATCGGTCTTTGTTGGGGGCTGCAGTGGTCTTGGCCTTTGAGATTTGGGATGTAAGAATGCTGGCCAATCAGAGCCGGTTTTGCAAATTCTCCCTCAGTGGCAACCAATCATGTTGTTTGAATGTAGAGTCTTGGATTCTTGGATGCTGGCCAATCGGAGTCCTTTATGCAAATACTCCTTCAGTGACAACCAATCCCCTCTGTCTGGTGCCTTAGAATGTTGGAGTTCTGAGGCTGGCCAGAGTCCTATATGAAAATAATCCCACAGAGGGAGCCAATCAGAAAGCTACATATTCCTTCAGTGACAACCAATCAGCCCCTCAGCCACACCTGTCTGGTGCCAAGTTTGGTCCTGAATGTTGCTGACTGCCTAATTCTTTTTCCCTCTGAGTCTTTAGAATGTTGAGCCAAGAGTCCTTTATGCATATACCATTTCAGTGGCAACCGATCCCCTCTGTCTGGGTCCGTAGAATGTTGGAGTTCTGAGGCTGGCCAATCAGAGTCCTTTATGCAAATAACCCCACAGTGGCAACCAATCGGAATGCTGCCACATATTCCTCCGCACCTCCCGTCCTCCACAAACACTGACTTTTATTATATACATAGATAGATAGATAAAAAGTTGTTAACAATTCAGCTTAATACATATACCTTATTATTATAGTATATTGTTTTTAATAAAATATTATTAAGTATTATTAGTAATATAATATTAACAATAATTTTCAATATTTTTATATATGCATATTATAGATAATTAATTTGATTGTTTCTTTTTCTCTTTTCTCTCCACCCTGAAGCTACGAGGCGGGGATTTTGGAGAACCCAAAGGTAAGCCAGGATATAAAATACAAACTTTTTATTACCTCTCGAAAATCTCTTTCATTCATATTGTTTTCCAGCCAGTTATCGCTTACCTGCACCCTCTGTGAGCACCGTATCCCAGGGTTCCTTTCTCTCTCCATTGGTGTGGAATTTGCATGACGCCGCCCACTGGGTCTCCCTTATTTGCATGACGCCGCCCACTGGGTCTCCCTTATTTGCATGACCCTGCCCTCTTGGTATCCCAAATTTGCATGACCCTGCCCACTGGGTCTCCTGAATTTGCATGACCCTGCCCACTGGGTCTCCCTTATTTGCATGACCCTGCCCACTGGGTCTCCCAAATTTGCATGACCCTGCCCACTGGGTCTCCTGAATTTGCATGACCCTGCCCACTGGGTCTCCCTTATTTGCATGACCCTGCCCACTGCGTCTTCTGAATTTGCATGACCCTGCCCACTGGGTCTCCCTTATTTGCATGACCCTGCCCACTGGGTCTCCCTTATTTGCATGACCCTGCCCACTGGGTCTCCTGAATTTGCATGACCCTGCCCACTGGGTCTCCCTTATTTGCATGACCCTGCCCACTGCGTCTTCTGAATTTGCATGACCCTGCCCACTGGGTCTCCCTTATTTGCATGACCCTGCCCACTGGGTCTCCCTTATTTGCATGACCCTGCCCACTGGGTCTCCTGAATTTGCATGACCCTGCCCACTGGGTCTCCCTTATTTGCATGACCCTGCCCACTGGGTCTCCCTTATTTGCATGACCCTGCCCACTGGGTCTTCCGAATTTGCATGACCCTGCCCACTGGGTCTCCCTGAATTTGCATGACCCTGCCCACTGGGTCTCACTAATTTGCATGACCCCACCCACTGCACCTTCTGAATTTGCATGACCCCGCCCACTGAGGGGTCTCCCTTATTTGCATGACCCCGCCCACTTGGTCTCCTGTATTTGCATGACCCTGCCCACTGGGTCTCCCTTATTTGCATGACCCTGCCCACTGGGTCTTCCAAATTTGCATGACCCTGCCCACTGGGTCTCCCTTATTTGCATGACCCTGCCCACTGGGTCTCCTGAATTTGCATGATCCCGCCCACTGGGTTTCCTACCCTTTCCTATGGCACGCAGCAAACAGAAGTGGATCAGCAACTCAACACACTCGAAGGGGGTTGGGGGACTGACTCAGCAGGATGGAAGTTGTAGTTCACCCGGCACCAAGGCAGAGCACTGTGACCCCTACCGAGACAATGACCTTCATTTATAGGAGCTGTAGTTCACCTAAAGCCAAAGAGCACTGTGAACCCAAACAATGATGGTTCTGGACCAAACTTGCCAGAGATACGTCTTAGGCGGTTTGGGGGACCCCCAGGGATGATGGGATGGACCTTCATCCACTTTGGCTCCTACAGAAACAGACCCACATGGATGATGGACCAGGATCAAACTTGGCAACAGGACCCCACTGGTACCTCCTGGTGCGGTTTGGGGAGAATGGACCAGGGATGATGGGATTTGCAGTACCTTCATCCCCTTTGGCTCCTACAGAAACAGTGCGACCCACATGGATGATGGACCAGGACCAAACTTGGCACACAGGACCCCCCCCCCCCATGGCCCACTATACGTCCTGGTGCAGTTTGGGGAGGATGGACCAGGGAGGATGGGATTTGCAGTACCTTCATCCCCTTTGGCTCCTACTGAAACAGTGCGACCCACATGGATGACGAACCAGGACCAAACTTGACACACAGACACCCCCCCCCAATGGCCCACTATACGTCCTGGTGCGGTTTGGGGGAGGATGGACCTGGGATGATGGGATTTCTGCTCTCGCTCCCGCCTACTTCTCAAATGTGGCTGGTGGGGACAAGGGATAGGGCCTTCTCGGTGGTGGCTCCCCGCCTGTGGAATGCGCTCCCTATCGATGTACGATCCACCTCATCCCTCCTGGCATTCAGGAAAAAAGTAAAATCCTGGCTGTGGGACCAGGCGTTTGCACACCAGCACAAGGCAGCACTTTAGATGGGATTTTAATGGAAAGTGGATGATCAGGGCCAATGCTTTTATGGACAGAACATTGTTTTAATCTGGAATGATTGCGTATGAGGTTTGGATGGTTGTATTTTGATGTATTTTAATTGTATTTTGGTTGTTGAGGGTTCTGGGGTCTTGTATTGGTGCTGTGTGGGCATCGAATTGCGCCTTACTGTAAGCCGCTCTGAGTCCCCCCTCCCTCGGGGGTTGAGAAGAGCGGGGTAAAATCCTGAAATTTTTTTTTGCAGTACCTTCATCCCCTTTGGCTCCTACTGAAACAGACCACTGCGACCCACACGAATGACGGACCTGGACCACACTCGCACACAGACACGCCCCCATGGCCCACTATGCGCCCTGGTGCAGTTTGGGGAGGATGGACCAGGGAGGATGGGATTTGCAGTACCTTCATCCCCTTTGGCTCCTACTGAAACAGACCACTGCGACCCACACGAATGACGGACCTGGACCACACTGGCACACAGACACGCCCCCCATCGCCCACTATGCGCCCTGGTGCAGTTTGGGGAGGATGGACCGGGAGGATGGGATTTGCAGTACCTTCATCCCTTTGGCTCCTACTGAAACAGATCACTGCGACCCACACGAATGACGGACCTGGACCACACTGGCACACAGACACGCCCCCCCCCCCCATGGCCCACTATGCGCCCTGGTGCAGTTTGGGGAGGATGGACCAGGGAGGATGGGATTTGCAGTACCTTCATCCCCTTTGGCTCCTACTGAAACAGACCACTGCGACCCACACGAATGACGGACCTGGACCACACTGGCACACAGACACGCCCCCCCCCATGGCCCACTATGCGCCCTGGTGCAGTTTGGGGAGGATGGACCAGGGAGGATGGGATTTGCAGTACCTTCATCCCCTTTGGCTCCTACTGAAACAGATCACTGCGACCCACACGAATGACGGACCTGGACCACACTGGCACACAGATACGCCCCCCCCCCCATGGCCCACTATGCGCCCTGGTGCAGTTTGGGGAGGATGGACCAGGGAGGATGGGATTTGCAGTACCTTCATCCCCTTTGGCTCCTACTGAAACAGACCACTGCGACCCACACGAATGACGGACCTGGACCACACTGGCACACAGACACGCCCCCATGGCCCACTATGCGCCCTGGTGCAGTTTGGGGAGGATGGACCAGGGAGGATGGGATTTGCAGTACCTTCATCCCCTTTGGCTCCTACTGAAACAGATCACTGCGACCCACACGAATGACGGACCTGGACAACAATTGGCACACAACCCCCCCCCCATGGCCCACTATACGTCCTGGTGCGGTTTGGGGGAGGATGGACCAGGGATGATGGGATTTGCAGTACCTTCATCCCCTTTGGCTCCTACAGAAACAGACCACTGCGACCCACACGAATGATGGACCTGGACCACACTTGGCACACAGCCCCCCCCCCCCATGGCCCACTATACAGTACGTCCTGGGGCGGTTTGGGGGAGGATGGACCAGGGATGATGGGATTTGCAGTACCTTCATCCCTGGTCCATCAGAAACAGACCACTGTGACCCACACAAATGACGGACCTGGACCACACTTGGCACACAAGACATTCTCCCCCATGGCCCACTATACGTCCTGGTGCAGTTTAGGGGAGGATGGACCAGAGATGATGGGATTTGCAGTACCTTCATCCCCTCTGGCTCCTACTGAAACAGTGCGACCCACACGAATGACGGACCTGGACCACACTTGGCACACAGCCCCCCCCCCCCCATGGCCCACTATACGTCCTGGTGCGGTTTGGGGGAGGATGGACCAGGGATGATGGGATTTGCAGTACCTTCATCCCCTTTGGCTCCTACTGAATCAGACCACTGCGACCCACACGAATGACAGACCTGGACCAAACTTGCCTGAATTGCATTGTTTTGGAAGCTCAAACGCAGGCTGATGGGGATGCCAGGCGGTTATCTATCTATCAATCAATCCATCTATCTTTCTCTTTTCCTCCCTTTTCCCGTTCCCTCCATCCCTCCCCTTGGGGGGATTTAAAACAGATGGTTGGGCCATTTTCCTGCCTGCGCGAGGGTGCCCGATTGAGGGGCAATGAGGCAGCTAATGCCCCCAAAGGTAGAAATTTACTTGCTTTAACTTCATCGGGAGGGAGAAAGAAAGGCCGGAGGAGAAAGGGAGACGGAGCGGCCATTCAGGCCCGGACAAAACAACAATATCCACTGGGACGAATGAATAAACCATTTGGCGGCATCGATAGCTCGCCAACGCCGCCCGGCTTCATGCACCATTTGCTGCCAATCTCTCTTCATGGAGACGCGGCTGCGTGATTTGCCCACCTTGGCGGGACACGTCCCTCCACTCTCAATATCTCTATCTATCTATTTAGTTTTCTCCGTCCGTTCCTTTTGCTTCTTCGGGTCTTTCTTTTTTTCTTTTTCATAAAGCCCAATGGGAACTTTTTTGAGTTGCTTTTAAAATATTTTTTGTTTATTTCGGGTTACGCCCTGTTCTTTGTCCTGATTTGGTTTTATTTCCTTCCTTCCTTCCTTCCTTCCTTCCTTCCTTCCTTCCTTCCTTCCTTCCTTCCTTCCTTCTTCCCTTCTGCTTTTGGCCAACTTATGTTCTTATTTCTCCCTTTCTTCTTTCCTTCCTTCCTTCCTATCTCCTTCCTTCCTTCCTTCCTTCCTTCAAACCTTCCTTCCTTCTTATTCTTCCTTCTTATTTCTCCCTTTCTTCTTTCCTTCCTTCCTATCTTCCTTCCATCCTGTTTTTGGACAAACCAACTTTATTATTCTTCCTTCCTTCCTTCTTTCTTTCTTTCCTTCCTGTTTTTCCACCTACTTTCCTATTATTATTCCTTCTTTCTTTCCTTCCTTCCATCTTTTCTTTCCTTTCTTCCATCCTTCCTTTTCTTTCTTCCATCCTTCTTTCCTTCCTTCCTTCCTTTCTTTTCTTCCATCCTTCCATCCTTCCTTCCTTCATTTCTTCCTTTCCTTTTTTTAATCTTTCTGTTCTTTCCTTCCTTCTTTCCTTTCTTCCATCCTTCCTTCCTTCCTTTCCTTTTTTCCATCCATCCATCCTTCTTTCTTTTTTCCTTCCATCCATCCTTCCTTTCTTCCTTTCCTTTATTTAATCTTTCCTTCCATTCTTTCCTTCCTTCTTTCCTTTCTTCCATCCATCCATCCTTCTTTCCTTCTTTCCATCCTTCCTTTCCTTTCTTCCATCCATCTTTCCTTCCTTCTTTCCTTCCTTCTTTTTCCTTCCTTCCTTCCTTCCTTCCTTCCATTCTTTCTTCCTTTCCTTTATTTTTTCTTTCCCTTCTTCCATCCATCCTTCCTTCCTTCCTTCCTTCCATCCATCCTTCTTTCCTTCCTTCCTTCCTTCCTTCCTTCCTTCCTTCCTTCCTTACATCCATCCTTCTTTCCTTCCATCCTTCCTTCCTTCCTTTCCTTTATTTTTTCTTTCCCTTCTTCCATCCTTCCTTCCTTTCTTCCATCCATCCTTCTTTCCTTCCTTCCTTTCCTTCTTTCCTTCCTTCCTTCCTTCCATCCATCCATCCTTCTTTCCTTCCTTCCATCCATCCATCCTTCTTTCCTTCCTTCCTTCCTTCCTTCCTTCCTTCCTTCCTTACATCCATCCTTCTTTCCTTCCATCCTTCCTTCCTTCCTTTCCTTTATTTTTTCTTTCCCTTCTTCCACCCATCCTTCCTTTCTTCCATCCATCCTTCTTTCCATCCTTCCTTTCTTTCTTTCTTCCATCCATCCATCCTTCTTTCCTTCCTTCCTTCCATCCTTCCTTCCTTCCTTTCTTCCTTTCCTTTATTTTTTCTTTCCCTTCTTCCATCCATCCTTCCTTTCTTCCATCCATCCTTCTTTCCTTCCTTCCTTTCCTTCTTTCCTTCCTTCCTTCCTTCCTTCCTTCCTTACATACATCCTTCTTTCCTTCCTTCCATCCATCCATCCTTATTTCCTTCCTTCCATCCTTCCTTTCTTCCTTTCCTTTATTTTTTCTTTCCCTTCTTCCACCCATCCTTCCTTTCTTCCATCCATCCTTCTTTCCATCCTTCCTTCCTTTCTTTCTTTCTTTCTTCCATCCATCCATCCTTCTTTCCTTCCTTTCTTCCATCCATCCTTCTTTCCTTCCTTCCTTTCTTTCTTTCTTTCTTCCATCCATCCATCCATCCATCCTTCCTTCCTTCCTTCCTTCCTTCCTTTCTTCCTTTCCTTTATTTTTTCTTTCCCTTCTTCCATCCATCCATCCTTCCTTTCTTTCTTCCATCCTTTCTTTCTTTCTTTCTTCCATCCATCCTTCCTTCCTTCCTTCCTTCCTTCCTTCCTTCCATCCTTCCTTCCTATTTTCCTTCCTTCTTCCCTTCCTTCCCTCCCTCCCTCCTGTTTTTGGCTAAGTTCCTTTCCTATTTCTCTCCTTTCCTTTCCTTTCCATCTCCAAGACAGGCCTACGGCCACCAGTCCAACTGCCTCCAAACTGGCTTTTGCTTCAGAGTTTGCAAACGAAAAAAAAGGAAGCCGGGTGCCACTCTCTCAGCCTCAAAGCCAGGCGTGCCCAAACCAAGACAGGCGAGCGAGAGAGGACTTGGGAGCATTCTACGGCCATTTCATTTTTTTTGCACCCGGGGCCTGCCTTTGCTGCGGGGAAAAAGGAGCTGAGTTTTCGCAAAACCAGCCGGCGGTCCCGCATTTTCCGAAGCAATGAACGCAGCCCATCAAGTCCGGGAGCAAAACATCTCTCTCGATGGATCTCTATCTGTATACACACGCGCACACACACGCACATAAGGGTCAGTGCCTTCCGAAATGGGGTTTGTGCATTGCGGTCAATGCCAAAGCGGTCCCATCGCTCTCCGCCTCCAGCTGCGAAAGCGACAGGAAAAAAGGAAATGGGATCCAGCCAAGGGGAAAAGAGAGGAAAGGAAAGGAGCGCCTTGGAGGGCTTGGCTTGCGTTGGGGTTCAGGGGGACCCCCAAAGGCCATCCAGCCTTCGGTGGTTGTGGTTGTTGTTGTTGTTTTCTCTCCACCATGTCTAGGGTAGAATCCTAGAGTAGGAAGGGGCCCCCAAAGGCCATCTAGTCCAACCCCTTTCGGCCATAAAGGTACCATCTAATCCCTCCTGACAGATGGCCATCCAGCCATATTTAGATTACCACAGATCTGATACATCGGATTGAAAAATAGAGTTGGAAAGGACCCCCAAAGGCCACCCAGTCCAACCCCGTTCTCTCTCGGCATTACTTCGCGAACGAAGATTCTTAGGAAGGACTCATCCCACGCTTTTTACAAGCGCGTTGATGACTAAAAAGGCCAATCTGAGATAGGCAAGTCCGGTTGCAGAAAGCACAGCAGAAAGTCTCCTTGGGTGATGTTGTTTCCAAGTTGCGGTTCTTTCTGCGTTGTCGTTTCTCTTCAAGACCCATTCGGCGTGTCTTCTCGAAAGAGACCGCAGCATTGTGGAGAGTGCGTCTCCATGCCTCCCGATGTCAGGCCAGGGTGGACCATTGTTGGTGATCAATCTGGCCAAGCCTGAGATGTTGTTTCAGGGAGTCCTTATATCTCTTTTTGGGGCGCCTCTCTTGCGCTGACCCGTGGCGAGTTCACCATAGAGTAGTATCTTTGGGAGGCGGTGGTCCTCCATCCTAGAGACGTGCCCTGCCCAGCGCAGCTGTGTTCTCAATAGCATGGCCTCAACGCTGGTGATCCCTGCTTGCTCAAGGACAGCAACATTAGTCACATAGTCGGTCCTATATTTAGGATTGAGTGAAGACAGCGCTGATGAAAGCGTTCGAGGAGTCGTAGGTGTTGGCGATAGGTGACCCATGTTTCAGACCCATAGAGGAGAATAGACAGTACGATAGCGCTGTACACACTGATTTTGGTGCTTTGCCTCAGGTGCTTGTTGCTCCAGACTCTTTTGTGAAGCCTTCCAAATGCACTCTATGCCTTTCCTAATCTGTGATCTATCTCTTTATCAATCTTGGCGTCTGAAGAGATGATGCTTCCCAGGTAGGTGAACTGCTGAACGGACTTAAGCACAGATTTGCCTCTGCTGACGTGGGGATGCTTGTGTTCTTCCTGTGGTGCGGGCTGGTAGAGGACTTCCGTTTTCTTCAGGCTGACTTCCAGCCCAAACAGCTCTGCAGCTGCTGCAAAGCAGGATGTGAGGCGCTGCAGGGCTGCTTCTGAATGGGCGACAAGGGCAGCATTGTCAGCAAAAAGCAGCTCACGGACTAGATAGTTTAGAGTCTTCATGCGAGCCCTCAGACGGCTTAAGTTGAACAAGCTACCATCCGTACGATAGCCTATATATATGCCGTCACATCGGATTGAAAGATAGAGTCCTAAAGTTGGAAAGGACCCCCAAAGGCCACCCAGTCCAAACCCATTCTACCATAAAGGGAAAAGCACTATCTGATCCCTCCCGACACATGGCCACCTGGCCACAGATAGATTGCCTTAGAAGTGATTGAGAGTAGAATCCTAGAGTAGGAAGGGAACCCCAGAGGCCACCCAGTCTAGCCCCTTTCTGCCATAAAGACCCTTCCGATCCCTCCTGACAGATGCCCATCCAGCCACAGATAGATTGCTATAGATATGATAGAATCCTAGTGGAAAGGGACCCCCAAAGGCCATCCAGCCCTGCCCTGCCTGCCTTCATGCAGGGAGAGCATAATCAAAACCCACTCAACAGATGGCCATCCTCTAAGACCCCTTTGCCCCATATTGCCAAGCCAGGCGTCACTCATCTATGACCCATAAGACACGGATTGATCGTGTATTTATTTATTGCCTATTCCAGTGTTTTTCAACCTTTTTTGAGCTGCAGCACATTTTTTACATTGACAAAATCCTGGGGCACACCACCAACCAAAATGACACAAAATGACACTCTAACACAGTCATACATATAGTTAATATGTTTTTAAATGTATTTATACACTCAGTGTGAAACCTGGGCCTGTTTCGATGAACGCAACATAGAAATCCTGGCAGGAATGGCAGAAAGACACAAACTTCCCACACAGAACTCCCATAACCAAGAGAAAATACTATAAGAGTTTGGTGGGCATTGACCTTGGGTTTTGGAGTTGTAGTTCACCTATATCCAGAGAGCACTGTGGACTCAAACAATGTTGGATCAGGACCAAACTTGGCATGAATACTCAATATGCCCAAATGTGAACACAGATGGAGTTTGGGGAAAATAGACCTTGACATTTGGGAGTTACAGTTCCTGGGATTTATAGTTAACACACAAACAAAGAGCATCCTGAACTCTTGCAACAATGGAGTTGAACCAAACTTGGCATATTGAACTCTCATTACCAACAGAAAGTACTGCAACGGTTTGCTTGGGAACTGACCTTGAGATTGGAAGTTGTAGTTCACCTACACCCAGAGAGCACTGTGGATTCAAACAATGTTATGTTATGTTGTTGTTTGTTTTCTATCCAGAATCGCAATGTTGGAAGGAGGCTCACCACTTTAAGGTCCCTAAAACAGGCATGGGAAAACTTCGGCCCTCTGGGTGCTTTGGACTCCAACTCCCACCATTCCTAACAGCCTGAGGCCCTTTCCTGCTTAAGTGGCTGAGGGGAGAAAGGAAAAGGGCCTGAGGCTGCTAGGAATGGTGGGAGTTGGAGTCCAAAACACCTGGAAGGTCCAAGTTTGCCCATGCCAGCTTTCGTCAGAGACCTCTTCCTCCCCCTTCGCGCCCTTTCTTCCCCCTCCTGCCGAACACTCACTTTTTCTTCTTCACTGCCGCTTCTGCCACCATTTTGATCCGAGAGGGCAGCGTGAGCGTGTTCAGGAGGGGAGGGGGGAGGGAGGAAGACGTGACCCGTGCGGGCGCTACTGCGCAGACTCGCCCCAGAGTGAAGCGAGGCAAAGCGAGCAGAGCGAGGCTGGGAAGAAGGGAGCCCGAGTGGAGAAGAAAAAGTGTTCGGCAGGAGGGGGAAGAAAGGGGATTGGAGGTTCCCATTTCCCACGGCACACCTGATGATCGCTCACGGCACACTGGTTGGGAAACACTGACCTATAAGACACGGATTGATTGTGTATTTATTTATTGCCTATTCAGTATGCAATATGTATGTATTTGTTATCCTTCTCGGAAAGACAACGTTTGTGCTGTTTAATCCGCTTTTGTATTTTTGTATTTTGTATTGATTTGGCCTTGGATCGCATGGGCCTTTTGCGCTGCAGCGTCACGCTCTCGGCTCGTGCTCAACTTATAAGATACGAAGACTCCCAGAATCGCATGCAATGTATTGTTCGTCCACCCGATGTCTGTACATTTCATGATTTAACGCCAAAGCGCCGTTCCGTATATATTTCTCCCTGTCGACGTTGACTAACGTTTCCCTTTTGCAGAACGAGGCTCCGTCCGGTCTCTATACGAAAACCACGGACCCCGCCTTGAGCCCGGATACTCCGGATATATTGGAAATTGAATTTAAGAAAGGTAAAGGTCGAGCTTCTCAATATGCTTCTAGAGTTGCTTGTGGGTCCTCTCCGGAATGCGCACAGACTACGTTGTCATCAGCATATTGCAATTCTATAATAGATACTATGACTTTGGTTTTGGCTTTCAGTCTGCTGAGGTTAAATAGCTTGCCAGTATGCTTCTGCAAAAGCGTTTAGAGTGACTTGTGGGTCTTGTTCTGAATGAGCATAGACTACGTTATCATCGGCATATTGGAATTGTAAGACATATGTTGTTGTGACCTTGGTTTTGGCTTTCAGTCTGCTGAGGTTAAATAGCTTGCCAGTATGCTTCTGCAAAGCCGTCTAGAGTGGCTTGTGGGTCATCTTCTGAATGAGCATAGACTACGTTATCATCGGCATATTGGAATTCTATGACAGATGTTGTGACCTTGGTTTTGGCTTTCAGTCTGCTGAGGTTAAATAGCTTGCCAGTATGCTTCTGCAAAGGCATTTAGAGTGGCTTGTAGGTCTTCTTCTAGATCAGGGCTGTCCAACTGGCGGCCCGGGGCCCGTATACGGCCCCCCAGCCCCTTCCCTACGGGCCCCTAAGATTTTTAATAAAAAATAAAAATTGAAAAATAAAATAAATAATTTTTTTAAAAAAATACCTACTTCCGGGTTTGGAGCAAGAAGCGAGAATACGCAATCCACACGGGATTTCGCTGTCAACGCGAGATCATGCCGCCGTTGACAGGTTAAATCCCGTGTGGATTGCGTATTCTCGAGTGATACTCTTCGCTACTCTACTACTGGATCGCTGAGGCCCACAGACACGATTAGGACCTTCTTCGACTCAGTCGGTCGTCACCTCTCTCGTCATCCGGGTACTCCTGGATCCTGTGCATTTGGAAAAGGTAGGCCGAAGCAGGGGGCTCCTCAGGGGGCTCCTCATTCCCTCCCCCCATCTCCCCTCATGTATTAAATATAAAATTAAATATATTTAAAGATGAAATAAGGGGAGATGGGATACATTAAAATAAGGGGAGAGGGGAGAGGGTGCCGGGGGAGAGGGCGGAGCCGGGGGGAGCCAGGGGCGGAGCTGGGGCGGGGGCAAACCCTACGGCCCCCCAGGTCATCAGTGTCCGGAATTCAGGCCCCTGGGCCGGTAGAAGTTGGACAGCCCTGTTCTAGATGAGCATAGACTACGTTATCATCGGCATATTGGAATTCTATGACAGTTGTTGTGACCTTGGTTTTGGCTTTCAGTCTGCTGAGGTTAAATAGCTTGCCAGTATGCTTCTGCAAAGGCTTTTAGAGTGACTTCCGAATCAGCATAGACTACGTTCTCATCGGCATATTGGAATTGTAAGACATATGTTGTTGTGACCTTGGTTTTGGCTTTCAGTCTGCTGAGGTTAAATAGCTTGCCAGTATGCTTCTGCAAAGGCATTTAGAGTGGCTTCTGAATGAGCATAGACTACGTTATCATCGGCATATTGGAATTCTATGACAGATGCTGTTATGACCTTGGTGATGACCTTTGTCCAGGACTTTTGCCATCATGTCATCGTGGGGGAGCTGCAGGATGTTTACAAATTTGTCAGGGCACCCTACTATGCCACTAATAGACTACTATCCTAGTAGTCATACTTTTCGCAACCCTATTAATAACTCAGTGCCTTAAATAAAACCCCAGTATATTAACTAAGAGGCCAATCAATGGGTTGAATAGAGGCTTTGGAGTGAATCCGTATCGGAGGCTTTAATACATTCAAGGGGTGAAAAAAAAGCCAGACTGCCCCCCTTTTCCCCCCTCCCTTTTTTTTGGCTCATTTATTTGAAGTTTTAATCTAATTATTAACTATTTTAGGAGGGATTAGGCCGCTTTCGGGGCCGACAATGCGAGGCGAGCGCCCGAGAGATATAAAGCAGGGGGAGGGGCTTTATTCTCTTTTAATAGCCATTCATTGACCACCCCTGTAAATAAATAAATAAATAAATAAGTCTGGGCACCGAGAAGGGGCTTTTTCACGGGCAAGAGGGAGGCGGTTCTTTGGGGCCGGGGAAAGCCTATTGAGCCGTGATTAGGCCCTGATAAAGCTCGATATGCTAACGAGGAAGGCAGATGGGAGAGAGATTAGCTTGCCTCTGACCCGCTTTTGGGGGGGGGTCCCATCGTCCCCGTCCTCCCATTCGCTTTAAGACATCCATTGCTCATTTCGTCCCTGTCCCGTCCCCCCGTCTTGTCTTGGTCCCAAATAAAATAAAGGGGCGCAATCATTAATTAATGCCTAATGACGGTGCAAAGACGGGCCCTTGAGTGTTGCCGAGTCTCGTTTGGGGAGAGAATAAACAGAGGATCAATAAACATGATGATGATGATGATGATAGCCCTATTATCTCTCTGAACCCACTAAGGTCTATACGGCTGGAGGGACATCTGTCCGGAAGGATTAGATGGTGTTTTTCCGTTATGGCAGAATGGGGTTAGAATTAGGTGGCCTTAATAACAAGAACAACAATAGTAATAGTACAACAATAGTACAACAATAGTAATACTACTAACAACAACAATAATAATAGCATTATTGTGTTATTGTTATTATTTGTTGTTGTTTTTCCCATAAGGGAAAGGCACCATTGATATTAGTATTATTCGTATTACTATTGTTATTGTTATTAATAATACTAATAATAATACTAATATTAATCGTGCCTTTCCCTTATGGCAGAATGGGGTTGGAATTGGATGGCCTTAACAACAACAATAACTAACAACAACAATAATAATAGTATTATTGTGTTGTTGTTATTAGTTGTTGTTGTTGTCGTTTCTCATAAGGGAAAGGCACCATTAATATTAGTATTATTAATATTAGTTTTGTTGTTATTGTTGTTAGTGTTATTTAATAATACTAATAATACTAATATTAATGGTGCCTTTCCCTTATGGCAGAATGGGGTTGGAATTGGATGGCCTTAACAACAACAACAACACTAATACTACTTAATACTAATAACAGTGGTGCTTTTCCCTTATGGCAGAATGGGGTTGGAATTGGATGGCCTTAATAACAAGGACAATAATAGTAACGCTACTACTACTAACAAGAACAACAACAACTAATAATAAGAACAAGAACAAGAATACTGATACTACTTATAACTAGTAATAATGGTGCTTTTCCCTTATGGCAGAATGGGGGTTGGAATTGGATGGCCTTAATAACAAGAACAATAATAGTAACACTACTACAACTAACAAGAACAACAACAGCAACTAATAATAATAACAAGAACAACAACACTAATACGACTAATACTAATAACAGTGGTGCTTTTCCCTTATGGCAGAATGGGGTTGGAATTGGATGGCCTTAATAACAAGAACAATAATAGTAACACTACTACAACTAACAAGAACAACAACTAAGAAGAAGAAGAAGACTGATACTACTTATAACTAGTAATAATGGTGTTTTTCCCTTATGGCAGAATGAGGTTGGAATTGGATGGCTTTAATAACAAGAACAATAATAGTAACACTACTACAACTAACAAGAACAACAACAGCAACTAATAATAATAAGAACAACAACAACACTAATACTACTAATACTAATAACAGTGGTACTTTTCCCTTATGGCAGAATGGGGTTGGAATTGGATGGCCTTAATAACAAGAACAATAATAGTAACACTACTACTACTAACAAGAACAACAACAAGATACTACTTATAACATGGTGTTTTTCCTTATGGCAGAATAGGTAATGGACTTTAATAACAAGAACAATAATAGTAATACTACTACTACTACTAACAAGAACAAATAATAATAATGACAACAGCAGCAGCAACAGTAATACTACTAATACTAACATTAATGGTGCTTTTCCCTTATGGCACAATGGGGTTGGAATTGGATGGCCTTAACAACAATAACTAACAACAACAACACTAATACTAATAACAGTGATACTTTTTCCTTATAGCAGAATGGGGTTGGAATTGGATAGCGTTAATAACAAGAACAATAATAGTAACACTGCTACAACTAACAAGAACAACAACAACAACTAATAACAAGAACAATACTGATACTACTTATAACTAGTAATAATGGTGCTTTTCCCTTATGGCAGAATAGGGTTGGAATTGGATGGCTTTAATAACAAGAACAATAATAGTAATACTACTAACAACAAGAACAAATAATAATAATAACAACAACAGCAGCAACAGTAATACTACTAATACTAATATTAATGGTGCTTTTCCCTTATGGCAGAATGGGGTTGGAACTGGATGGCCTTAACAACAACAATAACAACACAACTACTAACCACAGATAATATTATTATTATTAATAATAACAACAACAACACTAGTACTACTAATAGTAATAATAATGGTACATAACCCTTAGGGCAGAGTCGGGTTGGAATTGGATGGCCTTTTGGAGATGGGGGTCCCCCAATGAAGGGGAAGATAACAACAATGATAATAAATATTTAATAATAACAAACCAACAACAACAACAACAGGCCACTGTTGGAGGTGGGGCTCCCCCAATGAAAGGAACAGATGCTAATAACCATAATAACAAACATCAATAGATTACTTTTGGAGATGGAGGTTCTCCAATGAAGGGACGGATAATAATAATAATAATAAACAATAATAATGATGTTATATAATATCACCACCACCAATAATAATGATAATAGTGATGATGATGATGATGATGATGACGATAGTGTTGATAATAACCACAACAACAATAATGATGATGATGGTGATGATGATAGACCACTTTGGGAAATGGGAGTCCCCCAACGAAGGGGCAGGTGAGGGCCTTAGCACCCCTATTTCTCCCCAAAGGGCTCTTCCCAGCAATTTCCCACCCCTTACACACCCACAAAGTCCGTCCGTCCCCCCAAATTTCCTGCCCCTTTTATTGCCATTTATTTGGGGTTTTTCTCTATAGGACCAGCTCCGTCGGCTGGTGGAACAGACGGCGCCCCATTCGGGACAATGGGGAAGCGTGAAATCGAATTAGCCGAGGCCTTGGCTTCAATTTCAGGCCCCTCAAAGCGAGGAGGACGGGGTCAATGTAATGTGGGGCGGGAGGAACTTTTATTGCCTCCTTTCATTTCCCCCTCCCCGAAAGGGACCCCCTTTTATGCCCTCTCTCTGGGGTCTCCCTTTCGTATTCATGGCCCCTCTCCGCCTTTCGGCTTAGCCACGGCTTTTTAAGAAGTTATTTAGAGTTCATATCTGTCAGGTCTATTTAACGCCAAGGAGGTGATGGTTTAAAAAGGAAGGGTGGGGTGGGGTGGGGGGGATAATGGGATTCGGAATACCCCCCCAGCCCCCTCCCCAACTAAAGTCTCGCTTTCTTGACAGGTGTCCCAGTCCGGGTCAAAGATGCGAATGCCGGCACCGTTTGCCATTCGCCGCTCGAGCTTTTCGTGTTTCTGAATGGGATTGCGTAAGTCGAAAGCCGAACTAGAGTTCCTTTAGGACTTTGGAAACAAAATTGTCACGCGGGGAAATGTCTCCAAATAGGGGAGACATTAGAAAGGAGAACTAAAGGTCCTAAGAGATGGAAGGGACCTTGAATAAGGTCTTAAAAGATGGAAGGGACCCCAAAGAAGGTTCTAAGAGATGGAAGGGACCTTGCAAAAGGTCCTAATAGATGGAAGGGACCCCAAAGAAGGTCCTAACAGATGGAAGGGACTCCAAAGAAGGTTCTAAGAGATGGAAGGGACCCCAAAGAAGGTCCTCAGAGATGGACGGGAGCCCAAATAAGGTTCTAACAGATGGAAGGGACCCCAAAGAAGGTCTTAAGAGACAAGGAAGGTACCCCAAAGAAGGTTCTAAGAGATGGGACCCCAAAGAAGGTCTTAAGAGATGGAAGGAACCCCAAAGAAGGTTCTAAGAGATGGGAGGGACCCCAAAGAAGGTCCTCAGAGATGGACGGGAGTCCAAAGAAGGCCCTAAGGGATGGAAGGGACTCCAAAGAAGGTCCTAAGACATGGAAGGGACTCCAAAGAAGGTCCTAAGAGATGGACGGGAGTCCAAAGAAGGCCCTAAGGGATGGACGGGAGTCCAAAGAAGGTCCTCAGAGATGGACGGGAGTCCAAAGAAGGCCCTAAGGGATGGGAGGGACCCCCAAAAAAGGTTCTAAGAGATGGAAGGGATCTGAAGTGATGGGACTCCATAGAAGGTTCTAAGAGATGGAAGGGACCCCAAAGAAGGTCCTAAGACATGGAAGGGATTCCAAAGGAGGTCCTAAGAGATGGGACCCCAAAGAAGGTTCTAAGAGATGGAAGGGACCCCAAAGAAGGTTCTAAGAGATGGAAGGGACCCCAAAGAAGGTCTTAAGAGATGGAAGGGACCCCAAAGAAGGTTCTAAGAGACTGAAGGGACCCCAAAGAAGGTCTTCAGAGATGGACGGGAGTCCAAAGAAGGCCCTAAGGGATGGAAGGGACCCCAAAGAAGGTTCTAAGAGATGGAAGGAATCTGAAGAGATTGGACTCCATAGCAGAGATGGAAGGAACCCCAAAGAAGGTCTGCAGAGATGAAAGGGACCCCAGAGAAGGTCCTAAGACATGGATGGAACCCCAAAGAAGGTTCTAAGAGATGGAAGGGATCTGAAAAGATGGGACCCCATAGAAGGTTCTAAGCGATGGAAGGGACCCTAAAGAAGGTTCTAAGAGATGGGGGGACCCCAGAGAAGGTTCTAAGAGATGGGAAAGTCCCTAAAAAGGGGCTAAGGGACACCAAACAAGGTCCTAAGAGTTTAAAGTGACCCCAAAAAAGGTCTTAAGAGATGGAAGGGACTCCAAAGAAGGTCCTAAGAGATGGGAAAGAGCCTAATAAGGGACTAAGGGACACCAAACAAGGTCCTAAGAGTTTTAAGGGACCACAGAGAAGGTCTTAAGAGATGGATAGGAACCCAAAGAAAACTTTGCGTCGGTCAGACTTTAAAGAAGATCCTAAGAGATGGGACCTCAAGGAAAGTCCTAAGAGATAGAAGTGACCCAAAAGAAGGTCCTAAGAGATGGAAGAGACCCCAAAAAAGGTCCTAAGAGATGAACGAGACCCCAAAGAGGGGGAAGAGACCCCAAAAAAGGTCCTAAGAGATGGAAGGGCACACAAAGAAGGTCCTAAGAGATTGAGGGACCCTAACGAAGTCCTTAAGAGTCAGAAGGGACCCCAGAAAGGGTCCTAAGAGATGAAAGACACCCCAAAGAAGGTCCTAAGAGGTGGAAGAGACCCCAAAGAAAGTCCTAAGAGTCGGAAGGGTCTCTAAGGAAGGTCCTAAGAGATGGAAGGGCCCCCAAAGAAGGTCATAAGAGATGGAGGGACCCCAAAGAAGTTCTTAAGAGTCAGAAGGGACCCCAGAAAGGGTCCTAAGAGATGAACGAGACCCCAAAGAAGGCCCTAAGAGGTGGAAGAGACCCCAAAGAAGGTCCTAAGAGTCGGAAGGGCCCCTAAAGAAGGTCATAAGAGATGGAGGGACCCCAACGAAGTTCTTAAGAGTCAGAAGGGACCCCAGAAAGGGTCCTAAGAGGTGAAAGACACCCCAAAGAAGGTCCTAAGAGATGAAGTTCTTAAGAGTCAGAAGGGACCCCAAAGAAGGTCCTTAAGACTTGAATGGGACCCCAGAGAAGGTGCTAAGCGTTGTTAGGGACCCCAAAAGTAATGTCCAATCCCCCCTTCTCATTTTGGTGGCACTCACGATAGCACTAGCATCATAACACTGGGCTCCTGTTGCTGTCCTCCTAAAACCTTTGGAGTTTGAGGGACCCTAAAGGTCATCTAGTCCTGCCCTTTGCCATGGAGGAGGACACAAGGAAAGCCTTTATTTGGCTCTGATATCCTTCATTCCTTCCTTCCTTTCTTTTCAGCGGCAAGCATGGGGTCGGGCGCATCGACATTGTGGAGAACCGGTTCATCGGGATGAAGTCCAGAGGTAAGGTTTTTGGGTGCGTCGGCACTGCAGAATTAATGCAGTTTGGGCCCACTTCAACTGCTGGGCCTTAGTGTTATGGAATCTCGGGGTTTGCAGGCTGGTGGAGAAAGCAAAAGACCTTGTGAAACTACAACTCCCAGGTTTCCATAGCCTTGACGTGAGGCAGATAGTCCAGATCTAGATTGCCAGATCATGCAGTTTCAAACTGCACCGTATGGTCAGTGTAGATTCATATAATGCAGTCCATTGGCCTTGTAGAACTACAACTCCCAGGATTCCTTAGCATTAAGCTGGGGCAGAGGGTCTAGATCAGAGGTGCCCACACTTTTTCAGCATGTGAGCTACTTATAATAAAACCAAGTCAGAAAGATCTACCTTCCGCCCGCGCGCCTCCCGCGCTGCGCACCGTCCACGTTTGCTTCTGGACAAGAGAGAAGCAGGGTGGAGCAGGGTAGGGGGCGGGGCTTGGTGCGGCCTGGCTCCGCCCCCCTCTGGCTTCAGCTCTACCAGCAGCTTCTCCAGGCTTGAGGAGGGCAGGGCCAAGCCGGTGGTGGCATAGCTATCACAAGGCTGGCTTGGCTCTGCCCTCCTCAAGGCTGGAGCAGCTGCTGGGAGTGCCAAAGCCAGGGGAGGGGCGGGGCTTGGCACGCCTTGGCTCCGCCCCCTCTGAGAAGTACCCCATCCGGCTGCGATCGACCTCCTTCGGTCCCATGATTGACTGGCTCATCGCGATCGACTTCCTGGGCAGCCCTGGTCTAGATCTAGACCAGGACTGCCCAGGAAGTCGATCGCGATCGACTGGTCGATCCCGGAACTGAAGGAGGTCGATCCCACCTGGATGGGGCGCTTATCAGAGGGGGCGGAGCCCCGCCCCATCCCCCGGCTTCAGCGCTACCACAGCTTCTTCAGCCTTGAGGAGGGTAGTGCCAAGCCAGTAGTGGCTACTAGCTATGCCACCAATGGCTTCGCACTACCCTCCACAAGCTGTGGAGAAGCTGTGGTAGAGCTAAAGCCAGAGGGGGCGGAGCCAGGCCATGCCAAGCCCCGCCCCTCCCCTGCTCCGCCCTGCTTCTTTCTTGGTAGATCTTTCTGACTTGGTTTTATTATAAGTAGCTCGCATGCTGAAAAAGTGTGGGCATCCCTGATCTAGATTGTCACAGAATGCAGTTTCAGACCGCATTAATGTGGCCAGTGTAGAGTCATATAATGCAATGCAGCAACAACCTCATGGGACTACAGCTTTATAATGCAGTCAAATGGCTTGGTAGAACTACAACTCCCAGGATCCCATAGCCTTGAGCCGGGGCAGAAAGTCTAGATCCAGATTGTCATATGCAGTTTTAAACTGCATTGTATGGTCAGCGCAGACTCTTATAATGAATTTCAGTGACCTTGTAGAACTACAACTCCCAGGTTTCCAGAGCATTGAGCTGGGGCAGAGAGTCTAGATCTGGGTTGCCACAGAAAGCAGTTTCAGGCTGCATTAATGTGGCCAGTGTAGATTCATATAACACATTGCAACAACCCTGCAGAACAGGGGTGCCCACACTTTTTCAGCACGCAAGCTACTTATAATAAAATCAAGTCAGAAAGATCTACTTACCTCCTCAAGGCTGGAGAGGGGAAGGGCGGGGGTGGGGATTGGCACAGCCTGGCTCCGCCGGCTTACCAGCCTCAGGCTCCGCAGTCTACCAGCAGCTTGCCACCAGGCTTGAGGATGGCAGTGCCGGGGGAAGGCGGGGCCAGCCCCCTTGTGCTAGCTATGCCACCACTGGCTATGCCACCACTGGCCCTGCCCTCCTCAAGGCTGGAGAAGCTGCTGGTACAGTTGAAGCCGGGAGAGGCGGGGCTTGGCACGGCCTGGCTCCGCCCCTCTCGCTTCAGCTCTACCAGCAGCTTCTCCAGGCTTGAGGATGGCAGTGCCAAGCCAGCCTTGTGCTAGCTATGCCACCACTGGCTTGGCCCTGCCCTCCTCAAGGCTGGAGAAGCTGCTGGTACAGTTGAAGCCGGGGGAGAGGCGGGGCTTGGCACGGCCTGGCTCCGCCCCCTCTAGCTTCAGCTCTACCAGCAGCTTCTCCAGGTCTGAGGATGACAATGCCAAGCCAGTGGTGGCATAGCTAGCACAAGGCTGGCTTGGCATTGCCATCCTCAAGCCTGGAGAAGCTGCTGGTAGAGCGGAAGGCAGAGGGGCGGAGCCAGGCTGCGCCAAGACTTGCCCCCGCCCCTCTGGCTTTGGAGCTCCCAGCAGCTTCTCCAGGCTTGAGGATGGCAATGCCAAGCCAGTGGTGGCATAGCTACCGAAGCACAAGGCTGGCTTGGTATTGCCATCCTCAAGCCTGGAGAAGCTGCTGGTAGAGCGGAAGCCAGAGGGGGCGGAGCCAGGCTGCACCAAGCCCCGCCTCTCCCCTCTGGCTTTGGAACTCCCAGCAGCTTCTCCAGGCTTGAGGATGGCAGTGCCAAGCCAGTGGTGGCATAGCTAGCACAAGGCTGGCTTGGCACTGCCCTCCTCAAGGCTGGAGAAGCTGCTGGGAGTGCCGAAGCCGGGGAGGGGGCGGGGCTTGGTGCGGCCTGGCTCCGCCCCCTCTGAGAAGCGCCCCATCCAGCTGGGATCGACCTCCTTCGGTCCCGGGATCGACTGGTCGATCGCGATCGACTTCCTGGGCAGCCCTGCTGTAGAACTACAACTATATAATGACTTCATGAAACTACAACTCCCAGGATGTCACCACTAAACTGGATTAATTTGATGGTGCGGATGCTCCTTTTGCTTCTTTCTGGGGCCAGGAGGAGGGAAGGAGGCATTATTTTTTGGCAGCAGCACCTGCCTGTCTTCTTTCTTTCCTTCTTTCTTTCTTTCCTTCTTTTCTTTTCTCTTATTTCCCCTGAATGCCGCAATTACGTGTGTCTCCTTCTTCTTTCCTTCCTTCCTTCCTTCCTTCCTTCCATCAAAACGCCCCTCTGCCTCTGACACACCTGTCTCTTTCCTTGTAAACACACACACTGAGCGATGGAAGTGCCACGGCGACGACGATGACGGCGGGTGTCATTCTGGAGATGCTGTCATCCTCGCCAGGCCTCGACGGCTGTCAAAGAACACACGGAGAAGCGCTTTTTCGGGCTTTTTCGGCTGTCACTGCGTCAGATGGAAATATTACAGCCGTCCGTCTCTCACACTCCCCTTTCTCTCCTTTTCTATTCAAGGAATGCATGAAAGCTCCCGGAGAAGGTCTTCTTTACTTCCCTCCCCCCTTTTTATTAGTCCACATTAAGTCTTTTAACACCGTTTTTAACATCGTTTTCGAGAGCAGACGGTTTAATTGCGCTCATGGCGTTCTTCTCCTGCAACCGAACCACCCGAAAGGCGGAGAATCTCATACTCTTCCTCATCTCCTTTCTCCCACTTCCACCTTCTCTTCCCTCTTTCTCTTCTTTCTCCTTCCCCTTTCATTGTGCCTCCTTCCACTTTTCCCTCTTTCACTCATTTTCCTCCTTTCATGCTTTCCTTTTCCATTCCCTCTTTTCCACCTTTTTTCTTACACTCTCTCCCTTTCTGCTCTTCCTCCTTCCTCTCTTCCCTCTTCCACCCCTTTCCCTTTCCGCTCCCTCTCCTTTCTTACTTTTTTCCTTCCCTCTTCCACTCTTTCTCCTTCCTCTCTTCCCTCTTCTGCTCTTTCTCTTTCCTATCTTCCCTCTTTCACTATTCCCTCTTCTATTCTTCCTCCTTCCACGCTTTCCTCATCCCAGGCCTGGATTACCCATAAGGCCACCCTAGGCCATGGCCTTGGGCGGCACCTTTGGGGGGGCAGCAGATCCAGACCCCCGCAAAAAGAAAAAAAAATTCCAAAAAAAATTCCAAAAAATTTCGGGGGGAAAACCCTCTCTGCTGCTTGCACCGGGCCCGCCCCTCTTCCTTCAGTCAGTGAAGAAAGAGGGGCGGGCCTGGCGCGAGCAGCGAGGAGGGGGCCTAGGACTTCCCTCCACCCCCTCCTGACGCGCGAGAGAGAGAGGAGGTGGAGGAAAGTCCCCGCCGGCGGCCCCTCCTCGCTGCTCACGCCGGGCCCGCCCCTCTCCTTCAGTCAGTGAAGAAAGAGGGCGGGGCCGGCGTGAGCAGTGGGGGCGCCTCCGCAAGCAGACCCGCCCCCAGTAAGAGGCCCTGCCCCCCGCAAGCAGCCCCGCCCCCCGGAGTTGGGGTGGCACTTCAACAGTGTGGCCTAGGGTGCCACAATCCCATAATCCGGGCCTGCCTCATCCACTCTTTCTACGTTTTCCCTTTCCGTTCCCTCTCCTTTCTCACTCATCCCTCCCTCCTCCACTCTTCCCCTCTCTCTCCTTTCTCGCTCTCCTCCCTTCCTCCCTTCCCTCTTCCATTCTTCCTCCTTCCACACTTCCCTCATCCACTCTTTCTACCTTTTTCCCTTTGAGTTCCCTCTCCTTTCTCACTCATCCCTCTTCCACTCTTCCTCCTTCCAGTCTTCCCTCTTCTCCTCTCCCTCCTTTCTCGCTCTCCTCCCTTCCTCCCTTCCCTCTTCCATTCTTCCTCCTTCCACGCTTCCCTCATCCACTCTTCCTACCTTTTTCCCTTTCGGTTCCCTCTCCTTTCTCACTCGTCCCTCTTCCACTCTTCCTCCTTCCACTCTTCCCTCTTCTCCTCTCCCTCCTTTCTCGCTCTTCTCCCTTCCTCCCTTCCCTCTTCCATTCTTCCTCCTTCCACACTTCCCTCATCCACTCTTCCTACCTTTTTCCCTTTCGGTTCCCTCTCCTTTCTCACTCGTCCCTCTTCCACTCTTCCTCCTTCCACTCTTCCCTCTTCTCCTCTCCCTCCTTTCTCGCTCTCCTCCCTTCCTCCCTTCCCTCTTCCACTCTTCCTCCTTCCACTCTTCCCTCTTCTCCTCTCCCTCCTTTCTCGCTCTTCTCCCATCCTCCCTTCCCTCTTCCACTCTTCCTCCTTCCAGTCTTCCCTCTTCTCCTCTCCCTCCTTTCTCGCTCTTCTCCCTTCCTCCCTTCCCTCTTCCATTCTTCCTCCTTCCACGCTTCCCTCATCCACTCTTTCTACCTTTTTCCCTTTCGGTTCCCTCTCCTTTCTCACTCGTCCCTCTTCCACTCTTCCCCTCTCTCTCCTTTCTCGCTCTTCTCCCTCCCCTCTTCCATTCTTCCTCTTTGCACGCTTTCCTCTCGTGCTCTTTCTACCTCTTCCCCTCCCTCTCCTTTCGCACTCTTTCTCCTTCCGCTCTTCCTCTTCCCACTCTTCCCGGTCCCTCCTTTCCTGAGGGGTGGGAGGGAAGGGGGGGCTTCCACCCGGTTGGGGGCACCCTCCTCTTCTCCCCCTGTAATTGCAGGCCCGGGGTGGGCTTTGGTGGGGCTTGGGCGGAGGGGCTACCCTGTCATTTGGCCTGGCTGGAGGGCCTCTCCACCGAGCAGGAATCTAGCCATTTTCTCCGCACGGGGCAGCCCAGTGTCCCGCCAGTGGCAGGGCCCAGCGGGGCGATAATGACAGCCGCCTTCGGCCGCAAGCTGAGCCTTCCGTCAGCCGGATCATTATACCTTCCTCCCTGCGCCCGCCCGCCCGCCTGTCGTTTGTTCCTTCCTTGACAGGCCTTGTCGTTCCTTGTCTCCCTTCCTGGCACAGGCATCTACGAGACGCCGGCCGGGACCCTCCTGCACCAAGCCCACCTCGACCTCGAGGCCCTCGCCTTGGACCGGGAAGTGCGCAAGGTCAAGCAAGGACTGGCCAGGAAGTTCGCCCAAATGGTCTACAATGGTAAGCGGTGGCCTGGGTTCACGTCACCTGTCGCAGGTGCAAGTCTCTGCTTCGCACCACGTGCAAGGCCTCATTGCTCCATATGGCGCGGCCCAAGAGGCCATCAGGTTGCGCTGGAGGACCTACAGAAGGCCCAGAGAGGACTCGCTTTGTCTGGCCAGAAATAACAACAAAAACAACACCAATGATAATAATAATAATACCAATTGTTATTAATTAATGCTCCACTGCGCACAACTTGAAAGGCTGCATAAATACATAGAGCATGCCCCAAGAAGGGCATTGGGTTGTGCCGGGGGACCAACAAAATATCTACGTATCTACAGCCCTATTACCTTAGCAACAGTTCACATACATTTATATCTATGGCCCTATTGCAATAGCATCTGTCTATTTATATATCTATAGTCCTAATGCAATAGCATATATATAGAGAGAGAGAGAGAAAGAGAGAGAGATTGTACTAGCATCATATCTCTATCTACAGTGTACATCATATCTCTATCTACAGTGAAATAGCATCAGTGTCCATAGATATAGATATAGATATCTAGAGCCTTAGTGCAATAGCATCAGTGTTCATATATTGATATCTAGAGCCTTAGTACAATAGCATCAGTGTCCATATACTGATATCTAGAGCCTTAGTGCAATAGCATCAGTGTCCATATACTGATATCTAGAGCCTTAGTACAATAGCATCAGTGTCCATATATTGATATCTAGAGCCTTAGTACAATAGCATCAGTGTCCATATATTGATATCTAGAGCCTTAGTACAATAGCATCAGTGTTCATATACTGATATCTAGAGCCTTAGTACAATAGCATCAGGGTTCATATATTGATATCTAGAGCCTTAGTGCAATAGCATCAGTGTCCATATATTGATATCTAGAGCCTTAGTACAATAGCATCAGTGTCCATATATTGATATCTAGAGCCTTGGTGCAATAGCATCAGTGTCCATATATTGATATCTAGAGCCTTAGTACAATAGCATCAGTGTCCATATATTGATATCTAGAGCCTTAGTACAATAGCATCAGTGTTCATATACTGATATCTAGAGCCTTAGTGCAATAGCATCAGTGTTCATATATTGATATCTAGAGCCTTAGTACAATAGCATCAGTGTCCATATATTGATATCTAGAGCCTTAGTGCAATAGCATCAGTGTCCATATATTGATATCTAGAGCCTTAGTGCAATAGCATCAGTGTCCATATATTGATATCTAGAGCCTTAGTACAATAGCATCAGTGTTCATATATTGATATCTAGAGCCTTAGTGCAATAGCATCAGTGTCCATATATTGATATCTAGAGCCTTAGTGCAATAGCATCAGTGTTCATATATTGATATCTAGAGCCTTAGTGCAATAGCATCAGTGTCCATATATTGATATCTAGAGCCTTAGTGCAATAGCATCAGTGTCCATATATTGATATCTAGAGCCTTAGTACAATAGCATCAGTGTCCATATATTGATATCTAGAGCCTTAGTACAATAGCATCAGTGTCCATATATTGATATCTAGAGCCTTAGTACAATAGCATCAGTGTCCATATATTGATATCTAGAGCCTTAGTACAATAGCATCAGTGTCCATATATTGATATCTAGAGCCTTAGTACAATAGCATCAGTGTCCATATATTGATATCTAGAGCCTTAGTACAATAGCATCAGTGTCCATATATTGATATCTAGAGCCTTAGTACAATAGCATCAGTGTCCATATATTGATATCTAGAGCCTTAGTGCAATAGCATCAGTGTCCATATATTGATATCTAGAGCCTTAGTACAATAGCATCAGTGTCCATATATTGATATCTAGAGCCTTAGTGCAATAGCATCAGTGTCCATATATTGATATCTAGAGCCTTAGTACAATAGCATCAGTGTCCATATATTGATATCTAGAGCCTTAGTAGCATCAGTGTCCATATATTGATATAGCCTTAGTGCATCTCAGTGTCCAGTGTCCATATATTGATATCTAGAGCCTTAGTCTCAGTGTCCATATATTGATAGCCTTAGTACAATAGCATCAGTGTCCATATATTGATATCTAGAGCCTTAGTACAATAGCATCAGTGTCCATATATTGATATCTAGAGCCTTGGTGCAATAGCATCAGTGTCCATATATTGATATCTAGAGCCTTAGTACAATAGCATCAGTGTCCATATATTGATATCTAGAGCCTTAGTACAATAGCATCAGTGTCCATAGCATAGTGTCCATATTGATATCTAGAGCCTTAGTACAATAGCATCAGTGTCCATATACTGATATCTAGAGCCTTATTGTGCAATAGCATCAGTGTCCATATATTGATATCTAGAGCCTTAGTCAGTGTTCATATATTGATATCTAGAGCAGCATCAGTGTTCATATATTGATATCAGTGTCCATATATTGATATCTAGAGCCCTCTTGGAATAGTGTCAGTGTACATATATCGATATCGAGAGCCCTACTTCCAAAGCATCATTGCATCTCGCCCATATTTAAACCAGTTGAGATCTACATTTCTCCCTATGGTCGTGCGGCCATAGTGTTGGGGCGTGCAACCGATGCCCGAGTCCATTTGGACCGCATGTATGTCTGTGGCCCTTTGGGTTTGCAAGCCGTTGCTCCTGTGTTCTCTGCCTAGGTTTCTGGTTCAGCCCCGAGTGCGAGTTTGTCCGGCATTGCCTGGAGCAGTCTCAGGAGATGGTGGAAGGGAAGGTCCGCATGTGCGTCTTCAAGGGCCAGGCCTCTGTCCTGGGAAGGGACTCTGCGGTGTCCTTGTACAACCAGGAGCTGGTCAGGTAACGCCTCTCCCTCTTCAGCCGTTAAAGCCGTCTCAAACACCCCGTGACACCCCGGCTAGAGTTCACCTGACCCTTCGCATCAATCAGGAATCCAAAAGTAAAACGGTTTGTTTATTGGTAAAAGCACATATAAAAAGGGAAAAATCACCGAGCGAAGTAAGAAAAGCAAAATCCAACAGGTACTAATGAAAAGTAGTCAATAAGTGAAAAGCCCAACCTAGCTGGTAAGGAATAAAACACTTCAAATCCATAGGTACGCTACGTGAAAACAAGGGTCATAAGCTGAGCATAAATCCAGAAAACAAGAATCAAAACATGAACGTGAATCGAGAATATCCCGAGACCTTAGGCGAGGACCATGAACTGGAGCAGGAGTAGATGATAGCCTCACCGCTTCGCAGCGTTGCCTGATCTGAATTCCCAAAGAGGCGCTCCCTACTTTAAGGTCCGCAAAACGTGAAGTCCTTCCTTTCACCTGGGCTTTCTGGCTTGTGGCATTTCCTCTGTGCTTCCTTCTCACGAAGCCTCCTTGATTCCCTGAGCTTGATGTTTTTCTCCCTAAGATCGAGCCTGATACCCCTGCCTCGCCCCGCTGGTCCCTCAGAGGAGCTCTCTTGGTCTTCCAGGTCTTTATCCCAACTTAAGCAGCCCCTATTTATCTACTCACATGGCTGTTTTTGAAACTGCTAGGTAGGCAGAAGCTGGGCTAAAAGCCAGGAGCTCACCTGACCCAGGCTTCGAACTGTCAACCTTTCGCTCGGCAATATTGACTACAGCTGGCGTTAAACCTGCTGTGCTTGAAGCCCTGCTCCTTGTTGTAAAGCCCAGCCAAAGCTGTAAATCAGGAGTGCCCACACTTTTTCAGCACGCAAGCTACTTATAATAAAACCAAGTCAGAAAGATCTACCTATCTCCTCATGGCTAGAGAGGGGCACGGCTTGGTGCGGCCTGGCTCCGCCCCTCTCTGACTTCCGCTCTACCAGCAGCATCTCCAGGCTTGAGGATGGCAATGCCAAGCCAGTGGTGGCATAGCTACCGAAGCACAAGGCTGGCTTGGCATTGCCATCCTCAAGCCTGGAGAAGCTGCTGGTAGAGCGAAAGCCAGAGGGGGGCGGAGCCAGGCTGCGCCAAGCCTTGCCCCCTCCCCTCTGGCTTTGGAGCTCCCAGCAGCTTCTCCAGGCTTGAGGATGGCAATGCCAAGCCAACCTTTTGCTAGCTATGCCACCACTGGCTTGGCACTGCCATCCTCAAGCCTGGAGAAGCTGCTGGTAGAACAGAAGCCTGGGGAGGGGGCGGGCTTTGGTGCGGCCTGGCTCCGCCCCCCTCTGAAAAGCGCCCCATCCGGCTGGGATTGACCTCCTTCGGTCCCGGGATCGACTGGTCGATCGCGATTGACTTCCTGGGCAGCCCTGCTGTAAATGTATCTGAATCAAAGTCATAAATGAATCCGAATCAGAAACATAAATGTATTTGAACCATATTTGAATCGGCATAAGTGTATCCGGAGCCGGCCTGCTCCGTAAATCCGGCTGGGATATCTCCCGGGATTGACTGGTCAAAGTCATAAATGAATCCGAATCAGAAACATAAATGTATTTGAACCATATTTGAATCGGAGCCATAAGTGTATCCGGAGAGGGGGCGGGGCTTGGCGCGGCCTGGCTCCGCCCCCTCTGAGAAGCACCCCATCCGGCTGGGATCGACCTCCTTCGGTCCCGGGATTGACTGGTCAAAGTCATAAATGAATCCGAATCAGAAACATAAATGTATTTGAACCAGATTTGAATCGGAGCCATAAGTGTATCCGAATCAGAGCCATAAAAGTATCTGAATCAAAGCCGTAAATGTATCCGAATCAAAGTTTGTAAACATGTCCGAACCGGAGCCATAAACGTATGCAAATGAGAACCGTAAACATATCTGAATCTGAACCTTAAACGTATCTGAATCAAAGACGTAAATGTGTCTGAATCAGAGGTGTAATCATACCTGAATCAGAGCCGTAAACATAGCCATAAATGTATCTGAATTGGATACACTTATGCGCACACACAAAAATATGTGTGTGTGTGTTTGTGTATGTGTGAAAGAAAATCCTAACTTTTCTTCTCCATCACTCCAAAAGTGCAATATATTATTTTCCGCTTCCTTCCTTAATTTATTAAAAAGGATATAAGGAGAAGATGGGGACGATCGGTCGGCGGAGGGAGGGAGGGAGAAAAAGAAAGAGAGAGAGAAAGAAAGCAAAGCCAAGCAAAGCAAGAAAGCCCAAGCGAGCCCTTGGGTTGCTTTTTATTCCTGCTCATCCGTGTGGCGGCGACCTGCTCTATAATTATGTTACTTTCTACCGACTGTGCGGCGGAGGCACTTTTTGGCGCCGCGCGATCGGCGCACCTCTTGCGCCGTCACTCAAAGCCCCTTTCGAAACATAGGAAAATCAAAGGGGGAAAAAGGGAAAAGAATGAGAAAAATAGAGGAAATGGATGGAGGCACACCGGGCGGATAAGTGCTCCGCTTTCCCCCCCTCCGCCCGTCCCTTTCATTCCTCCCCGGCTTTCTCCCTGCGGAAAATGCGCCACCGCTCTCTTTTTTATTATTATTATTTCTATTTTCCTTTTGACATTATTCGTTTCAAAGGGCGTAATGACGGGTTGGGGAGGGACGATTAGGCCGCAAAAGGGAAAGGAGGATAATTTGACGCGCGTTCGACCGATCTCAAGTCAAATCGAAGGGATAACTTGACGTTTATTCTGAGGGATCCGAAGTGAAATGAAATAAATAGAAGGGATCACTTGACATTTATTCCAATGGATCTAAACCGATTCAGATACGTTTACGGCTCCGATTCGGATACTTTTATGGTTCTGATTCGGATACACTTACGAATCCAGTTCAGATATATTTACAGCTCCGACTCAGGTATGTTTATGGCTCTGATTCGGATATATTTATGGCTATGTTGACAGGTCTGATTCAGATTATGTTTAGGGCTCCGATTCAGATACTTTTAGGGCTCTGACTCGGATACATTTACGGCTCTGATTCCAATACACTTATTGCCCCAATTTGGATACATTTACAACTCCAATTCGGATACACTTACAGCTCTGATTTGGATACATTTGGATACACACACATGCATACTTGCATATATACACACACATGGTGTGTGTGTGTGTGAATATATGGAGAAGAAAAGTTAGGGTTGGGGTCTCCTTCTCTGGATGTGTATTGTAAAGGGGGTTTTCATGAGCCGGCAATCTCCTGCATCAGGCGGAATGGGGTTAGGACTAGATGACCTCAGGGCAGGGGTGGGCAACCTACGGCCCGCGGGCCGGATGCGGAATGGGGTTAGGACTAGATGACCTCAGGGCAGGGGTGGGCAACCTACGGCCCGTGGGCCGGATGCGGAATGGGGTTAGGACTAGATGACCTACGGCCAGTGCAGGGGGTGGGCAACCTCAGGGCAGGGGTGGGCAACCCGCCCCGTGGGCCGGATGCGGAATGGGGTTAGGACTAGATGACCTCAGGGCAGGGGTGGGCATGACCTCAGGGCAGGGGTGGGCCCGCGGCCCGTGGATGGGGAATGGGGTTAGGACTAGATGACCTCAGGGCAGGGGTGGGCAACCTACGGCCCGTGGGCCGGATGCGGAATGGGGTTAGGACTAGATGACCTCAGGGCAGGGGTGGGCAACCTACGGCCCGTGGGCCGGATGCGGAATGGGGTTAGGACTAGATGACCTCAGGGCAGGGGTGGGCAACCTACGGCCCGCGGGCCGGATGCGGAATGGGGTTAGGACTAGATGACCTCAGGGCAGGGGTGGGCAACCCACGGCCCGCGGCCCGGATGCGGCCCAGCAGCCGATTCTGAGAAGGGCGTCGGGGGGCGGGGCCAAGAGGAAGGGGTGCTGCTGCCGCCATCCCACTGCGGGCTCTGTGGGGCCTGTGTTGGCAGACAGGCCGGAGGAGCGGCAGCTTTGGAGTGCCTGCCATCCCTGGAGGCGATCCGGGCCTGCAGCGGGAGCACTCGGTGACCTGCGGGGATTGTCTTCCGGGTCGCCAGGGCGATCAGCCGCCTCAGATCACTGACTGCTCCTCCTGCAGGCCCGGGTCACCTCCAGGGATGGCAGGGCATAGCAGGGCGCTGCTGGGAACGTCTGGGGGCGAGAGCGGGCGGGGGCCTGCAGCCTCCAATCGCCTGCTGCTCTGCTCTCCTCTGCGGCGGCTGGGTCCGCTTTGCCATCCTCTGGGCTGGGTCCATTGGGCCATTCCATCTTGGGATCCTTCCTCTCTTGAGGATGTCAGCCTTCAGCTCGGTTTGCACTTTGTATTCTTGAATTTAATTTAATTTAATTTTAGTGGTTTAATTATTATTTTATAATAATTTTATTATAATAATATAATAATATAATAAATACTATAATATAATATAATAATGTTATATTATATTATAATTTCAATATATTATAATGTCTATATATATACAATAGTGTAATAATTATGATATTAATACTAATAATATATGAATATTTCTTGATATATTAATATGTTAATATTAATGATGCGTAATATAAATATAGTAAATAAATAAATAATGTAGATTAGAATGTAGTTCCGCCTTTAGGTGCGGCCCTCCATAATATTTTTTGGCTCTCGTGCAGCCCCTTGGAAAAAATAATTGCCCACCCCTGCCTCAGGGCGTCCCCTTAAAAACCAAGTATGATTGACAATTTCGCAACTCCTTCCTTCCTCGCAGCATGGACGTCCAAGGGGATTACCAGCCGTCGGATGCCACTGGGTTCATCAACATCAACGCCTTGAGGTTCGTATCTTCACACATCGGGTCAGCATGGATGGCCTTTGGGGTCCCCTTTCAGATAAAGGAGTTTTCTTCCTTCCATCCATCCATCTGCCTGGTTTTCATTATTTACCTGTCACCTCCCTATTGAAAGTGTATTGGGGGGAAAAGAAAGAGAAACATGACACATTTACTTAATGGGCCTCTTCCGCCGCCTTCCTCCCATTGAGCCGCCTGTTAACTGCTTTGTTCGCAGCCCTAATGCACACCGTCTTATGCCTTTCTGAGGGATTAATTACACCACCGTCAGGTGTTTGGAGGACGGGGAGACGTCGAAAATGCACATAAAATGCTCATTGTCGGGGTCATAATTGCAAGCTTTCTTTCCCTTCCTAAGATCCAAGGAGGGAAATGCAGGTTTTTTTTTTCTCTCCTTGGTTTTGCAGATCGAATTATTACTATTTTAATATTCATTTTAATAATAATAATAACAATGGGGCATTAGTATTGATTATTATTGAGATAATTAATTAATTAATAATTGATAATAATTATTATCAAGCTGTATTTCCCTTCCCAAGATCCAAGAAGGGTCCCTGGTTTTGCAGATAGAATTATTATTATATTCATTTTAATAACAATAATAATGGGAAATTAATAATGATTATTATTGAAATTATTAATTAATTAATTACTAATAGATAATAATTGCAAGCTATATTTCCCTTCCCAAGATCCAAGAAGGGTCCCTGGTTTTGCAGATAGAATTATTATTATATTCATTTTAATAACAATAATAATAGAGAATTAATAATGATTATTATTGAAATTATTAATTAATTAATTACTAATAGATAATAATTGCAAGCTGTATTTCCCTTCCCAAGATCCAAGAAGGGTCCCTGGTTTTGCAGATAGAATTATTATTATTATTATTATATTCATTTTAATAGCAATAATAATAATAATAATGGGGAGTTAGTAATGCTTATTATTGAAATAATTGCAAGCTGTATTTCCTTTCCCAAGATCCAAGGAGGGAAGTATATATTTTCCTCCCTGGTTTTGCAGATTGAAGAATTATTATTATTTTCATTTTAGTAACGATAATAATAATGGAGCATTAATAATGATTTTACTGATATTATTAATTATTAATTAATAATTAATAGATAATAATTGCATGCTTTATTTCCCTTCCCAAGATCCAAGGAAATTCCATATTTTCCTCCCTTTGGTTTGCAGATCAAATTATTATTATTATTATTATTATTTTAATACTCTCTTGGCATTACTTCGCGAACGAATATTCTTAGGAAGGACTCATCCCACGTTTTTTACAAGAACGTTGATGACTAAAAAGGCCAATCTGAGATAGGCAAGTTCGGTTGCAGAAAGCACAGCAGAAAGTCTCCTTGGGTGATGTTGTTTCCAAGTTGCGGTTCTTTCTGCGTTGTCATTTCTCTTCGAGACCCATTCGGCGTGTCTTCTCGAAAGAGGCCACAAGCATTGTGGATAGTGCGAGAATACTACTACTACTACTAATAATAATAGGGCATTAGTATTATCATTATTGAAATTATTAATTAATTAATAATAGATAACAATTTCAAGCTTTAATTCTATTCCCAAGATCCAAGGAAAGTCCATATTTTCCTTTCCTTTGGTTTGCAGATTGAATTATTATTTTTATTATTTTATTATTTTATTCATTATAATAACAAAAATAATAGGGTATTATTATTATTGTTGTTGTAAATGTATCTGAACTGGAGGCGTAAACATATCCGAATTGAAGCCGTAAAAGAGCTCACCTTGATCTGAGCTCCGAACTGTTAACCTTTCAGTTGGCAGCTAAACATTTACACAAATGACCAGCCGCTGCCAGAAGAGTCAGAGAGTTTCATCTATGCTGACGATCGCGCCATCACCACTCAAGCAGGGAGGCAAGTCTTATTTCTCTCCTTCAAGACCTCAAAAGTCCAAGGATGGCTTTCTAATAATAATAATAATAATAATAATAATAATAATAATAATAATGCATTATTTTCTATTGGGGTAAAATTTTTTAAAAATAATTTTAATAAATACATTAATAATTATTGCATTTCTTTCTCTCGATTTTTGCAGATTGAAGGAATACCATCGGCTCCAAAACAAGATCAACTCGGCGCAGAATTGATGCCAGTCTCGTGCGTCTTTGGACACTTTCCCTCCTCATATTAATTTTATATTAATTGCATATTACTTCTAATAATAATTTTTAATATTAATAATTAATGCAAGACCCCCCCCCCCCCAAAAAAAAACCATCCAGAAATGGCTGGGGGAGAGAGATGCATACCTTTGCATTGGCATGAAACGTGATTTCTAGTAAATGCATTACTTTTTAATACATCGGGCCTTTTATGCCCGTATTCGTAATGCCAAACAAACGCCTTTGTAGTTTGTGCCGGGGTTTAAGTGCCTCTGAAGGACACGCTGTTTATTCCTCCCGTTCTCTTTTTTTTGTTGTCATGAGAAAGAATTGGGTCGGATGGGACCCAAACCTTGAAAAGGGGGCAAAATAATAAAAAAAATACCAAACAATTCCACCCTTTTAGTGATTCCTCATTAAAAGCATACCACGGGGTCTGGCTTTTCTTTAATCCAAAGGACATGTTTGGCTTGTAAGTTTATTTTCCTGTAGTTGCAAATGCTCTTGGGTTAGAATCATCATCATATTATTATTATTGTTACATGAAGAATCATACCATAGGGTTTTGCTGGAGAGCCCACCCAATGCCTGATGCATTCTCTCCAGAGCTGTGTATTCTTTTCCAGAATAGCTTGTGCCCTCTTCAACCACAGAATCGTAGAATCCTTAGAGTTGGAAGGGACCCCCAGGGGCCACCCAGCCCAACCCCCTTCTGCCATAAAGACACCTTCCGATCCCTCCCGACAGATGGTCATCCAGCCTCTGCTTAGTAATCTCCAGAGAAAGAGAGATAGACAGACAGACAGACAGATAGATAGGAAAGGTGGATGGATGGGTGGATGGATTGATAGGAAGGAAGGAAGGAAGATAGGGAAGGATGGATGGATGGATAGATAGATAGAGAGACAGACAAGATGGCTGGCTGGGTGGATGGATCGATCAATCAATAGGAAGGAAGATAGATAGATAGATAGATAGATAGATAGGATGGATCAATCAATCAGTCAATCAATAGGAAGGAAGATAGATAGACAGACAGACTGGCTGGCTGGCTGGCTGGCTGGAAGGATGGAAGGATGGATCAATTGATAGGAAGGAAGGAAAGAAGGAAGAAAGGAAGATAGGAGGGAAGGATGGATGGATAGACAGAGACAGACAGGATGGCTGTCTGTCTGGATGGATCGATCAATCAATAGGAAGGAAGATAGATAGGATGGATGGATCAATCAATTAGTCAATCAATAGGAAGGAAGATAGATAGAGACAGACAGACAGACTGGATGGATGGATGGATGGATTGATTGATGGATCGATCAATCAATAGGAAGGAAGATAGATAGGATGGATGGATCAATCAATTAGTCAATCAATAGGAAGGAAGATAGATAGAGACAGACAGACAGACTGGATGGATGGATGGATTGATTGATGGATCGATCAATCAATAGGAAGGAAGATAGATAAATAGGATGGATGGATCAATCAGTCAATCAATAGGAAGGAAGATAGACAGACAGACAGACAGACATGATGGCTGGATGGATGGGTTGATGGATCGATCAATCAATAGGAAGGAAGGAAGATAGATAGGATGGATGGCTCAATCAATCCATCAGTCAATCAATAGGGAGGAAGATAGATAGATAGATAGATACAGTAGATAGATAGATAGATAGATAGATAGATAGATAAATAGATAGATAGGTGGGTGGGTGGGTGGGTGGGCGGGCAGGAAGGGTGGGTGGATGGATGGATGGATGGATGAATCGATTGATAGGAAGGAAGGAAGAAAGGAAGGTAAGAGGGAGGGAGGGATGGATAGAGACAGACTGGATGGATGGATGGATGGATCAATCATGGAAGGAAGATAGATAGATAGGATGGATGGATCAATCAATCAGTCAATCAATAGGAAGAAAGATAGATAGAGAGACAGACAGACAGGATGGCTGGCTGGATGGAAGGATGGATTGATGGATCGATCAATCAATAGGAAGGAAGATAGATAGATAGATAGATAGATAGATAGATAGATAGAATGGCTGGATCCAGGCATGTAGGCAGGGGGGGCTAAGGGGGCTTCAGCCCCCCCTCCGAAATTCTCAGGGTGGTCCGCGAAAAGGCCTTACTGGTACATTATTTAAACTGTTATGTTTATTCATATAATGATCTGATCACCATGCTCATTATATCCCACATTAATGAGGTTATTGGGATAACAATACAAAAGGTTTGCTAGGGTAGACCCTCTTCCACCCAGTCTCAGCCCCGAACCAAACTCAGCCCCGAATCAAAATCCTGGCTACGGCCCTGGCTGGATCGATCGATCAATCAATCAATACGAAGGAAGGAAGGAATGGATGGATGGATGGATGGATAGATAGATAGGAAGGAAGGATAGATCGATTGATCGATCAATCGATCAATACATAGATAGATATATCTCTTTCGAGTCATATAAACAGGATCAAATGGATAGATAGGAAGGAAGGAAGGAAGGAAGGAAGGAAGGAAGGAAGGAAGGAAGGAAGGAAGGAAGGAAGGATAGATGGCTGGATAGATAAGAAGGGAGGGAGGGAGAAAGGAAGGATAGATCGATGGATAGATAGGTCTCTTTGGAGTCTTATAATAATGAGGATCAAATGGAGAGAGAGATAGGAAGGAAGGAAGGAAGGAAGGATGGATGGATAGATAGATACATAGAAATAGGGGTGGACGGATAGATGGATAGATAGATCTCTTTGGAGTCTTGTATAAACAGGATCAAATGGATAGATAGATAGACAGATGGATAGATGGATAGAGAGAGGGATAGGAAGGATGGATGGATGGATGGATGGATGGATAGATAGATAGATAGGTCTCTTTCTATGGAGTCTTATATAAACAGGATCAAATGGATAGATAACTAGCTAGATAGACGGATGGATAGCGGGATGGATGGACGGACAGACAGATAGAATGATAGTAAAGAGGGTAGGTAGGTAGGATAGAAAGATAAAATAGAATAAGATATTAATACATATGATTGATTGATAGATAGATAGATAGATAGATGATAGAGTGATAAGAGATAGAATCCTAGACGTGGAAGAGAACCCCAAAGGCCATCCAGCCCAGCCCTCTTCCCCAGGGCAGAAAGACAGGCACCATCTGATCTCTCCTGACAGATGGCCATGTATTCTTTGCCCATTGATAACTTTGGCTCGGCTTTCCCGTAAACACTCTTGAGGCCATGACAGCACCCTTTTCAGCCATGATGGTGAGGATGATTGCCATTACCCTCCTCCTCCCCGTTCTGCGCCCTTTGCGCTGGGGGTCCCATCTGGTCCATCCGCTGGCCTTTTGGGTTCTTCCCCCCTCACTTCCCTTCCTTCTCCCTTTTCAATGCCCCCTTTCCTGGAAAGGCCAGGCCTGGCTTCATAGAGTAATGTCAAATGTGTGCAAAACAAGGGGGAAGAAGGGGAAACCCTAATGCATTTGCCGGCCTTTGTCTGCCCACCTCGCTCGCTCCCGCTTTCTCAAGCACCACTTAACACACATCTGCAACAATCCCCTACAAAACAGCCACTTGTTGGCTCTTTGTGTGGCAAACCTGGCCATCGCGTTCCCCCTTTCCCCTTCCCCGTTGTATCCGTGCTTCGGAGACCTTGAGCGCACCATTTAAATGGCATTATTATCATTACTATTGTGACTATTTAAAAGGTTGCTGGGCCGCTTTGAGGGGGGCCTGCTGTAAAAACCAATTCCCCCCAAAACACACACACACACACACACACACACCTTCTCCAGGAGCCTTCATAGACTACTTGCTTGTGTTTATTATTACTATATTATTATTATTATTATATCAGTGTTTCTCAACATTCCTAATGCCACTTCATAGACTATATTATTATTACTAATACCGTAGCTAGGGGACCCGGCGGTGCCCGGGTTATTTGAGGAAGGCAATGTGTGCCAAGGTTGGTTCCTTTTAGATGTTTATGGGGCTTGCAGTGGTCTCAGAGACTTAGTGAAGGTACTGTAAGTCCCGTTGGCCATGGTCCATCCCCCTCCAAACAGCACCAGGATGTAGAGTGGGTCAAGGGGGCCGTGTGTGTCACATTTGGTCTTGATCATTCTCTGGATGAGGGTTGCAGCGGTCTCTGGAAGTGAGGGAAGGTACTGGAAGTCCCATCATCCATGGTCCCCCATTCTCCAAACAGCACCAGGATGTAGAGTGGGTCATGGGGGCTCTGTGTGCCATTCTTTGGATGAGGGTTGCAGCGGTCTTGGAAGGCGAGTGAAGGTATTTCAAGTCCCATCATCTGTGGTCTATCCTTCTTGAAACAGCACCAGGGTGTAGAATGGGTCAAGGGGGCTCTGTGTGCTAATTTTGGTCTGTAGTGGTCATTGGGTGAGGGTCGCATTGTGAAGTGGGCCACTGTGCCCCTGTGTGGCATGTTTAGTCCTGAACCGTCACTGCTGTGGGCCGCAGTGTCTGACTGCCTGAGGCCTTTCTTTTTCCCTCTGAATCACCTTAGAATGTTGGAATGTGGATGGCCAATCGGAATCCTTTATGCAAATGCCATTTCAGTGGCAACCAATCCCCTCTGTCTGGGGCCGTAGAATGTTGGATTTCTGAGGCTGGCCAATCAGAGTCCTTTATGCAAATATTCCCTTAGTGGCAAGCTATCGAAACGCTGTCACATATTCCTTGGCACCTCCGCACCTCCCAGAAAATGAACATTCCATTTCCAATGGGAGAAAACTGTCATTTGGCTAACTTAAGCATTCAGTTGCATACTGTTTTGCTGGTCAATCAGAGTCCTTTATGCAAATAGTTCCTCAGTGGCAACCAATGCCCTCTATCTGGTGCCTTAGAGTGTTGGATTTCTGAGGCTGACCAATCTGAGTCCTTTATGCAAATAATCTGGTGCCTTAGAGCAGGGCTGTCCAACTTCTACCGGCCCAGGGGCCTGAATTCCAGTCACTGATGACCTGGGGGGGCCGAAGGGTCTGCCCCTGCCCCCGCTCCGCCCCCAGCTCCAATTTACTTACAATTCATAAGAGGCATCCACACAATCAAATATAATCTTTTACTAAGGGGAAATGCAGGGAGGGAATTCATAAGGGGCATCCATACACAATTACATAATAATAACATAAAGGTTAGCCTACCTTCCCAAACGCGCAGGATCCAGGAGTAGCCGGACCACGAGCAGAGGCGACGACCGACCGAGGCAGCAGCCGAGAAGGTCCAAATCGCGTCTGCGTGGGCTGCAGGGATTAAGTAGCCAAGATTTCAGCAACAGGAGTATCGCAAGACTATGGAAGCCACACGGGATTTCGCTCTCAACGCAGGCGTGATCTCGCGTTGAGAGCGAAATCCCGTGTGGCTTCCGTAGTCCCGCGATACTTGCTCCGGGACCCGGAAGTGGGTAATTTTTAAAAATATTATTTAATTTTTTTTTTAATTATTAAAAAGCTTAGGGGGCCGCAGGGAAGGGGCTGGGGGGCCTTATACGGCCCCCGGGCCGCCAGTTGGACAGCCCTGCCTTAGAGCAGTGGTTCTCAAACTGTGGGTCCCCAGATGTTTTGGCCTTCAACTCCCAGAATTCCTAACAGCTGTTAAACTGGCTGGGAGTGTCGGAGTTCTGAGGCTGGCCAATCAAATAATCCCACAGTGGCAACCAATCGAAATGCTGACACATATTCCTCCGCACCTCCCGCACCGCTGCAAACACTGACTTTTATTATATACATAGATAGATAGATAGATAGATAGATAGATAGATAGATAGATAATCTGACACAAAACCACAGTATGCCACAGCAAACGAGATCTCGGTGCTGGATTTCGTATCACAAAATCACAAGCCGAACACTTCCCAAGCGCTTAGGACTGTGTGATGTGTTTTCGAATGATGTGCACAGATCCAAGTCAGGTGGCCTTTTGCAGTTGACAGGTCGTGATGTTGTCAATGTTTATTGTTTCCAAATGCCGTCTGAGATCTTTTGCCACGGCACCCAGTGTGCCCATCACCACTGGGACCACCTGGACTGGTTTATGCCGTCAGAGCGTTTGCAGTTTGATTTTGAGGTCCTGATCACGGCTGAGTTTTTCCTGTTGTTTCTCCTCAATGCGGCTGTCACCTGGTGTGGCGACATCCGTAATCCAAACCTTTTTCTTTCCACCGTTGTGAGGCCTGGTGTATTGTGTTCCAAAGCCTTGTCAGTCCGGATTCAAAAGCAGGCCCGGATTACCCATAAAGCCAACCTAGGCCATGGCCTAGGGGCGCAAGCCGAGGGGGGCGCAGATCACGGACCAAAAAAAATAATGCTGAAACAAATAAAAACGCCGTGGCTGGCCCCTGGGGTCTCTCCCAACTCTCGGAGCTTGCGAATGCCAATGGGGAGTTGGGTAGGCTGGTTGTGGGGAGGGTGCCTGGCTCTGTCCCGGGTCCAATCCCGAGGACCTAGCTCTCTTCTTCCTCCCTCCCTTCCGGACATGGCCTCCTTTGCGGAGGGAGGGAGGGAGTGAATGGCGTGCGGGCGGGTGCCCTGGCCTGGCTGGCCCTCTCCCTCCATCTTTCCTGGGGAGGCTGTCCCCGGGGCCCTTGGCTGGGAAGGAGAAGAAGGCCAGGTACGGGGCTCTGCTTCTTGGGAGGGAGGGAGAGCTTCCTGACTGTGTGTGAGAGAGCTATTGTTCACCGCGGGAACTCTCTGCTTTTGTGCAAATAATGACCCTTACGAGTGTGTGTGTTCTGAATGGGTTTTGCGGGGGCAGCCCTGGGGATGGGTCTTTCTTGCCGGAGTCTCCTCCAGGGCTAGTGAGTTGCCCATGTCAGCCAGCCTTTCCTTGTGGCTCCTATCGTCAAAACATGGGTGGGGAGAGTGGGTTCAGCTGCCGAAACGTGGCTTGGGAGGGAGGGGCCCCCTTTCGCTCTCGTTTGGCAACGGACCCGCTCCCTCGAGGAGCCTCCGCCCTTGAGGGCACATCTTCGGGGGATCCAAAACCTTTGGAACCATCAGGCAGACAGGCAGGCACGCAGGGAGGGAGGAGGCTCCTCAAGAAGACTTGGGCCGAGCGAGGGTCGGGGTCAAGGCTCAGGGTCTGCGCAGGGGGGAAGGACACATTCTCTGCCGGGGGGAGGGGGCTGGCTGTGGGAATGGCCTGTCCCTTGCCCTGCCAGGCGGGACTCTTCTGCCTTCCTTGCACACCGGTCAGGCACGGACGGATGGACACAGGGACGGAGGACACCAGGCTGCCCGCTCGCTTCGCCTCGGCTCTCCTGTCCCGGCCCAGCCCCTGGCTCTCAGCTGCCCGGGACACTCCTCCTTCCGCCTGGCCATGGAAAGCGCCTGCCGGAGCCTCCTGGTGACCTTGGCCTTCTTGCTCTGCTGCCCTGGCTCTTTCCCGGGGGGAGGGGGACGTGTGGTAGAGGTTGGCTTAAAGGGGGCGTAATTCCAAAGTGTGGCCTAAGGCACAAAAAGGTGTTAATCCGGGCCTGTTCGAAAGTCCCACAGGACTTTTGCATGTTCATTTTCCACGACCTTTGTGGGTTTATGATCCCTTTACCAATTCTTGACTCCTGGCAGGTGATCCCTGTGTCACAAGTTCCAGTGAATCATTTGGGCCACAGCGTTGTGCCTCTGTTTGTAGTCCGTCTATGGGATTTTCTTCCCGCAGCGGAAGAGATGGTCCATGGTCATCAGCTGATTTCTCCGTCCTGGCCATAATGGCCTTTGTCCTGATAGCTTGCTCCTGGGCTGCCAGAACCAGGCCTTCTTCTGTCTCCTTCCTCAGGGTTCCAGTCGTGATTAGCAGTGTTTCCCAACCAGTGTGCCGTGAGCGATCATCAGGTGTGCCGTGGGAAATTGGAACCTCCAGTACCCTTTCTTCCCCCTCCTGCCGAACACTTTTTGTTCTCCACTCGGGCTCCCTTCTTCCCAGCCTCGCTCTGCTCGCTTTGCCTCGCTTTGCTCTGGGGCGAGTCTGCGCAGTAGCGCCCGCACGGGTCACGTCTCCCTCCCTCCCCCCTCCCCTCCTGAACACGCTCACGCTGCCCCCTCGGATCAAAATGGTGGCAGAAGCAACGGTGTAGAAGAAAAAGTGAGTGTTCGGCAGGAGGGGGAAGAAAGGGCGCGAAGGGGAAGGGGGAGGAAGAGGTCTCTGTCGAAAGCTGGCATAGGCAAACTTGGACCTTTCAGGTGTTTTGGACTCCCAACTCCCACCATTCCTAGCAGCCTCAGGTCCTTTTCCTTTCCCCCCCCCCCTCAGCCATTTAAGCAGGAAAGGGCCTCAGGCTGTTAGGAATGGTGGGAGTTGAAGTCCAAAGCACCCAGAGGGCCAAAGTTTTCCCATGCCTGTTTTAGGGACCTTAAAGTGGTGAGCCTCCTTCCAACATTGTGATTCTGGATAGAAAACAAACAACAACATAACATTGTTTGAGTCCACAGTGCCCTCTGGGTGTAGGTGAACTACAACTTCCAAACTCAAGGTCAATTCCCAAGCAAACCCTTTCAGTACTTTCTGTTGGTAATGAGAGTTCAATAGGCCAACTTTGGTTCAATTCCATTGTTGCAAGAGTTCAGGATGCTCTTTGATTGTGTGTTAACTATAAATCCCAGAAACTGTAACTCCCAAACGTCAAGGTCTATTTTCCCCAAACTCCATCTGTGTTCACATTTGGGCATATTGAGTATTCATGCCAAGTTTGGTCCTGATCCAACATTGTTTGAGACCACAGTGCTCTCTGGATATAGGTGAACTACAACTCCAAAACCCAAGGTCAATGCCCACCAAACTCTTCTAGTATTTTCTCTTGGTTATGGGAGTTCTGTGTGGGAAGTTTGTGTCTTTCTGCCATTCCTGCCAGGATATCTATGTTGTGTTCATCAAAACAGGCCCAGGTTTCACACTGAGTGTATAAATACATTCAAAAACATATTAACTATATGTATTACTGTCTTCGAGTGTCATTTTGTGTCATTTTGGTTGGTGGTGTGCCCCAGGATTTTGTAAATGTAAAAAATGTGCCGCGGCTCAAAAAAGGTTGAAAAACACTGGTGATTAGCCATCATCAGGGCTTCTCCTTGTCCATTTTTCCTTCTATTTTGCCAAGGAACTGCCCATGCAATGCTTTGTTGTGCCAGCCGTCAGCTCTGGTTTCTAGGGCAGTTTTCTTGTACTGACCCTTTGTCTACTGTGCTTTGAGAAGTTTCCGATTACTGACTTCCATCAAAGCAGGTCCTTGGCTTTCCATGACATCTTCTGCCAGGGCCTCATCGTGTTTTTCTTCTTCGACTGCTTGTTTGACTTGTAAGAGTCCTCTGCCACCGGACCTTCTCGGCAGGTAGAGCCGGTCAAGATCACTGCGAGGACGCCGTGAATTAGGAATGGTCATGAGTTTTCTTGTTTTTCTGTTCAAATTATCCAGTTCTGCCTGCGTCCAGTTTATGCCAGCAGTGTATCTCTCTGTGTGAATCATATCTATCTATATCTATGGCGGGATGGCTCTTTGTCAGGAGGGCTTTGATTATGATTTCTTGCCCTGGTGAAGGGAGTTGGACTGGGTGGCCTTAAGTATTTCCTGTTGGTCATGGAGGTTCTGTGTGGGAAGTTTGCCCCAATTCTGTCGTTGATGGGGTTCAGAATGCTTTTTGATTGCAGGTGAACTATAAATCCCAGAAACTACAGCTCCCAAATGTCAGGGTCTACTTCCCCCCAAACTCCATCTGTGTTCATATTTGGGCATATGAAAAATTCATGCCAAGTTTGGTCCAGATCCATCGTTGTTTGAGTCCACAGTGCTCTCTGGATGTAGGTGAACTACAACTCCCAAACTCAAGGTCAATGCCCATCAAACCCTTCTAGTGTTTTCTGTTGGTCATAGGAGTTCAGTGTGCCACGTTCGATTTAGTTCCATCATTGGTGTTCAGAATTCTCTTTGATTGTAGGTGAACTATACATCCCAGCAACTACAACTCCCAAATGACAAAATCCTATTTTGAGTGAAGGTCGCTCCTTGGATTAGTAGGTGTCTTATGTCCAAATTTGGCGGCAGAAATGATAAATGAAGGAGTGAGTTCGCAAAACGCGCACCTTGATATTGACGCAATGTGCACATGAATCCATATACCTTTTATAAAGGTAAGTCTGAAAGTAAACCTATGGAGCCCTTAATCAGTTTCGTAGTCTTTCATATGTTTCTTAACCTAACTTGCCTGTTCATCAATCAACACACCTTTTACAAGCTACAGAGCGAGAGTTAAGTGTCCGAAGCCCTTTCGAAGAAGCAGCGGTCATCTCACGTAACCCTTGGGGTCAAGCCACTGACCCCTCCTGTTGTCCACTTCCCTACAAAGCAATGGAGTGAAGTGATTACAGGGGCGGGGGCTCCCTCCGCCGGGGTCTACGGTTACCTGTCCGTCCGTTTCAAGAAAAGAGGACCCCCCCTCGACCGCCCCCAACCCAATGGGGCCTGGCCCTTGAGGGTCCAGATGGCTCTCTGTGTGTCGGCCCCTTGTCTTTGGGCTCCCAGGGCCGGTTCCCTCAGGGAAGGAAGGCCTTTGGTCAGGAAGAATGGGCCCTTTCAGTAAGTTTGGGAAGCGAAAGGAGGGTCCTTGTTCAAGGCAGGGACAAAGACACCTTGTTTGGAGGATGGCAGCCTGGGAAGATTTGGGAGGGAGGCTCCCCACCCATTGCAAAATCTAGATGCATCTGCAGGCCTTCGCGTCGAAAGAAGACCCCAAAATGAAAGAGATGCAGAAGGTAGTGTGACTGAAACCCAGAGAGGGCTTTTGTGCCTTTAATAGTAGTGTCCCCGTGCAAAATCTAGATGTATCCGCAATCCTCCCAGGTGAGAACTCAATGCAAGGCCCCAAATGCGGTAGATGCATAAGGTTGCTTGACTAAAACCCGGAGAGGGCTTTTGTGCCCTTAATAGCAGCATCCCCGTGCAAAATCTAGATGTATCCGCAATCCTCCCAGGTGAGAACTCAATGCAAGGCCCCAAATGCGGTAGATGCATAAGGTTGCTTGACTAAAACCCGGAGAGGACTTTTGTGCCCTTAATAGCAGCATCCCTGTGCAAAATCTAGATGTATCCGCAATCCTCCCAGGTGAGAACTCAATGCAAGGCCCCAAATGCGGTAGATGCATAAGGTTGCTTGACTAAAACCTGGAGAGGACTTTTGTGCCCTTAATAGCAGCATCCCCGTGCAAAATCTAGATGTATCAGCAATCCTCCCAGGTGAGAACTCAATGCAAGGCCCCAAATGCGGTAGATGCATAAGGTTGCTTGACTAAAACCTGGAGAGGACTTTTGTGCCCTTAATAGCAGCATCCCCGTGCAAAATCTAGATGTATCCGCAATCCTCCCAGGTGATAACTCAATGTAAGGCCCCAAATGCGGTAGATGCATAAGGTTGCTTGACTAAAACCCGGAGAGGGCTTTTGTGCCCTTAATAGCAGCATCCCCGTGCAAAATCTAGATGTATCCGCAATCCTCCCAGGTGAGAACTCAATGCAAGGCCCCAAATGCGGTAGATGCATAAGGTTGCTTGACTAAAACCCGGAGAGGGCTTTTGTGCCCTTAATAGCAGCATCCCCGTGCAAAATCTAGATGTATCTGCAATCCTCCCAAGTGAGAACTCAATGCAAGGCCCCAAATGCGGTAGATGCATAAGGTTGCTTGACTAAAACCCGGAGAGGACTTTTGTGCCCTTAATAGCAGCATCCCCGTGCAAAATCTGGATGTATCCGCAATCCTCCCAGGTGAGAACTCAATGCGAGGCCCCAAATGCGGTAGAGGCATAAGGTTGCTTGACTAAAACCCGGAGAGGGCTTTTGTGCCCTTAATAGCAGCATCCCGTGCAAAATCTAGATGTATCCGCAATCCTCCCAGGTGAGAACTCAATGCAAGGCCCCAAATGCGGTAGATGCATAAGGTTGCTTGACTAAAACCTGGAGAGGGCTTTTGTGCCCTTAATAGCAGCATCCCCATGCAAAATCTATATGTATCCGCAATCCTCCCAGGTGAGAACTCAATGCAAGGCCCCGAATGCGGTAGATGCATAAGGTTGCTTGACTAAAACCCGGAGAGGACTTTTGTGCCCTTAATAGCAGCATCCCCGTGCAAAATCTGGATGTATCCGCAATCCTCCCAGGTGAGAACTCAATGCAAGGCCCCAAATGCGGTAGATGCATAAGGTTGCTTGACTAAAACCCAGAGAGGACTTTTGTGCCCTTAATAGCAGCATCCCCGTGCAAATCTAGATGTATCTGCAAACCTCCCAGGTGAGAACTCAATGCAAGGCCCCGAATGCGGTAGATGTATAAGGTTGCTTGACTAAAACCCGGAGAGGGCTTTTGTGCCCTTAATAGCAGCATCCCCGTGCAAAATCTAGATGTATCCGCAATCCTCCCAGGTGAGAACTCAATGCAAGGCTCCAAATGCGGTAGATGCATAAGGTTGCTTGACTAAAACCCGGAGAGGGCTTTTGTGCCCTTAATAGCAGCATCCCCGTGCAAAATCTAGATGTATCCGCAATCCTCCCAGGTGAGAACTCAATGCAAGGCCCCAAATGCGGTAGATGCATAAGGTTGCTTGACTAAAACCCGGAGAGGGCTTTTGTGCCCTTAATAGCAGCATCCCGTGCAAAATCTAGATGTATCCGCAATCCTCCCAGGTGAGAACTCAATGCAAGGCCCCAAATGCGGTAGATGCATAAGGTTGCTTGACTAAAACCCGGAGAGGGCTTTTGTGCCCTTAATAGCAGCATCCGTGCAAAATCTAGATGTATCCGCAATCCTCCCAGGTGAGAACTCACTTCAAGGCCTCAACTGCTGTAGATGCACTAGGGATCTTGACTTAATGGCTGAGAGGGCTTTTGTGCCCTTAATAGCAGCATCCCCGTGCAAAATCTAGATGTATCCGCAATCCTCCCAGGTGAGAACTCAATGCAAGGCCTCAAATGCGGTAGATGCATAAGGTTGCTTGACTAAAACCCGGAGAGGGCTTTTGTGCCCTTAATAGCAGCATCCCGTGCAAAATCTAGATGTATCCGCAATCCTCCCAGGTGAGAACTCAATGCAAGGCCTCAAATGTGGTAGATGCATAAGGTTGCTTGACTAAAACCCGGAGAGGGCTTTTGTGCCCTTAATAGCAGCATCCCGTGCAAAATCTAGATGTATCCGCAATCCTCCCAGGTGAGAACTCAATGCAAGGCCCCAAATGCGGTAGATGCATAAGGTTGCTTGACTAAAACCCGGAGAGGACTTTTGTGCCCTTAATAGCAGCATCCCCGTGCAAAATCTAGATGTATCCGCAATCCTCCCAGGTGAGAACTCAATGCAAGGCCTCAAATGCGGTAGATGCATAAGGTTGCTTGACTAAAACCCGGAGAGGGCTTTTTGTGCCCTTAATAGCAGCATCCCCGTGCAAAATCTAAATATATCCGCAATCCTCCCAGGTGAGAACTCAATGCAAGGCCCCAAATGCAGTAGATGCATAAGGTTGCTTGACTAAAACCCGGAGAGGACTTTTGTGCCCTTAATAGCAGCATCCCCGTGCAAAATCTAGATTTATCCGCAATCCTCCCAGGTGAGAACTCAATGCAAGGCCCCAAATGCGGTAGATGCATAAGGTTGCTTGACTAAAACCCGGAGAGGACTTTTGTGCCCTTAATAGCAGCATCCCCGTGCAAAATCTAGATGTATCCGCAATCCTCCCAGGTGAGAACTCAATGCAAGACCCCAAATGCGGTAGATGCATAAGGTTGCTTGACTAAAACCCGGAGAGGGCTTTTGTGCCCTTAATAGCAGCATCCCCGTGCAAAATCTAGATGTATCTGCAATCCTCCCAGGTGAGAACTCAATGCAAGGCTGCTTGACTGAAACCCAGAGAGGGCTTTTGTGCCTTTAATAGCAGTGCCTCAGTGCAAAATATAGATGTATTTGCAAGATTTTCCGGTGGGAACTCAATGCAAGGCCCCAAATGCAGCAGATGCATAAGGTTGCTTGACTGAAACCCGGAGAGGGCTTTTGTCCCTTTAATAGCAGCGTCCCCATGCAAAATCTAGATGTATCTGCAATCCTCCCAGATGAGATCAATGCAATGCTCCAAATACTAGACATGCATAAGGTTCCTAGAATGAGAGGGCCTTTGTGCTTTTAATAGCAGTGTCCCTGTGCAAAATCTAGATGCACTGGCAGACCTTCCAAGGCCCAAATTCTAGAGATGTATAAAGTTGCTAGACTGAACCCTGGAGAGGGCTTTTGTGCCTTCAATAGCCATGCCCCTGTGCAAAATCTAAATGCATCTACAATCCTTCCAAGGCCCAAATTCTAGAGATGCTTAAAGGTAGCTAGATTGAAACCCTGGAGAGGGCTTTTGTGCCTTTAGCAGGAATGTCCCTGTGCAAAATCTAAATGCATGTGCAATCCTTCTAGTCGAAGTAACACCCCAAATGCGAGAGATGCAGAAGGATGCTTGACTGAAACCCAGAAAGGACTTTCACACGTGGAATACCAATTTGTGAGTGGAAACACATGCCTATGTTCACAGGGATATTCGACTGGAAGAATTGTAGATACATCTAGATTTTGCACAGGGACATTGCTATTAAAGGCGCAAAAGCCCTCTCTGGGTTTCATTCTAGAAAACTCATGCATCTCTAGCATTTGAGGCCATGCATTAACTTCTCACCTGGAAGAATTAGTAGGGTTGCCGTATATGTCAACAGCCACATAAATTTACGCTTAGAGGGGCGTGGCAATTAAAGGTACAAAATACCTCTCCAGGTTTCGTTCTAGCGGCTCTTATGTTAAGTCGTTTCAGGTCTTGTGTGGAGTTTGCATCTCATAGGTTTTCAGGCTGTGAGAGAAAAATGACTGACCCTAATAGTTTTGGGGTCAACTCTGGGTCATTTGCCCCTGACCCCAAATGCATTTAATAAATGGCCCTTTGGCAGGGATTCCAATGTCGACCCGTACTCTGTCTCCTCTTTCCAAGTTTAACGGTGTCGCCGGGGGACCGGATTAACCCACCACGACTGTTTATCGGCTCCCATACATTATTGATGGTGTTGTACAATCCCGATATTTTGTTGGGTCCCTGGATGGATGACCCCGGAGCGAAAATGACCCCAGAAAGGGTGAGAAGTTTCACCTTTCGGGCTCCATCTGTTTCCTCCTTTGGGGCTTAAAGAAAAGTCCTAATAGAGAGAGAACCGGGGGAATTGTTTGCGGGGACTACAAATCCCACAACCCTCCTTCAAAATAGGTATTTCTGAATATAACAGGTTTCTGTCAGGAGTTCGGTCCCAGGAACCCCACAAACACCGTAATATTTTACTTTCTTGGTTCGGATGACAACGAACGCTATAATAATTTGCGTTCTTGAGTCAGATGTCAAAGGATGGTGTCATACTTTGCTTTCTTGGACCCGACGACAACAAACAACGTAATATTTTGCTTTCTTGGTCTGTATGACAGCAAACCACATGATAATTTGCGTTCTTGAATTACCGTAATATTTTGCTTTCTTGGTTCGTATGACAACGAGCACTGTAATAATTTGCATTCTTCAGCCGGACAACTACTTAAGCCGGACAATAATGAATTGCATAATACATTGCTTTCCTGAGCCTGACAACAACAACAAACAGTGTAATACTTTGCTTTTTTGGTCTGGATGACAATGAATTCTGTAATAATTTGCATTCTTGAGCCGAATGACAACAAACACTGTAATAATTTGCTTTTTTGAGCCAGTCGACAACGAATGCCGTAATGCTTTGCTTTCTTGAGCCTGGCCACAACATACAGCGTAATGCTTTGCTTTCTTGAGCCGGTTCACAGAGAACGCCGTAATAATAATTTGCTTCTGACTGTCAATAAACCGGAGCTGTGATGACAGAATAATGCATTCTTGACCGATTGGGACAGAAGGAATAGACGCGAGAGCCGGATATCCCTTTGCCCAATCGATGCCGGTTTCTGGGATACTGTTTTGGAGGAAATTTGGGGATGAAATGTTTTCGGGGTCCGGATGGTTTTGGGGTTCACAGTTTCCCTCTAAATAAGCATCAAAATGTTTGTTGAACTCTTAGGGCTCTTTGTCATCTTTGTGTCCCGATCGGTCAAGAAAGTATTCTTCTGCCGCCGCGTCGTCGTCGCAGGTCTTGCAAGGGGAAGGTGGGGGCGAAGAGAAGACGCTTGTGGCGGAGGGAGGCCCACCTGCGGAGATCCCGTCCAGCTGGGAGAGATTAGCCTTTTTCCACTAGACCAGGCCCATTACTGCCTTCCAATATGCTATCACTTCCGCTAGGAGAGACCGGAGATGAGATATCGATTGGGAATGACCCCGGAGCGGCCCCCGAGCCTCCCCAGCCTACAGATCAGCCTTCGCCGAGACGGAAAGAGCCATGACGGGGAGCCAAAGGCCTCCTTTTTGGGCTCTGGAAGGAAACCGGAAGATGAGAGCCAAGGAGGGGGCGCTAGTCCATGTCGGTGGGGCGCCAAATCCGTTCCGGGTTTTGAAAGGAGATCCCCACTGGACTGGGTAACATGGAGCCTCAATTTTGGCTTGCCTGTTTCCAGGCCCCAACTTGGAATGGGTTTCATAACTCCACTGACATGGATCAATAGGTACAACAATGCTTTTGCTTTCCTGCCTTCGGACTACAACCTGGAACGGAGTAATGGGTTCCGCTGACATGGAGTTGACTCCTTTGCTTTTCTAGCTTCTAACCAAAGCCTGGAATGGATTAGTTAGTTGTACTTACACGGAGACATTCCTTTGCTTCTCTTTCTTTGGACCAGAAAACTGGAGTGGTTTTATCAGCTCTGCTGACATAGAGCTACCAATACAGGTGGCTCTTTTGTTTTTGCCTTTTCGGACCAAAACCTGGAATGGATTTTTTGGATCTGCTGACATGGAGCTACCATGACTCTTTTGCTTTTCTCTCTTCGGACTGAAACTTGGGACGGATCAATGGGCTCTGCTGACATGGAGCTACCAATGCAGTTGACTCTTTTCCTTTTCACTCTTCGGACTGAAACCTGGAACGGATTTTTTTTAGCTGTACTGACATTGAGCCACCAATACATGTGACTCTTTAGTTTTTCTATCTTCGGACCAAAACCAGGAATTGATTTTTTTTGGATCTGCTGGCATGGATCTACCAATGCAATTGACTCTTCCGCTTTTCTCTCTTCGGACTGAAACTTGGGACGGATCAATGGGCTCTGCTGACATGGAGCTCCCAGTTTAGGTGACTCTTTTGCCTTTCTTTCTTCCAACCAAAGCCCGGAATTGACTTCTTCGCCCTGCTGACACTGAGTCTTTAAGTATCGACGACTCCTTGGCTTCCTTGTCTTCTTGTCTGGAACATTGCTGTACGAAACGGGTGGGTTTTCGAGGCAATACCAAGGGATGCAGGCGATGATTCCCAGGAAGCCCACCTGCCTAAGGAAACCCTATACAATTAATGGGGGGGGGGGCTCCATAGCACAAATGCAGGGACCTATTAAAAGCTTGACCCCTTTATTTCACCTTGGAAATAATGGCTTTCTTTCCCGGCTGGTTCTCCTTTTGTCCAGCACACTGCTAATGATGTCCTTTCTGGGCAAGAGTGGCCACTTGAGGGGCCCTCCCTCCCTCGGCCTCTGGGCCTGTCCACCTCCACCCTCACCTGCTCCGAAGGACAATCACAAGGGAAGGGAAGGCCTTCGGGGGCCAGAAAAGGCCTCCATGGCCGGCCAGCTGCAGCCCTCGGTGGGCTTTTCATTGGGATCCAGGTCAATGGTAAGCTTTGCCATGCCCAGTCGTCCCATGCACAAACAGCTCCACCGTTTGGACGTTTCAGCCAGATGTTACACTCTCTAGGCATTTTCTAGGCCCTCCAGGTGATTCTGTAGTATGCTTCTGCTGAAAGTTACCTCTCTAGGCATTTTCTAGGCCCTCCAGGTGACTCTATGGTATGCTTCCGCTCGATGTTACCTCTCTAGGCATTTTCTAGGCCTTCCAGGCGATTCTATGGTATGCTTCTGCTGAAAGGTACTTCTCTAGGCATTTTCTAGTCCCTCCAGGTAACTATGGTATGCTTCCGCTCGATGTTACCTCTCTAGGCATTTTCTAAGCCCTCCAGATGATTCTATGGTATGCTTCTGCTGAAAGGTACTTCTCTAGGCATTTTCTAGTCCCTCCAGGTAACTATGGTATGCTTCCGCTCGATGTTACCTCTCTAGGCATTTTCTAGGCCTTCCAGACGATTCTATGGTATGCTTCTGCTGAAAGGTACTTCTCTAGGCATTTTCTAGTCCCTCCAGGTAACTATGGTATGCTTCCGCTCAATGTTACCTCTCTAGGCATTTTCTAGGCCCTCCAGACGATTCTATGGTATGCTTCTGCTGAAAGGTACTTCTCTAGGCATTTTCTAGTGTTACCCCTCCAGGTAACTATGGTATGCTTCCGCTCGATGTTACCTCTCTAGGCATTTTCTAGGCCTTCCAGGCGATTCTATGGTATGATTCGGCTGAAAGTTACCTCTCTAGGCATTTTCTAGACCCTCCAGGTGATTATATGGTATTCTTCTGCTAGATGTTACCTCTCTAGGACTTTTCTACATCCTCCAGGTGATTCTGTGGTATGTTTCCACCAGACATTGCCTCTCTAGGCATTTTCTAGGCTCTCCGGGCGATTCCATAGTATGCTTTTATCAGATGTGACCTCTCTAGGCATCTTCAACACACACCTCCCCCCCAAGTGACTTTATGGTATGCTTTTGCTGAAAGTTACAACTCTGGGCTTTTTCTGGGTCCTCCAGGTGATTCTATGGTATGGTTCCGCTGGATGTTACCTCTCTAGGACTTTTCTAGTCTCTCCAGGCGATTCTATGGTATGCTTTTGCTGAGTTACCTTTCTAGGCGTTTTGTAAGCCCTCCAGGCAATTCTATGATATGCTTCCACCAGATATTACCTCTCTAGGCATTTTCTAGGTGATTTTGTGGTATGCTTCTGCTGGATGTTACCTCTCTAGGAATTTTCCGGGTCCTCCAGGTGATCCTATGGCATGCTTCCTCCAGACATTACCGCTCTAGGGCTTTATTCTGTGGTATGTTTCTGCCAGAAACGCCCCCTCTGGGGATTTTCTGGGTCCTCCAGGCCAACTATCCATTCATTTCAATAGAGCTCCGATGGACGTCCTTAAAACTATGCACCAATGGGGATCAAAGTATGGATCGGTGCTATTATATTATATAATATATATTATAATTATATATAATTATAATGTATAATTATATAAAATTATAATTTATTATTATTATTATTATTAACAAATCTGTACCTCCCAGGATCCTCTTGGGTTGGGCTGTGGCAGTCATATTACCTTAGTAACTCTATACTAATATTGCTACTGCTATTATTATTATTAGTAGTAGTATTCCTTTCCTGCCTCTTGTAAGAAATGCTTCTCGCTTTGCAAGCCCAATGGCTACAAGTTTTTTTTTATTTCTGGCTATGTACAATATTGATTCAAACAAGAGGATCGGGTGACCATCATCTTCAGAAGAAACCCGCCGGCTGGACGTTTGGGCTTTGGGTCATTTGGGAGGAGGCCAAAGTGCTTTGGCCGAAGGGGAAAGGAAGAAGCGTTGGTTATTATTTCTTTTTTTCTTCCCTCCTCCGAAACCACCCAAATCGATGGCCCTAATAACACGGGGGATCTTAAGCCGTAAATCCTGGCAGATGGCGAGGGAGAGGTCTTCCCTTTTTTGTTGTTGTGGCAAAGATGACTCCCTTCTCTTGCGCCCCGAGGCCGAAGCCGCAAGAAGCTCTGTCTCCAAAGGTTTCCTTGTATTTTGTCCCTAAAGAAAGAGGCTCCTTGGGACCAGACAGGTCTTGTTTTGTGGGATTTGGTGCAGTCACTAAACACCCGACCTCTGCGGCAAGTCGTTCCCCAAAGTTCTGATCCGAACCCTTTGGCGATGCGTCGGACTCTACTCCTCTCTCCATCCTTTTAGGAGAAAGAGTTCAAAGTCCAGGCCCAAAACAAACAAGGCCGAGGGTTATAGGTTTGCTCTTGAACAGCTCCATCTGCCCAAAGGTCCATCCGGACACTGCGTTGGGGCTCCATGAAGGGGAACAAGGCGGGAAATGGGAGGTGAGATGTCCATCTGTCCACCCGTGAGCAATCTATCAATCCATTCATTCATCCATCAATGATCTATTTATCATCTATCTATTCATCCAATGATCCATCAATTTAAGGACCTATCTATCCACCCATCCGATCAATGATCTATCAATTTATCCAATGATCGATTGATCTATCTATCTATCCATGGGCTTTTTCTGGGTCCTCCGGGTGATTCTATGGTATGGTTCCGCTGGATGTTACCTCTCTAGGACTTTTCTAGTCTCTCCAGGCGATTGATCTATCTATCCATCAATTTAATGGCCTATCTATTGATCTATCCATTCATCAATGATCTATCAATTCATCCAATGATCCATTTATCCATCCATCATCAATGATCTGTCTATCATCTATCTATTCATCCAATGATCCATCCATCAATTTAAGGACCTATCTATCCACCTATCCGATCAATGATCTATCAATTTATCCAATGATCGATTGATCTATCTATCCATCAATTTAATGGCCTATCTATTGATCTATCCATTCATCAATGATCTATCCATTCATCCAATGATCCATTTATCCATCCATCATCAATGATCTGTCTATCATCTATCTATTCATCCAATGATCCATCCATCAATTTAAGGACCTATCTATCCACCTATCCGATCAATGATCTATCAATTTATCCAATGATCGATTGATCTATCTCTCCATCAATTTAATGACCTATCTATTGATCCATCCATTCATCCAATGATCCATTCATCCATCCATCATCAATGATCTATCCATCCATTCATCCATCAATTTAATGACCTATCTATTGATCCATCCATTCATCAATGAGCTATCTATCCATTCATCCAATGATCCATTCATCCATCCATCATCAATGATCTATCCATCCATTCATCCATTAATTTAAGGACCTATCCACCCATCCGATCAATGATCTGTCTATCATCTATCTATTCATCCAATGATCCATCCATCAATTTAATGACCTATCTATTGATCTATCCATTCATCCAATGATCCATTCATCCATCCATCATCAATGATCTATCCATCCATTCATCCATTAATTTAAGGACCTATCTATCCACCCATCCGATCAATGATCTGTCTATCATCTATCTATTCATCCAATGATCCATCCATCAATTTAAGGACCTATCTATTGATCTATCCATTCATCCAATGATCCATTCATCCATCCAATGATCTATCCATCCATTCATCCATCAATTTAATGACCATTATTGATCCATCTCATCAATGCTATCTATCCATTCATCCAATGATCCATTCATCCATCATCATCAATGATCTATCCATCCATTCATCCATTAATTTATCCAGGACCTATCTATCCATCCCATCCATCAATGATCTGTGATCTGTCTATCATCTATCTATTCATCCAATGATCCATCCATCAATTTAAGGACCTATCTATCCACCTATCGATCAATGATCAATTTATCAATTTTTCCCCAATAATTGATCTCTCCATCATTTCCAATGATCCATTCATCCATCTATTGATCCATCCATTCATCAATGAGCTATCTATCCATTCATCAATGATCCCATCCATCCATCATCAATGATCTATCCATTTATCAATTTATCATCTATCTCTCCATCATCCATCATCCAATGATCTATATCCATCCATTCCAATGATCTATCCATTTATCAATTTATCCATCTATCTATCCATGCATCCATCCGTGATCTATACATCCATTCATCCAATGATCCATCTATCCATCCATTAATTTAAGGACCTATCTATTCACCCATCCATTCAATGATCAGTTTCTCTATCCATTCATTCAATGATCGATCAGTCTATTTATCCGTTTAATGATCTATCTATCCATCCATCAATGATCTATCTATCATCTATCTATTCATCCATTTAAGGACCTATCTTTCCACCCATTCAATCAATGATCTATCAATTTATCCAATGATCGATTGATCTATCTATCCACCAATTTAATGACCTATCTATCGATCCATCCATTCATCAATGATCCATTCATCCATGCATCCATCAATGATCTATTCATTTATCAATTTATCCAATAATCTATTTATCCATCCATCCATCCATCAATGATCCATCCATCCATCCATCCATTAATTTAAGGACCTATCTATCCACCCTTCAATTCAATGATATGTTTCTCTATCCATTCATTCAATGATCGATCAATCTATTTATCCATCAATTTAATGATCTATCCATCCATCAATGATCTATCCATCTATTCATTCATCCAATGATCTATTTATCCATCCATCCATCCATCTATCCCATCAATTTAATGAACTATCCATCCATGATCTATTTATTCATCCATCCATTAAATATATTAATCTATTTATCTATCTATTGAATTATCTATCTATCCATCCATTTAATTATCTATCTATCCATTTAATGATTATCTATATATTCATCTATCCACTTTTCAATTTAATGGTCTTTCTATATCTATCCATCCATCCATTTAATGATCAATCAATCAGTCAATATATCCATCCATTTAAGGATCTAGCTATCTATCCTCCCATCCATTTAATGATTTGTCTATCTATCTATCTATCCATCCATCAATCCATCCATCATCTGAACACCTGCTTGTTACTGTCAATCACCTATTGGAAATTTCAGCCTCATGGCAGTAAGACTCCAAATAACCGGGGAACCCATATCTGCCGTTTCATGATTACCGTATAGACACCGTTGAATGAACATAGAGAGACTGAACTGCAGGTGCATATACACTTGCAATCCTAAGACACACCCCTTTTTAGGAATATATATATCTTGGAATCCGCGAAATAGAGTACAATGGCCGTATTTCTCCAATTCTAAGGCACAATTTCTCTCCCATATAAATATATATAGAAACAGATTAATTGCGCGCTCTCTCTCTCTCTCTCTATATATATATACATACATTTACACACACACACATATATATACAGTATATGCCAAATTTGGAATATAATTCAGCCACCTCATCATTTGGATTCATTGAATGTGGAAATAGGAATGTGAGGGGTGAACTTCGAATCTGATGCGGTCCGCAATTGCGCCGCAACGCCTTTGTGCGCAACAGCGACATATTTATTCTTATTTTCCTTTTTTCTTGTTGAAAGCAAGCAAGCAAGCAAGAGGCCTTGGGAGCAAAAGGAGAAGGCAAACAAAACAAAAATATCTGTCGCCGGAGAGACTGAGAGGAAGGAAAGAAAAGGCGAGCGGCGCAATAGCGGCGCAACGCCCGTAATTTTCTCTGTGGGGCTTTGAGGTAATTGAGCCATTTGGGGAGGGGGGGGGGACAAGGCAGCCGGGCACCCCTAGGTAAAATAATAAAAAGAAGAGGGAAAAAAAGAACTTATTATTTTTTTTTCAAGCCAAGAAGCCGGGAATTGTTCGAATTATGCGTCTTGTGTCGCACGAAGTACCCTGCGCTTGCCCCCCGGAGAGACCGAGAGCCAAGGAACACGTTTCTGTGGATTCTCCCCCCAAACGATGCTGTCAAACAGCAGCTCATGAGAGCAGCATTTCAGCTGTCACAACTCATTTTGATTCCCCAGAATATATGCATGTCTCTCTGTGTGTACATATAGATATATAGATATATTGACACACACGCATATATGGGAATATATATATACACACACATGAGAATTCAAATTATATATACAGTATATATATATATACACACACATATATATATTCATACACACATATGTGAGAATCCTATATATAAACACACATATATATAGGATTATAAACATATATATATAGGAGATATATATGTATATATATCTATATACTGTATCTTGATACACACACACACATATATATGTATATATATACATACACACATACTTTCACATTCATGCATATATGGGAAGCTTTTACTTGCATGTGCACACACACACATTTTTAAAAATTCATTGACAAATAACATAAACAACCTTAACACCTAAACAATAACAAGAAATAAAAATAAATATGTGGGAAAAAACACAGCTATAAATAAAGTCATTTACATGATTATGATACTGGTTCATACAGTGAAAGTGGGTGAATCCCCCCCCTCTCTCTCTATATATATATATATTCAGGTGCATACATATGAGAAATATATACACATATATGCATGAGAATCAATTTTTAAAAATATATATACACTCACATACATACATATACAATAATTAAAATTTTATATTCATATGCACACATATATGAGAATCCTACACACACACATGAGAATCCAAATTTTTATATCACACTTAATATATATATATATATATATTCATGTGCACACATATGAGAATCATATATACACACATGAGAGTCCAATTATATATATTATATATATATATATATTCATGTGCACACAAGAATCATATATACACACATGAGAGTCCAAATATATATACTGTATATAGTATATATATATATACAGTATATATATATATATATATACACACACATATATATATATACACACACACATATATATATATACACACGCGCGCGCATGCACACACATACATATATAAGAATCTAAATGATTATATATATATCTCGGAGATCAGTATATATATTTACACAAACGCACACATATGAGAATCAAAATGTGTGCACTGATGCAACGGAGAGGACTGTGTATTCAAATCGAGTCTTCCTTTCCCGTATTTTGAAAATAAATAAATAAATCAGATTTACATCGAAATAATTTGTTTCAGGGAGTGTTTAAGGACGGCAATTTCCTCCTTTTCATCGGCAGTTTCCTCTCTGGTTTCTACCAGTTGTCATGCCTTTCTTTACCTCACAAAAAGAGCATCAATCAACCTCTCCATCCATCCATCAATGTCCAATTTGGGACTCTCAGGTTGACGGATTCAGGTACGCCATTAGACACTGTCCCCATATATATATATATATATATATATATATATATATATGTGTGTGTGTGTGTGTGTGTGTGTGTGTGTGTGTGTACACATGCTGTATATTAAAATGGCAAAAAGACAAAACTATAAGCTGTTAATATGTGTATTTGATATACCACTTCTAGCTGTATATAGATATAAATAGATGCACACACACACATATTAAAATGGCCAGAAATCAGAAATATATACTGTTAAGATAAAAGGTCAAGGTTTTCCCCGTGACATTAAGTCCAGTTGCGCGCTACTCTGGTGCTCATCTCCATTTTTAAGCCGAAGAGCCGGCACTGTCCATAGACACCTCCAAGGTCATGTGGCCAGCATGACTGCATGGAGTGCTGTCACCTTCCTATTGATCTACTCATATTTGCATGTTTTTGAACTGCTAGGTTAGCAGGAGCTGGGGCTGACAGCGAGATGCCATCCCATTCCCGGAAGTTGTACCACCAACCTTTTGGTCAGCAAGTTCAGCAGCTCAGCGGTTTAAACCATTGTGCCATATGTGTGTGTGTGTGCGTGCGCTGTAACTAGTATGTGTATGTATGTGTATATACACGCACAAAAACACACACACATAAACACACACACACACATATGGCAAAAAATCAGACCTATAAGCTGTTAAGTGTGTATATACATATATTAAAATATATAGCCTAAATATTATATATATGAATATAAAATTGCATATAAAATATAAATAAATTATAAAGCAAAATTAAAATTGCCTATATATATAATTCATTCAAAACTGCAAATATATATAATGTAAATAACCTATCTATATACACACACACACTGCAAAAAATCAGAATTATAAACTGTTAAGAATATGTATATATATAAACATAAGCTGTATTTATATTTTTATTTATTTACATTTATATGCCATGTGTGTGTGTGTGTGTGTGTGTGTGTATATATATATATATATATATATATATATAGATAGGAAGAGCCGTCATGTGAAAACTACCTCAAACAGAGAAACCTTACAACGCAGAAACACCAAACTTGCCAACAGAAATAGGCCTCAAGCAAGGTACGTTTGTAGCAAAGAAACTTTCCCCCCCAAAACCTAAAAGGCCCCCAAAACAACGAGTAAAAATAAAACTACATTTCCCAGCATCCTCCAGGGCTGCCAAAGACTCTCCCAGCCTCTACATTCTGACAACATGATTGGCTGCCAATAAGGGCGGATTTGCATAACTGCTGTACTGGCCAGCCAACATGAACATTCCGACCCATAACAAACTGTCAGAGGAGTGCCAGAGCCTCCTCCAACACTTTCAAATCAGAAGACCATGATGGAGATCAACACCATTCAAGGGAGCTTTTCCTCCTTTCCCAAAAGATCTCCAGTGGCTTGGAATTCCACATTAATAAGAGGACCATCCAGCAACAATGGGGTTTGCCAAGGAGGGTGCTCCAGCCCCTCTATATGCTGGCTCCAAGGGATGGAGGTCATCACCAAGTAGTCTAGCCTTGGCTGTCTCTGCCCACCGTTACTATGGTTACTCAGCCTCCCTGCATTTTGTGTGGGCCGATGTTGGCCAATGGGTTTCGCTGGCTGCCGCAGAGGATGCTGGGAAATGTAGTTTTTTTGTATCGTTGTTTTGGGGGCCTTCTAGGTTTTTGGGGGGGAAGGTTTTTTTGCTATAAACCTTCCTTGCCTGAGGCCTATTTTTGTTGCCAAGTTTGGTGTCTCTGCCTTGGATGGTTTCTCTGTCTCTGTCAGTCGTTCGATGACGGGACCTCCTTTATATAATAGATAAGAAATCAAAATATTAAAAATAGCATATATATATATACAGTGTATATATAAGGAACTAGCTGACCTGGCCACGCCGCTGTGGCTGTTTGTGTTTCCGCGCCATGGACGCCTCTTCCAATGCCTCCTCGCCCTTCTTCGCCTCCTGTTTGCCGGTCTCGGAAGGGGGGGGGGCGAAGGGGAATCTTCGCCACCGTGACGGCGGCGCCGTGGGCATCTCCGCTGCCTCGTCGGCCTCTTCCGCTGCCTCGCAGCTGTTTCCGGACCGGGGCCGGCTCTCCTCCTCGCTCTGTATGTGTCGCGCTCTCGCGAGACACACACAGAGCTGGAGAAGGGGTGGGGAAGCGTGTGAACCCGTCGAAGAGGGGGAAGGAAGGTGCCCTTTTTGCCGGGCACCTCTCTCTTCCCCTGCCCTCCTACCTTGATTGAAGGAAGAAGGGCAGGGAGCGAAGGAGAAAGAGATGGCCGTGAAAAGGGTAGCTTCCCTCACGCCTCTTCCGGGATCAGCAAAGAACCCGCCAGAGCGAGGAAGGCCCTGGCGGCATCGGAGTCGCCGAAGAGGAGGAGGAGGAAAGTGCAGCGAGTGTGTGTGTTTGTGGGGGGGGGGGTTGATCTTAGCCTCTCCTCCTCCTCGCTGGCTCCGTTGCTGCCAGGGCCTTCCTAGGGACCCAACCCGCACGGGTGATGCCAGGCTAAAGGTGGCCACGGCGGCTCTTGTGCGTCCCGGGTCCGGGACCCGCAGGGAGGCAGTAGAGGACGGTGGTGGAGGTGGGCAGGACGCCGTGCGTGGAACCCAGGTCCAAAGACTGTTGAGTGACGGCGGGAGAACTAGGCGCCACGAAGGAACTGCATTTTCCAGAAGTCCCCGCATGTCTTTGCTGTCTCCTCCTCTGTGTGTTTGGCCTTCTGCGCTGCCTCCCTGCGGGTTCCGGACCCGGGACGTGGCGGAGGCGCCGTGTCCCGGTGGTGGCTTTTTATCTCGCCGTTTTGAACGCGGGCCATGCCGGTCGGCTCCTTGCTCTCTGTAGTGTTTGTTAAGCGGCGGAGGAGGGGGCATGGCGTCGTTTGTTGCGCATGTTCGGTTCTGTGACGTTTGTATTGCGGCCATTTTGTGTGTGAGGGATTTTTGCGCATGCGTGGTAATGTTTTTTTCGGGGGATGTTTTGGGGGTGTTGTGTGGTGTTTCGGGGTGTTTTTGTGGGTGGGTAATGTACCTCGGGGTATGGATGAGTGGCCCTGTTTTTTTGGTGTGTGTGGGTAATGTAGTTTTGGCGTGCATTTGCCCCGTTGCACGACCAATTCCCTTTTATATATATAATGACGTATTTAAATAAATATATATATATATATATATAATAAATTACATATATGTAAATGACAAAAGAGCAGAATATTAAAAATAGCATCTATATATAATAAAATAATAAATTATATATATATAAATAAATAGTGTATATATATAATAAAAGAAATTACATATATCTAAATCACAAAGATCATAATAAAATTTACCTATATATATATACTATATATATATAATTATCTATAATAATATAATATGTTATATAGATATAGACATATATTTTAGAATATGTGTGATAAGGCTGTGTGTTTCTGCAAGCAGTGCAATGCCCTTTGGACTGTGACGCAAGCCAGAACGGGGAGGGGCGTGGCCTGGGAACAGGCCCCGCCCCTTCCCGACCAGGCCCCGCCCCCTCGCTCCTTCCTCGGGAGGCAGCCACGCGGAGCCGCCTGCGTCCACGTGACGCGCCTTGAGCGGCGGTGTGACGTCACCCCCGCGCACGCGCACTGAAAGCCAGGCCTTTCCCGGCCCTCTGTTCGCTTGTGCTTCGCTTTCCGTTTCCTGCCGGAAGCCGGAGGGCGGGACTTCCTTTTCCGGGTGCGGGTCCCCCTCAGGCGGAGGGCAGCGGCGGCGAGCGGGCGAGCGAGCGGAGAAGGCGAGGCGGGCGAGGCGAGGCGCGGAGGCCCCGGAGCCGAGAGCGGAGTGAGTGCGGAGTAGGCCGCGCGGCTAGGCCCGGCAGGCAGGGGCAGGCCTCGAGGAGGAGGAGGAGGAGGAGCCGGAACCAGGCTAGGCCGCAAAGCCCCGGGCTCGCCTAGCCAGGCCTCCCGCGAAGGCGCCTCCCGGGCCGGACCGGGCCTAGTGGGGGATTGAGGCCTTCCAGGGGAAGGAGGCGAGAAGCGGCCACGGGGGAGCAGAACTGAGGAGATTAGGCAGGCGGAGGGGGCATCCACACAGTGGGGTTGATGCGGATTAGTACCTTTTTGACGGGAAAGAGGAAAAAGCAAGGTTTCTGGGGGAAAGCGAGTTGTCACTGAGGACAACTTCTGCTCCATTGGAGTCATTTGGACTCCTGAGGAGATCATACAGGCCGAGGGGGGTATCTACACAGTGGGATTAATGCGGATTAGTACCTTTTTGATGGGAAAGAGGAAAAACAAGGATTCTGAAGTGGAATGGGGGGAAAGTGAGTTGTAACTGAGGAGAACTTCTGCTCCATTGGAGTCATATGGACTCAGGATGAGGTCATAGAGACTGAGAGTGTATCTACACAGTGGATTTAATGCGGATTAGCCCCACTTTGATGGGAAAGAGAGGAAAAGGAATGTGTCTGAAGTGGAATGGGGGGAAAGTGAGTTGTAACTGAGGACAACTTCTGCTCCATTGGAGACATATGGACTCAGGATGAGGTCATAGAGACTGATTGTGTATCTACACAGTGGATTTAATGCGGATTAGCCCCACTTTGATGGGAAAAAGAGAGAAGTGGAAGGTTTCTTCAGAGGAATGGGGAAAGGGGGCTCTAACTCCTTCTCAGATGGAGTCATTTGGACTCCTGAGGAAATTATACAGGCCGAGGGGGTATCTACACAGCGGGATTGATGCGGATTAGCACCACTTTGATGGGAAAGAGAGAAAAAGGAATCTTTCTGAAGCGGGAATAGGGGAAAAGTAAGTTGTAACTGAGGACAACTTCTGCTCCATTGGAGACATATGGACTCCGGATGAGGTCATAGAGACTGATTGTGCATCTACACAGTGGATTTAATGCGGATTAGCCCCACTTTGATGGGAAAGAGGGAGAAGTGGAAGGTTTCTTCAGAGGAATGGGGAAAGGGGGCTCTAACTTCTTCTCAGATGGAGTCATTTGGACTCCTGAGGAAATTATACAGGCCGAGGGGGTATCTACACAGCGGAGGAGTGGTTTTAATGCGGATTAGTCATTTACTTTTTGATGGGAAAGAGATGGGAAAAAAGAAAAAGGTTTCCGAAGTGGAATGGTGGAAAAGGTGAGTTATAACGGAGGAGAACTTTTGCTGCATTGGAGTCACATGGACTCCTGAGGAGATTATGCAGGCCGACAGGTCATCCACACAGTGGGGTTGATGCAGATTAGCACCACTTTGATGGGAAAGAGAGAAAAAGGAATGTTTCTGACGTGGAATGGGTGGAAAATGAGTTGTAACTAAGGACAACTTCTGCTCCATTGGAGTCATATGGACTCTGGATGAGGTCATAGAGACTGAGAGCGTATCTACACAGTGGACTTAATCCGGATTAGCACCACTTTGATGGGAAAGAGAGATAAATGGAAGCTTTCTTCAGAGGAATGGGGAAAGGGAGCTCTAACTGAGGAGAACTTCTGCTCCATTGGAGTCATTTGGACTCCTGAGGAAATTATACAGGCCAAGGAGGTATCTACACAATGGAATTGATGCAGATTAGTACCACTTTGATGGGAAAGAGAGAAAAAGAATGAATGTTTCTGAAGCGGATGGGGGAAAAGTGAGTTGTAACTGAGGAGAACTTCTGTTCCATTGGAGTCATATGGACTCCTGAGGAGATTATGCAGGCCGACAGGTCATCCACACAGTGGGATTGATGCGGATTAGCACCACTTTGATGGGAAAGAGAGAAAAAGGAATGTTTCTGGAATAGGGGAAAAGTGAGTTGTAACTGAGGAGAACTTCTGTTCCATTGGAGTTATATGGAGTCTGGATGAGGTCATAAGAGACTGAGAGCATATCTACACAGTGGACTTAATCCGGATTGGCCCCACTTTGAAGAAAAAGCATGGAATAGAGATAAATAGGAAGGTTTTCTCAGAGGAATAATAAAATTTATTTATTTAAAACTTTTATACCCCGGCCTTCTCACCTCCGAAAGGGACTCAGACCGGCAAACACAAGTATTCAATGATAACATTTAAAATCTAAAAACATCATAAATTTACAATAAAATACAATACAATAAATACATTTTAAAAGCCTTTTGCCAAAGTAAAGTTAAGTCCAACTCAATCCGCATATTCGGTCTGTATCAAGTGGTTAGTGACTTTAGTCGCTTCGCGATCTCCTCGTTCATTCTGCGAAGGCCTCATTGCACAGCCACGTTTTCACCCGCTTCCTAAAAGTCAGGAAGGAGGGAGGGGGAGGATCTAATTTCATTTGGGATGGAATTCCACGGCTGGGGGGCCACCACAGAAAAGGCCCTGTCCCTCGTCCCCACCAGACGCGCCTGCGAAGGAGGCGAGATCGAGAACAGGGCCTCTCTAGAACAGTATTTTTTAACCTTTTTTGAGCCGCGGCACATTTTTTACATTTACAAAATCCTGGGGCACACCACCAACCAAAATGACACTCTAACACAGTAATACATATAGTTTATATGTTTTTAAATGTATTTATACACTCAGTGTGAAACCTGGGCCTGTTTCGATGAACACAACATAAATATGACTTCCTCTCACATGGCTATCATGTCTTCTCTCAGCCTTCTCTTCTTCAGGCTAAACATGCCCAGCTCTTCAAGCTGCTCCTCATAGAGCTTGTTCTCCATACCTTTGTGGAATTTCACCCTGAGTGAAACTTACTTCCAGTTAACTATGGATGTCATGAAGCTGTTATAAACAGTTCCTTTGGGTGTGGGGGGGAGGCAACTCTCAAAAAAATCCAGTAAAATAGTAAAAAAAACCCATTTCCAAGCGGAGAGGCTCAATTTGTTTCTTGGAACCCTGTGAGGGGGCTGCTAGGAGTGGGGAGAGTGCCAATTTCCCACAGCACACCTGATGACCGCTCTTTATTTATACCTCGCCACCACCTTCCCAGAGGTGACTCGGGGCGGCTCACATGAGGCCCAGAAGTGCATTTCAATACAGTAACATATAAAAGAGATAAAGCAACATTACAGTAAAATAAAGGGGGGGATCAAGCATAAAATATAATACACAGTGCAAAGTACAAACACAATCACACTGAGCGAGGCATATGTGCAGGATACAATTATAAAAACGAAGGATGAGATAAAATTAAAAACCTATATATTTGTGGGGAGACTCATGAACAGGGGAGTAGAGACAGCCCTTCATGTGGGGAAGAGACACAGTAAGGACACGCATCATAAGGGAGTATGACAAGGGAGATGTGAGATCATTCTCCAAAAGCGCAACAGAAAAGCCACGTTTTGAGGTTCTTGAAAGTTTCCAGGGTGGGGTCTAGCCTCATCTTGGTGGGCAATGCGTTCCAAAGTCGGGGGGCCACAGAGGAAAAATAGGAAAAGGTGAAAAAAAAGGAACTTCTGCTCAATTGGAGCAAATCCCTTTCAAATGGAAAGTATTGACTCCTGGGGGGATTGTGTAGGCTGCGGATCTATCCACACAGTGGGATTAATTAAGTTTAGCACTGCTTTGATTTGAAAGAGAGAAAATGGAAGGTTTCTTCAGAGGAAAAGGGGAAGGTGAGTTATAACTAAGGAGAACTTCAGCTCAATTGGAGTACAAATGAACTCCTGAGGAGATGATAGACACAGAGTGTATCCACACAGTGGAATTAAAGCGAATGGGTCCCACTTTGAAGGAAGCTTTCTTCACAGGACTGGGGAAAGGGTGTTCATAACTGAGGGGATATTCTGTTCAATTGGAACAAATCCCTCTCAAATGGAAAGTATTGCTCCCAAGGAGTTCTCAGAGACTGGAAGTGTATCTACACCAGGGTTGTCCAGGAAGTCGATCGCGATCGATCAGTCAATCCTGGGACCGAAGAAGGTCGATCCCAGCCGGATGGGGCGCTTCTCAGAGGGGGGCGGAGCCAGGTCGCACCAAGCCCCGTCCCTCCCAGCAGCTTCTCCTTCTCTAGAGAAAGGTAAAAGTTTTCCCCTGACACTAAGTCCACTCGTGTCTGACTCTGGGGGTTGGTGCTCATCTCCATCTCTAAACCAAAGAGCTGGCATTTTCCATAGACATCTCCAAGGTCATATGGCCAGCATGACTGCATGGCGCACTGCTACCTTCCTGCCAGAGCCTCAAGGCTGGAGAGGGAGGGGCGGGGCTTGGCGTGGCCTGGCTCCGCCCCCTCTGGCTTCGGCACTCCCAGCAGCTTCTCCAGGCTTGAGGAGGGCAGGGCCAAGCCAGCTTTGTGCTAGCTATGTCACCACTGGCTTGGCATTGCCATCCTCAAGAACCTGCTGGGAGCTCCAAAGCCAGTGGGAGGGCGGGGCTTGGTGTGGCCTGGCTCCGCCCCTCTGGCTTCAGCTCTACCAGCAGCTTCTCCAGCCTTGAGGATGGCAGTGCCAAGCCAATGGTGGCATAGCTAGCACAAGGCTGGCTTGGCACTGCCATCCTCAAGCCTGGAGAAGCTGCTAGTAGAGCTGAAGCCACAGGGGGACGGAGCTAGGCCACGCCAAGCCCCTCCCCTCTCCAGCCTTGAGGAGGTAGGTAGATCTTTCTGACTTGGTTTTATTATAAGTAGCTCGCATGCTGAAAAAGTGTGGGCACCCCTGATCTACACAATGAGATGAATGCGGTTTCACTCCATTTTAAATGCCAGGCATTTGAACTTCTGTTCAGTTGGAGTAAATCCCGCTCAAATGGAAAGTATTGGTCCTACATCGAAGGATATCCATATGTAATTGGAAGTAAACAGGAATATTCCTTCAGAAGAATGGGAAAGGAGAGTCAACAACTTAGGAGAACTTCTGCTCACGTGGAGCAAATCCCTCTCAAATGGAAAGTATAGACTCCTGAAGAGATTGTGCAGGTAGAGGGGGCATCCACACAGTGGAATTAATGCTGTTTTGCCCCACTTGGATGGAATAGAGAAGAAAAGAAAAAAAATCGTAGTTCAGACCCAGCATCTGGAGGGCACCAGGTTGTCTCTTCCCGTATTAGAATGGACGGGTTTATAGGCTGGAATATACTGTATCAGCGGCTTGGAGTGTTAATTAAAGGTATTGCTTTGGGTAGAGCGCATTGTGGTCTGACAAAACCTGTTCAAGGTGCTCTCAGCCGTCTGTTGTGGTTTCGCATTTACAACTCGGGCAGATTAAAAAGCAGCAGACAAATGACTACGGTTTCTTTCTTGGGAAGTCTCTATTCTTGGTTTCTCAAGGAAGGAAGGGGAGAAATGAGAGGAATGAGAGAAAAGAAGGAAAGGGTGGAAAATAGAAGTCATATTGAGAGATAGGTGAGATATACATTAATATTAATGATCATAATTAAAATGCAGTTTGGGGAGGCTCAAGATATAGCCATGGCATGCATTTTCCCAGATGATGCCTTCTTTGATCTGCTGGCGTTTTAAGGATTGTTTTCCCTGGAACACCTGGTGGTGCAGCGGGTTAAACCACTGAGCTGCTGAAATTGCTGACCGAAAGGTCGGCCGTTCGAATCTGGGAAGCAGGGTGAGCTCCCGCTGTTAGCCTCACCTTCTGCCAACCTAGCAATTTGAAGACATGCAGATGTGAATAGATCATTAGGTACCGCTCTGGCAGGAAGGTAACAGTGCTCCATGCAGTCATGCTGGCCATATGGCCTTGGAGATGTCTATGGAAAATGCCAGCTCTTTCGTTTAGAAATTGAGATTAGCACCAACCCCCAGTCAGGCACGAGTGGACTTAGTGTCAGGGGAAAACCTTTACCTTTCTCTAGAGTAGGAGAAGTGAACTCAACGTTTCTTTAAAAAGGAGTTTATTTGGGCAAGTAAATAAGTATAGATAAGAAACTATCCCAATAATAATAATAATAATGTTATTTCTTACCTCCTTCTCCTCATGCCTCGAGGCGTATTGGATAATGTATTGGATAATCACTGGTGGGGGATAATCCCCCAAATGGGGGATTATGACCTGCTAGGATCATAACCTATTGGATTACGACCAATTGGGAAAACCATAATCAATATATCTTTTAAGAAAAGAAATGGTATCCACGTGTATTTATGCTTGGCAATTAGTTTCCATCTGCTATAAATCAATTCCCAATTGACTCTGAACTTTTATTTATTTATTTCCCATGCTTCTATACCGCCTCTTTCAGCCCGAAGGCGACTTGAGGCGGTGAGCAAGTGGCAACAAGTGCCCATATACAATGCATCACAAGATAAAAACAGTCATATAAAAACATATAAAATTAAGTTAAAAACTACAAAATACAAATCTCAGTTCCACAATCTTAAATTCGGTTTCTGTTTCGTTGTCATAGTAATCCTTTATCTCGATTAAAGTTTATCTGCAAATGCTTGCTCGAAAAGCCAAGTCTTGACTTTCTTACGAAATGTCAGGAGGGAGGGGGCCGATCTGATGTCACTAGGAAGGGAGTTCCAAAGCCGAGGAGCCACCACTGAGAAGGCCCTGTCTCTCGTCCCCGCCAGGTGCGCCTGCAAAGCAGGCGGGACAGAGAGCAGGGCCTCTCCGGATGATCTTAAGCATCTTGATGGTTCATAGGGAGGGATGCGTTCGGACAGGTAAGTTGGACCAGAACCGTTTAGAGCTTTAAAGGCCAAAACCAGCACTTTGAATTGTGCCCGGTAGCAAACTGGTAGCCAGTGGAGCTGGCACAACAGGGGAGTTGTACGCTCCCTGAGTGCCGCTCCTGTTATCAACCTGGCTGCTGTCCGTTGGACCAATTGAAGCTTCCGAGCAGTCTTCAAAGGCAGCCCCACGTAGAGTGTGTTGCAGTAATCTATACGGGATGTAACCAGAGCATGGACAAGTCAGACTTCCCAAGGGAATATGGCAATGCACAAATACAGTAGAGTCTCTTTTAAGCAACTTTCGCTTATCCAACATTCCCTCTTATCTGATGGAAAGATATGGAAGGCCTTATTTGAAAAAGTGATTTTTTAAAAATTATACAAAATGCATAAGGTTGTGGGTGAACTACAACTCACATCGTGCCAGGTGAACCCCCATCAATACGTACTTTGCGCCAGCCGGGGCGCACAGCCCTTAGCTATGCTCACCAGAACGTGGCACAGAGGAGAGGGAGTGAAACAGGTGCTCCTGGCATGATGTGAGTTGTAGTTCACCCACAACCTTATGCATTTTGTATGTTGGATAAGCGAAGGTTGGTTAAACGAGACTCTACTGTATTTCTTCTTGCCTCCTTTTCTTCTTGCCCCGCTTCCCAATTGTTAATCCCCTCCCAAAAGCTTGCAAACCCTCCCCAAAGAAAGAGAGAGCCGCACACACTTTTCCTTGGCGCGCCTTTGGTAAAAAGATGGCGCACAGCTTGCGGGTGGAAGAAAGAAGCAGGAGGATATGGCAGTGGAGGATATTCACAAAAGTTAGTCTTTGACCAATTATAAGCCAGACCCATTCAGCATTGGTTGCCCTTGTTCATTTGCTAGTCTACATCAGCTACTTCATATTAATTTGGCATCTGGTGTCTATGTTAAAAGCCCTTCTTGCATCTTTCGTTGCCCTCCTAGGACCCTGGGGACGTGCCTGAGGTCACTGATCTATATAATGGGGCTTCAGGGTCTTGTCAAGACCACAGGGAGAATTGAAACATGATCTCTTTTTAACTAGAGTACCTAGCTAAGGGACCATGTGTTTAGGAAGTCGTTTGCAGTTAACTATAATGTTGCTTTTGACCCCCCAACAGTTTGTTTTTGGGAAAGCCTAGCTTTTCCTGGCATGGTGATACAATCAGCCCTCCTCATTCGCTGGGCTTAAAGGCCAGTGAAAAACCGAATGAAGCAGGATGACTGTACAAGTCAGGACTTTGTTATCAGTTCTGGCTTGTCTTCCATGACAGTGATGGACCTCTACAGGTGACATGTGCTTCCACTCGATATTAGAAGACACATTCTTGTTTGCTGGATAGGAAACATGGTGTGCAGGAACTGTAGGTGGTCCCCGTTTGGTGAGTGAGGACCACTTAAGGCAGTGTTTGCCAACCGCTGTGACGCAGCACAGTAGTGTGCCGTGACTGACCTGCTGTGCTGCGAAAAAAGCTCTCTGCCCCCCTTACTTCCCCTCTCCTGCTGCTTGGGGGAGGAGGAGGAAGGGCCGGTCGGCGGCAAAAAAAGAAGGGGCCGGGGCGCTGCCTCCTTCGGCCGTTTCCCCAGCCAGCCTCCAATCCGCCATGACTCCCGCCCCTCACTCACTGAAGCCGAGCGGAGGAGGAGCCCTGCCCACTGAAGCCCGTCCAACGCTCATGCTCCTTCTCCGCGCGGCTTCAGCAAGCGAGGGGCGGGAGTCATGGCGAAGAACTGCGCCGGTGATGGGGGCCATGACTCCCGCCCCTCGCTCACACTGCCCCCTCAAGGCTGGAGAAGCTGTGGGAGCTGAAGCCGGGGGAGGGGCCGGAGCATGGCTGGGCCTGGCTCCGCCTCCACCCCAGCTTCAGCTCTCCCAGAGCTTCTCCAGCCTGGAGGGGACAGTGCCAAGCCAGCATTGTGCTGGCTCTGCCACTGCTGGCTTGGCACTGCCCCCTCAGGGCTGGAGAAGCTGTGGGAAAGCTGAAGCCGGGGGAGGGGCGAGGCATGGCGCGGCCTTGCCCCGCCCCCTCCCCCCGGCTTCAGCTCTCCCACAGCTTCTCCAGCCTTGAGGGGACAGTGTCAAGCCAGCATTGTGCTGGCTCTGCCACTGCTTGCTTGGCACTGGAGAAGCTGTGGGAGAGCTGAAGCCGGGGGGAGGGGGCATGACGCGACCTGGCTCCTCCCCCTCTCCTGGCTTCGGCACTCCCAGCAACTGCTCCCAGCGGGCCACCATCCCCCCAGCCGTTCTTTACTGTGTTAGAGTGCCATTTTGTGTCATTTTGGTAGGTGGTGTGCCCCCGGATTTTTTTAATGTTAAACGTGTGCCGCAGCTCAAAAACATTTGGGAAACACTGACTTAAGGCAGTGCTTGTCAACCTTCCTAATGCCGCGATCCCTTAACACAGTGCCTCATGTTGTTGTGACCCCCAGCCATAAAATTATTTTCGTTGCTACTTCAGAACTGTAATTTTGCTCCTATTTTGAATTATGTAAATATCTGATATACAGGATATATTTTCATTCACTGGACCAAATTTGGAACAAATACCACATATGCTCAAATTTGAATGCTAGTGGGGTTTGGGGGATTAATTTTGTCACTTGGGAGTTGTAGTTGCTGGGATTTATAGTTAACCTACGACCAAAGAGCATTCTGAACTCCATCAACGATGGAATTGAACCAAACTCGGCACACAGAACTCTGATGACCAACAGGAAATACTAGAAGAGTTTGGTGGGCATTGACCTTGAGTTTTGGAGTTGTAGTTCACCTACATCCAGAGAGCACTGTGGACTCTTAACAATGATAGATCTGGACCAAACTTGGCACAAATACTTAATAGTCCAAATGTGAACACTGGTGGAGTTTGGGGAAAATAAACTTTGACATTTGGGAGTTGTAGTTGCTGGGATTTATCGTTCACCTACAATGAAAGAGCATTCTGAACCCCACCATCAATAGTATTGGGCCAAGCTTCCCACACAGAACTCCCATGATGACCAACACAAAATACTATGTTTTCTGATGGTCTTTGGCGACCCCTCTGGCACCCCTTGCAACACTCCCAGGGGTCCTAACCCCCAGGTGGAGAAACCCTGACTTCAGGTTTGCAGTAGGTCCTGTTTAAGATGGTCTCCCTACATTGGTTCGCGGATGCTCTTAACATTTTCTGTTGATCTTTGGAATGGGAGCTGGCCATGATTGATTCTGAACATCCTCTCCCGTAAAGTTGAGCCTTACAAGGGACCTGTTGGCGATCAAACTATTGTATTTTCTCGAGTCTCATGAGCCATTGAATCTAATGTGCACCCCCGTTTTCAAAGCCCTGAAACAAAAAATAGGATTTGCTGCCGAATGTCATGCGCAAAAAGCATCCTAAGGTACCCTCTTTGTAATATGGCCATTCCAGTTGCTTAGAATTCCTTCTTTAGAGACAAAAGTGTGTGGACACCATCACTTCCAGCAGTGGAAAGGGAAACCTTGGATGCATCTATGTTGTAAAACAGGGCTGCCCAGAAAGTCGATCGCGATCGACCAGTTGATTGCCGGACCAAAGGAGGTCGATTGCAGCCGGATGGGGCGCTTCTCAGAGGGGGTGGAGCCAGGCCGTTCCAAGCCTCGCCCCCTCCCCGGCTTCGGCACTCCCAGCAGCTGCTTCAGCCTTGAGGAGGGCAGGGCCAAGCCGGCCTTGTGCTAGCTATGCCACCACTGGCTTGGCACTGCCATCGTCAAGCCTGGAGAAGCTGCTGGGAGCTCCAAAGCCAGAGGGGAGGGGGAGGGGCTTGGCTCCGTCCCCTCTGGCTTCCGCTCTACCAGCAGCTTCTCCAGGCTTGAGGAGGCATAGCTAGCACAAGGCTGGCTTGGCACTGCAATCCTCAAGCCTGGAGAAGCTGCTGGGAGCTCCAAAGCCGGAGGGGCAGGGCTTGGCGCGGCCTGGTTCCGCCCCCCTTTGGCTTCCGCGCTACCAGCAGCTTCTCCAGGCTCGAGGATGGCAGTGCCAAGCAGTGCCAGGCTGGCTTGGCATTGCCATCCTCAAGCCTGGAGAAGCTGCTGGTAGAGAGCTGAAGCCAGAGGGCGGAGCCAGGCTGCGCCAAGCCCCTCCCCTCCAGCCTTGAGGAGGTAGGTAGATCTTTCTGACTTGGTTTTATTATAAGCAGCTCGCATGCTGAAAAAGTGTGGGCATCCCTGTTGCAAAATGAATCCACTTTAATTGCCTTGGTTCAATGCTATGGAATCACAGGGGTTGTAGTTTGACAAGGTCTTGAGCCTTCTCTTGATGCCTCACCAAACTACAAATCCCAGGATCCCTTCGCATTGAGCTGTGGCCATTAAATTAGAGATGGCATCCCTCAAAGAGGAGCTCCAAGTGCAGCTTTCTCTTTGGCTCAGCATTATAATGACCGTATTATGCAAATCTAACCCTCACTTTAATTTTGACGATGTCATTCAGCCCAAAAAGGTGAGCATTAGATTCAGATCAAAAGGGTGGTTGGGCAGAGCCTGTAAGTTAGAAAACCGAGAGTGTGTCGCACCCAGCGTTTCATAGAGGCCCAGAGGAAAGCTGCCTTCTGGATTTTCTCCCCTTTTAGCCTTGTGTTGACTCAGAATTATTTGATAGAGCAGGGCTGTCCAACCGGCGACCCGCAGGCCGTATACGGCCCCCCAACCCCTTCCCCACGGCCCCCTACCCTCCTGCAAGATATCTGCTTTTTAAGATTTCCCCCAAAAAAATTTCAAAATATTTTTTTCGAATATTTTATTAATTTTTCCGGTCCCGGGAGGGGGTGAGGGGCGGGGCGGGAGGAGGAGCAGGCTCCCTTCCTCCTCCTACTTCCCTCCCTCCCCCCTCTCTCTCTTTCCCCCTTTCATTCCTTCCCTTTTCCACCACTTGAAAGAAAGCGGGAAGGAGAGAGTGCACGAGCGAGAGGGGGCGTGGCCAGAGCGAAAAAGGGGCGGGCCGAGTTTGGAGCGCACGGGGGATGCTCATCCATTCCCTTTCCGGCTTCCTCCTCTTCTGAGGATTCCTGCCAAGTTTGGTCCTGATCCATCATTATTTGAGTCCACAGTGCTCTCTGGATGGAGGAGAACTACAACTCCCAAACTCAAGGTTCAGTACTTTCTGTTGCTCTCATGAGAGTTTAGGTTTGATTCAACATGGCAGAGGAATGCTTTGATTGTGTTTTCCCCTTATGGCAGAAGGAGATTGGACTGGATGGGCCTTGGAGGTCTCCTATTCCAGGAACCCATTGTTATTATTATTATTATCATCATCAGAGGCTGAATGGCCATCTGAGGAATGCTTTGATTGTGTTTTCTCCTTATGGCAGAAGGAGGTAGGACTGGATGGCCCTTGGAGGTCTCCTATTCTAGGAACCCATTGTAATTATTATTATTATTATCGTCATCGTCATCATCAGAGGCTGAATGGCCATCTGTGAGGAATGCTTTGATTGTATTTTCCCCTTATGGCAGAAGGAGGTAGAACTGGATGGCCCTTGGAGGTCTCCTATTCTAGGAACCCATTGTAATTATTATTATTATTATCATCATCATCCTCAGAGGCTGAATGGCCATCTGTGAGGAATGCTTTGATTGTATTTTCCCCTTATGGCAGAACGAGGTAGGACTGGATGGCCCTTGGAGGTCTCCTATTCTAGGAACCCATTGTAATTATTATTATTATCATCATCATTAGAGGCTGAATGGTCATCTGTGAGGAATGCTTTGATTGTGTTTTCCCCTTATAGCAGAAGGAGATTGGACTGATGCCCCTTAGAGGTCTCCTATTCTAGGAACCCATTGTAATTATTATTATTATTATTATTATTATCATCATCATCAGAGGCTGAATGGCCATCTGTGAGGAATGCTTTGATTGTATTTTCCCCTTATAGCAGAAGGAGATTGGACTGGATGGTCTCCTACTCCAGGAACCTGTTGTTGTTATTATTATTATTATTATTATTATTATTATTATTAGCAGAGGCAGAATGAATATTATGCCTTATCATTCAGGGTTATAGGCCTGTGTGGAAGGGCTTTGGCTTCTTATTTGACTTCCTTTCCACACATCTGAATAAAATCCCATGTTATTTGCTTTAAACCAGATTATATGAGTGTGGACTCCGATAATCCAGTTCAAAGCAGGTATTCTGGGTTATATGGCTGTGTGAAGGGCCCTGAGTCCACACTGCAATATAATCCAGTTCAAAGCAGGTTTTGTGGGGTTTCCTGCCTGGATATTCTGAGTTATATGGCTGTGTGGAAGGGCCCTGAGTCCACACTGCAATATAATCCAGTTCAAAGCAGGTTTTGTGGGGTTTCCTGCCTGGATATTCTGAGTTATATGGCTGTGTGAAGGGCCCTGAGTCCACACTGCAATATAATCCAGTTCAAAGCAAGTTTTGTGGGGTTTCCTGCCTGGATATTCTGAGTTATATGGCTGTGTGGAAGGGCCCTGAGTCCACACTGCAATATAATCCAGTTCAAAGCAGGTTTTGTGGGGTTTCCTGCCTGGATATTCTGAGTTATATGGTTGTGTGGAAGGGCCCTGAGTCCACACTGCAATATAATCCAGTTCAAAGCAGGTTTTGTGGGGTTTCCTGCCTGGATATTCTGCGTTATATGGCTGTGTGAAGGGCCCTGAGTCCACACTGTAATATAATCCAGTTCAAAGCAGGTTTTGTGGGGTTTCCTGCCTGGATATTCTGAGTTATATGGCTGTGTGGAAGGGCCCTGAGTCCACACAGCAATATAATCCAGTTCAAAGAAGGTTTTGTGGGGTTTCCTGCCTGGATATTCTGCTATATGGCTGTGTGAAGGGCCCTGAGTCCACACTGCAATATAATCCAGTTCAAAGCAGGTTTTGTGGGGTTTCCTGCCTGGATATTCTGCGTTATATGGCTGTGTGAAGGGCCCTGAGTCCACACTGCAATATAATCCAGTTCAAAGCAGGTTTTGTGGGGTTTCCTGCCTGGATATTCTGAGTTATATGGCTGTGTGAAGGGCCCTGAGTCCACACTGCAATATAATCCAGTTCAAAGCAGGTTTTGTGGGGTTTCCTGCCTGTTGAACTATAATCCAGTTCAAAGCAGGTTTTGTGGGGTTTCCTGCCTGGATATTCTGAGTTATATGGCTGTGTGGAAGGGCCCTGAGTCCACACTGCAATATAATCCAGTTCAAAGCAGGGACTGGAACTTGAGACTGGGATTTTGGTGTACATCTTTATCTCCAAGTCAAAGCCCTGGTGTCCTCCACAGACACCTCCAAGGCGGGGAAGGGGCGGGGCAGGGGTGGAGCCGGGGAGGGGGCAGAGCCGGGGGCGGAGGCAGACCCTTCGGCCCCCCAGGTCATCAGTAACCGGAATTCCGGCCACAGGTCCGGTAGAAGTTGGACAGCCCTGCGATAGAGCTTTTTCCAAGTCTTCAAAAGCCTATTGTATCCTGGCTAACCAGAGAAGAGTATACAGACCACTTGACAGCTTTCCCTTGTGTGGCAGTGTAGAGATGAGATTGCTTTTGGAAAGGTGAGGCCCTGACGCGCATGGGTTGGATCTTTGCCCTTCCCGGTGTATCAAAGAAGTGTGCGTGTTCTGGGTGATGGAGTCAACGGAGCACAGAATGCCTCCACAACAAGAAAATGATTCATTGTGCCTAAAAGTGGCCGTTGTGAAACCTGTAAGACCTCCTTTTGTGCATTTTATATATGTTTGTGTATATAAGTGTGTGTATGCATCTGCAGTTACAGAGATCGCAATGATTAGAGATATTTGCCTATAGGGATGTACATTTATTCACAGACAGGCTTTTATATCATTTAAGGCATTTTGCTTCCCAAAACATTGGAAAAAATAGAGATATAATAAAGGGTGCAGGCATCTACACAGACGGGGTGGGCAATTATTTTTTCCAAGTGGCCACACAAGAACCAAAAAATATTATGGAGGGCTGCACCTAAAGGCTGAACTACATTCTAACCTACATTATTTATTTATTTATTTATTTGCTATATTTACTATATATTACACAACATTAATAATAATAATAATAATACACTTTATTTATATTTCGCACTTCTCACCCCGAAGGGGACTCAGTGCAGATTACAGAACACATACAGCAGACAATTCCTGCCGATTTTTGGACATACAAGACATACATGGGAAGATCTTTCTGGACTGAGCAATGTTCTGTTTTCTGGGCCTGCAGGGGGAAGCACTCGGCGATCTGAGGCGGCTCATCGCCCTGGCGACCTGGAAGACGATCAAGTCTTCTGGGTCGCCAGGGCAATAAGCCCCCCGCAGGTTGCGGACTGCTCCTGCTGCAGGCCCAGATCACCTACAGGGATGCAGAAACTCCAAAGCCGCTGCTCCTCCGGCCTGTCTGCCGACGCAGGCCTCACAGAGGCCCCGCCCCCGACACCCTTCTCCCCGGGCCGGACAGAACCGGCTGCCAGGCCGGATCCGAGCCACGGGCCGTGGGTTGCCCACCCCTGTGCGCAGATGTGTGTATACCCACATGTAAAGATACACACCCATATATATACACACACATATGTACCTGCATGTAAATATATGTGTGTGACCTACATGTAAAGATACACACACAGACATATATATATATATATATGTACACATATACATATGTGCCTGCGTGTGTATATATATAAATACCCACATGTAAATATATATATACACACACATATGTACCTGCATGTGTATATATCTCCACATGTAAAGATATATATACACACATACATGCAGGCACATATGTATATGAGTTACAACAAACAATTGTAGACATAAATTATTTATGTCTCTGTTTGTATACACACATATAGATAGATAGGGATAAACATGCATTCATATACATACACGTAGCCATATTTATGTGTGTGTGTGTGATATGAATGTTTTAGTGTGAATCGTGACTACACATTCAGGCATACTTTGCAGCATTTGCAAAACCACTGTAACATTCTCTTATCTTGTCCTCTCATGCCCAACACGGTATCCCTATAATAAGCAACAGTTCTTTATTCTCCCTAGAAGATCCTTGGCCTCAGAGGTCACCCAAAAGAGTCGAGGAGGCACACCTTGCCGTACTTCCCTTGCCTTCTCTCTCTGTAAGGAAGATGTGTTCACAAACGCCCCTCTCTAGAAACACGGTGTGCATTTAGCAGCCCTTTGGTCTCATTTCCAGCAAACACCTCCCTAAGATATTTTAACTCTTGTGTTTGCCAACATGTCGTGTTTGGCTTGGATCATGTTCCGGGAGGGTTCTGAGTCCGTTCCTGTATGTTTCCAGTTTTAGCAGATGGTCAGGGTTCAGCGGCTGTTGCTGTGTGAATGGCATTTGTGTCTTTTCCAGCGCAGAGAGCACGATGAAGGCTTTCCGGGCCTCGCTGTGTGTCTCAGCTCGAAGCCAGATTTACAACATGGGGGCGAAAATAAAATTCAAACCCTAAGAATGGTGACACATAGCTTTAAGAGGCCCAGCTGTTTGGGCAAACCGGAAGGCGTCGCAGTCATGTACTTTCAGGTGTTCAGGTTCACATGTATTATCTCTATAGCAGCCCTTCAGGTGTGGCAGGTATTACTATTATAATATTTTTCTTGCTTTTATCTCTTGCTTGAGGTATATTCCTCTTATGGAAGGTTTAGATCTGAGATGAGTAATTTGACGGATAGATAAATAGATAGAATAGATATTGAAACCAGGTCACTCTGACCTTTTCAGTCTGTTGTTTGTGCTTTGAAATACTTCGTTAGGCTGCACATAGTTTCATTTCCTGCTGTTTAGAAACCTAGCCTTTTCTGTTCAGGGATTACCATCTTCACCTATATTTCTACTGCTCCTCTTGTGTGTAAAAGTAGATAAATAAACAGCTATGAATGTTATTGGTATCAGGGGAATGCTAATGCCTGCTCACTTCTTCTCCTCTTCTCCAGCAAATGGCTGCTAAAATTGGAGAGATCCCTCACTTGAATAATTCTGCACCACTTGTGGACCCCTCAGTCTACAGTTACGGAGTGAAACGGCCCCTGGATGATGGAAGTAAGTGCTCCCGCTTTCCCCTTAGTTGTTGTTTTGGAAGTAGAGGCGAAAGAGGTATTTCTACCAAAGGACTCATTTCAAAAGGTCCAGATAAACTGGAATCCCCCCCCCAGAAGACTGTTCTTACATAGGATGGTGATATTTGGCCATTGAGACCGACCATGTATTCTCAATTCTGTGTTCTGTGTATGTATCATGAGTTCTTGCTGTTGTGAGTTGCTTATCACATTTCAGCAATATTCTTCTTCTCTGACCTTTCTTACGCAGGATTCTTCTTTCTCGTCTGTTTCTGCTGTTAATTAGATATATTGAGAATGGTGAGTGGCTGAAAACTAATTTCAGATCCACCGCAGTCATTGGCATTGCCCTAAGACAGGGCTGCCCAGAAAGTCGATCACGATCGACTAGTCGATCCCCAGTCCATATGAGGTAGCTCGTAGCCGGATGGGGCGCTTCTACACACATGCACCCTGCGCGCGCTCCCGCCGCCTTCCGCCCGCGCGGGGTTTCTTCCGCCAATGAGGCTTTACTGGGCGGACCCTGGCGCTCATCTCTTGACACGGTGTAATGACGTGACCTCCCATTGGTTGCTCCTGGAGGGGGGCGGGAGCAAGACGAAGGCGCGCGCAGGGATAGGTTGCGAGGCTGCGGGAGGGAAGGAGTGAGTGTGTTGTGTGTGAGAGAGAAAAGGCCTCGCCAGAGGAAGATGGGCCCCTCGGTGGGGCTGCAGCTGATGAGCGCACCCTCGACGCCGGTGAGTGAAGCCTGGACGGAGTGGTGACGTGACCGGCCATTGGTTGCTCCTGGGGGGCGGGAGCAAGGCGAAGGCGCGCGCAGGGATAGGATGCGAGGCTGCGGGAGGGAGTGAGTGAGTGTGTGTGTGTGTGAGAGAGAGAAGGCCTCGCCGGAGGAGGATGGTTCCCGCGGTGGGGCTGCAGCTGACGAGCGCACCCTCGGCGCCGGTGAGTGAAGCCTGGACGGGGCCCCAGTGCCGCCGAAGTGAGAGAGAGACAGGGCGGAGCGCGATGCAGGGCCCCATCCAGGCTTTACTTATCAGTGTCGAGGGCTCGCTCGTCAGCTGCAGCCCCATCGCGGGGACCATCCTCCTCCGGCGAGGCCTTCTCTCTCACATACACACACTCACGGCGGAGAACTGGGAGTGCGCCAGGTAGATCTTTTTGACTTGGTTGTTATTAAGATAGCTCGCATACTGAAAAAGTGTGGGCACCCCTGCCCTAAGATGAATCCTTGAATTGTTATGGGACTGCTACCATTTGAATGTTATGGTATCGCTACCTTGTGAATGTTATGGGCTCGCTACCGCCACCGGGACTGTCGCGCAGCTGACTGGGAGTCAGCTGCATTAAGATCACTACTGACCGAATGGTCACGAGTTCGAAGCCAACCTGGGTCGGAGTGAGCTTCCGACCAAAATTGTGTAGCTTGTTGTCGACCTTTGCAGCCCGAAAGACGGTTGCATCTGTCAAGTAGGAAATTTAGGTACCACTTTGTGGGGAGGCTAATTTAACTGATTTACAAGGCCATAAAATTCTCCAGGAAGTATGCAAAGAATGAGGAAGCGACAGCTCCCCCAGTGGCCAGAAGCTGGAATGTTAAATATCCTCTGAGTGTCTGTTTATATGTGTTGTGTGTCTATGGCAGTGATTTTCAACCTTTTCTGAGCCGCGGCACATTTTTTACATTTATAGAATCCTGGGGCACACCACCAACCAAACTGACACTCTAGCACAGTAATACATATAGTTAATATGTTTTTAAATGTATTTATACACTTACTTAGTGTGAAACCTGGGCCTGTTTCGATGAACACAAAATAGATATCCTGGCAGGAATGGTAGAAAGACACACACGAAGCTCAACGTGCAGCTGCAGCACTAATTCTAACTTTGTTTACTTAGCCGCGTCTAAACGAATCCAAGATGGCACGACCATAGCACTCTCGTGCCACTTCTTAGGTGACGCGAGAGTGCTATGGTTGCATTTCTTAAAGGGACAGATGCGTCTTATAGTTTATATATGAATGAAGTTTGAAAATAATTTCCCACGGCACACCTGATGATCTCCCACACACTGGTGTTCCGCGGCACACTGGTTGAAAATCACTGGTCTATGGTATTGAATGTTTGCCATACATATACATTGTAATTCGCCCCGAGTCCCTTGTGGGGTGAGAAGGGTGGAATATAAATACTGCAAATAAATAAATAAATAAATTTTTGAATGTTATGGGGTCACCACCTTTTGAATGTTAAGTTTTGGCTTGTGGTTTTTTTAAAGATGTCTTAAAGCCGGCTGTGAGGTGGCGTCATGCAATGCGATGTTGAAGTGGTCCCACTTTCAAAGGAGAAATAATGTCATTTCCCATCTTTATTTGGTCTTGAGGGAGGATATATATCCAAATGCATGTTGGCAAGTGTTTTGGGTTTCTCTTGTAGAATTGTGGAGTTCATATTTGTCTCAAATGTGTCGCCAAAGGTTTTCATGCCTGGAATCACTGGGTTGCTGTGAGTTTTCCGGGCTGTATGGCCATGTTCCAGAAGCATTCTCTCCTGACATTTTGCCAATTTAGAGAGTATTGAGAGTAAAACTAGCAGTCCAGGAATACAGTAGCCACCAAAAATGACCCCAGCACCCACTCTTATGAAAGTTGTCCAAAAGAAAATCTCTGTTGCCCATAGCAACCACTCACAGCCCTGCTTTCATTTTACCTCATCAGTTGAAGAAATAACCACCAATGACAGCACAACTTTTCTTTTGCCTCAACAGTAGAAGAAATGCCAATCAGTCGCAGAGCAGCTATCATTTCACCTCAGCAGTATAAGAAATGAAAGCTGAGTTTTGATTGGTTGCTGTTGGCAATGCAAATCATACAGGGGAAGTCAATGTGTTTGGGATTCTTAGCGCTGGAGGTTTCGCTGGCCATGGTACGAGTTTTAGGAGGTGAATTGAGAAGAAGAAGAGAAACAGAATCATCTCAACAACTACTTTTATTTACTTTCGCATACATTTCATATCAGACTGAGTCACAGCAAAGCGTGGCCGGGTTAAGCTAGCAATATATAAATATTATATCGTCGTATTGTTTTATTATTAGTATTATATTGTATTACAATATTATAATCAATATTATATATATCTACAATATATTATAGTATCATCATAGTACAATATTGGTATTATATTAGTATATTGTCTTGTACCATTATACTGTAATATTTTTTAGTAATATTACATATATTTAATATGCAATTATATTGCATTATTAGTATTATATTATTAGCATAGTACAATATTAGTATTATATATTACTATATTGTACTATACCACAATACTGCAATAGTATTAGTAATCTCTCTCGGCATTACTTCGCGAACGAAGATTCTTAGGAAGGACTCATCCCACACTTTTTACAAGTGCGTTGATGACTAAAAAGACCAATCTGAGATAAGCAAGTTTGGTTGCAGAAAGCACAGCAGAAAGTCTCCCTGGGTGATGTTGTTTCCAAGTTGCAGTTCTTTCTGCGTTGTTGCTTCTCTTCGAGACCCATTCGGCGTGTCTGCAGCATTGTGGATAGTGCGTCTCCATGCCTCCTGATGTGAGGCCAGGGTGGACCATTGATGGTGATCAATCTGGCCGAGCCTGAGTATTAGTAATATTACATGTAACGTATAATATACTATTATTATATTATTATATTGTATTATTATTAGTATTGTAGTATAATATTATGATCAATATTATATGTACATACAATATTACATATATATAATATACATTTATTATATTGCATTATTAGTATTATATTATTAACATAGCACAATATTAGTATTATATATTACTATATTGTACTATACCACTATACTGCAATAGTATTAGTAATATTACATGTAATATATAATATACAATTATTATATTGTATTAATATTAATATTATATTGTATTACATTATGATATTAGTATCAATAATATATATATATATAATATATATTATTAGCATAGCATAATATTAGTATTATACTGTATATTACTATATTGTTGCTGGGGGGAGGGGCTCCCAACTGATGAGCCAGGAGACATGGTGCAACTGTGTCTTCCTGGCTCCCCTTCTTCACTCTGGCCCCTTCTTGATAAATATGGACTAGAACAGGCCTGGGCAAACTTCGGCCCTTTCTCTAGGACTCTTAGGCTTCAACACGTTACTGGCTGTTAGGAATTATGGACGCTGAAGTCCAAAACCCCTGGAGGGCCAGAGTTTGCCCATGCCTGGACTAGAACCACGAAGTTCCTGTAAAAATGGAGCTAAGGCTCATACTTTCTTGATGATCTGAGTCCGGGGAATGGCCAGCCCTCCTAGGAAGTGGCCTTGCGAGAGATGCAGTCGTTGCCCGGTCAGTCCAAGGCTGGCTTTCGCCCAGATGGCCCTGGAATCTGCTGACTGGGCAGATTGTCTCTTTGGGAGCCAAAAGTGTCATCCTAAATCAACATGGCCTGAAAATTGCGTTAAGCTTGTTGTCTCTGAGAGGTGGCCCTCTGCCCACTGTTTCTTTCATGACGGATTTTCGGACTCCTTTAGGCATCCTGAGGCCCTCCAGACAATGCCATGATGCCGGTCCACCAGGAGAGTATGAATCATAACACTGGGGAACACAATTTTCATTGACGCTTTTGACTATTTATTTACGACATTTATATGCTGCCCTTCTCTCCCCGAAGGGGACTCAGAGCAGCTTACAAGTAAAATGTAAATACAATATATTATATTATTGCCATATATTAATATTATATTATTATTACATTAATAACATTATATATTAATAGTATATATCAGGGCTGTCCAACTGGCGGCCCAGGGGCCGGATCCGGCCCCCAGCCTGTTTGGCACGGCCCAGCTATGCCCCCAGCCGCCATTTTTAATTTTTTTAAAAAATCTAATTTTTTAAAAAATGGCGGACGCCGGGGGAGGGCGGGGCAGGGAGGAGGAAGAGAGCTCCTCCTCCCTCCCTGCACCGCCTCCCGTCCTCTCTCTGCGCCGAACAGGAGGAGTAGGCGGCGCCAGGGCAGCGCGTCACGCCAGGCCTGTGACGCCGCCCCTGGCGCCGCCTACTCCCTTTTCGGCGGCTCCCCCTCCCTAGGAAGGGCGGGGAGCCGCGCAAGGGGAGGCGCCAAGGAGGCCAGGCGTCACAGGCCTGGCGTGACGCGCACCCCTGGCGCCGCCTCACTTTTTTTCGGAGCTCCCTCCCTAGGAAGGGGGGGGCCGCCGAAAAGGAGGGAGTAGGCGGAGCCAAAGGGCAGCGTCACGCCAGGCCTGTGACGCGCTGGCCTTGGCGCGCCTTCTGCTCTCCTCCTCCTCTTTCCCGGGCGCCGTGTCTTTCCTCTGCGCCGCGGCGCCGGACAGCCGTGGTGCCCGGGAAAGAGGAGGAGGAGGGAGGGGAACGCTGTGGAGAAGGAAGAGAGGTGCAGAGAGGGGTCCCTTGCACCTCCCTTCCTTCCTCCACAGCAAACTGGGCAAAAGGCATGGCGAAATCGCCGTGCCTCTTGCCCAGTTTGACGCCAGGAGAAGGGAAGAGGTGCAAAGGGGCCCCTCTCTGCACCTCCTTCCTTCTCCATTAGCTGCCAACTGGCCCTTGGGCCTATAGAAGTTGGACAGCACTGGTATATATTAATAGTATATATTAATATTATTAATATTATATTAATAATATTATATATTAATAGTATATATTAAATTGTACTATAATATTATACAGTTATAGTTCTGTTGAGAGGCTGGACGAGAGTTTGCAAAAAAAACCAAAAATGAATTCCTCTGCGCATGGCACATACCTTATTTATATGTGCCATGTCAGAACTGTTGGCATCTGAACCAAAAATGACCCCAGTTTGGGAGGGTTTGGTGGGCATTTACCTCGAGTTTTGGAGTTCTAGTTTACCTACATCCGGAGAGCACTGTGGACTCACACAATGATGGATCTGGGCCAAACTTGGCACGATTATTCAGTATAGGTAAATGTGAACAGTGGTGGAGTTTGGAGAAAGTAGACCTTGACATTTGGGAGTTGTAGTTGCTGGGATTTATAGTTCACCTACAATCAAAGGGCATTCTGAACCCCAACAAGGATAGAATTGGGCAGACTACTTTCACAGAACCCCCATGACCAACAGAAAATATTGTGTGTTTTTGATGGTATTTGTCAACCCCTCGCAAGCCCCCCAGAGGCCCTGACCTCCAGGTTGAGAAACACTGCTCTAGGTGCTGATCCCAAACTAAAAATTACTTTAAAGTAGGGGTGCCCACACTTTTTCAGCATGCGAGCTACTTATATTAAAACCAAGTCAGAAAGATTACCTACCTCCTCAAGGCTGGAGAGGGGGAGGGGGCGGGGCTTGGCTGGAGGGGGGCAGAGCCAGGCCGCGCCAAGCCCTGCCCCCTCCCCTCTGGCTTTGGAGCTCCCAGCAGCTTCTCCAGGCTTGAGGATGGCAATGCCAAGCCAGTGGTGACATAGCTAGCAAAAGGCTGACTTGGCACTGCCATCCTCAAGCCTGGAGAAGCTGCTGGTAGAGCGGAAGCCACAGGGGGCGGAGCCATGCCATGCCAAGCCCCGCCCCTCTGGCTTTGGTGCTCCCAGCAGCTTCTCCAGGCTTGAGGATAGCGATGCCGAGCCAGTGGTGGCATAGCTAGCACAAGGCTGGCTTGGTCCTGCCCTCCTCAAACCTGGAGCAGCTGCTGGGGGTGCCGAAGCTGGGGAGAAGTGGGGCTTGGCAGGGCCTGGCTCCGCCCCCTCTGAGAAGCGCCCCATCCGGCTGCGATCGACCTCCTTCAGTCCCGGAATCGACTGGTCGATTGTGATCGACTTCCTGGGCAGCCCTGCTTTAAATTGTCCTGTGTTTTTGGTTGAGAGGAAAGAAAAGGAATACCATGATAGGATTATGTCTGTATTCCTTGTGCATATTCTACTTTTCGAGCAGCAATGAGGCCTTTAACTCCACCCCTATCCATTTCGGTAAATGGGCAGCTGATGGATAGCGGATTATGGATTCCAGGCACCGATCGCGGCAGGTTCTTGTTGCTTTTCTGACACTTTTAGAAGGCGCGAACGCCGGCCCTGCCACTTCCTTTCAAGGAGACTTAATTTGCGCTTTGCGGCCGACTGGAATTGGCTGAACTGACCCGAGCAATGGGCATGAAATGGAGCTTGAAACGCGGAACTGAATTCCCTTTTTCTTCTTTTTCAATTATTTGCTGCGAAATGTGCTTTTGCCTCCCTGAAACAAAGCGGCGGAAAAAAAAGAACCCCTAGTAATTGCCTTGCTTGAAAGAGAAGGAAAGGGGGGGGGACGCCCCTCCTTTGCCCCGGTGTTTCCCCAAAAGAAACGGGAAAATCTGTCATACATTTCTTCCATTTCTGTTTGGATGTTTTAATCTCGCCAAGGGTCGCTGTAAGTCAGAAACAACTCGAAAGGCGCACAACCATAAAATATGTGTAAAAGCCCATTGAGCAAATGGAAATGACGGTTGGCAAATGTCAAATTGGGGTGCTTTCTGGGAAAATGCTTCATCGCCTGGGTTCAGGGGACAATCCCATTTCCTTGAATATGTTTTTACTAAATGGGATTTTTCGCCGGCTGCATAAGTTTGTAAGAAGTTATCCAGAAGTAATGAAAGGAAAGCTTGGGAGAGAGAACGGAGTCAAGTGCGGGTTTCAAGCACCCATTCAAAAGTAATTAGTGCTTGGAAATCATTTTCATTTGAATAGTAAGACTTAACCACTCCATAGCAAAGATTAGTGTTGAATATTACAGGTTGACATGATCCCTGAGTGGAACTGAAGGCACTTGCAAATGATAAACATGGGAATATTTGAATGCTTGAAGACTTCTTCATCCGGGTTTATGCTGTTGGGAGAGTCATCAAGACATGTTGATTATAATCTTAATCTTTGATTTGAGCGGTGTGTCTTGTTGCTCAAACTGTTTTCTCCTTTTTGTCGGAATGTGGCCACGATGACGATGGTTATGCTTTTTCCATCTTAAAAGAGACTCAAAGTGGCAAAGAATGCTACCAAGATCTAAAGATTATAATCCAGGTATGGGCAGTCCCAGGGACCGGATGGGGCCCCTTGGGCTCTTTCCTCTCTCTCTCACCATCCTATCCTTCTCTCCTTCCTTCTTCCTTCCCTCCCTCTTTCTCCTTCACTTCCACCCTTTCCTCCTTCCCTCCGTTTTGTTTTTCCTTCTTCCTTACCTTCCTCCCATCCCGCGTTCTCCTTTCATCCTTCCTTTCCACCCTTCCTTCATTCCCTCTTTCCTCCCTCTCCTTCCTTCCCTTCCACCCTTGTGTCCTTCCTTCCCTCTCCCCTCTTTCCTCCCTCTCCTCCTTTCCCTTTTGTCTTTCTTTCCTTCTCTTTTTCCTTTATCCTTTCCTTCCTTCCTTCCTTCCATCCATCCTTCTCTTCATCCCTTTCTTCTCTTTTGACTTCCTTCCTCCTTCCCTTCCACCCTTCCTTCCTTTTGTCTTTCCTTCTCTCTATCCTGTCTCCTTCCCTCTCTCCTTCAACCCTTCCCTTCCTTCTCTCTTTCCTTCCTCCTTCTCTTCCACCACTTCATCCTTCCTTCTTTCCTCCCTCTCTCTCCTTCCTTCCTTCCCCCCTTTTGTCTTTCTTTCATTCTCTTTCCTTTATCCTTCCTTCCTTCCATCCTTCTCTTTATCCCTTTCTTCCTTCTTCCTTCCTTCTTTTTTCCTTCCCTTCCACTTTCTCCTTCCCTTCCACCCTTCCTTCCTCCCTTCCTCCCTTCCCTCTTTCCCTTCCTTCCTTCCATCCTGCCCTTTCACCCTTTCCTCCTTCCCTCCGTTTTATCTTTCCTTTCTGCTTCCCTTTCACCCTTTCGTCCTTCCTTCCCTTTTATCTTTCTTTCCTTCTCTCTTTCCTTTATCCTTCCATCCTTCTCTTCATCCCTTCCTCCTTCCCTTACTTCCATTCTTCCCATCCACCCTTCCTTCCCTTTTGTGTTTCCTATCTTCCCTCTTCCCTCCCTCCCTCCTTCTCCCTTTCCTTCCTTCCCTTCCTTCCATCACTGGGCAGCCAGTCCTTGCAGGGAGTGCCTGCCATAAACACTGAAATGGTTTCACAAAAGTTCTTCTAAAACTTGATTTCTTTTCTGCGGGAAGAAAGGCTGTGCTTCCGAACGGAGAACAAGGCGAGGAGTAATGGTAGGCTGGAAGAGAGCTGGGTCTCATCGGTCCATAGGCCACCATTCTCTGGAAAGCGGCACGCAAACAATGCAAAGCAACGGATTGTTTTCTATGTGCGCCTTTATTTATCAGTTAAAGCATCTCAATACCTGTCCCTATTGTTAGAGGAAAAACAAAGAGAAAAACTTCAAGCGCCCGATGGTCTTAAAATATTTAAAAACCAATTCAGAACAACTCGGTGAAAGGAAACCTGGGTCAAGTTGGGAAAGCGGTTTGAGTGGCAGGGGCTGCCGTTGACTGGGAAATGGGGCTGAATTTATGCAGTCTTCCCCCCCCCCCCCTTCCCCTTATTTTGCGGTAAAATGATGGGCCGTTAAACTCAAATTGTGCGGGATGGATGTAAAAGGAGGGTCAGCCGGCCCTCCTCCGCTATTTCGGAGGCAGCAGACGGAGAAGTTTTTCTCCCATTTCGATTAGGTCTCTCTCCTCCCCGAGCGAAATGAGTTTGCCTGGCGGCGCAGGGAGGCTAAGATTGTTTACGGCACTCTGGAGCTCCATTGTCCTCTCTTTTCAGGAGGAAAGATGCAACGATAATCACCTTTCTCTGCCAAGGAGGCTCAGGAAGGTCTCTTACTGTCGGCCCCCATTGTCTGCTTGCGAGGCAAAGGTTGTGGGTTTGTGTTTTGTGCAGGGAAAGAAATAGGAAGCGTACTGCAACTTGTGGTGGTTGTATCTAAGTTAAGGTGTGCTTGAATGTATGAATGTTGTAGGTCGAGGTCTTGGATTTTGGAGCACTTTTCAATGCTCCTTCAGTTTAAATAAAGGTGGAAGAAAACTTCCTGCTAGTAGGGAGCAAGCAGGTTGAGAAGCTCAGCCCCCCTCACATATATATATATATATAGAGGGGGACGACGACGACTGACTTTTACTGTTATTGCCAGTTTGAGTACAATTCAGAGTGCTGGCTTTAGCCTATATTTATTTACGACATTTCTATGCCACCTTCCTCACCCCGAAGGGGACTCAGAGCGGCTTACAAGTAAAATGTATTTACAATATATGATATTATTACCACAGTATAATGTTGGTATTATATATTATATTGTAGTACATTGTTTCCCAACCTTTTTTGAGCCACGGCACATTTTTTACATTTACAAAATCCTGGGGCACACCACCAACCAAAATGACACAAAATGACACTCTAACACAGTAATACATATAGTTAATATGTTTTTAAATGTATTTATACACTCAGTGTGAAACCTGGGCCTGTTTCGATGAACACAACATAGATATCCTGGCAGGAATGGCAGAAAGACACAAACTTCCCACACAGAACTCCCATAACCAAGAGAAAATACTATAAGAGTTTGGTGGGCATTGACCTTGGGTTTTGGAGTTGTAGTTCACCTATATCCACAGAGCACTGTGGTCTCAAACAATGTTGGATCAGGACCGAACTTGGCATGAATACTCAATATACCCAAATGTGAACACAGATGGAGTTTGGGGAAAATAGACCTTGACATTTGGGAGTTACAGTTTCTGGGATTTATAGTTAACACACAAACAAAGAGCATCCTGAACTCTTGCAACAATGGAGCTGAACCAAACTTGGCATATTGAACTCTCATTACCAACAGAAAGTACTGCAACGGTTTGCTTGGGAACTGACCTTGAGATTGGAAGTTGTAGTTCACCTACACCCAGAGAGCACTGTGGATTCAAACAATGTTATGTTGTTGTTTGTTTTCACAGAATCACAATGTTGGAAGGAGGCTCACCACTTTAAGGTCCCTAAAACAGGCATGGGAAAACTTGGGCCCTCTGGGTGCTTTGGACTTCAACTCCCACCATTCCTATGAGCCTGAGCCCCTTTCCTGCTTAAGTGGCTGGGGGGGGGGGAGGAAAAGGGCCTGAGGCTGCTAGGAATGGTGGGAGTTGGAGTCCAAAACACCTGGAAGGTCCAAGTTTGCCCATGCCAGCTTTCGACAGAGGCTGGGAAGAAGGGAGCCTGAGTGGAGAAGAAAAAGTGTTTGGCAGGAGGGGGAAGAAAAGGTATTGGAGGTTCCAATTTCCCACGGCACACCTGATGATTGCTCATGGCACACTAGTGTGCCACGGCACACTGGTTGGGAAACACTGTTGTACTATACCACTGGGAGCCCCCGGTGGCGCCATGGGTTAAACCGCTGAGCTGCTGAGCTTGCTGATCTAAAGGCCGCAGGTTCGAATCCGGAGAGCATTGTGAGCTCCTGCTGTCGGCCCCAGCTTATGCCAACCTAGCAGTTCGAAAACATGCAATGTGAGTAGATCATTAGGTACCGCTCCTGTGGGAAGGTAACGGTGCTCCATGCAGTCATGCCCATGGGCCACATGACCTTGGAGGTATTTACCGACAATGCTGGCTCTTTGGCTTAGAAATGGAGATGAGCACCAACCCACAGAGTCGGACACGACTGGACTTAATCTCAGGAGAAAACCTTTACCTTTTCCTAGTATACTATTATACTGTAATATTACATGTAATATTACATGTAATATAAAATATATAATTATATTATTATTATATTAGTAGTCTTTGCATTACTTCGCGAACGAAGATTCTTAGGAAGGACTCATCCCACGCTTTTTACAAGCGCGTTGATGACTAAAAAGGCCAATCTGAGATAGGCAAGTTCGGTTGCAGAAAGCACAGTAGACAGTCTCCTTGGGTGATGCTGTTTCCGAGTTGCGGTTCTTTCTGTGTTGTCGTTTCTCTTTGAGACCTAATTGGTGTGTCTTCTCGAAAGAGGCCGCAGCATTGTGGATAGTGCATCTCCATGCCTCCCGATGTGAAGCCACATAATATTAGTAGTAGTATTATATTATATTACATTATCAATATTATATGTATATGTATATATAATTGTTATTGCCACTTTGCTACCGAGTATAAAGCCCTACTTCAGCGCTTCTGAACCTTCTTAATGCCGCGACCCCTTAATGCAGTTCTTCATGTTGTGGTGACCCCCAAGCATAACATTACTTTCATTGCTACTTCATAACTGTAAATTTGCTTCTGTTATCAATTGTAATGTAAATACCTGATATGAAGGATGTCTTTTCATTCACTGGACCACATGTGGCACAAATACCCGATACGCCGAAATCTGAATATTGATGGGTTTCAAGGCAATTGATTTTGTCTTCCCTGTCGTGGTCACTGTGAATCGTACTTATGGTATTTCCTGCGCCTGCGCAGACAGTTCGGAATCTTTAAAAAGCTAATATCACTTTAAATGGTAGCCCCGCCCACACTCCCCTCGAGCTTATATAGCCAGTTGGAGGGGCTGCCAACTCAGATCCTTTTTTCCGCCGTCGTTGCGACAGCTAGGAATCTTATCTCATATTTCTTTGACTAGCGTATAAGGAATACAAATATTTTTAATGTTACCTTATTAACATTAAAGTTGTAGTTGCTAGGATTTATAGTTCACCTGCAATCAAGGAGCATTCTGAACTCCACCAATGATGGAATTGAACCAAACTTGGAACACAGAACTCCAATCACCAACAGAAAATACCAGGAGGGTTTGGTGGGCAGTGACCTTGAGTTTGGGAGTTGTGGTTCACCTACATCCAGAGAACACTGTGGACTTAAACAATGATGGATCTGGACCAAACTTGGCACAAATACTCAATCTGTCCAAATGTGAACACTGGTAGACGTTGGGGGGAAAAGACCTTGACATTTGGGAGTTTATTATTTATTATTATTTATTATTAACTTTCTTTATACCCCGCTCCCATCTCCCCAAAGGGGCGGGACAGCTTACATGGGGCCAAGCCCAACAACACATAATAACAACACAAAGCAATTAAAAAAACAATACAATCAATGAAACTCAAACACAAGCAATAACAGACAATTTAAAACCATTTCGGGCAGGCCAAATGTGAATGTTAAAAAATTTAAAATAAATAAACGCTGGGTGAAGATAGAGGTAGTTTGCAGATAGCAGGAAGGCTTCAAGGATAATATGGGGCAGACCACCCAAGAGGTTATTAAAGTACTACTGAGGACCTTTGCAGGGATTAAACACAGCAGGGCGTTATTTACTTCAGTCAAGGAAGGCACATTTGAACCGCCACGTCTTCAGGCTCCTCCTAAAAACTGCCAATGTGGGGGCTTGTCTGATATCCTTGGGGAGTGTGTTCCAGAGACGAGGCGCCACTACAGAGAAGGCCCTCTCCCTCGTCCCCACCAAACGTGCCTACGAGGCTGGTGGGAGCGAGAGTAGGGTCTCTCCAGATGATCGGAGAGATTGCCTGGGTTCGTAAACAGAGATGCGGTCATGCAGGTAGGCGGGTCCCAAACCATTCAGGGCTTTGTAGGTAAGAACCTGCACCTTGAATTGGGACCAGAAGATGAACGGCAGCCAATGGAGCTCCTTAAACGGGGGTTGACCACTCCCTGTAAGTGGCTCCTCCAGTTAGCAATCTGGCTGACACCCGTTGGACCAATTGAAACTTCCAGGCTGTCTTGAAGGGCAGCCCCAAGTAGAGTGCATTACAGTAATCTAATCTGGAGGTGACTAAGGCGTGGACCGCCATGGCCAGATCCAACTTCACGAGATACAGTCGCAGCTGGCGCACGAGTTTTGAAAGTGCGAAAGCCCTCCCAGCCACCCCCGACGCCTGAGCTTCAAACGTTAGAGACTAGTCCGAAGCTGCAGACCTGTGACTTCAGGGGGAGTGCAACCCCATCAAGCACAGGTTGTCACCCTATGCCCCAATCCGGCTTATGATTGACCAAGAGGACCTCTGTCTTGTCAGGATTGATCTTCAGCTTATTCATCTTCATCCAGTCAGTGTCCGCGGCCAGGCACTCATCCAGTACCCGGGGGGCTTCCTTGAAATTAGGTGGAAAGGAGTAGTAGAGTTGGGTGTCATCTGCATAAGCTCTCTAATGACCAGAAGGTCATGAGTTTGAGGTCTGCCCGGGTCGGGGTGAGCTCTCGACCAATTGTGTAGCTCGTTGTCCGTCTATATATGTTGTATGTCTATGGCATTGAATGTTTGCCTGTATTTGTGCATTGTGATCCGCCCTGAGTCCCCTGCGGGGTGAGAAGGGCGGAATATAAATGACATAAATAAATAAATAAATATGGCACCCCACTCCAAAACCCCAGATGACCTCTCCCAGAGTTGTAGTTGCTGGGATTTATAGTTCACCTGCAGTCAAAGAGCATTCTGAACCCCACCAACGATAGAATTCGGCCAAACTTCCCACACAGGACCCCCATGTCATGAAGGGACTCGCTGGTGTGAACCTCCCTCCAGTCTCGCACGCTCTCCCTTACCCACACATTCGCACCACACTACCATGTGCCAAGCACGCCTGCTTTCCCCTTCCTGCTTGGAGTCTCAAAAACATTCCTCCCCTTGGTTGAGAGGCCAGCCAATCACAGCAGAGGAGGGATTTTGGTGGGAGGATTTGCCAAAAAGGAAGGGGACAAGTGGAGGGATCTTCAGTCTTCACTGCCAAAGGTGTTCGTAAATAAAAAATATGTGTTTCCTGATGGTGTTTGGTGACCCCTCTGAAACCCCCTTGCGACCCCCTTAGTGTTTTGACATGGGTCCCATCTCCAAGTCATCTCATTATGTCCCTGTTCCAGAATGCTTCCAGTCCCAGGAGTTTTGGAGAAGCGAGATTTGATTTGTATGGAGTAAAGTTTCTTATTGGGAGCTTGGGGGGTGCCCCGCACATCTCCATGTTTGATCAGAGGCCAATAAGAAAGAGCCTTTCCCCCCAGCAATGAACCCGAGAGTCAATAACACAATGTGAGGTGTAGAGTAATTAAAATTAAAATAGATATTTCATCAATACCTTTTGGCCATGTTGTGATGCTATTGACAGAGACTGGAAACAGACGGACCTTCTTCTGTTATGTTTCCTTTTCGGCAAGGTGTGCCAAAGCAAATTCTCAATGGCGCTTTCTATCATGCGCTCCGTTTGCTAACTACGTTCCGACTCATTTTGGGTCAAAAGGGAATAAGAGCACTTGAGGGACGAAGCAGGCCTCGTTGCGACTAGGTCGATTTTGGTGCCGCTTGCCGCCTCTGCCCCTCTGCCGTGCGCCATAATTGGAGTGGGCTCCAACCGGTTGTTAGCACTGAATGGCCCATTTCGGGGTAATGGTTGCCGAGGGCTGTGCTTGCATGAACAAAGTGAGTTACGTTTTGCAGTGGGAGACGTTGGCTTGTGTCTTTGAGCTCCTTTTGCTCCAGAGTTTTGGTTGGGCAAACTACCGTAGTTTCCCTGGAGTCTGTTTGTTTGTAGCAAGACACAGCTAACAAGATGGTTTGCCTTGGTTTGTTTAGAACAAACCAGTATTGTGATTCCTTTGGTTTGCAGAAACCAACAAACCATGGTTTATCTAATAACCAATGTTGGATCTTTTTGTGATGGAAGGGAGGACATAGGGTCCAGGACCATCGTTTGTTGTGAAACCTTAACCCGCTTTGTTTTTTTGAACTGGCTTGTTTTGAACAAGCCCATCATTACAATTCATTGGGTTTGCAGAAACCAACAAACCATGGTATGCTTAATAAGTAAAAGAAGGATCTCCAAGTGATTGAAGGGGAAGAACATTGGGATCCAAGACATTTGTCCACTGTTTGTTGTGGTACTTTAACCCTCTTAGACATTTTGCTATATGGTTTTGTTTAACCATGGTTCCTGCAAGGTGGCTAAGATGAACAAACCCATTATTGTGATTCCTTTGGTTTGTGGAAGCCAACAAACCATGGTTAGTGTAATAACTAATGCTAGATCTTCTTGTGATGGAAGGGGCAGTACGTAGGGAGCTGGGACCATGGTTTGTTGCAATATCTGAACCTGCTTTGTGTATCTGTTCACCTTGGCTTTTTCTGAACAAACCGTTACTGTGATTCCTTTGGTTTGCAGAAGCCAACAAACCATGGTTAGTATAATAACTAACACTGGATCATCTTGTGATGGAAGGGGCAGAACGTAGGGAGCTAGGACCATAGTTTGTTGTGATACCTGAACCTGCTTTGTGTGTCTATTAACCTTGGCTTGTTTTGAACAAACCCATCATTATGATTCCTTGGGTTTGCAGAAACCAACAAACCATGGTTAATGCAATCACTAATAGAGGATTTTCTTGTGATGGAAGAAGAAGAACATAGGGATCTGGGACCATAGTTTGTTGCAATACCTGAACCCGCTTTGTATGTCTGTTAACCTTGGCTCATTCTGAGCAAACCATTGGTGTGATTCCTTTGGTTTGCGGAAGCCATCAAACCATGGTTAGTGTAATCACTAATAGTGGATCTTCTTGTGATGGAAGGGGAAGAACAAAGGGATCCAGGACTATAGTTTGTTGTGATACTTGAACCTGTTTTGTGTGTCTATTAACCTTGGCTTGTTTTGAACAAGCCCATCATTATGATTCCTTGGGTTTGCAGAAACCAACAAACCATGGTTAATGTAATCACTAATAGTGGATTTTCTTGTGATGGAAGAAAAAGAACATAGGGATCTGGGACCATAGTTTGTGGCAATACCTGAACCCGCTTTGTGTGTCTGTTAACCTTGGCTCATTCTGAGCAAACCATTGGTGTGATTCCTTTGGTTTGCGGAAGCCAACAAACCATGGTTAGTGTAATTACTAATAGTGGATCTTCTTGTGATGGAAGGGGAAGAACAAATGGATCCAGGACTATAGTTTGTTGTGATACTTGAACTTCCTTTGTGTGTATTAACCTTGGCTTGTTCTGAACAGTCATTGTGATTCCTTCGCGTTGTAGTAACCAACAAACCATGGTTAGTCTAATAAGTAACTCTGGATCTTCTTGTGATGGAAGGGGCAGAGCATAGGGATCTGGGACCATAGTTTGTTTAAAGACCTGGACCCGCTTTGTGTCCAGCTAGGTGGTGGTGCCTGTTGAGGGTCCATATTGGTGGCGTTGTGCTTCCCTTTCCGTCAGTCTCCTTCTCTTCTCGCATCTCCGATCCTGTGACGTTGTCGCCAGAGAGGATCCCGACGCTCTTAGCGGGAAGGGGCTCCTAAAGGAGAAAGCACGGTATGGAGGCCTTGGATAGAAATGTGATTAAACGCAAAAAATAATGGTGACAACACGGCTCTTTAACCGCACTATTCCTTTGACAGGTCTCCGTGTAAGTTGGCTCCATGGAGCACAGATAAGAGAGACCCAGAGAAGTATGTTGCAAGTCCCCTTCTCTCTTTCTCTCTCCTCTCTATCTCTTTTTCTCTCCCGCTTAGATTAAACCTTCCCCGAATCTCTTGTGTCTTCTTGGCTGCTCCTTCTTTTTTAATTGTGTACCAATCCGCTTGATCCTCCTTTTAAAATATATATATGTATATATATATTTGGGGTGGCTGCTTCCCAGCGTGAGGGCGAAGCGGATCAATTTCCTATCCGGCGTTTCAGCTGGACACCTTTTGCTCCGAGGCTGGTGTTGATCGAGAAAATCCCCCTCCGTCTCAGCCACTCGAACCCAAATTGCTGTTTATTTTGTTTTTGCTCCGCTTCTCCTCTTTATGAGTATTTTTCTTCCCTCCCCCTTGATGAAAATGGTGAGAACGCTCTCTTTCTTTTTCTCTCTGTCGAGATGAAGTTAGTTTATCCGGGGCTAATGCTTTGATTTTTCTTTCTTCTCTCTTCTCTGCCCGCAGTAGGTAACCAGTTAGGGGCCCTGGTACATCAAAGGTAAGCAGTAGGTTACGTTTTATTATTTATTGATCACTTCTAATTGTTTATTGATCCGCCATCTGTACCGGAGGGCGAGGGAGGCACAGGCTCTATTTTCCCGGCCGAAGTTCTTTCCTTCCATCTGAGGAACAGAGAAGACAAAACGACACTGAGTTAAACCTGGGCCTTGGACCTGTGTTTCCCAGTCCCCATTGCCTTTCCTTATGCTTCAATATATTGCCCAAAAGGGGAGGAACAGAGAAGACAAACCCACATTGAATCCCCTATCCCCGTGTTTTTTGTTTTGCATTTCAATATATTGCCAAAAAGATGGGTTTTGGAGAACACAAAGCCACATTGAGGTCAACCGGCCTGAGATGTGAAGGCCCGTGAATGGGATTTTAAAAAAATGTAATACATATCCAAAGTTGAACCACTGAGTTGCTAAACTTGGAGACTGAAAGGTCTGTGGTTCGAATCCGGAGAGCAGGATGAGCTCCCGCTGTTAGCCCAGCTCCTGCCAACCTAGCAAAAGTCAATGCTATGGCCAGGGGCGGTCTAAGGTAATTTTAAATGGTAAGTGAACATTATTTTGGCGCCCTCCCAAAAACATTATTTTGGCAGCCCCCCCTCCCCAGAAGCTCATGCGCAGAAGCCTGTAAACACAATACTCCCTATTCGGCACGCCCAGAAGCTCCTGTGCGCACAGAAGCCCGCACATGCCCAGAAGCTCCTGTGTGCAGGCGCAGAAGCCTGTAAACACAGCACTCCCTATTCGGCATGCAGGGAGATTTGCTACGGCACGGCGTTGGAGCGCACAACATTGGCCGGACGCTGTCTGGCGGGCGGGGGAATGCGCCCTTTACCCAGATGGCGCCCCACACAGCGGCGTCCTTTACCTACTTGTAGGACCGCCCCTGGTTATGGCATCCTGGGAGTTGTGGTTTGGTGGGGCCCAAAAATGCAAGACCTGAGAAAACTCCAACGTCCAGGATAAATATTATTTTGATTATTGTTATTATTATGATTGGTATTATCATTAATAATATTATTATGTATATTAATAATACTATTATGTATATGGAGCTGCTGAACCAGGTGGGAGTCAGGCTGTGTTGGATAATAAGGAACATTGGATTAGCGAAGGTTGGATAAGTGAGACTCTACTGTATTATGATTGGTATTATTAATATTATTATTAATAATAATAATGGAAGCCCCCAGTGGTGCAGTGGGTTAAACTGCTGATTTGCTGAACTTGCTGACCAAAAGGTTGGCGGTTTGAATGGGGGGGGAGCGGGGGGAGCTCCTGCTGCTACCCCCAACTTCTGCCAACCTAGGAGTTTGAAAACATGCAAATGTAAGTAGAGCAATAGGTACCGCTCCGGCGGGAAAGTAACGGTGCTCTATGCAGTCCTGCCAGTGGCCACGTGACCTTGGAGGTGTCAACGGAGAACGCCGGCTCTTCGGCTTAGAAATGGAGATGAGCACCAGAGTCCCAGAGTTGGACACGACTGGACTTAACGTCTAGAATCATAACGTAACTTGACACTTAATAGGCTTCTACCTAATCACTCCTTATTATCCAACATTTTTGCTTATCCAGCATTGTTCCAGCCCGTTTATGTTGGATAAGTGAGACTCTACTGTAATAGTATTATTGATTTATATATATAATAGTATTAATAATAATACCAATTATAATAATCATGGGAATTGTAGTTTTGGCAGTTTAGATGTGATTGTTATTATTTAATTATTATTTAATATTACTCAAAGCTGTGAGCACTGTTAAAAACAAAACTGAAAACTGGGGTGCTGTGGGTTTTTTCGGGCTGTCTGGCCATGTTCCAGAAGCATTCTCTCCTGATGTTCTGCCCACATCTATGGCAGGCATGCTCAGATCCTGCATGATCCCGCCCACCACCTCTTCCTTAACCCTTTCCTATGGCACGCAGCACACAGAGGAATTGGTCAGCAACTGAACATACTAGAGAGGTTTGGGGAGAAGTCACCATGATTCCTAGGAGTTGTAGGTCCTGGGATGTATAGTTCACTTTCAATCTAAGAACTGCACGCTGAACTCCACGTGTAGGGTTTGTGGCGACGACGAAACTGAGGCCAACTGTAAATACTGGCAGGATTTGGGTGTGACTGCCCTTGGCATATGAGAGTTGTAGTTCACCCTTATCCAGAGAGCACTGAACCCAGCCGATGACAGATCCGCACCAAACTTGCCATACACACACCATACAGGCCTGGTTTGGGGAGGATTGACCCATGATTCTGGGAATTTTAGTTCACCCACATTATTATGTAAAAAACGAACAGCGTAGAGCTTTCTTTTGGGCAACTTTAAATTTTTGGAAATTTTCACCGGCATTACCGGAGCGTAATGTGCGTCCCGTTTTTCTCTTTTTAGGGCAGTAATAACAGAAGAATTCAAAGTGCCTGACAAAATGGTTGGATTCAGTGAGTACATTTTCCCACTCGGAGCTTCTCGAAATGCTTTATTATTCTCTCGAAAAACGGCTTTCTCATTACGACGGGGGGAAGAGCGTAACAGGGATGAGGTCTCTTTAATGCCACGGAGAAGGAGACGTACATGGCAATTGGAAGGGAAACCGTTTTCCTCACTCAGCTTTAGAAATCAATCCATCAGGGATGATTTGGTTAGTTCCCCCGATTGCGAGAGCCTGCAATTCGCTTTGCGGATATGAAGACTCGAGGGGGGAAAAAAGTTAAGATGGAGTTTTCCTTGATGTGCGCAGAAGTTGCGCTGCTTTGAAAAAGAGAATTGGGAACATGAAAACATTGGTGGGTTTTGTGGTTCTTTTTGCAGTTATCGGCAGGGGAGGAGAGCAGATCTCCAGGATTCAAGCAGAGTCGGGCTGCAAAATCCAAATTGCGCCAGGTAAGCCGGTGCCTCGTTCTCTCTCCCTGTCAATCAAACGACGGCAACCATTGACAGAGCAAACACTTGCGAGGCCTTGGCTCGAGGGCATTACTTGCCCGTGTTTGCTTTAACTTTGGTAATCATTGGCAAAACCACTTTCGACATTCATAGCATCACCCTATGTGATAATTCGCGTGTTGTTATGGTTCCTAACGTTAAAGCAGGGCATAAATACATATAATACATCTGTCGTGGGTGCTTTGAATGCAATTTTCCTGTTTCTTGGCAGACTGGGGTTGGACTGGATGGACCTCCAGGTCTCTTCCAACTCTATGATTCTGTATAGCTAGAGATGAGAAGGCCTGGAAAAATACCCAGAAAAATTGAGGAGTGTGTAAAATATGATGTTTTCCAATAATATATCTTGACAAGCGGGAATATGTCCAGAGGAGGGCGACTAAAATAGAGAACAAGCCCTATGAGGAGCGGCTGAAAGAACTGGGCATGTTTAGCCTGCAGAAGAGAAGACTGAGGGGAGACATGATAGCCATGTATAAGTACTTGAGGGGAAGTCATTGGGAGGAGGGAGGAGGCTTGTTTTCTGCTGCCCTGGAGACCAGGACGCAATCGAACAATGGCTTCAAACTACAGGAAAGGAGATTTCACCTGGACATTAGAAAGAACTTTCTGACTGTGAGAGCTGTTCAGCAGTGGAACTCTCTGCCCTGAAGTGTGGTGGAGGCTCCTTCTTTGGAGGCTTTTAAGCAGAGGCTGAATGGCCATCTGTCAGGGATGCTTTGAATGCGATTGTCCTGCTTCTTGGCAGAATGGGGTCGGACTGGATGAGGGCCCACCAGGTCTCTTCCAGCTCTAGGATTCTATGATCTATGGCAGTGTTTCCCAACCTATTTTGAGCCACGGCACACTTTTAACATTAAAAAAATTCGGGGGCACACCACCAACCAAAATGACACTCTAACAAACTAAAAACGGCTGGGGGATGCTGGCCTGCTGGGAGCAGCTGCTGGGAGTGCCAAAGCTGGGGGAGGAGCCAGGCCACGCCATGCCCCGCCCCCTCCCCCGGCTTCAGCTCTCCCACAGCTTCTCCAGCCTTGAGGGGGCAATGCCAAGCCAGCGGTGGCAGAGCCAGCACAATGCTGGCTTGGCGTTGTCCCCTCAAGGCTGGAGAAGCTGGGGGAGAGCTGAAGCCGGTGGAAGGGGGAGGAGCCAGGCCGTGCCATGCCCCGCCCCTTCCCCCCAGCTTCAGTTCTCCCACAGTTTCTCTAGCCTTGAGGGGGCGGTGCCAAGCCAGCGGTGGCAGAGCCAGCACAATGCTGGCGTGGCACTGTCCCCTCAAGGCTGGAGAAGCTGTGGGAGAGCGGAAGCCAGGGGAGGGGGCAAAACCAGGCCGCGACATGCCCCACCCCCTCCCCCCTGCTTCCTCCTCCGCGCGGCTTCAGCGAGTGAGGGCCGGGAGTCATGGCGGATTGGAGGCTGGCTGGGGAAACGGCCGAAGGAGGCGCCGCCCCGGCCCCTTCTTCTTTTTCTTTGCCGCCACCTGGCCCTTCCTACTCCTCCCCCAAGCAGCAGGAGTTCGGCAGGAGGAGGGGGTAGGAAGGGGGGCAGAGAGCTTTTTCGGGGCACAGCAGGAGGTCCGTCCCAGCACACTAGTATGCCGCAGCACACCGGTTGGGAAACACTGATCTATGGCATGGTACTCAAACTATATTTATTTATTTATTTATTTATTAACTTCGATTTAGTATACCGCTCACTCCGGAGCTCAGAGCGGTTTACAAGGAAGCATAGACACAATGAAGACCTCAGTGAAAGATTTCAAAAACCTTTTCTATCTACACACTTCGCTCCCCCCCCCTCCATTTTTCCTGGTTTTTCCCAGTCTTTTTCCCATCTCTACATATAGACACAGAGGCGGGTAAGAAGTTAATATAGTAGTATTGTGTACGGTGTTCCCTCATTTATCATGGGTGTTACGTTCCGGGTCCACCCATGATAAGTGAACATTCACGAAGTAGGGACGCTATATAAAATGGAGCTGCTTTTGCCTTTGCAACCCTCCCTCCCTCCCTTCCTCCCTTGGTACTCACTGGGCCGAGTCCTGGTCCTGCCGAGTAGCGAGGTAGGGTGAGCAAGGGAGGGAGGGAGGGCCACAACGGCGGAAGCAGCGGCTGAAGCCGGAGCCTGGAAGAGGTGGCCAGGCTCCTGCTCCTGCTGCTGTTGCTGCCTTTGCTCACTCACTCGCTGGGCCAAGTCCTGGATCTGCCGCCGGGACCCGACCTGGTGAGTGAGCAAATGAGGGAAGGCGAGTGAGTGAACAAGCAAGGGCAACAGCAGCGGGAGAAGCAGGAGCCTGGCCACCTCTTCCAGGCTCCTGCTTCTGCCGCTGCTTCCGCCTTTGCGGCTCTCCCTCCATCCCTCGCTCGCTACTCATCGGGCCACATCCCGACGGCAGAACCAGAACTCGGCCCGGTGAGTAGCAAAGAAGGAAAACCGTAAAACGGCAAGGGAACACTGTATACCTTTTTTAAATGTGAAAGCCCCATTGATTATAAGACACACACTAATTTCAGTTCCACTTAGAGAAGAAAAGCTGTGTTTAGATAGATAAATAGGTGTCCCCTTGGTTCTAAGTCACACCCCATTTTTAGTGATATTTATATGGAGGGCAAGCGTGTTTTCGACTGGAGGAAACGGAGCAGGAGACTGCCTTGGATTTCTGCAGCAATACACAACTGGGATATTCCGTGCTGCAAAGGACTTGAGTCATGGCAACTGGGCTCCAGATCTATTTAAAAGAGTAAATTAGCCCAAAAAAGACATTGATCCACTATTTGAAAACCAGGAGGGCTCGGTACTTCATTTTAAAAAAATTCTCGTTTCCTGTTCTTCCTTTGCAGACGGTGGAGGGATGCCGGAGCGGCCCTGCGTCCTGACCGGAACGCCGGAGAGCATTGAGTGAGTTTCCGAAAAAGCCGATTCTTCCTCTTATTCTTCTCTTTTCCTCTTTCTGGTTTTTTCTCTCCTCCTTTTCTCCTACCCATACTTTTACTGTGCTCTGAAATCCCCCCCCCCCCTAAAGAAGCCATTTTCAGTGTATTGAGGAGTGAATAACCAATTCCCATACCGTGTCCGTCCCGCTGCAAAACTGTCCTTCTGAGGCACCTTGTCTCCTCTCTCCATGAAGGTTCACCCCATTGTTCATCCCATCGGGGTCTCCCACTAGTAACACTACTCTATTTAGCTATCTCATCCAGGGGTTTGATCATTTTATCCTTTGCATTTGGCCCAGCCCACTGTGTTTAATTCTTTTATCATTTTATATCTTATGTTTATTCCATTGCATTACATTGTTATTGAGTGCACTTTATTTGATGTTATTATCTGTTTTTTTGTATTTTATTTTGCTTTATTGTAATTCTTGGACTTGGGTTCATGTTAGCCGCCCTGGATCCCTTTGGGGCAGGGGTGCCCACACTTTTTCAGCATGCGAGCTACTTATGATAAAACCAAGTCAGGAAAGAGAAGCAGGGCGGAGCCGGGGGAGGGGGCGTGGCCTGGCGCGGCCCCCTCCCTGCTCTGGCTACAGCGCTGCCACAGCTTCCCCGGGGTAGAGGAGGGTATGCCAAGCCAGTAGTGGCATAGCTACCCACTACTGGCTTGGCATACCCTCCTCTACCCTGGGGAAGCTGTGCTAGCGCTGTAGCCGGGGGAGGGAGTGTGGCCTGGCACGGCCTGGCTCCGCCCCCTCCCCCACTCTGGGTACAGTGCTGCCACAGCTTCCCCAGGGTAGAGGAGGGTATGCCAAGCAAGTAGTGGCTAGCCATGCCACTACTGGCTTGGCATACCCTCCTCAAGGCTGAAGAAGCTGTGCTAGCGCTGTAGCCGGGAGAGGGGGAGGGGCCTGGTGCGGCATGGCTCCGCCCTCTCCCCGCTCTGGCTACAGCGCTGCCACAGCTTCCCCAGGGTAGAGGAGGGTATGCCAAGCCAGTAGTGGCTAGCCATGCCACTACTGGCTTGGCATACCCTCCTTAAGACTGAAGAAGCTGTGCTAGTGCTGTAGCCAGGGAGGGGGCGGGGCTTGGCGCGGCATGGCTCCGCCCCCTCAGAAGCACCCCATCCAGCTGGGATTGACCTCCTAAGGTCCTGGGATCAACTAGCCGATCGCGAGCCACCTAATGAGCACCCCTGCTTTGGGGAGATGGTGGCGGGGTATAAATAAAGTTGTTGTTCTTGTTGAAGGCTTTAATGGCCGGAATCACTGGCTTGTTGTGAGTGTTCTGGGCTGTATGTCCATGTTCACACATACCCCAAACAGGCAAGAGTTCTTTCTCCCAACTTGCACATTCCACAGATATATAGCAACCCCACTGGCCTTGTTTCCAACAGACCTCACAACCGCTGAGGATGCCTGCCAGAGATGCAGGCGAAACATCAGGAGAGAATGCTTCTGGAACATTTATTTATTTATTATTTCGATTTATTTACCACCCTTCCCAAAGAGGCTCAGGGTGGTTCACACCAGTGAACAACATAATCACAACATAATTGAAAACATAATAAAACAGATTGAGGCAATAGTGGGATTTAACAGCCTTAAAGGTTCAACGCCTGTCTGAAGAGCGTACTGATGACACTCCAGACCAAAGCTACGCACCAGTTGGGCCAGTGGACGCATGTCATGTGGCCTGGAAAACTCACAACAACCAAGCCATTTTCAGTTTGGCACCTCTTTTCCCGGTCGTGGAGAACGTTCATGGATCCAACACGAAAGGAGTCGGAATTGGATTGTTGACGTCTCTAAATTAAAATAGTGTGACGTTGTTTGTGATTTTCATCCCATGAAAGCGGGACCTTTCCTCCCTCTTAGAAAAATAATACATGCACCAAACGCAGGGGACAAAATATAGTGGCAATAGATTGCGGTGGGATCGAGTTAGGAAAGTCAAAGTCGGAACGGGGGAAATGTTTTCAAAGCAGCTCATTCCAGGCTTTCCCGAGTGGTTCTTGGGACTGCCAGCCATAGAATCATGAGTTGAAAGAGACCCTCAAAGACCACCCTCCTGAAAGATGACTACCCAGTCTCTTTAAAAGCCTCAAAAAAGGCGCTTCCCTCAGCTTCTTCGTCCCATTCAGGTAGAATCTCTCTTTTCTTGCCACTTGCCTTCCCGCTGCTGTTTCCTCTCCGTTCCCTTCTTCTTTTCCCCTCCTCAACCAAACCGGGATGCTCCAATATCTGTTGACGATGTCCTTTCTCTCTCTCGCTCTCTGTTTTTCCCCATCCCCAAAAAGGCAAGCCAAGCGGCTGCTGGGCCAGATTGTGGACCGCTGCCGGAACGGGCCGGGCTTCCACAACGACGTGGACGGAAACAGCACCATCCAAGAGATCCTCATCCCAGCCTCCAAGGTTGGCTTGGTCATCGGCAAAGGCGGAGAGACGATAAAGCAGCTGCAGGTAGGTGGGCGAGGGCAACCGGTCCAAAACCCAACGTTATCATGGCAGCTCCATTTATTATTATTATCATCATCATCTTGGCTTTTGGGCATTCCATTTATCCTTGGCCGTGTGCCGCATGTGTTCCTCTTCTGCAGGAACGGACGGGCGTGAAAATGATTATGATCCAAGACGGCCCTTTGCCGACTGGAGCGGATAAACCCCTTCGGATTACCGGCGATGCTTTCAAAGTACAGGTGTGTTCCCAAAGAGGATTGGCCCCCCTGTGCCGATAAAGGGTTTTCGGGGGATTTGGGGATAATGGCACGGCTGGTCTTACGGTCGCCTGAGGGGCGTGGATTTGGAAGCAAAACATCGGGGCTATTTATACTCATTTCTATTAAGTCAACAATGCAACACAGTTTTTGTTCCTGGGTTATCAGTGTGGTTTCCTAATTGGCTGTGTCATAAAAACATTGGGAAAGTTGATGAAACTGCACTATGGGAGGAACGTTATCCCGCTCTAGCGCATTTTGCGATGGTTTTTTGTCAAGGAGTATCTCATGGAGTCTCAACCAATTGTGCCACAAAAATGAAGTTCCTGGAGTATTAGTAGTGCTATATTATAATAAAATACAATACCCACATGTTCCGTTTTAAAAGAGACTCAATATCAAATTACAGTGTCAAGAGGGGAGACAATGAGGCACAGAGTTTTTAAGAGCTGGATTAAAACTGGAGGGACTGGGTTCAAATTCCCCCTTCGCGTTCCCTTGGCCTAATCCTATCTCCTGGTGATGTTAGAAAGGCCAAAATGGAAAAGAATGCTGCACTTTGGGACAGCAGCAGGGCATAGATGTGTCCAGTCTTAATCCTATTTCGAAGGGACGATGTCTTCAAAGCTGGAGCTACGGCAGCGGAAAATTATCTCCGAGCCGGAGGTTTTCATCCCTGCGTCACCTGTTGATTCTCTCAGGGATGCGATCATTTTTCAGTGACGGTTTGGGATGGGTTTTGCAAAGTGAAGACAAGCCTCCTTTCCTTTGCTGATGTTGGGATCTGAGAAGGAGAAGCCAATGGTTTGGTGCATTCCCTTATTTTAGGCAATTCAGACACTTTGTCCGGCTAGGTTTCCTCCTTGAAAGTGTGGCGAAAGCTTCGCAGCGGTGATGGCGTGATCATCAGCATATTGATAATATCATTGTTCTTATTGTAATTATGGGTCTACAAAATTAGCCAAGATCAGTGTTTCCCAACCTTTTTTGAGCCACGGCACATTTTTTACATTTACAAAATCCTGGGGTACACCACCAACCAAAATGACACAAAATGACACTCTAACACAGTAATACATACAGTTAATATGTTTTTAAATGTATTTATACACTCAGTGTGAAACCTGGGCCTATTTCGATGAACACAACAGATATCCTGGCAGGAATGGCAGAAAGACACAAACTTCCCACACAGAACTCCCATAACCAAGAGAAAATACTTTAAGAGTTTGGTGGGCATTGACCTTGAGTTTTGGAGTTGTAGTTCACCTATATCCAGAGACCACTGTGGACTGAAACAATGTTGAATCAGGACCAAACTTGGCATGAATACTCAATATGGCCAAATGTGAACACAGATGGAGTTTGGGAAAAATAGACTTTGACATTTGGGAGTTACAGTTTCTGGGATTTATAGTTAACACACAAACAAAGAGCATCCTGAACTCTTGCAACAATGGAATTGAACCAAAGTTGGCATATTGAACTCTCTCATTACCAACAGAAAGTACTGAAGGGGTTTGCCTGGGAATTGACCTTGAGTTTGGAAGTTGTAGTTCACCTACACCCAGAGAGCACTGTGGATTGAAATAATGATGGATCTGGACCACACTTGAAATGAATACTCAATATGCCCAAATATGAATGCAGATGGAGTTCAAGGGAAATAGACCTTGCCATTTGGGAGTTGTAGTTGCTGGGATTTATAGTTCACCTACAATCAAAAAGCATTCTGAACCCCACCAATGATAGAACTGGGCCAAGCTTCCCACACAGAACCCCCAGGTGGCTCCCTTCCTGAATGGCTCTCTCCCTCTTCCACACCAGAAGGGAAGGCACTCACTTGGTCCGTGGTTGCCTGCCTGCCTTCCTTCTTTCCTGCGGTTCAAAAGATAAGCCGGTGGGTCTGCCTCGGACTGTGCTCCTCACTTCCGCTTCCGTTCCTCGCCCTCCCTCGATTGGAGGCTGGCTGGCTGGGGAAACGTCCGAAGGAGGTGGCGCTTCGGCCCCTTCTTCTTTGCTGCCCGGCCCTTCCTCCTCTTCCTCCTCCTCCCCCAAGCAGCAGCAGGAGTTCGGCAGGAGGGGGAAGAAAGTTGGGAAGAGAGGTTTTTCCCACGACACACCAGGTGATCGCTCACGGCACACTAGTGTGCTGTGGAACAGCGGTTGGGAAACACTGGATTAGTCCACCGACCATATCAACAATAAAAGATAAAAAAAACCCCAAGTAGACACTAATCTCTATCTTAAAACTCTTAACAGTTAACTAAAATAAAATAAAACACAATGAAACTTGATTAAAAAATAAATTTGGTTAAATGGGATTAAATTACAATAATAATTAGTATTAATAATTATATTTATCCCGTTATTAATATTATCATTAGCCTACAGAACGTTTGACCAACATACACGTTAAATAAACACGTGGGCCCTTTTTTGGTCCCGTTGTTGCCTCGTTGGCTGTCCCTGACTTTGGGTTTTGCTAAGGAAGACTCGCGGGATTGGCAGTGCAATGCACCTCGGTATAGCCCGCATCAAACCAAGAGTGATGAGTATTGAAGTGGAGGGGAGAGACAGATCTGGTGGATGGACATCAATCCAAATAAGGGCCACAGATGGATAAGACTGGTCTTAAGGTCATTGATGTGTGTGGGAATGCTTCTCGTATGTCTGCCTTTCACGTCGCCATTATTTTTATTTTATTTCACAGCAAGCGAGGGAGATGGTCCTGGAAATCATCCGCGAAAAAGACCAGGCCGACTTCCGAGGCCTTCGTAACGACTTCACTTCCAGAATGGGAGGAGGCAGCATAGAGGTAGGTGAAAATCATCCCTCTCTCATATCTCTCTCTCTCTCTCTCTCTCTCTCTCTCTCTCTCTCTCTCTCTCTCTGAGCGCTATGACTCGTGCCAACTATGGGTCTGGACCACACTTGGCATACAGACCACCCCCTATGACCAATAGATAATACTGGATTTTGGGAGTTATAGTGACCCTGATAGGAATTGTAGCTCACCCCGCTCCCAGAGAGCCCTGAGACCCACCGATGGTTGAGATTTACCAAAATGGTCACACAGATCCCCCCCCCCCCAAATGATCAACAGAAAGTACTGGAGGGGTTTGTGGGGGGTGGGGTTTGATCTTGGATGCTGGGAGTTATAGTTCGCCTCGTACCCAAGAGTCCTGTGAACCCAACTATTGGTGGAGCTAGACCAAACTTGGCACACAGCCCCAACACGGCCAACTTTGAATACTGGTGGGCTTTGGAGGGAATCGTCCTTGGAGGTTGGGAGTTATAGTTCACCCATGCCCAGAGTGCATTGTGAACCCAACCAATGATTGAACTGGACCAGACTTGGCACACAGACCCAACACTGCCAACTTTTAAGTACTGGCAGGGTTTGGGGGTGGTCGACCCTGGATTTTGGGAGTTATAGTTTACCCCCACCCAGTTCACCCACATCCAGAGAGCCCTGTGAACCCAACCAACAATCGATCTGGATGGGTTGCAATCCCCATCATTCACGCACCCCGTCCCTGAACCTTTTCCACCCCTTGCTCTTTCCCTTCGCAGGTGTCGGTACCCCGGTTCGCCGTCGGAATCGTAATAGGAAGGAACGGGGAGATGATCAAAAAGATCCAGAACGACGCCGGGGTCCGGATCCAGTTCAAGCCAGGTCTGTAAGGCCTTTCCTTAAAAGGTTTTGCTAGCTTCTGGTGGAATGCCTTGGGAACGGCATAGTCCATTCGGGAGGCCAATGGATGCAGGAGATTCTGCCTAGCGGGGTTTGGTTAGCATAGTATTACAATCAGAAATACATTCTTTCCCTCGTAAACATGGGAGAGGGTTGCCTTCCCGAATGATTCCTGTTGAAAATGAGACACCAGCATATCTCGCACTTGGAACTTGTTTCCATCTAAAAAATTTAAAGAATTAAAGTGGGATTGTTGTGTTTTAGCTTTTTATCAGTGTGTGTTTTAATATACGCTTTTATGGCTGTATTTTGATCTATGGTTTTATCTGACTATTGCGTCTTGCCTTGAGCCATAATAATCATCATCATCATCATCTGGATTGGTTTCTTTGTCGTTGGTGTTGTTATCTGAGGCGATCCCATAGACCTTTGAGTTGGTTCCTGTGTCGTTGTCATTATTATTATTATTATTATTATTATTTTATCTGATGTGATCCTGACCTTTGAGTTGCTTCCTGTGTTGTTGTTGTTGTTATCTGAAGTGATCCTGACCTTTGTGTTGCTTCCTGTGTTGTTGTTGCTGCTGTTGTTGTTATCTGAAGTGATCCTGACCTTTGAGTTGCTTCCTGTGTCGTCGTTGTCATTATTATTATGTTATCTGAAGTGATCCTGACCTTTGTGTTGCTTCCTGTGTTGTTGTTGCTGTTAGTGTTGTTATCTGAAGTGATCCTGACCTTTGAGTTGCTTCCTGTGTTGTTGTTGTTGTTGTTGTTGTTGTTATCTGAGACGATCCCATAGACCTTTGAGTTGCTTTCTGTGTCGTCGTTGTCATTATTATTTTATCTGAAGTGATCCTGACCTTTTTGTTGCTTCCTGTGTTGTTGCTGCTGTTGGTGTTGTTATCTGAAGTGATCCTGACCTCTGAGTTGCTTCCTGTGTTGTTGTTGTTATCTGAAGTGATCCTGACCTTTGAGTTGCTTCCTGTGTTGTTGTTGTTGTTATCTGAGGCAATCCCATAGACCTTTGAGTTGCTTCCTGTGTCGTCGTTGTCATTATTATTATTATTATTTTATCTGAAGTGATCCTGAACTTTGAGTTGCTTCCTGTGTTGTTGTTGTTATCTGAAGTGATCCTGACCTTTGAGTTGCTTCCTGTGTTGTTGTTGTTATCTGAGGCGATCCCATAGACCTTTGAGTTGTTTCCTGTTTCGTCGTTGTCATTATTATTATTATTTTATCTGAAGTGATCCTGAACCTTGAGTTGCTTCCTGTGTTGTTGTTATCTGAGGCGATCCCATAGACCTTTGAGTTGCTTCCTGTGTCGTCGTTGTCATTATTATTATTATAATTATTATTTTATCTGAAGTGATCCTGACCTTTGAGTTGCTTTCTGTGTTGTTCCTATTGTTATCGGAGGCGATCCCCTATACCTTTGAGTAGGTTCTTGTCTCTGCATTATTATTAATTATTATTATTATTAATATCATTATCTGAGGCGATCCTATAGATCCTATAGACCAGGGGTGCCCACACTTTTTCATCATGCGAGCTACTATATGAACAATCAAGTTGAAAAGATCACCTGTTGTGCATGGGGCTTCTGTCCGCGTGGGGCTTCTTTCTTGCCTGCCCATGAACCTTCGCTGCCACACGCACCTGGGAAGGGATCCTCTATTGATTTGGTTTCTGTGTTGTTGTTGACTGAGATGATCCTATACACCTTTGAGTTGGTTCCAAAGCTGGCCCTGTATTATTATTATTATTACTACTACTACTACTACTACTATTATTATAAACTGAAGTGATCCCATAAACCTTGAATTGGTTGCAAAGCTGTCCCAGTATTGTTGTTGTCATTTTTATAAACTGAGGTGGTTCTGTAAACCTTTGAGTTGGTTGCAATGCTGATCCTGTATGTTGCTGTTGTTGCTGTTGTTCCTGCTGTTGTTGTTGTTGCAAAGCTGATCCTGTATGTTGTTGTTGTTGTTGTTGCAAAGCTGATCCTGTATGTATGTTGTTTTGTTGTTGTTATTATTATTAACTGAGTTGATCCTGTAAGCCTTTGGGTTATTTATTTATTTATGGCATTTTACCCTGCTCTTCTCAACCCCCCCGGGGGATTCAACCTTGAATTGGTTGCAAAGCTGGCCCTGTATCATTATGATTATGATGATTATTAACGGAGATGTTCGCATCAGCCTTTGAATGGGTTCCAACATTGACCCTGCCTTTTCCTTTGCCTGAGCGTGGGGGCGTTTCCCCACTCCTCCTTGCCTAGAATGCATGAGTGCTTCCCTTCTGCTGGAGTGCCACCTTGCCTCCTTTTCCTCCGCAGATGACGGGATCAGTCCCGAGAGAGTGGCCCAGGTCATGGGCCTCCCGGACCGGTGTCAGCACGCCGCACACATCATCAACGAACTCATCCTCACCGCACAGGTGAGAGGGAGGGAGTTTAGGGTGGTACCAAACATTGGAAAGCGAGATCCTGAGGCAGGGGGAGCAGCCCAGAGACTCGGGAAAGGAGATTCCACCTGAACCTTAGGAAGAGCTTCTTGTTCACCGGTGGAACTCAACTGTCATTGAGGTCTCGAAGCAGATACTGGATAGCTATCTGTCGGACTTAATGGCCTCTGAGAGTCCCTTCCAGTTCTAGGATTTGGCAGCTAGTCAGGCTTGCCTCGGATGTGGCTCGATGAAGGGGAAAGGCATCTCAGGAAGGAGAAACGGAGCTGGAAAGGGGTGGAGGTCTTTACAAGACCCTCAGTGCCTTTTGTAGCCGTACTAATAAATAGGGTCCTCCCTTCCTTCCTTTCTAGGAGCGTGACGGTTTCGGGAGCCTTGCTGCAGCCCGAGGCAGAGGCCGCGGCCGCGGAGACTGGAGCGTGGGGGCCCCAGGGGGCATCCAAGAGATCACTTACACGGTCCCTGCCGACAAGTGCGGCCTGGTTATCGGCAAAGGTGAGTCGCTTACGGCCATTTCAGGCCTCTTCCTTAAGAGTTTGGGAAAGAAAACGTGAGCCCGGGCTCTTCCAATACTTTCCAACTTTGCGAAACTACCATGAAAGATTCGTGGCATTATTTGTTCATCTGAGGAAAAGGTTTGTACTTCTTTGCAGTGAGTTTTCCGGGCTGCCTGGCCATGTTCCACAGGCATTCTCTCCTGACGTTTCGCCCACATCTATGGCAGGCATCCTCAGAAGTCGTGAGGTCTGTTGGAAACTAGACGAGTGAGGTTTCTATATCTGAGGAATAATGTCCAGGGTGGGAGAAAGAACCCTTGTCAATTGGAGGCAAGTGTGAATGTTGCAATTGGCCACCGTGAGTAGCATTAATAGCCTTGTAGCTGCAAAGTCTGGCTTTGAACATAGGGCATTCAACGTACTAGACTCTATAGCAGGCATGGGCAAACTTGATGATGTAGGCCCAATACGGAGTCCTATATTATATATTATATACCATAATTATTATATCATAATAATATATTCTATTATAATAATATTATTTTATATTATAATAGAATAATAGCTATATTTTATTATAATTATTATTTTGAATTGTATTATTATACTTATTATGTTATACATTTTATTTGTATTATATTATTGTGTTATAATGATTGTATTGTAATTGTATTGTAATTACATTATAATTGTAATGATTGTATTGTTGTTGTTATTATTTGAAACACAACAAGATGAGTGTGTGTGATGTATCGGCGAGTAATGCGTGCAGATCCCAGTAGGGTGGCCTTTTGCAGCTGGCAGGTGATAATTTTGTCAGCGCCGATTGCGTTTAAGTGCAGGCCAAGGTCTTTAGGCACTGCACCCAGTGTGCCGATCACCACTGGGACCACCTTGACTGGCTTGTGCCAGAGTCTATTATTATTATTATTATATAATTATTGTATTGTAATTGTATGATAACTATGGTATTGTGTTGTAATTATATAATAATAGTAGTAGTAATTATTATTATATAATTATTGTATTGTAATTATATGGCAATTATTGTATTGTGTTGTAATTATATAATAATAGTAGTAGTAGTAATTATTATATAATTATTGTATTGTAATTGTATGATAATTATTTACCTTTTTGTGGTCAACTGTGAATATGTACATATGATAGATTTACGCTTGCGCAACAGCCTTCGGAACCTTCTAGAAAGAATTCTAAAGAGCTCAGCTGAAGCCCCGTCCATCCGACCCCACAGCATATACAGGTCCTTCTCAAAAAATTAGCATATAGTGCTAAAGTTCATTATTTTCCATAATGTAATGATAAAAATTTAACTTTCATATATTTTCAATTCATTGCACACCAACTGAAATATTTCAGGTCTTTTTTGTTTAATACTGATGTTTTTGGCATACATATCTCAAAAAATTAGCATATTCCATCCGACCAAATATGCTAATTTTTTGAGACAGTATTTTTGGGTTTTCAGGAGCTGTATGCCAAAATCATCAGTAAAAAACAAAAAAATACCTGAAATATTTCAGTTAATGTGCAATATATGAAAGTTTAATTGTTATCATTACAATATGGAAAACAATGAACTTTAGCACTATATGCTAATTTTTTGAGAAGGACCTGTATAGCCATATATATATATAGTTGTAATTATATAATAATAGTAGTAGTAATCTATATATATAAAATGAGAGTGCACGTGCAATGACTGGTATAGACGGGAAAACTATTGCCCCCTCAGGCACAAAACCCACCAAATACATTTCTCCATACCACTAGGTACCTATAGGGCACAAAAAAACCCACCTTCCTACCTTCCAACCCCCCCAAAATCAGCCCCCAAAAACCGCCCATTGCCTCCCGTTCTGCGCTGGCCGCGAGCGAAGAACACAGGGAGAGCAATCGCGCAGGCGCACTCCAAAACCCCCTCCCCCTCAACACACCAACCCATCCCGTCTCCCTCTCTCCCCACTCACCCTGTCCCCGCGGTTGCAGCGACCGTGCCTGGAAGAAGGTAACCTCCGGGCTTACCTTCTTTCAGGCGCCGCTGATGCAACCGCGGGGAGCACGGGCGGAGGCCAGATCGCCGATCTCCGGCCCTGCCTCCCCATGCGCGCCACGGCGGGAAGCAGGGCCGGAGATCGGCGGACCGCCCTCCGCGCCGCCGCCCCACGGATGCAGCGACCGCGCCTCAAAGAAGGTAAGCTCCGGGCTTACCTTCTTAGAGGCGCCACCGCAGCAACCACGGGCAGCGTGGCGGAGGGCGCATCGCCGATCTCCGGCCCTGCCTCCCCATTCGCGCCAGGGGCGGGAGACAGGGCCGGAGATCGCCGATCCGCCCTCCGCGCCGCCCCCGCGGATCCCGCGACCGCGCCTCCAAGAAGGTAAGCTCCCGGGCTTACCTTCTTTGAGGCGCCGCAGCAACCGCGGGGAGAGCGGTGGAGGGCGGACCGCCGATCTCCGGCCCTACCTCCCCATGCGCGCCAGGGCGGGAGCCGGGGCGAGAGAGAGGGACTGAGAGAGATAGAGGGGGAGGCCTAAGACAGAGAGAGGGGGGGGGAGGAAAGATAAGGGGGAATCAGAGAGAGAGAGATGGGGGGAGAGAGGGAGAGTGAGACAGAGAGGGATGGGGAAGCGAGAGAGAGAAAGGGGAAATCAGACAGAGAGGGAGGGGGGAAAGATAGTGGGGAAGTGTACATACACAGACACATACATACACACACACACACACACAAACGTACGCACACACATGCATACACATACACACAAATACATACAAACAAATATACACAAACATACACAAATACATACACAGACACACACATGCGTACACATACAGACACACACACAGACACACAAACATACATACACACACATACACATATATACACACACAAAACACATTGTCACAACATTACCAACCCTAACATACCCACACTTCCTCACATCTCCTAAATAGGGCACAGCAACGCGTGCCGGGTTCAGCTAGTTATTATTATATAATTATTGTAATTGTATGATAATTATTGTATTGTGTTGTAATTATATAATAATAGGGATTATTATTATTATATAATTGTATTGTAAGTGTATGACAACTATTGTATTGTGTTGTAATTATATAATAATGATAATAATTACTACTACTACTAGCTGTCCCTGCCACGCATTGCTGTGGCCCAGTCTGTGTTTATGTGTTCTGTGTGTGTATATATTTGTGTGTATGTGTATATATGTGTGTTTGTGTATATATTGGTTTTGCGCATGCATTGTAATGTATTTTTTTAAATTTTGGGGCTTTTTAAGTGGCTTCCTCTGTGTTTTCCAGTGTTTTTATGAGTGATGGTCACTCGTTGGCCTGAGAGGTGCCTTGTGTCCAAATTTGGTGTCAATTCGCCCCGTGGTTTTTGAGTTATGTCAATCCCACAAAGGAACATGACGTTGTTATTTATATAGATTATATATCCCCTTTTTGAGGATGCTTTTTTCTGCCGAAGGGCTTTAAGAAGTTGTGGAAGGAAGAACTTGGGACGTGTCCCTATCTGGCCTGTGTCTTTCCCAATTGGTGGAGGATCTGACGGCTTCTCCAAAGAATCCCGCATCTTCCCAAGGCTCTGGCTTTCCGAGTCGGCCTCATTGGCCGGGCCGCCTTTCCTCTTCTTCGCGCCCGCTTCATTCCCCACAATGAAGAGCCTGGATTTCCATGATAAATGTGGCCGTACTTGACGGGCCCGTCAGGCAGCAGCCGGCCGCCGCCACCACCGCCGGGGCGCTTGTCACGGGGCCTTTTAGCGCCCGGTGATTAATTGCTTTACAATTTGGGCCTCCAGCTGTGAGTTCCTCAGTCGGGCGGAAGAATGGAAGGGAAAGGAGGAGGAGGCTCCTGTTGAATGGCCCTCGCTTCTCCTCCTCCTCCTCCTGAGCAGACGGCGGCCATGTGTCATCCTCCCATCATTTCGGAGAGAAGAGCCCCCTCCCAAGAAGTCTAAAAACAGACTTTTTCCCAGAGATGCAACACAACCTTTGCAAAAGGGCAGGGTTTTGGGAGTCGTAGTCCGCCCCCAAATGCTTTCGGAGGCCCCCCAAGTCCCACCTTTTATCATCCTGTCTTCATGCCCAATCTTCAACTCTGAATAATATAATAAGAACAACAACAATAGTAATAAAAGATAAATCGGTTTATTGATTAGCCCACTGACCATATCTTCGACTATGAATAATAATATAATAATAGGTAATAGATAGATGGATCTGTTTATTGATTAGCCCACTGACCATATCATCAACTATGAATAATATAATAACAATAATAATTAATCATAATAATTAGATGGATCTGTTTATTGCTTAGGCCACTAACCATATCATCAAATATGAATAATACATTAATAATAATAATTAGATGGATCTGTTTATTGATTAGCCCACTGACCATATCATCAACTATGAATAATATAATAACAATAATAATAATAATTTGATAGATCTATTGACTAGCCCACTGACCATATCATCAACTACGAATAATATAATAACAATAATAATTAATCATAATAATTAGATGGATCTGTTTATTGATTAGCCCACTGACCATATCATCAACTACGAATAATATAATAATAATTAATAATAATAATTTGATGGATGTGTTTATTGATTAGCCCACTGACTATATCATCAACTATGAATAATATAATAATAACAATAATAATAATATTTAGATGGATCTGTTTATTGATTAGCCCACTGACTATATCATCAACTATGAATAATATAATAATAACAATAATAATATTTAGCTGGATCTGTTTATTGACTAGTGCACTGACCATATCATCAACTATGAATAATATAATAATAACAATAATAATAATATTTAGATGGATCTGTTTATTGATTAGCGCACTGACCATATCTTCAACTATGAATAATATAATAACAATAATAATTAATAATAATAATTAGATGAATCTGTTTATTGATTAGCCCACTGATCATATCATCAACTATGAATAATATAGTAACAATAATAATGAATAATAATTAGATGGATCTGTTTATTGATTAGTCCACTGATCATATCTTTGACTCTGAATAATGATATAATAATAGATAATAGATAGATAGATCTGTTTATTGATTAGTCCACTAACCATATCTTTGACTCTGAATAATGTAACCACAGTAATAGATAATAACAGTAATAGATCTGTTTCTTGTTTCTGCGGGACATCCTGGTGATACTTTTCCATTCTTTTGCAAATGACCAATTTATCTACTAATTAGTAATGACATTTGTTCTGGAGGACAAGGTACAATTGATACATCAATTAGTCATGACATTTCTACATCAGTGCCATTGGCAGGTTGGATTATTTACGGCTTCGTTGGAAACGTTCTCCTAATTCCGTCTCCCTAACCATTCATTATCCTCTGCCTTAATGCCCAACTTTCCACTCTGGAGTATTTTCCCTACTTTTTTCGTAAAAGGTATATCAATTAGTAATAAGGTATTTATTGTGCTGAAATCCGAGTGCAGTTGACCCTCCGCTTAGGCAAGTTTTGCTTCGGGCACAAAGCTATTACACCCACAAGTAGAAAAGCGCATTTGCCGCATAAAGGGATTTCTGTGTTTAGACTTGGGCCCCGTCTCCAAGGCAATTTTGAGGTAATTTGCAAAATAATCTACTTATGATCCTAAGCATTTTGAATTATCTTCAAATCTACAGCAGTATTTTATGTTTAGCTGCAAGAGTTGGTTCATTGCAGCCAGCTCTGGCTCAGCCAATAATAATAATAATAATAATCTATATAAATAAAAATGTAATGTTCGTTTGTGGGATTAACATAACTCAAAAACCACTTGGACGAATTGACACCAAATTTATATGCGTATAAAAGAAGGCCTGGGCAAACTTTCTAACTTGGAGGGCGCATGCTAGCACTCCCTGCGAGGAGGACTGGCTACCCAGTGATGGAAGGAAGGAAGGAGAGAAGGAAGGAAGGACGAAAGGGAGGAAGGGGAGGATGGAAGGAGAAAGAGGGAGGAAAGGGTGAAAGGGAAGGAAGGAATGATGAAAGGGAGAAAGGAAAGAGTAAAGGAAGGGAGGATGGAAGGAGAAAGAGGAAGGAAGGAAAGGAAGGAAGGAAAGACAAAGGGGAAGGAGGAAGGAAACAGAGGACGGAAGGGAGGAAGGGAAGGATAAAGGAAAGAGAGAAAGAAGTAAAGCCAAAATGGAAGGAAGGAAGGAGAAAGGAGGGGAGGGAAAAAGGGAAGGATAAAGGAAAGAGAGAAAGAAATAAAGCCAAAATGGAAGGAAGGAAGGAAGGAAGAAGGAGGGGAGGGAGGAAGGGAAGGATAAAGGAAAGAGAGAAAAGTAAAGCCAAAATGGAAGGAAGGGAGGAAGGAAGGAAGGAAGGAGAAAGAAGGAGGGGAGGGAAGGAGAAAGGAAAGAGAGAAAGAAGTAAAGCCAAAATGGAAGGAAGGAGAAAGCAGGAGGGGAGGGAGGAATTAAAGAGAAGGAAGGACAGAAAGGTGGAACGCAAGGAGAAAGAAGGAGGGAAATAAAGAGAAAGCAGATGTAATAATAATTAATATTCTTGCTTTGTGACTCTTAAGAGAGGAAAATGTTGTAATAATAATAATAAGTGATGATAATAACAACAGTCCTAAACGCTTGGGAAGTGTTCGACTTGTGATTTTGTGATACGAAATCCAGCATGCATGCATGCATGCATGCATGCATGCATATATATATATATATATCGTTTGCTGTGACATACAGTGTTTTAATGTCAGTAAAATATTAATTATTATTATTAGGAGCAATAATAATAATAATTCTCCAATTACTCCCAAAGCAAGAGGCCTTCCAATCCTATCCTTTCTCTGTATTCTCTGTAGAAGAAACTGGTACCATTTTAGGGGCTATTAATATTATTATTATTATTATTATTATTATTATTCTCCTCCAATGGCTCCCAATGCAAGAGGAGTAGCAATGTCCCTTGAAAGTGGAACCCCCCCCCCCCCCCCCGCCTTTTAGTATTCATCTTCTCCAGGTTAAGGCCTCTTTCCCGAAACTTCAGTATCTTCGGAGAGGAGGAAGAGATGTCCTATTGGTGTCAATGTTAATGGATCGGGGGAAAGAGGGATTGTTCTTAGTTTGGTAGGTTCTTAAGGCGAGGAACAGCAAGGGGACCTTTGCCTTTCATTATCCTATTATCCAGCTTCGGGCTTCTTCTTTGGATGGGGATCGCGGTCCGTCAACGACCGGCTAATTGATCTCGTTTGACGATCCGCTGTCTTCGGATCCCGACAATATCACGCGCAATTGTGCACGAAGAATCGGGCCTTTGTGGTAATTCCCCCTCCGGAGGCAAAAAGCGTCCCTTTGTGAGGCTGGTCCCATTCACAGGCCCCGGCCTTTCGTCAAACCCGATCTCCCATTCGTCTCGTCCCTCCCTCGAACAAGACTCTCCTCTTTTGTGCTTTTCGGGACCATTTTTGCACGCTTCAGGCTTTGGGAACCCTAACCCATTCATTGGGTCGCAACTCGGTGATAGGATCGCAGGGGAGACCCCGAAGGCCATCCAGCCAACCCTCTTCTGCCTCTCATGGATGGATCGATTGATTGATCAGTGGGATTGAATCATAGGACCATCGATTGAGGAGGGTCATTCATCCCAACCCCCGTCTGCTAAAAGGGAAGGCACCATCCGATTCCTCCCAACAGGTGTCCATTCAGGTGTGTGTGTGTGTGAGAGAGAGAGATGACAGAGTACTAGTTGGAAGAGACCCCCAAAGGCCAACCCATTTCTGCTAGGTAGGAGGGCACAATCAAAGCCCTCCCAACAGATGGCCATCCAGTCGAAGAGAGATGGCCATAGGTGTGATTGAGAAAGAGAGATGATAGATGCTATCATGTTCACTGGAATTACCTTCCTATAGATTGTTTTCAAACCAAGTGTCACTCCTCTATATTCTATATTATATACTAGCCGTCCCCTGCCACGCGTTGCTCTGGCCCAGTTGGTGTATATGTGTTTTGTATGTGTGTGGGTGGGTGTATATATTTGTGTATATATATATATACTAGCTGTACCCGGCACGCGTTGCTGTGACCTATTTAGGAGATGCGAGAAAGTCTGAGTATGTAAGGGTTGGAATTGATGTTACTTATGGTCTTGGTGGGGTCATGGCTGTGTCGTTGTGTGTTGTTCTGGTGGGTGGGATGTTGAAGTCCTGTACTTTGGAAGTGAGTGGAGGTACTTGAAATCCCATCATCCATGGTGTGCCCTCCTCTAAACTGCAGTTGGATGGAGTGTGGGTCATGGGGGCACTGTGTGCCAAGTTGGGTCTTTATCGGTCTTGGTTCTGGGCCACAGTGGTCTGTGGGGAATGAAGGGTTTAAAAGTACTACAAATCCCATAATCCATGGAGGTACATCAAATCCCATCATCATGGTCCACTCTCCTCCAAACTGCAGTAGAATGTAGCGTGGGTCATAGGGGCTCTGTGTGCCAAGATAGGTTACTGTAAATTCAGGCCATACACAATGTCCCATGAGCTGAGGCCTAGTCAGGAAAATCAAGTTAATGAAGCCTTACTGTCAATTCAGAGCTTAAACAGCATCCCATTAAGTGAGGCCTAGTCAGGGAAATCAAGTTAATGAAGCCTTACTGTCAATTTTGGGCGTGGTCTGTGATTTGTAGGGGTTTAAATTTTCTGTGGGAAGTGAATTGGGTGTTTGTGTTGGCGACTGCCTCAGGCCTTTGCCTTATCCTCCTCTGACAGTTTATTATGGGTCGGAATGTTCATGTTGGCTGGCCAATAGAGGCGTTATTTAAATACTCCCTCACTGGCAACCAATCATGTTCTCAGAATGTAGAGGCCGGGAGATTCGTTGGCGGCCGCGGAGGATGCTGGGAAACGTAGGGTTTTTTGTATTGTTGTTTTGGGGGCCTTCTAGGTTTTTTTGGGGGGGGGGGAGTTTCTTTGCTAAAAACCTACCTTGCCTGAGGCCTATTTTTGTTGCCAAGTTTGGTGTCTCTGCCTTGTAAGGTTTCTCTGCCTAGGACGGTCGTTCCATGATGGGACCTCCTTTATATAATATATGTATGCTTGCGTATATATGTGCTTTTGCACATGCATTGTGATGTGTTTTTTTTGGCTTTTTAAAGGGTTTTTCAGTGTTTTTATGAGTGATGGTCACTCGTTGGCCGAAGAGGTGTCTTGTGTCCAATTTGGGTGCCAATTCACCCAGTGGTTTTTGAGTTATGTCAATCCCACAAACGAACATGACATTTTTTTATTTATATAGATTTGTATCGATGCAGCCTAGAATCGTATTGGCCTTTTTTGCTGCCGCATCACACTGTCAAGTCTTGCTTCACTTGTGGTTTCCGAAGATCCCTTATGCATATAGTTCCCAAGTCAGCAGTTGCTCGCCCATATCCTATATCCAGGCTATGTATACAACGCTGTGTAACATTAGAAAGTAATAATAAATCTGTTCCTGGTTGGAAAGTGTTATTTCCAGATGGAGTTGTGTCTTAACCGCCTTTGCCCCTTTTTCCGCAGGCGGGGAGAACATCAAGAGCATCAACCAGCAGTCGGGGGCCCACGTGGAGCTGCAGCGGAACCCTCCTCCCAACACGGACCCCAACGTGCGGATATTCACCATCCGGGGCATCCCCCAGCAGATCGAGCTCGCCAGGCACCTCATAGACGAGAAAGTGGGCGTGAGTGTGACCGAGGCTTGACCCGAAGGCCTTAGGCCAGTGTTTCCACTCCTTAATGCAGTTCCTCATGTTGTGGCGACCCCCAACCATAACGTTATTTCCGTTGCTACTTCATAACTCTTATTTTGCTCCTGTTATGAATCGCCATGTCAGTATCTGATATGCAGGATGTATTTTCCTTCACTGGACCACATTTGGCACAAATACCCGATACACCCAAATTTGAATATTGGTGGGGTTGGAGAGGAGATTGATTTTGTCATTTGGGAGTTGTAGTTGCTGGGATTTATAGTTCACCTACCACCAAAGGGCATTCTGAACCCCACCAATGATAGAATTGGGCCCCCACAGAACCCCCATGAGTAACAGAAAATACTGTGTTTTCCGATGGTCTTTGGCAACCTCTCTGACACCCCCTTTCGACCCCCCAGGGGTCCCGACCCCCAGGTTGAGAAACACTGCCTTAGGCCAGTGTTTCCCAACCTTATTTGAGCCGCGGCACACTTTTAACATTAAAAAATCCTGGGGCACACCACCAACCAAAATGACACAAAATGACACTCTAACACAGTAATACATATAGTTAATTGACCTTGAGTTTTGGAGTTGTAGTTCACCTACATCCAGAGAGCACTGTGGACTCAAACAATGATGGATCTGGACCAAACTTGGCAAGCGGGCCCCTCAGGCAGTAGAGCAGGCCGAGGGCCGCCACCAAGCCCAGGCTCTGGCCCAGGTTCCCACCGCCAGCCTCAGCCGCTTCCATTGCCACAGGTAGTGGTTCACAGGTGAAAGGGGCGGCAGGGGAGAAGGCGGCAATTCCCCGTCCCCGGCGCTGCTCTCTGCCATGACTCCGGCCCCTCGCTCGCTGAGGCCGTGCAGAGGAGGAGGAGCATGAGTGGTGGACAGGCTTCAGCCCCGCCCACTGAAGCCCATCCACCACTCATGCTCCTCCTCTGCACGGATACAACAAGGAGGAGGAGCATGAGTGGTGGACGGGCTTCAGCCCCGCCCACTGAAGCCCGTCCACCGCTCATGCTTCTCCTCCGCGCGGCCTCAGCGAGCGAGGGGTCAGAGTCATGGAGGAGAGCGTCGCCGGGGACAGGGGCCGCTCTCCGCCATGACTCCCGCCATGATTCAATCAGGCACGAGCAAGCTTCTGCCGCTGGGAAGGGGGCGGGGCCCGAGCGACGTCACCCTTTCCTCCTCCCTCCCTCGATTGGGGGCTGGCTGGGGAAACGGCTGAAGGAGGCGGCGCCCCGGCCCCTTCTTCGTTTTCTTTGCTACCGCCCGGCCCTTCCTCCTCCTCCTCCCCGGCAGGGGTTCGGCAGGAGGGGGAGAAAGGGGGGGGGGAGAGATATTTTCGCGGCACACCAGATGATCTGTCATGGAACAATAGTGTGCCGCGTCACAGTGGTTGGGAAACACTGCCTTAGGCAGCCCCTAGTGTTTTTGCAAGTCAACCTTAGACACGTACAGTATGTGAACCGCGCTCCAAAACCCTTCGACATGTCTTGGTTCTGCATGGCACAATGAGTTTGGACTAGATGGCCCGCGTGATTCCATGATTCTATGATAAGACAGCAGCCACGACATCCAAATCTAATCTAGTGACTCAAATCTAATGCTCACCCTTTTGGGACTAAATGACTTGGCCGAAATTCGGGTGCGTGTTAGATACACACAATACGGTCATCTCTGTCTTGAGCCCAAGCCAAAAGGGGAAACCCCTTCGGGAGCTTCTCTTTGAGGGACGCTGTCTCCTTTAATGGCTATGTGATCCTGGGATTTGTAGTTTGCTGAGGCACCAGCATCCTTTGGTAGAGGAGCCTCAAAGACCTTACAAAACTACACGATATAGCATGGAGCATGAGATTCGCATCATGTGGTGATCTTAGTGCTGAGCCTGGGCCAAAGGAGAAGCTGCTCTTGAAGGGACCTCATCTCTCTTTTAATGGCATTGACTCAATGCTAAGCAGTCCTGGGAATTGTAGTTTGGTGAGGCATCAAGAGAAGGCTCCAGTGTTTGCCAAACGACAGCTTCCATGATTGCGTAGCATTGAACCAAAGTTAAGAAGATAGAACTGCGATGTAGATCCTAGTTCTCAAGAGACGCCTGAGCTGTGTCCCAAGCTCTTGGGGATTGTCTTGTATTGACTTGAGTCTAATGCTCGCCTTTTGGAGCTTAGTGGCCTTGCCCAAATGAGGGTGTGCCTTAGATTTGCATCATATGGTCACCCTAGTGCTGAGCCCAAGCCAGTGGCAATAACGCAATGCTATGAGACGTGGGGAGGGTCCAGGGAGGGTCCGGCAGATCTATCTCGTGACGTCAACCTTTTGTCCATCTTGCGCAGGGGACCGGCCTGGGAGGACCAGGAGGCTTTGGCCAGAGCCCCTTCAGCCAACCACCGGCCACCCCCCACCAAAAGTAAGCCTCTAACCGCAACTATCATATATTTTAATAGGTGTCTCTTATTACTGTGTTTATGTTATTTATTTATTGCGTTCTCCTCCTCAGTGGTCCTCAGGCGTTCATGACCCAGGGATGGGGCGGCACCTACCAGACGTGGCAGCAGCCTGGGCAGCAAGTCCCAAGTAAGTCAAGGGTCATGGACTTAGAAGGGATCCCCAGGGGCCAGCCAGTCCACCCCCCCCTCTGCCAGAAAGGAGGACACAATCAAAGGCTGTCCAACAGAGAGCCATCCAGGCCCTGCTTCATGATAATAATAGTAATAATAATAATAATAACAGCAACAGCAACAATAGACTCCTAGAGTTGAAAGGGACCTCCAAAGGCCTTCCAGTCCAACCCCCTTCTGCCATAAAGGCGGACACAGTCGAAACCTGCCCAACAATAACAATAGAACCCTAGAGTTGTAAGGGACTTCAAAAGGCCATCCAGTCGAACCCCTTTTTGCGAAAAAGGAGAACACAGTCAAAGCCCTCCCAAAAGAGAGCCATCTAGGCCAGGGGTGCCCACACTTTTTCAGCATGCGAGCTACTTATAATAAAACCAAGTCAGAAAGATCTACCTACCTCCTCAAGGCTGGTGGGAGGAGGGGGTGGGGGCGGGGCTTGGTGTGGCCTGGCTCTGCCCCCTCTGGCTTCAGCTCTACCAGCAGCTTCTCCAGCCTTGAGGACCAGTGCCAAGCCAGCCTTGTGCTAGCTATGCCACCACTGGCTTGGCATTGCCATCCTCAAGCCTGGAGAAGCTGCTGGTAGAGCGGAAGCCAGAAGGGGGGTGGAGCCAGGCCGTGCCAAGCCCCTCCCCTCCCTCTGGCTTTGGAGCTCCCAGCAGCTTCTCCAGGCTTGAGGATGGCAATGCCAAGCCAGTGGTGACATAGCTAGCACAAGGCTGGCTTGGGACTGCCATCCTCAAGCCTGGATAAGCTTCTGGTAGAGTGGAAGCCAGAGGGGGGACGGAGCCAGGCCGCGCCAAGCCCCACCCCCTCCCCTCTGGCTTTGGAGCTCCCAGCAGCTTCTCCAGGCTTGACGATGGCAATGCCAAGCCAGCCTTGTGCGAGCTATGCCACCACTGGCTTAGCATTTCCATCCTCAAGCCTGGAGAAGCTGCTGGTAGAGGGGAGTCGGGGGGGGTGGAGCCAGGCCGCACCAAGCCCCGCCCCCACCCCACCCCCTCTGGCTTCCGCTCTACCAGCAGCTTCTCCAGGCTTGAGGATGGCAATGCCAAGACAGTGGTGACATAGCTAGCACAAGGGTGGCTTGGCACTGCCATCCTCAAGCCTGGAGAAGCTGCTGGTAGAGCTGAAGCCAGAGGGAGGCGGAGCCAGGCCGCACCAAGCCCCGCCCCCTCCCCTCTGGCTTTCGCGATCAACTTCCAGGGCAGCCCTGATAAATAATAATACGAAGACTGTGCAAAGGCTCTGGCACAAGTCAGTCAATGTGGTCCCAGTGGTGATGGGCACACTGGGTGCAGTGCCTCAAGACCTTGGCCTGCACTTAAACACAATCAGCGCTGACAAAATCACCACCTGCCAGCTGCAGAAGGCCGTCCTACTCAGATCTGTACACATTATTCACCAATACATCACACAGTCCTAGGCACATGGGAAGCGTCCGACGTGAGATCCAGTACAACAGCCAGCAGAGTGATCTTGTTTTTCTGTGGATTTATCTTGTTGTGTTTAAAATGATGATGATGATGATGATAGCCTCTTGCTTTTGGTGGTCCCTCCCCTCCAGGTCAACAGAGCCAGCAGCAAAACAACCAGCCGGACTACAGCAAGGCATGGGAGGACTATTACAAGAAGCAGAGTGAGTAAAGAAGATGCCTCCCATGCGATGGTTAGATGGATCGCGAGGCCCTTTACCTTCCCGTTCAGTTATGTCGCTCTTTGAATAAAATTTTTCATAACCATTCGAAGCTCCTGTAATGTCTGGTACTCGGTGGCTCTCCTGCTGGCACTGGAAGCTTCTGATCTGCTTCTTGTGTTCTTCTCCTGTGAGCCTGAAGAGAGGCAAGATGTCTCCAGATAGAGAGATAGTCCCTTTATGTTCCTGTATCGTTCTGTAGTCCTTTGAATAAAGACTTCTGTAGCTTTTCAAGCTTGACTCTGCTGTAATTGCTGGAGCTCAATGGCTCTGCTGCTTCCACTGGAAGCTTCCGGTCTGTTGAACGGCCTCTTTCGTTGTTTTCCTGTGAGCATGGAGAGGGGCAAGATGTCTCCTGAGAAACAGATGGATATCTAGGCCCTCTACTTTCCTATATAATAGGCATGGGCCAACTTGGGCCCTCCCTCCAGGTGTTTTGGACTCCCAACTCCCACAAATCCTAACAGGTGGTAGGCAGTGGCAGTCTAAGGTAATTTTAAATGGTAAGCGGACATTATTTTGGTGCCCCCCAAACATTCTTGCCCCCTCCCAAAAAACTGACTCAGGCCCTTGGGTCCAAAGTTTGCCCATTCCTGACATATAGGGAGGGACACTCTGCATCACTGCTTCTTAAATAGTGGGGTCCTCTTTGCTCAACGTTGGGGTCAGGAATAAAATGCCCATTAGTTAAGGCGATTGAATACCAACCAATGGCACGAATCTGCTAGGGACAACGTGCAGTGTGACAGCGGACTCTGCAGAAAATCCAGGGGAAGGAAAAACAGCCTGTTTCACAAGCTTTGCAGATGCTGAACTGTTCTCAGTCACCGTTTGGTGATTTGCCTATATACCTGGGATCCTGCACCGATCTCCCAGGAGGAAAAGGGTGGCAAGTGAGGGGGGGAATAGTTGAAGCAGCCCTGCTTGTAGATCATGGAAAGGAGGCTTGTGTTGTGTTGGGGGCTGGTGCGTCCGTCGTGAGACCCCCTTGGCGGGCCTCCTCTTCATCGCCCTGTCCTGCCTTCCTTGCGCGGCACTTGTCGCCCTCCCCCTTGGCGGGGCTCCGGCGCTCTCGGTCTACTTGGGACTAGAAGAGCCGCCTGGCATTGGCGAGCGGGGCTGGCTAGGGTGAGGAGGAGCACCCCGAGGAGGAGGAGGGCTGGCTGAGCTGCAGTGAGACTCTCTCCTCCTTGGCAGCCTGGCCCCGGGACGAGGCGGAGAGAGAGAGCATGAGCCACATCCCTCGAAGCCTGGCTGCCCTAGGACTTGGAGGAGAAGGAGAAAGAAGGAGGAGAGCTTGTTGTCAGGCTGGACACTCTTGCGGGCGGGGAATGCGCCCTTTACCAGATGGCGCCCCACGCGGCGGCGTCCTTGGCCTACCAGTAGGACCGCCCCTGGTGGTAGGCTGTTAGGAATTGTAGGAGTTGGAGTCTAAAACACCTGGAGGGAAGGCCCAAGTTGGCCCATGCCTTCTATATACTAATGTTGTTCAATGGCTGAAGCTCAATGGCTCTACTGCTGGCGCCGGAAGCTTCTGTTCTGCCGGACGGTTGCTGCAGTGTTACTCTCATTGATTTCCTGCTGCGGGGAGTACTCCGAAGCCAGGCTCTCCCTGGGTCCTGAGTGGTGCGCCTTTGTTTCCCTTCCTCTCCTCCAGGCCACGCTGCCCCCGGGGCCCCTCCCGCCAGCTCCCAGCCGGACTACACAATGGCCTGGGCAGAGTACTACCGGCAGCAGGCAGCCTACTACGGGCAGTCACTAGGGACAGCGCAGGCTCACAGCCAGGTACGTTAGACCCCCCCCCCTTCCCTCCCAGGGCCTCCCGTGTCCACCTGTCTTGGAAGAAAGGGCTTCCTGCTCAATTCGAGTTGGGTTGGAGGACCTCGGAAATTGTTAGAGAAGAGGACATGCTTTGCGCAAACGGATATAGATTAGATAGAGAAGGACCTATAGTAAGGTGATAGATTGGAGGATAAATAGAAAGATCAGGTAGAAAGTTCCTATAGACAGTAAGATTGGCCAAAGAGAGAGGGAGAGATACAGACAGACAGACAGATAGATAGGTAGATAGGTAGATAGAACGATAGATGGTCAGATGGTGAGAGTATCTTGGGGGGGGGGTGTGTGTGTAAAGAGATAGTAAGATGATGGATGGGTAGATAGTGAGATTAGCTACAGAGAAAGATACAGATAGATAGATGGATAGATTGTGAGATAGATAAATGATGGATGGATAGATTAGCGAGAGAGAGAGATGCAGATAGATGGATAGATGGTGAGATTCGCACGAGAGAGAGAGAGATACAGGTAGGTAGGTAGGTAGGTAATGGATAGATCAGTGGTTCTCAAACTATTTTGGCCTACCGCCCCCTTTCCAGAAAAAAATTTGCTCACCGCCCCACTAGAAATAATTTTTTTTAAAAAAAATTTAATAGCAATTAAACAGAAAGATATATGTATTGAATGTTTCTACCTTTTTCATAAAATAGTGTAAATTAGAAACATTCAAGTGAAGAGGTGGAAGATGAGGGCGCTGCCCGGGTGCGGGGGCCCCTCCCGGGCCAGAGAGCGCAGCGCAGCCCCTGCCTGCAGCACCAGCCCTGCCCGTGCCAGCACTGAGGCCACGTACACCACCTCCTGTGCTGGGAGGGCGCGGGGGCATGGAGGTGTGGCTCCTCCCAGCAAGGAGGAGGAGGCCCTCCCCGCGTAGTAGAGGCCCATCACCACCGCAAATGAGGACGCTGCCGCCAGCAAGCACGGACGGAGCAGCCAGCAGCCCGCCATCGGAGGAGTACGGGTCACGGAGAGGGAGGGAGGCCACAACCCCAGTAGAAGGTGGGGCTTAGAGGAGCCCAAGGTGATGGAAGCCGCCATTGGAGAATGGGTGGAGTGAGACCACGCCCCCGGATGACATGCAGCCAATAGACGGCTCCAGTCCTGGCCCGTGGGCGGAGTTAAGGAGAGGAAGAGGGCACTGCCTGGAAACCTGTATGGCCCTTTCCCTTCCCACTGCCCCCTTACAGGGCTCAGCGCCCCGCAAATTCTCCAGAGCCTCCCACCGCCCCCTTGGATCATCCCACCGCCCACCAGGGGATGGTACCGCCCACTTTGAGAACCACGGGGATAGATAGATACTATGATGAATTAGAGAGAGATATGGATAGATAGATAGTAAGATGATGGATGGATACTGAGATTAGCATGAGAGAGGGAGAGATACGGAAAGATAGATAGATAGTAAAATGATAGATTGATAGATGCTGAGATTAGCTACTGAGAAAGGTACGGATAGATAGGTAGATAGATGATGGATAAATAGGTGGTGAAATTAGCTAGAGAATGAGAGACAGATGGATAGATAGATAGTAAAATAATGGATGGATGGATAGAAACTACTATTAGCTAGCTAGATAATGGATGGATAGATACTATGATTAGCTAGAGAGATAGATAGATAGATGGATAGGAAGATAAATGGATGGATAGATACTGAGATGAGCTTGCGAGAAACATAGATACATAGATAAATAGGTAATGGATGGATAGATACTATGATTAATCAGAGAGAGATATGGATGGATGTGCCTGTGGATTTCTCAGAGGAGGAGTGGGCCTTCTTGGATCCAAGCCAAAAACTTTGCACCAGCGAGTCATGAAAGAGGATTTAGGGCAGGGGTGGGCAATTTTTTTTCCAAGGGGCCACACGAAAGCCAAAAAATATTATGGAGGACCGCACCTAAAGGCGGAACTACATTCTAATCTACATAATTTATTTATTAATTTATTTACTATATATTACACATCATTTATATTAACATATTAATATATCAAGAAATATTCATATATTATTAGCATTAATATAATTATTATATTATAGTATATATAGACATAATATATTGAAATTATAATATAGTATAACATATTTTTATTATATTATTATTATAAAATTATTATAAAATAATAATAAAAACCACTGAAATAAAATAAAATTCAAGAAGACAAGGTTCGAAGAAGGGAGGAGGGCAGAGGGAGAACCGACAGGCCGTATTGCCATGGTCCTGCCTCAAAGCGGGGGCTGCCACGGGCTGCACCAGGGCAGCGGGGGTTCCTTTCTGCCTTCTCCAGCGGCTCCGGAGTGCCCTCGCGGGGATGATCCTGGGGTTTGGCCCTCTTCCATGGAGGGTCGTGCGTCGGTAGAGTGAGGGAGTGCCCGAGGGTGGAGGCAGCACCAGCTCCGGGCTCTCCTCCTCCACCTCATCCTCCTGCCTCCGGCGTGGAGAGGCTCCGGATGCCGGCGGCATGGCGGGGAGGAGCCTTTGGATGACTTCCTGTAGCCCTGGATGAGCTGTCTGAGGCATTCTGGGAACCGTAGTTTCCTGACTCCTACGGCTCCCAGAATGTCTCAGCCAGCTCATCCAGGACTACAGGAAGTCGTCCAAAGGCTCCTCCCCGCCACGCCGCCGGCACTGACCCTCCCACGCTGGCCATCCGAAGCCTCTCCATGCTGGAGGAGGAGGAGGAGGCGGAGAGCCCGGGGCACTCCAAAGCCGCCACGATGGGATGGCGGCAGCGGCACCCCTTCTTCGTTGGCCCTGCTCCCAACGCCCTTCTCCCCGGGCCGGACAGAACCAGCCAGGGGGCCACATCCGGGCTGCGGGCCGTGGGTTGCCCACCCCTGGCTTAGGGATTATGTCATCTGTGGGGGAGACACAATTTAAATATTGGGAAGACGGAGTGAATTTCAGGAAGCACTCACCTTTCCTCAAGAAACTCACACAAGGGATAAACCATTTGTGGAAAGAACTTCCGTCAGAAGGCACACCTTGTTCGCCACCAGGCAATTCACACAGGAGAAAAGCCGTTTAAGTGTTTGGGATGTGGAAAAAGTTTCTCTCAGGAAGTAGGCTTTGTCAACACACAGGAGAGAAGCATAGTATAGGTCAGGAGTGCCCACACTTTTTCAGCATGCGAGCTACTTATAATAAAACCAAGTCAGAAAGATCTACCGAGAGAGAAGTAGGGCGGAGCAGAGGGGGAGGGGCTTGATGCCTCCTGGCTCCGCCCCCTCTGGCTTTAGCGCTACCACAGCTTCTCCAGGCTAGAGGAGGGTAGTGCCAAGCCAGTTGTGGCATAGATAGCCACTTCTGGTTTGGCACTACCTTCCTCAAGGCTGAAGAAGCTGCCCCTCCTCCCTCTGGTAGCGCTGAGGCTGGGGAGTGGTGGGGCTTGGCCCTCTAGTCTTAGGGGGGGCGAGGGGCGAAGCCATGCCGCACCAAGCTCCGCCCCTCCTCCCTCTGGCTTTAGCGCTACCACAGCTTCTCCAGGCTAAGGAGGGTAATGCCAAGCCAGTGGTGGCATAGATTGCCACTACTGGCTTGGCACTACCCTCCTCAAGGCTGAAGAAGCTGTGGTAGCGCTGAAGCTGGGGGAGGGGCTTGGCCCTCTAGTCTTAGAGGGGGCAAAGTCATGCCGCACCAAGCTCCGCCCCCTCCTCCCTCTGGCTTTAGCGCTACCACAGCTTCTCCAGGCTAAGGAGGGTAATGCAAAGCCAGTGGTGGCATAGATAGCCACTACTGGCTTGGCACTACCCTCCTCAAGGCTGAAGCAGCTGTGGTAGCGCTGAAGCTGGGGGAGCGGGCGGGGCTTGGCACAGCCTGGCTTCGCCCCCTCTGGCTTTAGCGCTACCATAGCTTCTCCAGGCTAGAGGAGGGTAATGCCAAGCCAGTGGTGGCATGGATAGCCACTACTGGCTTGGCAGTACCCTCCTCAAGCCTGGAGAAGCTGTGGTAGCGCTGAAGCCGGGGGGAGGGGTGGGGCTTGGCCCTCTAGTCTCAGAGGGGGCGGAGCCATGCCATGCCAAGCTCCGCCCCCTCTGGCTTTAGCGCTACCACAGCTTCTCCAGGATAGAGGAGGGTAATGCCAAGCCAGTGGTGGCATAGATAGCCACTACTGTCTTGACACTACCCTCCTCAAGGCTGATGAAGCTGTGGTAGCGCTGAAGCCGGGGAGGGGGTGGGGCATGGCTCCGCCCCCTCTGAGAAGCACCCCATCCAGCAGGGATCGACCTCCTTTGGTCCCGGGATCGACCAGTCAATCGCGATCGACTTCCTGGGCAGCCCTGGTATAGGGCCCCCCATACCCACAGATTGCAGCAAACACCATGGAAACGGGACACCTGGCCTAGGCAAGACCTAGGAAAGGATGTGTTTTCCCAAGCTGGCCTATGGCTGAGCTTTGAGAAATGCTTTGAGAGGACATATTGGGGTTTTTCTGGCTCAGGCTCCCACCCCTAAACCCCGTCTCTTTCTCTCTCTCCTTTCTTCTCTTTGCAGGAGCAGTAGAACAAGACGACCCTTGACTCTTTTCCTCCTTCCTCCTCTTCCTCCTTCCTCTTCTTCCTCCTCTTCGGCTCCCACTTTTCTCGGAATCATTGTGAAAGCAAACCTTTTTTTGTAACAGAGGTTTCTAGATTTGCAACGTTTTGATGAAGACACTTCGTTATTTTTTTCCCCTCCTCCCTCTTCGGTTTTATCCCCTCCTCCTTTATATTTTTTTTCCTCCTTTCTTTTTTTGTGGAACACTAGTCGTTAGGATAATCGATACTGAACTTTTTTCTAAGGAATCAGGAACATTTAATTAGTTCACGTGTTACTAAACTTTATGGACATGCTGGGTAATTCTATACAAATATATCTATTTTTTTCCTCCTACTTTTTTCTGGTGGTTTTTTTTTCATTATAATTTTTTTTTCTCCCCCCAATTTCCAAAAAATTTTTATGGAAAGAAGACAAAAATCGAAACGAAACTCCGGGATCCCTTATCATCGTCATCATCATCATCGTAATATTATTACTACTTGTTTTGTGTGTTTCGTTTTTCAAAAAACAAAACAAAAACAAGCCCAGAACTGTGACACATTTCAACAAGTGTTTTTTTCGTTCTTTTTTTTTTGCAAGAAAAATTGTTTTCCTCCCTTTTTTCCCCTTTTCCACCGTTGTTTTTAAATTTTTTGCGAAAAATTCTTTTTTTTTTCTTCCTGCCATCGCAGAGAAAAAAAGAAAGAATAAATAAAAAAAAGGCTTGGAAGTCTTAGGTTTGGTATGTAACAAATTCTTTTTAAAAAAAATAATGATTTTTTTTAAAAAAAACAAGCAGTATTTAAATATTCTTAAATATGTAAATTCATTAAATATTTTTCTTCTAATTTGTTTTACCTCTTGTTTTTTTTCCTGATTTTTATTGCAATTTTTGTGCGTTTTTTAAAAGAAGAAGAAAAAAACCTGAACTATTGATAATGTATTGTAATTAATTTTGTGAATTTCTTATATCCGGAAGCTGGTTGTTGTTTGTGGGGGGAATTTTTGTATAATTTCTTAGAGATCTAAAAGGGGATAATAATAATAATATAAAAAGACATACAAACCAATGTGTTAATTTTCCTTTTTTTAGTGATACTATTTTATCTTTTCCATGTTTTTTCCTCCATTGTCGGTTGCATTTGTGTATCTAAGACCTCCAAGCTTTTGTCTAAAAAAAAAACGGGGAAAAAAAACAACACAAAAAACGAGAAAAAAATAACGAAATACTTTTTTGTCTATTTCAGAAAATAAATACTGTTATTTTTAATATTAAGATAAAAAAAACTTGCTATTAGTACCTTTAACAAAAAAAACACTGTGGAACATTATTAAATCCTATTGAAATAGTAGTAACTATTTTTTAATTCCAGGGTGTGTGTATTTTGCTTTTATTATTATAATTATTATGGTTTCCCCCCCCCCCTCTTGTCGTTTATTTTTTTCTGTTGTTTTTAAGTATTTTCTTAATATTTGTCAATGGGGGAAAAATTTAAAAATTTGCCTAGAGAAATTTTTAAATATGAGAAAATCTAGTATTAACCACAGGTATGCGCTAAATAATAATAATTTTTTTGATTTAATAAAAGGGATAATATGGTTTCCGATGTTTTATTGTAGTGTTTTCTTGTACAGATAACAGTGTATTTTTGAAGATGAAGAATTAAGAAAATTACAGACAAAAACGGGGAAGTAAAGCTATTTTTTTCTCTCGTCTTTTCGACGTTTTTAAACCAGGACATTCCTTTTCCGAAATTTTTTGCGCCGAATTTGCCGGATTTTTAAAGCCCTTCTTCCTCCTCCTTTTCCTCTTCGCTGCCCGTTTCCTTTATACATACATATATAGATATATATAGATATATATATATATAATTCAACCTATTTGGATAATATTTGCGCATGATGTTTTGAGGAGTATACAAAATTGTTCTTTTTATTTGACTGACAGTTGCATTTTACACTCTTTTTTCTCTCTCTAATAAAACAAGAAAAACAAAACAAAAGAAATAAAGCCCGCAAAACGATTTGTGGGTTTGATAATTCAATGTCTCGTTTTGGTCAATGCTTTCCATCGGAAGATACACATACGGAATCCCTTTTGCAAAACGTTAGGGGTCGTTCGATAGGCCATGTAGAATAATATTATTATTTCTTACCTGCCTCTCCTCACGGCTCGTTAATGGTTTTATTTCGTTTCTTTACCATTCAGTGGCCAGAAAGCAGCGTGGTTTCCACGGACGAGGCATTTCTTTGGCGGTGGACTGCGTTGAAAATGTGGTAGGAAGGGAGGGCCTACCACATGACTTCCTTTAACACCCATGTACCATTGTATTCAATGGCGGGGTAAAATGGCGCCCCATATTCAACATGGTGGCCAACTCCAAGGAGGGATAGAAACCCATTGTATTCAGTGGCGGAGTCGAATATTCAAGATTGCTGCCAACTCCATTGAGGGCTGGGAGACCCATTGTACTGAATGGCCCCCCATATTCAAGATGGCGACCAACTGCAGTGAGGGTCAGAGACCCATTGTATTCAATGACATAGTCAAATGGAGTCCCATATTCAAGATGGTGGCCAACTCCAGTGAGTGCCATAGACCTATTATATTTAATTGCAGAGTCAAACAGTGTCCCTTATTCAAGATGGCGACCAACTCCAATGAGTGCCATAGACCCATTGTATTTAATTGCAGAGTCAAATAGTGCCCCTTAATCAAGATGATGGCCAACTTCAATGAGGGCCGAAGACCCATAGTATTCAATGGCCCTCCATATTCAAGATGCCGACCAACTGCAGTGAGGGTCAGAAACCCATTGTATTCAATGACATAGTCAAATAGAGTCCCGTATTCAAGATGGCGGCCAACTTCAATGAGTGCCATAGACCCATTGAATTTAATTGCAGAGTCAAATAGTGTCCCGTATTCAAGATGGCGGCCAACTCCAATGAGTTCCATAGACGAATTGTATTCAATGGCAGAGTCAAATAACGTCCCGTATTCAAGATGGCGGCCAACTTCAATGAGGGCCGGAGACCCATTGTATTCAATTGCAGAGTCAAATAGTGTCCCGTATTCAAGATGGCGGCCAAGTCCGATGAGTGCCATAGACCCATTGTATTTAATTGCGGAGTCAAATAGAGTCCTGTATTCAAGATGGTGGCCAACTCCAAGGAGGGCCGGAGATCTATTGTATTCAGTGGCGGGGTAAAATGGTGTCCCATATTCAAGATGGCGCCCTGTTCCAACAAGGGCCGGAGACCCATGGTGTCCAGTGCTGTTCCCTGATATCCAGTGGTGACCAGTGAGATGGCGCATAAGGGCCATAAGTCTCGGGGGAAACAAAGCTTGGCTTTTGGAACTCATTATCCCCGAATAGGTTTGAGCTGTGGATGCATAATCCACGTAAACATGCGGCGCTTCCCATGATCTCCACGGTGGAGTGTTTTGGAAAGGGATTCCGGGAGACCGAATTCCCGATGGCAGCTCTTTCCTCCTGCTTTGGTTCTCTGGAGATCTGCATCAGGACGGACGGAGGGAGGAAGGCCGTGGCCCTTTGCTCCACAGCAAGGATCGTAGATACAATTGCAATAAGAGAAAGAGACAGAGACAGACCGTAGCGAAACGATGATAGTAAGTAAGTAGGAAATTGATAAGAGTCAGATCAGATTGAGAGTGAGATTAGCTCTAGAGATGGGTTGTAAAATGAAGAGTGGACAGTTGGGCAGCCAGGTGAATGGATGGAAATGATTAGATAAATAGATTGGATAGCTTTCAGAGTAAAATCAGGGGGAAAAACAGTTATAGATTAGATGGATGATCTAAAAAGAAAGATAATGAGGTGGATTGATAGATGGTTAGATAGTAAGATTGATAGATCGATATATTAGCTATAGCAGGGCTGCCCAGGAAGCCGATCCTGATCGACCAGTCGATCCCGGGACTGAAGGAGGTCGATCCCAGCCGGATGGGGTGCTTCTCAGAGGGGGGCGGAGCCAGGCCGCGCCCCCTCCTCCGGCTTCGGCACTCCCAACAGCTGCTCCAACCTTGAGGAGGGCAGCCTCCAAAGCCAGAGGGGGGGGGGGAGGGGCAGTGCGGCCTGGCTCGCGCCCCTGGCTTCAGCTCTACCAGCAGCTTCTCCAGGCTTGAGGATGGCAGTGCCAAGCCAGTGGTGGCATAGCTAGCACAAGGGTGGCTTGGCACTGCCATCCTCAAGCCTGGAGAAGCTGCTGGTAGAGTGGAAGCCAGAAGGGGGCGGAGCCAGGCCGAGCCAAGCCCCGCCCTTCCTCTCTCCAGCCTTGAGGAGGTAGGTAGATCTTTCTGACTTGGTTTTATTATAAGTAGCTCGCATGCTGAAAAAGTGTGGGCACCCCTGCTATAGGATAGATCAGATACAAATATTAGCTATAGATAGGCTAGCAAGAGAGGTAGTAGACAATAAAGAGAGGATAGTAAGGAAAATTAGCCATAGTTCACAGGATGATGGATCGATAGTAAGAATATATAGATCAGATAGAAATAATAGCTGTAGAATAGAGAGATAAGCTAGCGAGAGTGGGAGTAGGCAATGGACAGGTGATAGTAAGGTCAGATAGAAGGATTTGCCATAGATAACAAGATGATGGATAGGTCAATTTGTTTGAGAGAAAGAATAAAATGATGGATCGCTAGATAGTCAGATGGTAGATAAGTGACATTAGATGGATAGGATAGGACATATTGATTCTATAGTAAGGTAAGATAGAAAAAGACAGGGCAGATAGTAAGATGATGGATTGATGGATAACTAGCAAGATTTGAAGTACCTGTGGGTAGTATGGTTGGCCAAAGAGAGAGATGCAGATAGGTAGATAGATAGATTAGCTAGAGAGAGAAATTGATAGATACCGAGATTAGCTAGAGAGAAAGATGGATAGATAGGTAGATAAATGGATGTTGCATGGATAGATGGTGAGATTAGCTAGACAGATGCAGACAGATAGTAAAATGATGGGTGGATAGCTTGTGAGATTAGATGGAGAGATGTTGGATGGATAAATTGTGAGGATGGATAGATAGAAGGTGGATTGGATGGATGGTGAGATTAGATAGATTAACTAGAGAGAAAGATAGAGATATATGGATAGATAGGGAGATAGGATGATAATAGATGGATAGATGGTGATATTATCTGGAGAGAGATTAGATAGATAGATGTTAGATGGATTGTGAGATTAGCTAGAGCAGTGTTTCCCACCTTTTTTTGACCCGTGGCATATTTTTTACATTTGCAAAATCCTGGGGCACACCACCAACCAAAATGACACAAAATGGCACTCTAACACAGTAATACATATAGTTAATATGTTTTTTAATGTATTTATACACTCAATGTGAAACCTGGGCCTGTTTCGATGAACACAACATAGATATCCTGGCAGGAATGGCAGAAAGACACAAACTTCCCACACAGAACCCCCATAAGCAAGAAAAAATACTATAAGAGTGGGCATTGACCTTGAGTTTTGGAGTTGTAGTTCACCTCTATCCAGAGAGCACTGTGGACTGAAACAATGTTGGATCAGGACCAAACTTGGCATGAATACTCAATATGCCCAAATGTGAACACAGATGGAGTTTGGGAAAAACGAGTAGAAGCAGAGCGAGGCTGGGAAGAAGGGAGCCCGAGTGGAGAAAAAGTGTTTGGCAGGAGGGGGAAGAAAGGGTCTTGGAGGTTCCAATTTCCCACGACACACCTGATGATCGCTCACGGCACACTAGTGTGCCACGGCACACTGGTTGGGAAACACTGAGCTAGAGAAAAAGATACAGACAGATATATAGTAAGATGATAGATGGATAGATTGTGAGAGTAGATGCAGAGATGTTGGATGGATAGATCGTAAGGATAGATAGAGGATGGATGGATGGTGAGATTAGATAGTGTGAGATTAACTAGAGAGAAAGAGATAGATAGGAAGATAATAGATGGTGAGATTAGCTGGAGAGAAAGATACAGATATATAGTAAGATGATGGATGGATGGATTATGAGATTAGATGGAGAGATGTTGGATAGATAGATCGTGAGGATAGATAGAGGATGGATGGATTGTGAGATTAGATAGATAGTGTGAGATTAACTAGAGAGAAAGATAGATAGATAGATAGATGTTGGATAGATGGTGAGATTAGCTAGAGAGAAAGATACAGATATATAGTAAGATGATGGATGGATAGATTGTGAGATAAGATAGATGCTGGATGGATGGATGGATGGTGAGATTAGCTAGAGAGCTTGAGATAGATAGATAGATAGATAGATAGGAAAGATAGACAGACAGACAGACAGAAAGATAGATGGAGACATAGATAGTGAGATTAGCCAGAGAGAGAGAGATAGTAAGATGATGGATGGATCGATAGTAAGCCGAGAGAAAATGGATAGATCAGGTAGATATGGCAGTAAGATTTGCGAGAGAGAGATTGGTAGATGGCGAGATCCTTTAATGGCAATCTGTCAGTCCCTGGCGTCCGGCCTGTTTCCACGTTGGTTTCATTAATTAAGGCGCAAGTGCAGGCCCCCGCATCTGCAGAAGTGGCAAGTGGGGGTCTTCCCTGAGAGCCGGAAGAAGGGGAAAGCAGGCCCTTCCTTCTCCAGAGAGTCGGTAAAAAGCCCCTCGGAGGGGGCGCAGGGGCCTCCTCCTCCTCCTGGGTGCGGCCGGTGGGGCTGGGGATAATGGAGGGCCTCCTTATGGCACGGAGGGACTTGCTCCTAATTTGTCTCTGGCGCTGCGTGCCAAGAGGAGCATTTGGCTGGTAATGAACCCGGCGGTGCCCCTTAATGGGGCAGGGAGTGGGGCAGGGAGGATGCATTTCCTTCCCGGCTTCTCTTAAGTACAGATGAGAGTGGCTCCCTTGTGGCAGGGCCTTATTAGGCATGAATGATGGCTTCGTTTGGCACATCGCGGGACCACTTTTAGGACCGGGCGGGCCTCGCCTCCCAAACCGGACCGGCCATTAAGCCTTGGCGCCGGGCAAAGCGGGTTCGGAGGAAGAGGCCGGTCGGCCAGCCTTCTCTTAAGTGCTGGTGGAAATGGGCACTGAAATCTGACTTTGATTGGCCTCCCCTCCTGTTTTCAGCATCCGTCCCTTTTCAGAACCCACCCCCCGAATAGCAACTTTATCGGAATGGCGCCGCAACGGCGAGCAATTGCGGGAAAGTCCGATTTTAGCACTTAGCGTCAACAGCATGAAAAGCAAAGAGGTGCATTGCTCAGTCGTGCTTTTCTCCACGATGCATTCCCACATTCTAGGAAATGGAAAGAAAAGGCAAGGCAGCCACGTTACCGCCAAGGCATTGGACGTAAATTGTGGGGCCCGATAGGACCCATATTTGCACAATTCTGGGAAACAAGGTTGGGCGGCCACATAAGTTGTGGGATCAGATGCAACCCATATTTTTTGCCATTCTGGGAAATTGAAAGGTTCGGTGGCCACTGTTACCTCCAAGGCGTTGGACAAAAGTTGTGGGACCTGATGGGACCCATATTTGCACAGTTCTGGAAACTCACAATTCTGGTAAACACAAGGCTGGTCGGACACTCTTACCTTCCAGGCATTGGAGTAAAGTTGTGGGACCCGATGGAACCCATATTTGCACTGTTCTGGGAAACTCACAAGGCTGGGTGGCCACGGTTATCTCTAAAGCGTTGGACGTATGTTGTGGGACCCGAGGGGACTGGTCCATATTGGTTCCTTCAAAGAAGGATCTGGGGACACAATGCCTGCCTTTGCGTCTGTATTGCACACCACCGACGGAGGACCTTGACCCCAAACTCTATAGAACAGTGTTTTTCAACATTTTTTGAGCCACGGCACATTTTTTACATTTACAAAATCCTGGGGCACACCACCAACCAAAACGACACAAAATGACACTCTTAACACAGTAATACATATAGTTGATATGTTTTTAAATGTATTTATACACTCAGTGTGAAACCTGGGCCTGTTTTGATGAACACAACATAGATATGACTTCCTCTCACATATTTATACATGGCTATCATGTCTTCTCTCAGCCTTCTCTTCTTCAGGCTAAACATGCCCAGCCCTTCAAGCCACTCCTCATAGAGCTTGTTCTCTAGACCTTTGTGAAATTTCACCCTGAGTGAAACTTGCTTCCAGTTAACTATGGATGTCATGAAGCTTTTATAAACTGTTCCTTGGGGGGGGGGGGGGGAGGCAACTCTCGAAAAATCCAGTAAAATAGTAAAAAAAATAATTTCCAAGCGGAGAGGCTCAATTTGTTTCTTGGAAACCTGTGAGGGGGCTGCTAGGAGGGGGGAGAGTGCCAATTTCCCACGGCACACCCGATGATCGCTCACGGCACACTAGTGTGCCACAGCACACTGGTTGGGAAACACTGCTATAGAGCAAAGGTTTGCAAACAGTGTGTTGCGACATGCAGGTGTGTTGCCTGTAGTCCCTCAGAGTGCTCCGTGAAAAATGCTGTCCCATCCCCACAAACAAAGGCTGGTGCCGATCAAGTGTAGATGCAATTGCAACATAGAGAATTTGCACAATCTGTTCATTGAGTCGCAGTAATGGCCACTAATTAAGAAAATCTGTTGATAATTACATTTGTGATGAACCCCATGGAGCAGCCTTAGAGGAAACAACATGGAAATCAAATGTAGCGCTCAAGTGTAAAAGGAAAAAAAATCCCAACCTCATTTGTACAGTAAATATATAAAACATAAATATATTATTTTATATATTCGTACGATATATATTGGATAAACTCTTCTAACTCAACCAGTGTGCAAAGAATTCTTTTTTTGTGCCAGTTTATTGAGACGATTTGCACAACCAGCATGCAAAGACTACTTTTGTGCAAGTGTAGTGCAGGGATTTGCACAGCTGGCTTGCAGAACTACTTTTTGTGCAGGCATAGTGCAAGGATTTGCACAACCAGTGTGCAGGCTACTTTGTGTGCGAGTATAGCACAAGGATTTGCATAACATTTGTGTGAAGACATCCTTTTGTGCAAGTATAGTGCAAAGATTTGCACGGCCAGCTTGCAGAATGACTTTATGTCATTATCGTGCAAGGATTTGCACAACCAGCATGCAAAGACTTCATTTTGTGCAAGTACATTAAGAGAATGTGCACAACCAGCGTGCAAAGACTTCTTTTTTGTGCCAGTTTATTGAGACGATTTGCACAACCAGCATGCAAAGACTACTTTTGTGCAAGTGTAGTGCAGGGATTTGCACGGCTGGCTTGCAGAACTACTTTTTGTGCAGGTATAGTGCAAGGATTTGCACAACCAGCATGCAGGCTACCTTGTGTGCAAGTATAGCACAAGGATTTGCATAACATTTGTGTGAAGACATCATTTTGTGCAAGTATA